>JAOWLH010000023.1:3092500-4292500 GCA_027405865.1 Salix purpurea
GCTGTGGGTTTTCATTTTTGAGCTGTTAATTTTGGTGGGTTCTTGTTAAATTATATTTTTGATTTTTGTTTATCAGCTTAAGTTTTTAGATGAGATGATTCCTTAACATGGTATCAGAATCTCACTACCCTATTTGATAAAAATCAAGCACAAGGTAGTGTGAGCCTGTGCAAGTTTCATGCCCAAAGTGCTTTCACTTGAAAGTGTGCGTTAGAGAATAATATAAATCATATTGTGGGACCTCACTTATCAATTTAAATTTTTAGATGAGATAATTCTTTAACAATGTTTACGCGTGATGATGTAGCCATCAAACAGACTTGCTAGCTGCCAATGAACAATTTATTAGGGGCCTATCCTTTGAAACAGATTGAATTTATTACAATGCCAGCTTTAAATTGATTGTTCTTGTTCAAAACTCATGCACATGTCCTAGCAGGAAAAATAAATAAATTTCAGCACCTGAGAGGTAGAGTCAGCTTTTCTATGGCTGTCGGCAGTTCCATTAAATTCCATTTTGCCTTTTAATATCAGTTGGTGTAGTAAAGCCAAAATCCTGAATTTTATTTGACATTATCGCAAATGGATAATTCTATTTTCATCGGCAGCTGTATTTTAAGATGGTGGTTGGGAATCACTCTAAAAGTATTTTTTTTTTGTTGAAGAAATTTAATTTTTGGTTTTGCTCTAAATGGGATTTTTTTAGTGTTTTTATATATTTGAAAGTGGTAATATCAAAAATATTTTTTTAAAAAAATAATAAAAAATATTATTTTAATATATTTCAAGTGAAAAATATTTTAAAAAGTAATTTTCTAGAGCTGATGGTCTAGGAAATTTATTTATGAACTAATGAGACAAGTTTAGACTCAAGAGAAAGTTTGATCGCGCTAGACCTAAATGATAATTCAAAAGAGCCATTACTTTTTATCCCACTCAAATTTTTACAGGAGTTTTCGAAAGATATATATCTTATAATTGCATGGAATTACTACCCTGACCGTCAGATCTTTATATTTTAGAAATACCGTTCTAAGACCTCAATTATTATAATTTTGTGATTTTTATTGTTATTTTTAGAACTAGTGTGCTAATGACCTAATTCATCCTTTTTTTTAAAGCAATTTTAAATGTCATTATTGTTTAAACCTATCTAATGAGTCTCGAGTCGCTGGAGACACACACCAACCGATCTTTATTTTGTTCTTCTAAAGGTCAACACAATTATTTTTTTTTTTTTTTGTATCTGACACATCTTAAAATCTGCCGCGTGATCCTGCTAGTGTTGACTTTGTCGTATTAAACAAAACTAGTTTTCATGAGATTTGCCTAATAATAGAATATGGCTGGCAGCATTTATTATTATTTTTGTTATTATTATTATTATTTCTGTCCCGATTTTATTTGTTTGTTTTTGTGGGGCAGTGAGACCTTCCATGGGATGAGCTCGAAGATGCAAGAACTGAATTTCTTGGTGATGAAAATGATATATGAAAGCTTCGGCATTGAAAAGCTGTATGGGTCTTTCGTCGAGGAAACCAGCAGTATATTTCGAATAATGAAGTACAGAGCTCCTCCTGGTGCGACGGAATCATCCATCGGCCTGGTGGCTCACACCGACAAGAACGCCATCACCATTTTGTGCCAAAATGAAGTTCAAGGTCTCGAGATTCAGACCAAGAATGGAGACTGGGCTCAGGCCATTGTTCCTCAGAATGCTTTCACAGCTGTTGTTGGTGATGCACTCAAGGTACGTAAGAACACACCTCAAGAACTCAATCTAAAAACTTGAGTTTTTATCTGAGTTCCAGAATATAGTTTATATATTCTCTAATATATCCTTTCAAGTAAAAGATTTTTAGGATTGAAAATTGTATATACCCATATTAACCTGTGCTTGATTTTTATTAAATAGAATGAAGGTTGTGAGATTCGAACTCGTTACTGCTATTCAACAACACTCTTTGTTAGAGAATAATATAAATCATATTATGGGGTCTCACTTACAAGCTTAAGCTTTTAGATGAGATGATTCCTTAACATGGTATCAGAGCCTTGTTGACCTAGCGGTCATGAGTTTGAATCTCACCACCTCCATTTTATTTGATAAAAACCAAGCACAAGGTGATGTAGGTCTGTGCAAGTTTCAAGCCTAAAGAACTTTCACTTGAGGAGGTGTGTTAGAGAATAATATAAATTATATTATAGGGCCTCACTTACAGGCTTAAGCTTTTAGATGAGATGGTTCCTCAAGACTTTTATACCATGATATAAAACTATCTCACCTAAAAACTTAAGTTTTTAACTGAGATTCTAAAATATGATTTGTATTATTGTCTAACAATCTCAAACTCTACGCTAATTATGTAGTAATCAATAATGGTCAATAATGGTGGTGCAGGCATGGAGCAATGGCAGACTTCACGCAGCAAGGCACAGGGTGGTGATTAGCGGGGAAAACGACAGGTATTCTTGTGGATTGTTTTCAATGCCGAAGGAGGAAGCCGTCGTGGAGGTGCCGGGTGAACTTGTTGACAAAGAGCATCCTCTTCAATACAGGCCATTCAATTATTCAGATTATATCTCCTACTTCGTCTCCAAACTAAGTGATGATGCGTTGGAGATATATGCTGGCATTTGAACACTTTGTTGGCCTTCTCTTTTATGATTAATACCATGTTGCTAAATTAATGCCTTGATATATATATATATATATGTATAAGTATATGTATATGTATACGTATAAATGTGTTTAGAGTTGTGAATGGGCATGCAGATGTTTAAGAAAACTTTCCCTGATCCTATCAAGGCAACTTGTAATTTCCTTTTTAATATACAACTTTTCATAGTCTCATGGGCTTGGCAATAACTTCATGCAAGCAAAATATTTTTTTAAAACTAATTTTTAATTGAGAATACATAAAAAAAATATAATTTTTTTAGATTTTTGTTTATTTATAACATATGCATATTACAAAAAGTAAGGAGCACCTAAAAAATATAAATTTAATACTGTTTCAGATAAGAAATAATTTAATAATAAAGAATTTGATAATAAAGAATACATATTTATTTATTCTTTCTTCTCTTGACTTGTTAAAAATAAAGAATTTGATAATCACGATAATATTTAATATTGTAATAACTACTATTTAAATTCGACAGAAACTCAAAAACAAAACCCATTAATGTGTTTGAAAACTCTCCATTGCATTATTATCATTCAAATTACCACCACCACCAGCTATCACCGCTTAACTCTTGCCGTTTTCTATTGCCACCTCTCCTCTATCTCCGATCCTCTTCCGTCATGCTTCGACAGCTAGTGCTTGTCCTTAGGACCAACTCTGGCTCATCAACTTAAGCTTATGTTTGTACGCAAGATAGCACCTGGTGGTGTCCGGTGGATTCTTACGAGATTAAAATTAAAGAATTTCCCAATAAAAAGGAGGGCTATGATTAGAAACGGAATATATATGCAGTAGAAGGACTTAATTAATCAAACTAAAAGTAAAGGGATCGAATTAGTAAAATCACCATAATACAATGATGATACATGTAATTGACCATTCAAAGAAGATAGAATTTTCTTGGTGACGATGACCTGTTTGGCCCTTTCAAAATGGTCAATGGCTGTGACGCATAATCTGGCTTTTAAATAGAGCTGATGATGTGTTTCGTTGCCCGACATGAAACCCATGGAAGCGCATGGAGGAGGAGACAAGTACATGATGAAAATCGGCAGAATCAAGCACGACAACACCATGGAAGCGCATGGAGGAGGAGACAAGTACATGATGAAAATCGGCAGAATCAAGCACGACAACACCATTTTGTGTGCATTGATAGTATTTATTTTCATGTCGTTTCACTGTAGCTCGATAATATAAATTATATCGTGAGATTTCATCTAATAATTTAAAATTTTAGGTTATATGGTTTCTTGTCATGATGTCAAAGACTTGTTGACCTAGTGATCACGAGTTCGAATCTCATCACTTTTATTCTATTTGATGAAAATTAAGTATAAGATAGTATGGACCCATATACAAATTTCAAGCCCAAAAAATTTCACGTGAAAAGAATGTTAGAGAATAATATAAATTATACAATAGGATCTCATATCACAATTTGAAAAAAAAAAAAAAAAAAAGTCTTGGGCCTCTTGGGTTGAACACAGAAATGCATTAAATAATTAGACCTGGAACTTGACCGTAGGCCTTATCCTGATTGGATTGGGCTTTAAACGGCTCAATAAGTCTTGGGCCTTCCGAACATAAAATTAAGCAATTGTTTATTCGAGCCCTTGTCTCCAATCAGCAGCCAAGGATTAACTGTACTTGTTGGTCCCTGTACTCTTGAAATGTCATCAATGCTGTCCTCTACTCCTTATTTCTTAGCTGCTCCCTTGACCCAAGAAAAAAATCTTAATCTATTCTCTTAATCCAATTTTAAAACGTTAATTTAAAAAAAAATCATGTCGTTTCAAGTTTTTTATTTTAAAATAAAATCATCCTCCCTGATTTAAAATCCGATGTAAAATATATTAATTAGGCTAACTATCATCCTCCCTTCGATGTAAACCATATTTTGAATTAATAGATCAATCCATAATCATGTCGTATTTAATAACAATAATTCCTGCTTCTCTTAAAATAAAAATTACAGAGGAGAGCTGGAGGGGATCGACTAGATAGAAAAAGGAGTAAAGAGAGTATATTATGAAATTATAAAGAATACAAGGACCTAAATGTAAATTAATCCAGGGCCTGCAACTCTCAATAATCCATAATCATCTGACATTGACAAGGCTGGCGCTTGGCATATCCTCTTGGATCTTCTCGTAACCAAAACAAACCTTAGCAAGACAAAGTGATTAATTGTTCCGTGCCAATGCAACAATAACAGGCTGACGATTCTGATAAGGTCTCCGGATTTGAAGAGGAGGAGGAGTTACAAAATGCAAGAGCTTCGGCAGAAGCACTGACCACCACTTTGGAAAATCTGGTTAGCAATTTATTTATCGAACATATATTCATCTAACTGGGTTTGGGCTATTTTTTTATAATGTGGGTTTTCATTTTTGAGCTGTTAAATTTGGTGGGTTCGTGTTAGAATCAAACAAAAGCTGATATCCTGAACAATTTAGAGAAATAATCAGTAAAGAAGAAGAGGGTGTTCATACTGGGGTGCAGAAACTAGTCCCTCTTCTGTAGTCATTGAAGGTCAAGAAACGCTAAAAGTGAACTGATCCCATTTTGTTTTTTAAGGTGATAGTGGTGAATGTTGAGAAAGGCTCTTTCCTTTTTGTGTTTATATATATATATATATATATATATATATATAGGATTCGGAATTGCAAGAATCTGTTTTGCAATCTCATTATGATGTGAAACGAACTGACTGGTATACTGAGTTTGTAAATTGGAGGAGAAAATCGCTGCTGGTATGGACAGTGAGAGTTTATCAAAGGATTTAGATTGTTCATCGAGTGAGTCATTGGAAAAACTGAAAGCGGCAAACAAGGTCTAAAATGTAAGGTGCTCTTTGTGTTACTGTTTAGTTTGTTTATTCTGTTTGGTAACTTGAATTGATTTGCTCTAAAAATTATCACAAAAAATACTTTAATCCATGGATGCGAGCAAAATTTTAATCTAAATTAATAAATATCATAATAAATAAACTAAGGTGGCCTTTGATACTGGGGAAGAATCCCAATATTCACTAAAATACTCTGGAAGAACATCACATTCCCTGGAAGAACAAATTTTGCAATTTTTTTTTGTCTTTCTGATATTTCATTCTTGCCTAATTGTCTGAGCAAAAAACACCTTTAAAACTTTTACATGATGGGTGCTTAATGTTAGAATCCACTGTCCTTTCAACTTTATCTCAATGTTGCACGTCATTTTCTTTTCACCTTTGGCTATGCATGAATATGTTGTGGCACCTCAAAGTCTGGATTGTTTTTTGGCAAAAGAGAAGTTATTTATTAGTGATTTATCAAGTTATTCTCCCATATAATGACAAAAGATTTGAGATCTGTACAACAGATCTTGAGTTCGAGTCAGGACGTGCATCTCTTGTAAGAGCCTGGGATAGCCGGAGTTTTACTCGCTCACTTGGGCTCACAAAATGTGTTTTCCAGGGAATAGAGTTTACTGGAATCCAAAAAAAAAGAAGATTTATCGACCTATTCATCCAGTAAAACTGAACAAGACTTGTTCATAAAGGGGGAAAAAACCTATAGGATTTCTCATCTCATTTTATTCTTGCTGCTTAGCTTTCCAAGCTGGAACCCAGATGAAGCTGTGATGTAATCGGTGATTTAGGCCGTGCTATTGTCATTAAACCTGTATCACTACCAGGATCTGTTTCAAGTGTTTTTTGCCAACCAATTTTAGGGTGATTTAACGGCTCTACTGGGTCAAAAGCAGCAGGTATGTTGAGTTTGATACTTGCCATTCGCATGCATAATGAAATTTCTCCGAGGGCTTTGAGCTGGAGAGACTCTCACCAGGGGTTTCATTTTCTGCTCTTGTAGAACAGTAGCGGCATAGAGCAGCAGTGGCCCTTCAGCTGAAAGAGTTTGTATCTTCAGTATCCATTGCTGTACAAAAATAAAGGTAAGTAATGAAACAGAAAACTTAGGCGTTCTTGAGCATTGCCAGTGAAGATATTTTCTCATAGCACGGCAGGGCATTTTTCAGGATTCAAAAAGTTATTTTGAGTTATGCTTGTTTGAAAAAACTTCATATTATTTATAGACAACCATGATGTATAACAATAATTTTAATTTTATTATGAAATTAAAATATCTGTTACAATAATGTAAAAATATAGTTGTTAAGAGGTTAAATTATGGTGACAATTATAGGTGCTCGAACGGAAAATACTTTAAAAATTATAATTGTTAAAAATATATTTTTAACTGTTACAAATATTATGATTTCAGATTAAAAGTCATCAAAAAGTATAGGTATTGCCTCATCTGGAGGGATCAGAGATTTTCCTCTTTCTCGACTCATCTTTAGGCACACAAGTTCACTCTACTTTCTTTGTCGGTTACTACCTTTTCTCAAGTTTTATTATATAAATATTTGATGAAAGTTTTTTTTTTTTTTCTAATGTGAGATAATAAATTTTATATATATTTTTTGCACTAAAAACATTATTGTGTTTTACAAACATGGGATAGACTTTTGACATAAAAAACTTTACAACATCTATCACCTTGCTAAAACTTTACCGATCTCTCTTTTCTCTTGGCATGCATTAAAGTCAAACATCTGCTATCCTATTCGTATGACAAATTATCCCCACTAGGGCCGCTACCACTGCTCCCTACCTAGTTGAGAGACTAATTTTTTCGATAATGAGAGAGGTTTCTGATCTATCTATGAATAATAGTCTGTGTATTTTATTTACGGTTACCTGTAAACATAGATCAGAAGGATTCTCTTAGAAAAATTTTCTATTATTTTGAAGTTGTGCTGCTGCTGTTTTGAGAATTTTTTTTGGAGTTTGAGCAAAAATAACTGGAGATATTTATAATCTAAATTTTCACTGCTATATAGTATTCTATTATATAAAGTGGATATCACTAGTAGCACATTAAAATGCAGACAATCAATCGTTAATCTCCAAGCATCCTGTCTACGAGTCTATTCACTAAGAAAAAGATGGATCTGTTCACGAATTGCAAGCTTCATCTCTTACTCCTATGAAAATGGAACTCTTCCTCAAGAGGACAAACTTATAGGGGACCATAGGAATAATTTTTCACCAAAAGTTTGGACAAAACTCTTGAATGATATGAAGCCATGTCGGTTTATTACATGGCATGTTCGGTGGTCTTGGACTCTTGGCATTTTTCCTTCTACAAGGTGTTTAATCTTGTGTTTTAAAAATATTTTTGAAAAAAATGATTTTTTATTTTATTTTTTACTTTAGATTAAATTTTTTAAGGGATGGTAGATTATTTTCATTTACTGATGTCAAAAATAAGTTTTAAAAAATAAAAAATTATTATTTAGATATATTTTTAAATAAAAAATCTTTAAAAAAACAACTGCAAGCCTTGTATCAGATAGGTCAGGATTTGTGCAAACTATAGAGTTATGTGGTGTCAATTATCAGGTAGATTTGATCTCATCTCCTAAAAATACAGATTCTTTAGGTGGGACTTTCCATACATCTATACTCTCTCCACTAGTCTATTACACAGCCGATGTGGGATAATAAACATGATAGATATACTTGTATCAATGGAAAATCAAAGCCGAACAATTAAACTACTCCTCTATAATGCCCATGTATTGCATTGGTACGTGGATTGTGGTTTAGAGAGTACAGAAGATTCGTAACTATCATGGGCAACATCTGATACTCAATATGATTAAAAATATGTTCCTTCCCCGTAAAAACCATCTACAAAGCTTAAAATTATAGTAAAAAATAAAAAGGTAAAATGTGTATAAGAAAATATATATGGTAAGAAAATCTTTTGTTTATCTAAAATAAGGCTTTAATGAAACTTCACTAACACTGTGTCGGTGTTAAGAGAATTATTAAAAAACTAATTCTGATTTCGGACTCTCTCATAAACCTTGATTTCAAAATTTGTTTGTTATTGGAGTGTTCTAAGTACAAACAAATTTTGAAATTAAGGTTTAGGGGGTGTTTGGCACTTTAAAGTGCTTTTGAAAAAAATATATATTTATTTTTTATTTGATTATTAACTAATAATAATAATAATAGAGGAAGCCCATCTTTAATTATAAAATATAGCTCAAGGATTTCAATTAAGGGGGGAAAAACCTTGAAAAAACAATTATAATGGCCAAGGAAATGAATAATACAAAAGAATGGTTTCACAACCAAACATAGTTTAATAGTTGCGTATTTAATAATGTTTTTAATAAAATTTGTATGAATCATGTGTTGGGTTTTAAGATACGCATGTACTCAGCAAAAAAAAAATTGTTCAAAAGTTTCTAGAATCATGTTAGACAGGTGTATAGTTTTTTAGAATTTATGTGAATATTACCTCAAACCCAAATATTCTTTTTTACTTTGAATAATTGCTTCGAAATTGTATTATTGCAAACCACAAGTTGTTCAGATATTGAGTCTTTAACGGTAACCTACACGAAACACCAATGAGAAATCTCTTAAGCTCTTTTAGAAACAATTATTGTTATACCTTGGAGTGTTAGCTATTTTGTTTAATATTTGAAATGTTTCTGTATTATACTCTACTCACTTTCTCATATAAAATAAGAGACATAACATTTTATTTACAGAAAAACCTAAAAACCCTATAAATAAATAAAAATATTAATTTGGCCCTTAAATAATATAACATATATTATTTTAGGCTAATTTTAAAAATCCATTTAATTAAGTCCCTACTAAATTTTTTTCTAGATCTAGAATTGCAAAAATAAAGCATTAATTACATTATAGTCCTCAATTTTTAAAATTTTGTTTACAATCAAGTCATATTTGATTAATCAACTGATTTTAATTTTTGATCAATGGTTCTTATATATATGATCAATTAGTATTTCTAATAAGTTGTCCATAATATAAATCATAACCCTAATTAAAATAAGTTAAATTGTTAATTTATTATGAATTAATCAATTGATTAATTTATATTTGAAGATCAAGTACAATATCTAACAAGTTATCATAATTATTTAAGTATTAGAAAAGTCATAAGTGGTTTGACTTAATTTTTCAGTGACTAGTTTCTCAGTATAATTATTACCCCTTCATCAAAAATACTTTGATTTAGACATTATATAATAAACTATGTCTGCTTTGTCAAATTATGATAGTTCTCAACATTATAGTCATTGGTTTTTTAATAAGATTTTAAAATTATTTTCAAAACTCACTTCACCTTGTCCAATAATTTCACAATTAATACTACTTGAGAAAATATGAAACATATTCCTCAATTCACAAAGGGTGATGAATCCTTTGATTACTTAAAAATCTTCATATAATTTATGTTATATCCAGTATTTGTTTGTTTGTTACCCTTGATTAAGACAATGTATGGTCAAGATCAAAGCATAATATTTTTTGTATAAGATAACTTAGTGATCTCAAGCTTAAAGATCATTTACACAACTATCATGTGAGTCTTTTCATAGACATAACCTATCTTTTCATATGGAATTCTCTTATCGCTCAATTCGGTGTACATGTCATCTAATAAGTATCTGCATGTTAGTTTCAGGAATTCCTTGTAACTTAGTTTATGAAAGCAAATATTTCTTTTAAAAAAGGAATGAGCATAATATGCATCTATTTCAATAGCTCTAACTAATTTTCAATTTTAATAGAATATTGATCAGGAACATTTAAGAACAATGTTTTGATGCAACATGAATCTTATAATTATAACAATATAATAACCTATTTAATGTATTTTTGTTAAATGGACATTATCTTTACTGAAGATTCATTAATCAAATATAATTGAATATTTAAGATAATGAAATCCTCTATTAATAATAAATATGTTTTACATTAATAGAATCAATGTTACGTGTAGCCAACCGATTTGTCATAAGAAATATTAAATAACATCATAAAGACTTTAATTTATTCAAAATTAATATATAATGAATAAAGATCATCCTTTGTTTCATAACTTACCATACAATTAGTCTCTAAATATTTTTTAAAAAAAAATCATGGGCTAAAGGTGGTTTCAAGACTACTAGGTACAAATGTTTAGCTTATCAATCATAAGAGCATTAAAAACATAAAAAATATTCAATGAGAATTTAGAGTTTATACAAGTTTAGGTCTATGAACATGCAAAATAAAACCTCATAGTAAACATGCTTTGAACAAAATATATTAATAAAATATTAGCATGCATGTTAAGCATATATTAAAACTTGCAATTGATATCAAATCAAAATCATAGCATGCAATCTATGTTTAAATTAAAACAAAGAAGGGTATTTACTTGTTGAGGCACTTTAAAGTAAACTTTCGTTCTTATTAAAGATGAATAATTTATCCTTAATACTTTATTGTTTCTCACTTGATGCAACTAGGATATTTGTAATAATCTTCTCAATATTCAAATAACATCACCTTAATTTAGATGTATTTCTAAAAATTTGTCTTTGAATCAAAGTAAAATGACTCAATTATCTCTCATAATAAGGAGTTACTCTATTGGTATAGTTTACAATAGAAAATCTCTTACATAAATTAATAATCAAATATATCTAATCCAAATACACACACATGTATTGCATATACACATATGCAAATTAATAATAATAAATAGAAACAAAATCCATGTTTAAAACATAAGTGTATGAATACAAACAACTATAAAAACAAATTACAATCTTCAATTCATCAAAATCCCTCGCCTAAATTCTAATAAAAGAAAGTGCTTTCTCAAGATTCCTCGCCTTGATATCAACATATTCTCTCACCGATACAGAACGATATAGAGGATTTTTTGCAGAATTCATGGCCAGAGGAGAGACATGGAAATCAACAGGAGGGCTGTAGAAGTAAGCCAGGGACAACCTTTGCTGGTTCTCTTTTAATACCACACGATGAATAACGTTCGGGAACTGAGAGTTTGAGAGGATGTGCAAGAAATCACCAACATTTACTACAAGCGATCCTGTTGTAGGAGAAACCAGAACCCAGCCAACTCCATTTTTGAAGATCTGTAAGCCATCTATTGTGCTTTGATACAGTATTGTCAAGAGAGAAGTGTCTGTGTGAGGAGCTAGACCCATGACTCGGCTTGGATCGGGACAGAATGGATAGGAGTTCAGCTGTAAAGCAGTGCTGGCACCTCCAGATGAAACAACCTTCGATATTTCTTCTTCAGACAAGTCCAGAGACTTGAGAATCAGATGCATTAGGGTTATGGCTAGCTCCTTCATTTTCTTCTGATAATCTTCAATTACATCACTGTTTATATGTAACATATAATTGTCAATATATCGGGAAAACAGGCAGGATGAATTAAATCAAGTGCTTCTTTTGTTAATTAATTTCCTACTTTTAGGTTAATTAAATAACTTGAAATAATTTGTATTAGTTAGGGGGGGAATGAAAATATATTAAATACTATAAAAAAAAATTGTTTTACGTTTCTAAACATCATTCAGTAAATTGCAACTCAACTAACCTTCTTATAATGTTCAACTTTGAAGCTCTAACCACAAAGTTAAACAAAAATAAAAAAGAATTGTGGGGAGCCTTGGCCCGAGTCCCTCACTAGATAAAGTTTTCCTTTGCTTTTTGTTTAAAGAAAAAAGGGGTAAAACCTAAAAGCTCAAGTTATTTTCTGAATTAGATTTAATAATTTCGCCTCATTTTCCGATTGGATTGTTGGAAAAGCTAAAAAAAGGGATGCCCCATTTGTATCTTTCCATGTTCTTTCTAAAAGCACACGATTCCGCAAAAATGGCTACCAATAATATATGTGGTATCTAGCCATATAGATATTCTCCGGGACGTGTCCCACAAAGAAGAAAAACATATTGTATGTGCTTGGTCTATGCATGGAATACAAGGCTCATTGACTGCCGAGGTAGTTCAACAATGGATTTAAATTCTAGATTGATTTGATCTGCATAGAGCAGTTGATCTAACTAAGAATTTTGTAGACACTTTAATTTTTATGGCTACTCGAACAATTTCAACTGACGGGGGTATAATTGGATGGCTAACACATACATCAACAATTGATTGATTAGAAAAATTGATGTCTTTAACTTTACTGATGATGATCAATTA
Organism: Salix purpurea; assembly: GCA_027405865.1. NCBI lineage: Eukaryota > Viridiplantae > Streptophyta > Magnoliopsida > Malpighiales > Salicaceae > Salix > Salix purpurea. Next base: position 3,105,302 of record JAOWLH010000023.1, read on the forward strand.
AGATGCAATAAAATAAATTACTGTCATAAATTCCTCTACGTGCATGAAAATGCATGGACTTACCAAAATCGTTGGAAGTCATCGGGCCACAGTTTCCTAGCATGATCGATAGGAGAACCCATGACTGTAAACCCTTCATGCCACATATTCTTGTTGAAGAACGGAGAAATCCGAGCCAGGCCGTAGCCGGTGGCTCCGGCAGGAGACCTCAAGGCCCTCAGTTTCTGTCCTGCCGGGAGAGAGAAGAGTCTTCTAGCCTCGGACTCAGCTTCGTCTAGTATTTCCATTGGAATGCCATGGTTTATGACGTGGAACACGCCCCATGCCTCACAAGCATGCCCTACAAGTTTCACTGCATCGGCATCCATGAGATCGACGGTGGGTATCGATGATTGGTCATCATGATCAGACTCGAAGGCATGGGATGTGGGCCATGCATGTGAGTCGGGCACGGTTCGAACTGAGTCGAAGTCGAGGGGGATAATATGGTGGAGATGGAGAGGATGGTCTCTGTAGGCTTCAGAAAGAGTGTTCATGGTAGCTAGCCAGCTAAGTTGATTATTTAGATTCATGGATCAGCACAAGGGATTGGGCTAAATATAGCTGGATGAGGGTGGCTATTTCACCTTTTTTTTGTGGGTTTTGGAAGGATATCGGTGTTAAAAGGAAACAAATCAAGGTGGGATATCTTAAACTTAAATCCAATTAATACAATTATTACTGTCGTGAAGGAAATCAAGTATCAAAAATGAAGTCAAATGTATCATTTTGACACTGTATTTTATAAGTATTTTTTAAGTGTTTCAAAATTATTTTGATGTGTTGATATGAAAAATAGTTTTTAAAAATAATAAAATTATTATTTTAATATATTTATAAACAAAAAACACTTCAAAATATAATATTAATCGCTCTTCTAACAAGTTGTAACCATATAATTTATTATGTAATTGTTTAGATGTGTCTATATATATATATATATATATATATATATATATATATATAATAGTTTTTAATTTTTATCAATGGGGATCGGTTGAATGAGACGAAAGAGGGAACAAACAAAGAGAAAGTTGAGGCACATCTCAAAGTCTCGAAATAGTTTTGCTTGTTTGGAATTTGGGTACGATAAGAGGGACCCTCTTTTATCTTTTGCTCTTGTGGACGATAGACATGCCTCGTCCACAAGTAGGAAATTGTTGAATAGCAAGGAATTAAGCTTGCAAAAAATCATAAATATTTCTAAAATATTGATTACTTCCATTAATTAGAGATTTATTATTTAGTTGGTTGGTTGATGAATAATCCCATACATAATTATCATGGGAAGGATTGGAGGGTGACGAGGGAGAGGGAGAGAGGCGGTCACCTTAATTAATTAATTAATTGTAGTTAAATATTAGTTTATTCCTTAAGATGATGTGAATCACTTCAAGGAGGATCTAAGCCTTGATAAATATGATTTCAGCAAGAGATGGGAGTTATTTAGCATGCATAAAAGCTTGCCTACATAACTATATATTAATGATTATAATTTTTTATTTGATCGTTTGATTAAGCTGAAATTCGCTAGAAGATTTTAAAAACCTTGTTTTCTATCTATAGGGGGTCAAGATTTTATATCAATCAAACAAGAGAAAATAAAAAGAAAATAAGATTCGTTTTTTCTTTAGGTCAAACCATTTAGATACCTTTTTATTTTCTATATGGAAAAAAAAATTGGGTATATTGAATAAACATTACATAAGAATTCTTGCTTTTGGTTTGTGTAGATTTTGAGTTTATGAAGTTCTTTTTTTTAGATTGAGATTACTATTTGACAAACAATTAAAATCAGACACAATAGCTTCTTTATAAAATTTATGTTTCTTTCACAATCAATGGATGCGATAATATATATATATATATGAGTAATGGACTATGATGTTACATCCACTCTACATCCTGCCGACCATAAGACATTGTCAAGACCTGCCGCTAGATGCCTATAATTGAAAAGGAAAATGAGTGGGAAAGGCAGGGTAGCTCCATTAACGTGGGGCTAATTTGCTATCGTAAACCACATGCGTATGAAATTAATCGACATCAAATTGAAGAAAATGACAAGGCAGGGTGTTTTCTATTATTTGAAATTGTTTTTTTTATAGTTTTAAATCTTTTATTATTGTTTTTTATTGCCATAATTTAAAAGCTCCTTGCATGAAACAGCATCAACAATGGTAACAAGCCACGCAATAATGAGAGATTTGGTCCACGAAAGTATGGGGATGAGAATTATCTTCTAGTGAACGTTTTAGAAACCTATAGCTCTAGCATTAGCTAGTTTTATTAATTAGAGACGAATTTTTCCCTATTTGGAGTTACTAGAGATTGATTTTGTCGTCGAAAAACAATTGTTTTATTATCTTGATTTTACGTGACCTTTCGGACAAATTTAAATCTTTGAAACTGACCTAGAGAAAATAAAAAAACAATTATGAATAGTTTAATTTAAACATGATTCCGACCTTGGATATTGTTGGCTAACAATTCTCATAAAAAAAAAAAAAAAAAAAAAAAAAAAAAAAAAACATCATATGTATAACAAGGTTTCAATTATCATATGTATAAAAGCTAGAGTCACACAACTGGTTTTTTTTTAAAAAAAATAGAACAAACAACATGTCTACTACAAAATTAAGGTTCGAGTTTTAAGACCTTAAAATCTAAATTTCAATGTATTTTCACCTAAAAGAATCATATGGATCTTAGCAACCTTATTTACAACATCAAAACATTCTATAATCAATTTAAAAACCAAGAAACAAACCAAAAAAAAAAAAAATTATGAACTGTAATAATTTTTTTTTTTTTTTTGACATGGTTAAAAGGAAAAATCACCTTCATTGAACTCCAATTTTAAAGACAAATCTATTAACATAAGGATTGATTTTTTTTTAATAACTATAATATGATAATTGAAATGTTTTTCTCCCCTCTTCCTTTGTAGACATCCTTCTCTTTCCTCTCTCAACATCCAATAACTAGAATGCGATATAAATGAAGATTTAGAATAAAAACGTAAGCAATTAAAACTGAAAAAAAAAAAAAAAAAGGTTCTGGGTCTAAATTGAGCTTTTATAAAACATTAAAGGCCAAATTGAACTTTTCTCAATATATAGGAATTGAAACATGAGAAAAATACAGTTTTAGGACTTAAACAAAAAAAACTTAAAACTATAAGGGCAAACAATTTAAGCATAAAACCTTCAAGGGTTAAATTGAACTATAATTCTAGTAGAAAAGGTAAGCTTTTCTCATTACTTAGATGCTTAAACATGAAAATAAAGTCTTAGAAACAAAACATAAAGTTGTAGGGTTAAAAAAAGAAAAATTTAGAAAGTAAAACACCAAAATATTTTAATTTATAGTATAATACAATATTCTGAAACTCTAATTTTAAAGATCACAGACATCAATAATTACATCATTTAAACCATTTCAAATTAAATTAATCATAGATTTATGACAAATATCAATCACCAAATCTACTATGTCACACTATGTTTTTTTTAACCATACCATGTTTCAAGATTGAACTCTCTCAAAACTTACAACGTTAATTATATTTTCATCCCTTTAAAATTACTATATTTCTAGAGTGGACTCTATTATTATTTTCATCAAGTTCATCCTTGTTTTTCATTTTAAATCAGGCCCATCCCTATACATTACAATTAGTAAAAATGTTGTTCTTTCATTTATCTCGTGAATAACAATGCTTTCTTGTTTTTTTTATTTTCTATGTTAGTTTAGGATGTGTTTCGGGTCTATTTAAAAATCTAATTGAGGTTGTTTTTTAAAATATTTTTTATTTAAAAATATATAAAAAAATATTTTTTAATTAAAAATTATTATTAATATCGAACTATTATTAAAAATATCTAGAAACACCGGAAAAAATTAAAGTAAAAATAAAAATAAAAATAAATTTATTTTTTTTCAAAAATATTTTTAAAATAAAATGCAAAACAGACACTTCATAAAGCTCAATATAAAACAAAAAAACAAAGATTGAGCTCATCAATGACTCCTGTGAATGGGAAAACGTATGATTTATTATTTTAAAAAAATGTTCTTATGTTATTTTACGAATCTAAATGTAAATTACATATAAAAAATGATAATCAACTGGTTTTTCATTTAAAAAAAAAAAAAACGAGTAAGGAAAGCAAAAATGAAAGATATGTGGTGTGGTTATAGGCCTGCCGCCTATGAATACACCTATAACTCGTGCCCTATGTGTTCACCCTCCTGAATTATTGGAAATATATACTGTAAAAGAGGGGCAACTATACAATCACTAGAAACATGGAATTAGTGTTTAGTAGAGAGACTTGAAGAAAAAAAAAAGTTTACGAGTTTAATTTCATGTGAAGATCACATCAATTAACTTCAATTTTTGTTGAGATGTCTCCAATTTATGGAGCAATTTCTAGCAGCAAAATCTCTCCAAATATAATTGTTTGACATGGAATTGCATAAAACAAGCTCATGATTTGATATATGGGCATGATTTTTGCAAAAATATGAAGGGATTTTTGCAACGATATCACCTATCACCCCCCTGTGTTGTTGTTGGTCCAAATTAATTAAATAATTTTCTTTTTCAAAAAACAAAATGTTGAATTTGGATAGGACATGTTGCCTGTATGATATATCCACATGCATTTAGACAAAACTTAGAAAACGTTTATGGAAAGAAGCCATAAATCTTAGAGTTGCCACCAACCCTAATCCTAAATGCTTGTTTGGGAGTGTCGTTAGACTGTTTTTTAAAGTGTTTTTCATTCAGAAATGAATTAAAATAATATTTTTATCTCTAAAAAATTTATTTTGACATCAGTATATGAAAATAATCTAAAAACACTAAAATATATATTTTTTTAATTTTTTTCAAAAATACTATTGAAAAGAAATGTCAAACAAGACTAATTTAAAGATATTTTATATTATTCAAGACAAAAAAAACTGATCTTTTCTATCATTTAAAAAAAAAAAGAGCACCATGTGAATCCACCATTTGAAAACACACCATCATTCTTTTAAATATATATATATATATATATATATATATATATATTGATTTATTTATTTATTTATTTGTATTTTACAGTGTCGGTTTTCCCCTCCATGAACTAGTGGAAAGCTATGACCAAAGCAATATATTTTTCAATGCTTTGGTGCCGTGCATCTCAAGTTCCAGGATGTGGGAACGTAGCAGGCATCTCTTCATCGTCAACTAAAACCTCGGCATTGATTTTCATTGGACTAATCAAACTAAGTGTTTGTTTGGCATTGCGATTAAATCGGTGTTTGGCTAAAAAAAAATTATTTTAAATAAAAAAATTTTGGTATTTTTAGATTATTTTGATGTGCTGATGTCAAAAATGATTTTTTTTAAATAAAAAAATATTATTTTGATGTATTTTTTAAATAAAAAACACTTTCAAAAACAACCGCAGCCGCCCTCCTAAACAGACCCTAAATCTCCTGGCCTCGGTGGAAGACAGAAAAACCACGCTATCTGGAACCAGTAGACTCTTCATAACTTTCAAGTGCATAGAAATTTCGCACACCCATTGGATCTTGGTATTCCTCGGCTTGATGATGGGCATGAGAGGAAAGATTATTTAATGATTACACCTGTCTGTGATCGACATGAGCTCACTGCTACCTGTATAAAACTCATGCTGGATGGCATAATAGTGATGGTTCTACATGATGGCCCGAATAGGCCCACCACCTTTACCAAGAACCAGATAAGAGCTTTGTCTGGGCTAATGTGAACATTAAGTGCCTGTTTGGAACGGCGCTGTTTCCTTAAATTTAAGGTTTTTTTTTTCATATGAATTTTTTTTTATGTTTTTAAATTATTTTAATATGTTGATATCAAAAATAATTTTTTAAAAATAAAAAAAAATATCATTTTGATGTATTTCTAAATGAAAAGCACGTTCAAAAGCAACCGCAACCGCCCTCCCAAACAAGCCCTAAGTGTTTGTATGTTACATCATATATATAAAAAATATATATGTTTTTTTTAATGAATATATAAAAATAATTTTTATAATTATGTTTAAAAACAGCATATCAAACTCATAGAGAAATACTATAAAAACATTAATAAAACATCTTTTAAAATAAAACATATTAAAAAATAAAAATTATAATAATAATCATGTTGTATGTTGTGTCGTGATCAACCGATAAGCTAATTATAAACTAGTCCTCATGGTTGTTACGATTAGTTTATATGGTACAAAAAATAATTTGATAGTTCTTATGATTTTGTATTCATTAATAAAATGATCCACCCATCATTTTTTGAAACCCCGTCGTCTCCTTTCTTTTTACTTTTTATCAATAGTTCGTGTGTTTATGCAATCGGTAGATACTCTTCAACAAAAACTTTGGACTAGTGATTGTTTATAAGCGTGGGTGTAGTAGTTATTTTTAAAAATGTTTTTTATTCAAAAATATATCAAAATGATTTTTATTTTATTTTTTAAAAATTATTTTTGACATCAGTACATGAAAATAATCTAAAAACACCACAAAAACTTAATTTAAAATAAATAATAAGAAAAAAATTAAAAGGGCTTTTGAAACGCGGTGCCAAAAAAAGGTCGAAATAAACTCATTTCCTACATTACCCTATGCAAAATAAAATAAGTAAATTTACAAAACTATATTGAAAACAAAATAAGTACATTTACAAAACTATTTGTGAGTTTTTTTATGAGCACAGTAAAATAGCAAATCTGAAAACTTATTTATAAAATACCACTTATTTATAAGAATTTTTATTTTTATTTTTCTCCCCTTCAATTCATGGGCTCAATGGAGTAAGATGTAAGAGATTGAAATTGATCATAGCACCCAAAGGGAATTGAAAAGTCAAGCATTTAATCATGCAAAAAATTGTCGGCAAGAGGAAGTAAGTTGGTTTAATGTTGTTAGATAAAGTATGAAACTCATTGTGGCCTCAATCTATGTGAATTAATAAAAAAAAATTAAAAAAAAAATAAATAAATAAAACAAATTGTATTGAGAAAAGGGAGTCGCCGACTATGATTTAATTATTAAACTTAGACCATTGAAGATTTATACTCAGACTCTTCATAAGCTATATAGAATTTGCCAAAATGCGCAAATGGGAAATTCCAAAAAAAACGTTTGTTTGTTGCATAAAAAAAAATACAACAAGTGTTTAGTATTCACATGTAGAGTGCTTTTTAAAAGTTGTTTTTGCTTGGAAATATATTTCAATAATTATTTTTTATTTTTTATTTTTATTTTTGATATTATTACATTGAAATCATCGAGTGAAACTAAAAACATATTAATTTTAAAAAATAAATACACTCAAACATAATTAGAAATACAATACTAAATCAGTTTGTCATTAACACTAAATCATTAAACAAGTAACACTAAAAGAACATTTTTTTAAACAAAGTTATTGATACCGTTTCTTTTTGGCCGAAACAGCCGAAACGTTTTGTATCAGGCAAAAAAACAAGATAAAATGGCATCGTTTTTGTCTCGTTTTAAATACCGGTCCGTACCGGAAATACCGGCCAAATATCAACCGAAACACCCCGGAATTACTCCGAGTGTTCCGTTTCAGTCTTGGGAAAAAATTAATTCCCGCCTCTCCCGCCCGCTTACATATTATACACACACACACAATACTATTATATATATATATATATATATACACACTATTGTTTATGAGATGTATTTAAAATGCAAAAATAAAAATAATAAAAATTAAACAATATATATTATAAAAAATAAAATTGTGTCAACTTTGATTTTATAAAAAATAAAAAATATATTTAATTTTTTCACCTTTTGAGTTTTTTCGCATATATAATTAATTAATTATATATGAATAGTACAACCCTGAAACGGCACACCAAAACACTCCGAAATCAAAACGTTTCATACCAATAGAAAAAACAAAATAGCAACCGAAACGGTATTAATAACCTTGTTTTAAAATAAATATACTCAAACATAATTAAAAATGCAATGCCAAACCAGTTAGCCATAAACACATAATCATAGAAACAAATAACACTAGAAAACTTTTTAATTTAGTATTTTTAAAAATAAACAGTCAAACATAATTAAATATGCAATACCATACCAGCTAGCCATAAATCCTTCCATGGTAGGGAAATACCTTTTGCTCACATCATCATCATCATCATCATCTTAATAATAATAATAATAATAATAAAATATAAAAAATTCTCTTCTGACTTGGGCCTTACAGTAATAAATACACTCCTGAAAAGTCTCCGAGCCCAAGCCCATTGGTTACTGTAAGAAAAATCGTGTTACTGCTGGACCAAGGGCCATATGAGGAGAAGCTAATGCTATAGCAAACCCGGTCATGGATTACAATGAACAAATAGCTTTTCCTTCTCTCGTACCAGTAAGACTCGCAGGAGCCAAGCCCATCATGAGCCCAGAGAAAACAAATACAAGTACAGAACTCATAAAAACTTTTCAATATTAATAATTATTTTTTAAAATACAAGAACTATATTAAAATTATAGTTAAACAAAAAATAGAAAATAGAAATATGATTTCAGTGGTGTTCTTAAACGCTACCTGCATACAGATTTCCACCTTTCATCCAAATTAACAGAGACATGGTTTGATTTGACGAGTGGATATTGCTTGCTCCCACCAAAGAAGATGCTTAAAAATGTTACGAATCAGCAAAAGGTTCTGTGATTTGTGATGCTAATGCCTAGTACTTTCAATCTGAAAATTTCCTGGATTTATATCAAAAGCTTGGCCATGGCTGCTGCATCTGACAACTATGATTCTGATACTTCATATAAGTTCTCTATACATTAAAAAAAAAAACCTGGAAAAAAGAGCTCATTCTTCCTAGAGAGGGTGTTATCTAAAATAATGATTACGCGCTGTTCAGATTCTCAACTTTAGACCTCTCATTTATCCTCGTTACTGGGATCCCTTGCCTGAACCAGGTTTCTTGTCTCTTTAGCTGTTATAATGCTGCTGCTGCTATGATGCCCTCCTGCAAATCAATCATGGCAAGCAAAAACAAATGCAAACAAGTCATTACCAAACTCAAAGAGTAAGAGAACATTGTAGGGTTATAAAGATAGAAAATATTCACCTGTTGGTATTGAGACTCGATCACCAGAGCCAACTGCATGAGTAGCATTGCCGGTGACAAATGTCCTCCCGTGAAATTCACGGGGGAATGGTGTGTTCGTGGCCGCACCTCCTTCATATTCACTGCTGGTCATGTAACTTTCAATGCCCTGCCTTGCGTTGGGTTTTGGCGAGTAGGTTGTTGACCATGATCCTCCGTTCGAACCAGCTAGGTCCATTATAGTATCAGCCTGAAATAGATCAGACAGCGCATTGCGGTCATAGCATTGCTTGCATGCACTAGTTTTGCTATGGACCATTCAATAAAAGCTTGCACAAAATGTAAGTAACTGAGTCCAACAACACAGGAAAACACTAGCATAAATTCCCCTAATATGAAAGGATTTCTGTAGCTTTCGCAGCTCTGAGAGTGTCTGGGGAAAAAGAAGAAACGGATAGCAGAAAGTATAACTATGTGATTTACCTCAGAAAGTCTACATCAAACCAATTTTATTAATCTTCTAGTGATACAGAATTTCATAGCCAAAACCAAGCTAGGCTGACATATATGCACTCGGTACCTTTATCAGAACATTAAAACTGCTCTTCAGCACAAGATTGCTACCCAGCATCGTATGCCTTGATTTAGATTTTAAAAATGTGAACAAAAGTAATATGAATATTATCATTCGTAAACATATTAAAGTATCCGAAATCATAAACTGGAATAATAGGAACAGTTCCACCAGGGGCCACACAAAGATTTGGCATAAAGGAAAAGCACCCATCATTATGAAAAGGGATGGGATTTTTTACACATAATGATGGGCAGCCTTTAATATTCAAACTTGTAATGAAGGGATTGAACCGTTTCAAGAAAGGATCGGCATATATCATAGAAAGACAATATAGGCAATTATGACATAACCATCTCAAGTATAGCTTGAAGATTGCATTTTGGAAGACCACTATGAATCATCTCACTTTTTAATTTAAATGCTTTCATGATGAGGACAGCAAAGTTAATACATAAGCACACATTTTATGCTATGGGTATCGAGACAGAAGATTTATGGAAAAATAATATATTATAGGGTTGACAAGCCATGAACAAAAACTTTCGTGAGCATAATGAAAGACAAGTGGGTCTTTCTCACTTGAGTAACTGCAGCCTTATGACCTAAATGTCACTCTGTAGCTGTGTTTCATTTTCTTACCATTTCATAAGATAAATTATTTCAAAACAGATTGCTGCTACTTTCAACATGTATCGATGTCAACTCTTAACTCGAGCTGAGAGGTGTATCTGGCCATCTGGAATTATATTCCCCAACGTGAATAAGAGATTGTAAGGAAAACCATCCCTTGTATATTAATATGAAATGTTTCCAACTGTAAGGTGGTCAATCACAATAGGTTTGTTTACATGCACAGCTCAAAAAACAGAGATCCATTTTCCAAATAACAGAACAGAGTATTGATTAACATATTTGGAGATCAGCACTAAAGACACAACTACAAAAAAGAAATTTAAAAATGAAATGCTTCCTTGAGAAGCAGTCCACATCCACAAAGTACAACTACATTTTTTATATGATTCAACCGAGATACTACAAATTAACAACCATGTGAATTAAATAACTTCAATTGCACTTTTCTATAGGTGATTGACTAGCACAAACTACTGTAGGTCTCCAATGAGTATGCCAAATAAGCTTCTCAGTCCACACAACTGTATAAATCAATAAGATTAAACAGTTTATCCTTCACTAGCAAACAAATGGAAAGCAAACCTTGTTTGGGTGGACATCATCAAAAACATGAGCTTGACCGCCATAAAATATAGTCATCTGGCGACTGGCAGATGTTAAACCCCGCTGACTGACATGGGAACAAAAGAAATATAGTATCAACTTCTTTTTAATGGGTGATGATTTAGCATGAAGCGAAACAATCAGCATCAAGATGTGTAGAAGATGATGCGCTAGATTATATAATTCACCTTGCAGGAGTTGACGATTCTGGCTCTGAAACATGAATCCCAATCTTTGGTTTGCTGCCACTAAGCAGCCCCCCAGATGAATTTTTCTCAGAAATACCGCTGCCAGCATTTATAGAACTCAGAATTCCAGGGCCTTTAATTCCAGTTCTGGAACCTTCATCAGCAGCAGATTGAGAGATAACTGAAGGGCCAGCATTTGTATCTCTGAATCTATTTGTGGGAACTTGATGAGTAAAAGGAACATATTGGCCACCACGAGGAGGATATGTGCCTACTCCCATGGGAATGGATCGCTCCCATTTGGAAACACTGGCATCAAGTCTATTGCCATTAGAAGGTTGCAGTGTGAGAGTTGCAGAACTCGGCCTCCTTGACTGCATACCATAGAAAACCTCGTCATCATTAGACCTTCTAGAGCGCTCTCCACCACCTGCATTTTTGAGCATCTGGATTTCAACATGAAACGTTAAATATCAATAAAAACAAACCACATGAGAAGTTCTTCACTTTCATCAAAATGGAAGACAGATCACAGGATTAAATCTCAAACCTCACCTTCATCAAATGCAGGCTCTCAATGGAATCATGAGCCATTTGTGGAATCCCGTCCCTTGGTCCGGTAAAGGCAGAATCGGAATTGCTCCGCTTACTTCCAGCTAATCTGTTGCTTATCTCAGGACCAGAAATATCACTCCTTGGGCCGTAAAATGGGATCCCCTCGAGATGATTTCCAGCCTGCCTTTCTATTAAAATCAATGATAAAGTATCAAAGTTTGAAAATGATTGGTAGGATCACGAAACCAGAGAACACCAGCTACAACAAATATAAAGCAATTTCAACCTTGATTATATGTCCTTTTAATGAGGTTGTAGATGGAGAGAAAAAAAATATCTCCACAAAAGGAAAAGTAACATGTATAACTATAATTGTGGAAAGCATATCTTGACCAAAGTGCATAATGGCCTTAATTGAAATGATATACTTAATTATGTTCTTCTTCTTGTAATGTGAAATTTTTTAGAAGGAAAAGGTTATACGTATGAGCACTTTCAACCTTGGTCCATTTCTTGTTTAGGGAACAACATTTGAGTAAAGAAAACCACAAAACATCACATTTGCATAAAATTCATCAGATGAAGTAGTTTTAGTATGGAAACAAAGGGACCACAAAAATAGTGGCATGTAGCTGCAAATCAAACTTTCCCCATTAAAGAACAAGTTTACTAATAAAATAAAAGAGAGGAGATTAGGTGAAAACCTGCTAAAGATAACAACCTCTCTAAAACTAATCAACAAGAAGATAAACCCACGCCAACTACCTGAAATAGATAGTGTTCTCTACATATAGTGAAAAAGCAACACTAACTATTAACCTCTCTCTCAAACGAACATGCTCCACTAAATCATGGAGGGAGAAAATAGCAAGGACATCCATTTCACTTGATAATAACAAAAAAGAAACGAAAAATATGACAAAAAAAAAAACATAAGTAGATAGAGAGAACCCATCAACTAAATAGAAAAAAAAAAAGTTGAAGAGTTTATACATCAAGAAAAAGAACTAAAAATCAAACGGACCCATTAACCTGTAAGGCTCAAAAAATGAAAAAGACAGAAGCTTCAAGTTGTAGAGCCAGCACTGACCAGAAGCTAGATCAGAGGTGGAAGAGAGAGGTCCAAGACCACCACCAGAAGAAGCCCCAAGTGAAGCAGAAGCAGAAGGAGACCCGTCTTTATTTTTTGGAGCTAAAACAACTGGTGAATCTGTAGTTGCTTTCATGCCCAGGAAATCATGAAACATTGCCTTCACTTCTTGTTTTTGCTGTTGTTGGCTTGTTGCAGTACTGCTGTTTAAATTAACTCCATTTCTATGGCCAGAGTTGGCATTGCTATTTTTACTTTGTTGTACCATTGTCATGATCACTGCCATTTCCTCTTCATATCAAGTTTCTCCACCATGGCTCTTCCCTCTTCAGCTTCAAAGAGAGAAGGGTCGTAAAGAAGGAGCGATTTTCAAGAAAGTATAAAAAGCGAGAGGGAGAGGGGGGGCATCAAAGATTGAATTTTTAAGAGAGAGAGAGGGGGGGGGGCATTAAAAAGCAAAAGGTTCTGTCTTTCTCTGGGAGAGAGGATGTTTGTTCAATTTTTTATTATTATTTTATTAGGGTTCTTACATTATCACTCTTTCATTAACCGGTTCTCTGTGCGTGTCTGTGTCACAGAACATGTGAAGGGTTTGTTTAGAAAAAGGTATAAATGCCGGGTGTGCTTGATTTTCCTCGTTACTGCATTGGAAAGATAAAGAAAGGATCTTGTTTTTGCCCTATCATTTACTGCTATTAACCATTGTGTTTTAGGGTTTTGTGTTCTTGCCATGGGAGGGATCCCTCTTAATTTCTGGTTGTTGTTCCTTCCAAAAACTCGTCAAATCACTTCTTGGGAATGCCTGTAATCGTTCACGACCAGCAATCTATATATCTCTGTTTAAGCCAGTCTTCTGAAATCCATACCGGTTTGAGTTAAGAAAAAAATAGGTTTTTTTGGTTAAAAAAATCAAGTTTATTTATGACCTGCTTAATTTAGATGAAATTCGTTGATTTTTTTTATAATTTATTTCCTGTCAAACCATTGTGATTTTGATTATTTAGAAAGAAAAAAATGATTCTAAGATAGCTATTAGCTAGCCTGTGATTCAGGCTTTTTTTAAAAAATAAATAAAAACTATGTTTGAGCTATTATTAAAATAATTATAATTTTGATGCTTTTAAGTGGTGAATTATTAAGTATTTTTATTAATTTAGATTGTAATAATTGATCAAAGTGATCCATATATTAATTAACTAATTCCTTTTTAATTTTCTTAATTATTGAATACGGAACGTAATTACCACTTAAGTACATTATTATCACTCAAAAATATATTTCATATTTTTCTTAATACCTGCTCTATATTGGTAAGAGTTGCAAATAATTGAAACGTTTTTCTTGGTGTTTTTAAATAATTTTAGAATAAAATATATTTATACATATTTCATATTAAATTTCACCTCTAAATTTGAAGGCAATACGACTATGAGCCTGTTTGGCACAACGTTTCAATTCGCGTGCCGCAGAAATTTTTTTTTTATTTTAAATGAATATGTTTTGGTGTTTTTAGATCATTTTGATGTGCTGATATCAAAAATAATTTTTAAAAAATAAAAAAATATTATTTTGATATATTTCAACATGAAAAACACTTTAAAAAATTATCGCAACATCTCTTTAATGCCTTTTGGTGGCCAGCAATGGCTACTGGTACGAGAAAATACACACATAGGGTTGGGATCTTACGTGGTGTCCAACGCCCACAGGAGCAGGCGAGCACAAGCCGGATATAGATCATTAAAGCGGTAGTGTTTCTTCGAAAAAGTATTTTTTTTTTTTAAATAAATTTTTTAAATCATTTTTATATATTAATATTAAAAATAATTAAAAAAAAAAAAACATAATTTTAATATAATTATATGCTGTAAACACAGCGACGAGCCCGCTGTGTATCGATCATTGCAGAGATGTTGGGATTTCTTGTTTACTTGCAGGTTACGCATTAGCCTCCATCTCCATCTATATATATATATATATAATTTAACATTAACAGTACATTGATTTTAATGTTTTTCCATCACTTGATGGTACTCATCACATAATGATGGAGACCCGACCAAGTATTGTCTTTATGTTTTAATTGTTTATTTATAGTATGGTTAAGATTGTTTTTTAAAAATATATATTTTTAAGAAAAATTATTATTTTTTAAGTATCAGTTTGAAGTTAATATTTTTATTGAAAATATTTCTCGTTTAGAAATACTTTAAAATAATTTTTTATTTTAAAAAAATTATTTTTAATATTAATACATCAAAATGATCTAAAAATAATAATAATTTAAAGTAAAAAAATAAAAAAAAATCAATTTTTTTTAAAAATATTTCTAAAAAACAGTATCAAACCCGCACGAGGAGAAATAAATTAAAGCACAAAGAGCAACAAGAAGAAGAAGAAACGAAGCTATGTCTTTTGTGATTTTCCGGTGTAGACAATTGTGATTTTAGCACTAATTAAGAATGTTTTTCATCGTAGAAGTCATTTAGAGAATCTAAATTGTTGTTATGATTTCTATATGATGTGAATATATATATAAATATATATATATATATATATATATATATAATAAAAGGTTATTTTAACAACTTTTTAAAAGAATGAGAAACAATAATTATAGCTGAATTACCACTAATTAATTGGTTTTAATCTTGTTGTTAATCATTGAAACTTGAACATTTCAAGACTCGTGCATATTAAATGATGGCATTTCCTTTTCTTGGTTAGCGAATTCCAAACCTTAATTATTACGATTCTGTAATTTATTTATTTATTTATTTTTCTTAATTGCATTGTTCTATGGATTTGATTTTAATTAACATGAAAAAAATAAAAAAAAATGTAAGCATTTTCATGCATGGATTTATCGATTTTAAAACGTTGATGAAGGCTTACTGTGTGTACGATTTGTTGTTGGAATCCATGCCTACATGGTCCATCTTATTGTTCCCACAAAGAGATATACCTTTTATCACCCTTTGCTCTTTTCTTTTTCAATTTCTCAAACAAAAGCGAAATTAATAATCTTATAAATAATTAGAAAAAAAAATACGAGTTTACCTTTATCAATTTTAATTGCAAATTCATATTTTTTGTCCGTAGCTTGATGACGTCGATCAGCCAATGCATCCATCAAGAAACACATTGCAAAATCAAACTCGTAGTATGGTTGTGGTTGTTTTTTAAAGTATTTTTTGTTTAAAAATATATTAAAATAATTTTGTTTGAAATGTTTAAAAATTATCTTTGACATCAGCACATGAAAATATTTCAAAGTAAAAGATAAAAAAAAATCATTTTTGAAATGCAATAACAATTAGATGGCTCAAACAAATGGAAAATAGCATTTCAAACAATTATGAACGTAAAAAGAATCCAACATTATACTTGAATTTATGGTGAATGGTTTAATTATATATTTAATAATGCATTTAAGAGAATGTTAATATACAAGATTAATATAATAATTATTATGTACAATTTTTAGTTTCAAACTTTACTCGGTCAATCAAGGACAATTTTATATGTCAACATAACATTCTTTGGAATGCATTATTAAGAATATAATTATGATTTTTAATTTTAAAATTTAATTCAAGAGCCAGAACAAAAATCGGGTTACTAGACGAGAGGATAAAGTCATGTTAATTATAGAAGAAAAAAAATCAAATGATATTATTTAAATAAAAAAATGTACAAAAAAATAACAAATTTTAATTGAATTTACTTTCATCAACCATGTAGCATATCAATTTTATTTTTTATTTTTTCTCAACTCGAATATATCCATGTTTTATAACAATGATGTTAGAGAATAATATAAATTATATTATGGGGTCTCACTTAAAAATTTAAGCTTATAAGTGAGATGGTTCCTTAACATGGTATCAGAGCCTTGTTGACCCAGCGGTCACGAGTTCGAATCTCACCACCCTCATTTTATTTGATAAAAACCAAACACAAGGTGATGTGGGCATGTGCAAGTTTCAAGCCCAAATGGCTTTCACATGAGGGGGTGCGTTAGAGAATAATATAAATCATATTATTGAACCTCACTTAAAAATTTAAATTTTTAGGTGAAATGGTTCCTTAACAAATGATTTAATAACAAAATTTCAATCCCAGTCCATTGAATAAATAATAAAATTTTCACAAGCCTGGATTTATTTATTTTTTCAGCGAGTTTTATTTGAGGAATTTTATCATTTACTATATAAAATATATTTATGATACGTGGAAGAAGATTAGTGGGTCATAAGAAACCATGGGAGGGTTGTGGTGGGAGAGTAATGGCCACTAGAGAAGGATAAAATTAGAGGCATCGATTCTCTTCTATGCCAACTTGCCGTCCTTTCCCTTTCATTATCGTCCTTCGTGCTAAGCACCTCCGGGCTTCAGTTACCGTTTTGCCCTTCACTTGCCACCACGCTTCCCTTCTTGACAAAAGTTTTTTTTTTTCTCTCTAATCATTAAAGAGTTATTTGAGATTATATTTTAAAAATATATTTTATGTGAAAAAATATTAAATGTAGAGTTTTTTATTATTTGATGTGCTCAAAAAAAATATTTTTAAATATTTAAAAAAAAAACACTTTTCAACACAATACTAAATACACATTAAATTTAACTTTGAACTTATTGAATTGGATGGTTTTTATTTTTCAAATGATTTTCGTTAGAGTTTATTTAAAAAAATATATATGTTAATTTGATTTTAGTTTTAGAAACCATAACTAAAAACTCAAACCGAAATAAAAAAATAAAAAAATGTTATGATTTAAAAGATAATTAAATAGAAATTTCTTTGAAATAATACAAATAAAGGCATATGAATTAATTAAACTTATTATATTTTTGAAAATGTAAAATTGAACCAATCACTTTGATTCAGTTTTAAATTTTGAGGGGAAAAATCAATTAAGCTAAATTTATCGATCTAATTAGCTAAAATATTTAATGAATACTAGCTGTTATTTTTTTTAATTGAAATTCATATATAATTAGCTAGGTATTTGTGTGGATTTATTCAATCTATAAAATATATAGATCTAAATTCTTCATCGTAAAACAAAAATATTCTCCTAACTAGAATGATTTGGATTACATATTATTGTCCTCAATTTGGATCTAAGGTCTTCGAAATGAATAAATAAAATTCTCATGTGAAATATTTTGTCCAAAATCCCTATTAATAATAATAACTATTATTATTATAAAAGAAAAAAAATAGCAGTCTTGTTCAAAGTTGTTAATTATGTTCTGCCCGGGATGGTCGGTATATCTCGTTCTAGTTTAAAATATAGAACAAACCACAATATTTTTTTAAAGGTAAGGCATGCAAGGTTAATTTAATTTTTTCAAACTACTTACATTAATTATTGGAACACATGTAAGAAAGTAAATGCGCCTTGACTAGTAGTTTATCTCTTGATTGTGACAAAATTAGGTCTTGTACCACGTACCAAGTGGACAATGATCAATCTATCATATCAACATCACACACACACACATATATATATATATATATATATATATATATATATATTATCATCATTACATTATTGGAAAAAATCATAAAACATTAATCATACAAAAATAAAGTAACGTGACAAGGTTATCATTAGTTGGTCTCAAGGGGTATGAATGACAGATAATTTACGATATGTATAATGAATTTTGAATTTAAATCACGAAGTATATTTTTTATAAGAGCCTAAAATTATTGAGGTTTTCTCATTTACTTATACCTGTAAAATATGTCTCTCAGCTAAAAAAAAAGGTCTAAAATAGGACAGTGAGTGTTTATTTAGGAATGTAGTTGAGATTATTTTTAAAAATATTTTTTATTTTTTTTCAAAAATAATTTTGAAATGGAATTTCAAAGGGGTAGAACTTCAAAAAGCACTATCAATTCACTCAAAAAAAAAAAGGATTTGATGATGAATGTGCCTCAGTGAGTTGATTCGTGAGTCGAGTCTCGAGTTTGAACCTACCGACAACATGCTAACTGTTTGCCCTGAATCCATGCTTGTGGGGACCATTTTAAGTTTGAATCATGACGTATATTTCTTGTAATAGCCTGAAATTATTGAGGTTTTCTCGTTTACTTAGACCTATAAAATAATAGATTTTAAGTTTGAATCATGACGTATATTTCTTGTAATAGCCTGAAATTATCGAGGTTTTCTCGTTTACTTAGACCTGTAAAATATGTTTCTCGGCTTAAAAAAGTTATCATTAGCCGTCCTTGTTTTAGGACCTTTTGCAACTTTACTTTGAAACCAATATTACAACTTTTGATTGAAAAGATTTGGAAACCATTAAATAAAATTATAATCCCAACAATGATCTTAATAATTCATGCACTATTGCTAGTATTCATGGTTAGATTTGATGCAATTAATGTGTAGCAGTTGCTATTAATGTGAAGTGAACGGTACCGTTTATTGCAAAGAAAATTAAATGGTGTGATTGAAAGTAAATTAGGTAGAAGTTTGACAAGAGTGTTGCCATTAAAGTCTACAAACAGAGGCACCATTAAAAAGTTTTTTAAAAGGATGAGAAGAAAAGTTCAAATGAGAGCGAAAAGAGAAGAGAAGAAGAGTGTTGTCATTGTGTCCAGTGACGGTGCCTGCACTGCACCAGCAAAAATTTTATTTTGCCTGATTTATTTATATTTTAATTAATTTTATATATATTAAAATTAATAATTAGTTAAAAATTCTAATAATTCTAACTGATACGAGACTTGAACCGATAATCTTTAAGTAGTAAACTCATAACCTGACTAATAAGCCTCGAGTTTGCACTAGCAACACTATCCAATTAAAAAAAAGAGATGAAAGTTGAGTAAGATGAGTTTCTACTTCTTCTTCGGGCTTGTTTGTTTCTGCGTTTTAAAAGTGTTTTTGAAAAAAAAATTATTTTTTACTTTAAATTAAAAAAAAAATTAGTATTTTTAGATCATTTTCATGTGCTGATGTCAAAAATAATTTTTAAAAAATAAAATAAAATATTATTTTGATGCATTTTTAAACGAAAAAAAACTTTTAAAAATAACTTCAATCATACTCTCAAATACGCAATTCATCCTTCATTGTTTCGTTGATATAGATGTTGTAATAACATCTTCATCATGCTTAGCTACGCTGATAGCAAAAATCCTGACCATGTCGATAAGAGTTCACCAGCTAGTAATCTGATATAAGGAGGCTTCATCACTAAATTATCGGTAAATTAATTTGTCCAAGATAATGTTATTTAATTAATTTATTTTAAAATCACATGGATTTGTCCAAATTTACTTAGATTACAAGTCAACCTACCAAGTCAGCAGAATTTAATCTAAGTTGATTTTCAAAACAATTCGGACCAAAATCCAATTCGTCGGTCGAACCGGATCGAGTTAGTTTCAGTATCTATGGTCTAAAAAAGAACGATTACTTGTCTAAATTCTAACTTTAAAGGAATTTGGTCTTAATTAAGTGTCTGTTTGGGAGGGCAGTTGCGATTGGTTTTGAAAGTGTTTTTTATTTAGAAATACATCAAAATGATATTTTTTTAAAAATCATTTTTGACATTAGTACATCAAAATGATTTAAAAACATAAAAAAATATTTAAAATGAAAAAAGAACAAATTTTAAGGAAACAGCGACACAACCACCGTTCCAAACAGGTACTAAAAATGTGGACCGATGCACGAATATAGACTAAGAATTCCATGACCATTATAATAAAAATAAAATAACTTTTATTCCACTAAATTCAAGAGGTGTGATCTCATATGAGCATTCTAGCTACCACTATGATAAAACATATCCAAGAAAGCACCTCTCCTTTTTTACATCATAGTATATCATTAATTTATAAATATTCAAAGCAAGCTTTCTTTTTTTCAAATCTAACAAATAATAAGAGGAATCACTGGGGGTTATTACAGTACGGTAGGACCCCATCAACAATAACCAATCACATCTTGACATGAAGGAACAGCCTAAACTACGTGTCGCTCTGGTTTGGTCTTTCTTACACCCTTCTGGGATTCCTAAACGGACCGTCCATTTTGTCAAGACTCGAGTCCATCATTGTAATAGATTCCCACTCCCTTGCGAGCTTGTAATCAATTCAGTTTTGGTTATTGCTTAGTTTTTTTAATCGAAATGAAATATTTTAATTTTAAAATATTTTGATATATTTTTGGAGTTATATTATTTATGTGTGTGTGTATATATATATATTAATTCAAAAAAATTTAGTTCAAATCTAAAAATAAAATTATTTAGAATTGTGCAATTTAATCTAAAAAACACACAATAAAATGATTTTTCTGAATAAAATTATAAACATGTATAATATTACGAGAATGTCATCATCAACCTCGCAAGGTCATTACATTCTCTGACTGCTCTGAAATTTTAACATAACATATATAAATATGTCAAGAGACTCCTCGTAAAATTTCATCTCAATCTAACAGTCGAATTAAGAGATATAATTGATAATGTATAATTATTCATTATTTAAAAAAAAACACTATTTGGCCGAAACAAAACGGGTGGAATGAAACCGGAACGTTCCGGCCGAAATTGGGACGGAATTTCCGGAACGGATCGAAATTTTAAGCGAGGTAATACCACGCTGATTTATCTCGTTTTTTTAACTGGCACAAAACGTTTCAGCCGAAACAAAACGAGATTTACAGCACTGCTACCATGAACATAATTGAGGATCTTCAGTGATGCATAACCTTTAAAGCTTTCTTGCCACAATAAACTTATTATGAAAAGTTTTCTCACACTGATTCTGAGGTTCTCTGATTTCACATGCCTTTGAAGGGTTAATTTAGTATAGATGATCTGCTAGCACGTCGTGGTGCATCTCTATGAACGTTATAATTATTTGGCTAATTTCTTGAAAGCGAAACGCAAGACATCAGATCACTCAGCATCCGTGCCACTTCAATCATTCCCTGTTTCCTGAACTCGTCATTCAATCTATAGAAAGCAGGGTTGTTAGTTTCGTGTTGTTTTGTACCGATTAAAAAACGAGATAAAATAGTGTTATTTTTATTTTGGTTTAAATTCCGGCTCATTCTGGATTTTTCGGATAAATATCCGCCGAAATGTTCCGATTTTTATTCCACCCGTTTCGTTTCGGTCAAATAGTGTTTTTGTTAAATAACAAATAATTTTACATTATCAATTATATCTCTTAATTACTGTTAGATTGAGATGAAATTTTACGAGGAGTCTCTTGACATATTTATATATATCATGTTAAAATTTCAGAGCAATCAGAGAATGTAATGACCTTGCGAGGTTGATGATGTTATTCTCGTAATATTATACATGTTTATAATTTTGTTCAGAAAAATCATTTTATTGTGTTTTTTTTATATTAAATTGCACAATTCTAAATAATTTTATTTTTGGATTTGAACTAATTTTTTTTTAATATATTTAATTATATATATATGCACACACACACACACACACATAAACGGTACAACTCCGAAACGACGCGCCGAAACGCTTCAAAACCGAAATATTCCGTTTCAATTGAAAAAACAAAACACCAACCGAAGCGGAATTGACAACATTGATGTAAAGTAAGGTACATAGGAGCTATACCTCCCCCTAACATGTCCTCAAATTCCACAAATGCCTCTTCAAATTTATGCATTTTACAAAGAAAAACTGTCGACATGGTGGTAGTGGCTAAGTCCATATCACACCCCCTAGCTCTGATTTCCTTGCTAATCTGAACAGCCAAGTCCAGTCTCTCCTCGCACATCTTCAACAAAAGATGGCAAGTGAGCCGATCTGAGGTGTGCCCAGATTCAATCATCTTGGTATATAGGTTAATCCACTCTTCAATCTTCCTCCATTTTAAAAATGCCTAAAGAAATAATTGCACAAGCCATTGGGTTTGGGAAAATTCCCAGCAAATCATCATCGTGAGGATCTTGCTAGTCCAACAAGGTCTCCAGCCTTGCAGTAACATTTTTTTTGGATGCGAGGAAACTTTATTTCTAGAAAGCGCACTTTGTGGGTCTAGTGAACGAGTAAAACTCTGGCTATCTCAGATTTTTATAAGAGATACACGTCTTAACTTGAACTCGAGACCTATTGTGCATATCACAAGCTTTCTGCCATCATGTTATGCCAGGATAGCTTACGGTAACCCTTTACATAAGAATTGCAGGTGGAGATAGTGGGGACTGTCTCGCACAGAAAAAAGTTCTCCATAATCCCCAAGACTTCCTTAAACCTAAACCTACCAGCTTCTGCTAATGCATCAATAATGGGATTGCATACAGTGGCATTTGATTTAATCCCTTCTCTCTTCATCTCATCAACCAATTCAAAAGCCCTCTCAACACGACGCGTATAAGAATATCCTCCTACCAGTGTATCATATGTTACAATACTAGTTTTCACATTCTTTTTCTTCATTTCCAACCAAAGTCTCTCTGCATGCTTGAGCTTTATATATCCTAGCTGATGGAGCCCAACACGTGTCCTTTTCCACCTTCCTGTCAAAATACTATGTCGTCACCCTAACATGCCCTAAAAGGGAATCCAACAATATCAAACAAGCTCATTCCAGCACCAGAATTACAAATCAAGTTTGAATTGCTCGCATGTTTTAAATGTTCAAGCAACTTCAAACTATCAAATCAAAACCAAGCTCGGATTTTTAATTCAAAACGTAAAATCTAACATTACAGAAAGCTTTAAAATCCAATGAGATTGTCTGAATTGTAGTTAAGAAAATTGTGATGCAAGTACAGAACCCAACAAGGTCTTCCATTTCAGCACAAAACAAGAAGTTCCATATTACCTGCCCTGGTATACCTTCTAATCAAAATCGCAATAGTGTCACTAGAAACCAAATCCCCTCTACAATTTCCTCTAGTCTTATCAAACAGTAAACAACAGGCAGAACCATATTCTCATGCTTTTCCAAGCAAATTCTCCATTGAATTAAACAGTTCCGCAAAGGATTGAAACCCAGGTTTCTTCTCTGCCCACCGAAACACACTGTGCAACAACTTTGGTGACAGGTTACAATGGTCAAATACTGCCTGTATAAGACCCAATTCCGGCTCAGCTCCTGTCTTGTCCGGTGCGATTCTCTCCAGGATTTGAGGATGTTGCAGAGGGTAAAGAAATCATCTTGATGGTAATTGGGGTTTTGGAGAGGAGTTTTGCTGGAGTTCTGGTGATGGGGCCACTTGATTAGAGTGTTTCCTTGTACGGAAAGCCATGATTAGCGGAGGACGCGCCGGAGAAGTGGCGATTATGCGGTGGTTTTCTGGTGGTTAGAAAGACATAAGTAGACCTGTGTTTCTGTGGAAGTTAATGAGACTGACATATGTTAGTTACTCAGTACCCTAACAGCTGATGATGCTTTTCAGGCGGCAAAATATAAAGCACAAGATTATTAATACTCTAGACTACGAAACTACCCTTTAAAGAAAGATCGATAAAGCTCTGTGCTTTGTTAAATGGAGAGGAAAAGAGTGGGAAATCAAGAAAATTTCAAGGAAAGAAAAGATTGAGAGAGAGAGAGATGGCTGCCATTAATTTTGGTGGGATATTACTCAGGATGCCGGAGTTGTCTTATGATAACGAGGAAGGATATGGGATTGTGTTAGAGTTAGTGTTGGGGCTGTTCCAAGGAAGAGACTTGTTTCACTCTCTGCCGATGCTGATGCTAATTCAATGGAGTCTTCAGGGACTGTTCCTGAGCAAAAGCCCGAAATTTAGCTGGAATTTATTGGGGTTTAATATAATTTGCTGGGGAATTACTAACAGTTGTCCAAAATGTTTACCCGTCATGATGGATAACAAGATTGGAGACTGTTAAATGTTTCTATCATGATTATTTTCTTCTGGTTCTGATAATTTTGGTGGAGCAGCCGAAGCTGGAACCTGATGGGAAGTATCTGGCGGACAGAACGAAAGCTATCAGTAGAGAGAAGTTATAGAGGAACACCATGCTGGATAACAAGATTGAGCTCTACACCACCTATTTTCGAACCTCCTAAAATCATTTTCGTAATGGGAAATTACAGGCATGCGTTTTATAGTCAAAATAAATTACATTTTGGATTGACTTCTCTTTCCCCTTTTACAGTACCGGGTGTGCTTTGCTTTTCTTTTTAAATGCTTTTTAAAATATTAAATTGATATTTTTTTTTAATATTTTATGATGATTTTGATTTGCTATATCAAAAATATTTTATTTTAATATGTTTTCAACTGAAAAGCTGTTTTAAAACGCATCACATATACATTGGAAATGATATAAATCTGCAGCTAATCGGTATATTTAAGTTTTAAAACACTAAAATGGTATATGAATTTGCTTTCTGTACAAGATCTCTCTTCCAAGTTGTGTTTCAAGCAGTAATTTTTTCTAATTTTCACTTTCACTCCTCTTTTGGTATGTGTAATCAACGCAATGAGATTCCAAGAGTGGAAAGTAATGAACATCTGCTAACAAATCTATTTCCGCGAATTTCAATTCTTGAATGATGGATTCTGGGCTGCTGTGCATTCAATACCTCCATCACCAAACCACTGAGGTCAAAACTCTGAATGGACGTATATATTCTATGTTTTCTCCTTATTCATCAGTGGAACTTGCACATTTGCGTGTTTTCAATCATAATTTCCTCAAGTTCTGTGCATCCCCCTTGTTCTTCTCATGTGGATTCTTGATGCAAAGGATATTTTGATGCAAGGCATGGTCAATGAACAAAACATTATGAGTTTTCAGGCAATTCAGGGCAACACGGATGCAGCATCAAACACCTGCTGGTAGTTGTTTTGCCAGCAATCTTAGCTTTAGATGAATATGATCGCAAGGAATTTCGCAAGAGGATCTATATAGCTGATCCCACTAATTTGGGATCCAGGCTTGGCTGTTATGAATCTTGGCTTTGCATGGTAACGTATATTTGTCCCCAAAAGACGAGGTGCGATGGTAGAGAACTTGCAATCTGCACAGCAAGTCTCGAGTTCTAGTTAAGACATGAACTCTTTGTAAGATGCTGGGATAATTGGGTTTTACTCGTTTTTCTATACCCACAAAATACGTTTTCCAAGAAATGGAGTTTCCTCGCATCCAAAAACAGGTAGCATATAGTGTCTACACTTGTCAAATTCTGCCTGTGCTCAGCTCAATGCTTTTACTGTGCACGTGATATACTGACTTGGCAGTAAGTTCTGTAGACCATTGGCAATTATACAGCTAAAATGAGCAATATCATTTTCCCAATAGTCATTCTAACTAGCAAGTGAATAGGGAAATGCAAATGATATTTCTGGGAATTGTGTTCACTACTCTTTGTATTTCTGAGATTAACCATCACAGACACAAGCTGCTAAGAGCCAGCACTTTTGTAGATGTCTGAAATACTCTGGTTATAATGAGCCAGTTAGCAACTATTTAGA
Organism: Salix purpurea; assembly: GCA_027405865.1. Classification (NCBI taxonomy): domain Eukaryota; kingdom Viridiplantae; phylum Streptophyta; class Magnoliopsida; order Malpighiales; family Salicaceae; genus Salix; species Salix purpurea. The sequence continues at coordinate 3,131,597 of JAOWLH010000023.1, forward strand.
GAAACACTAGTAGAATTAGTGTCCCCGAGAAGAGGTACAGGAAAACAATTTCTTGGAGGATTCCCAGGATTGGTGAAAGATACGAGCTCTGTTGTTGATTTAGTTTCAAATTGATCCCATTTTCCTTTCCAGCCAATTTAGATGAAGATTTTCATATGTATCCATTTCTTGTCATACAGTGACCAGAAGAAGAAGGTATACAACTTGTCCAAATCAGTATATTTCAAGGTTGTCAATTCCGTTTCGGTTGGTGCTTTGTTTTTTCAACTGGATTGGAATATTTCGGTTTTGGAGCGTTTCGGCGTTGTATTGTTTATATATATATATATATATATAATTAAATATATTAATTAAAAAAAATAGTTGAAATCCAAAAATAAAATTATTTAGAATTGTGCAATTTAATCTAAAAAAGACACGATAAAATTATTTTTCTAAACAAAATTATGGACATGTATAATATTATGAGAATGTCATCATCAATATCGCAAAGGTCATTATATTCTCTGATTGCTCTAAAATTTTAACATAATATATATAATATATGTCAAGAGACTCTTCATAAAATTTCATTTCAATCTAACAGTCGGGTTAAGAGATATGATTGATATTGTAAAATTAATCATTATTTAAAAAAACACTATTTAGTTGAAACGGAACGGGCGGAACGAAACCAGAACGTTTCAGCTGGTATTTAGCCAAAAAATACGGAATAGACCGGAATTTAAACAGGGATAAAAACGACGTCATTTTATCTTGTTTTTTTAACTGATACAAAACTTTTCGACCGAAACAAAACAAAACTGGCAACCTGTATTCATATGAAAAAATGAAAAGGAGTTTTTCGAACTTATATCCTACGCCTTATGATTTGAAAATTTGATTAAAAAAGCTCGAAAGAACTCACAATGCCTTGATTTTTGCAAGGATGAGTTCCAGGCATCAAAAACAACATATATAGGTGGTGAAACAAGATCTAAAACCTTGCTAGCAAGTAATAGATGACGATAAGAAGACTCTAAAATATTATTCAACTCGGTTTTTTTATTAAATCGAACCGGATCAACTTTTTTTATTTATCGTGAAACTTGTTCGGATCAACCCGGGTTAACCCGCCATGGTAGATAGGTTTAATAACCTTATATACACATGATATAACCAAGTTGTTATCATGATTGAAGAACGAACACATTTTATTTTCATGAAGCAGCTTCCCATCAGAAATATGACTATCCCCTTGACACCAATTTTCATTCGAAGGCTTTACATTTTCAGGCAACACTTGGGAAATTTAAATATTTTGTCTATAAATAAATTTATCTTTTTGGTTAATCCCTCTACAACGGCAGAAAGACCTTCATGGGCTTGTGGTAGGGTTTCCATGCCATGCGTTTAATTAAAATAAAAATCATCTTAAATATTATATTTTATCATATCTAAATTATACTCCCAAGTCCCAAGCACGCATCGTATAAATTATCTATAGATCTGGTTAATATCCGGTCAAAGAGAATTTTATTTTTATTTTTATTTTTATTTTTACAAACTTATGATGATTAAAAATAAATATTTAATCGAAGAACATAATATATCCTCCTTTATTATTAAATGCGAGAAAACATCACTTATTAAAAAATACATTTTGTGCATCTAAATGAACAATTAAAATTTTAATTATTTTAAATTATTAAAAAAAAATATATTCTGATTCTAACTCAAAAACCTACGGTATAAATTGGAAAACGATTTGAGAGTTGAGACATCCCCTCTCTTTACAGGGTCTGGACACTTTGGGCCTGTTTGGAAGTGTGGTTGCGGTAGCTTTTTAAAGTGCTTATCGTGCCGAAATATATCAAAATGATGTTTTTTATTTTTTTAAAATCATTTTTGAAATCAGCACATCAAAATGATCTAAAACACATAAAAACATATTCATTTAAACTAAAAAAAAATCAAATTTTGGCCAAAAGCCGGTGGGATCGCAATGCCAAACGGGGCATTTTACTCCTTGCAGCGCACTGAAAGGACCAGAGGCCTGGTTAGCAACCCCATAAAATAGCCTTGGTGTCTCTAGAGTTAGTTTACACGCACCACAATTAATTTCCAAATCCACTAAATATTCTGTAAATCCAGTGAATAAGTAAGACACCGCAGGGATGACAGACACACAAAGAGAACTCGAACCCCTGGCGCAGAGGAAGAGAACAAGTCCCTTCCTCCACTGGGCCAAGTCCTCAGGTGCAATTCGCTCATGTTTAGTAGTATAGTTAATATTGTTTTTGAAAATGTTTTATTTTTAAAAATATATTAAAATAATATTTTTATTTAAAAAAAAAACTATATTTGATATCAACATATAATAATAATCTAAATTACCTAAAAAATTTAATTTAAATTGAAATATAAAATATAAAATATTTTTTTTCACAAATATTTTTGAAACGCAATATCAAACACCCATACTTGAAGGTGAATGTTTATACTTGTTTTTTAAAAGAGTTTTTTTTTTTTAAAAAAATATTATCATTATTTAAATTATTAATAAATATTTTTCTTGATAGGATAGATAATAAATAGAATATAGATATTGCTAAGCTCGATCTTCATGGGCTTGTGGTAGGGTTTGCATGCCATGTGTTTAATTAAAATAAAAATCATCTTAAATATTATATTTTATCATATCTAAATTATACTCCCAAGCACGCATCGTATAAATTATCTATAGATCTGGTTAATATCCGGTCAAAGAGAAATTTATTTTTATTCTTACAAACTTATGATGATTAAAAATAAATATTTAATCGAAGAACATAATATATCCTCCTTTATTATTGAATGCAAGAAAACATCACTTATAAAAAAATACATTTTGTGCATCTAGATGAACAATTAAAATTTAATTATTTTAAATTATTATAAAAAATATATATTTTGATTCGAATTCAAAAACCTATAGTATAAAAGGCCTTTCCAGATCCACTAAATATCCTGTAAATCCAGTAGATAAGTAAGACATTGCAGGGATGACAGACGCACAAAAAAGACTTGAACCCCTGGTGCAGAGGAAGAGAACAAGTCCCTTCCTCTGCTGGGCCAAGTCCTCCGGTGCAATTCACTCATGTTTAGTAGTATAGTTAATATTGTTTTTGAAAATGTTTTATTTTTAAAAATATATTAAAATAATATTTTTATTTAAAAAAAAACTATATTTGATATCAACATATATAAATAATCTAAATTACCTAAAAAAAATTAATTTAAAGTGAAATATAAAATAAAAAATATTTTTTTTAAAATACTTTTAAAACACAATATCAAACATCCATACTTGAAAGTGAATGTTTATACTTGTTTTTTAAAAGAGTTTCTTTTAAAAATATTATTATTAATAATAATTTTTTTTTTTTGATAGGATAGATAATAAATAGAATATAGATATTGCTAAGCTCGATCTAAAACTTGGCAGAGCTGAATCCGGTCACATCCAGGGAGGAAATTTTTGGAGAACGCCCTTTTTCCCTCTGAATAATGAATTTGAACTTTTGGGGTGTGGAGATTTGAATGGCAAAGTGATCGGGACTTGAAAAATACATGGCCATAAAGAAGGTTGCTTGAAATCACAGGAAAGTAAAAGAGAAATTCCCGATGGTCCCCCTGTTTCGGCCTTTCTCGATGACATGATCGCCATCTTTCATTCGCAGGTGTTTGAAACTTATTTTAAAAAAAAAATAAAAAAAAATAATTTATTTTTAAGTTTAAATTAATAAAAATTGATATTTTTAAATTATTTTAATTTATTAATATTAAAATTTTTTTAAAAAAAAACAACAAAAACTATTATCATGCAAATGGAGGAGCCGGTGATTTTTTCCTACATCACGTGGGGGATCTTTGAGAGATAGAATGTCTTGTCAAAGGAGTTAAAAATCTGAAGGTGGTGGGTGGGGCTTGTTTGTATTTGTCTTTCTCGATTGTAATATATAAATTAGTTCGTGAAAAGAAGATTCTATTTTGGGATTCTTTTTTTTCTTTGCTATGTTCACTCCACTTTAAGATTTGATTGAAACTATATTTTATTATAATTGTAGTTTTGAAAATACTTAACAAGTGTTTGGTCTATGTTTTAAAAATATTTTTGAAAAAAAATAATTTATTTTTATTTTTTACTTGAAATTAAAATTTTTTGGTGTTTTTATATTATTTTTATGTGTTGATGTTAAAAATAATTTAAAAAAACAAAAAAAAACATCATTTTGATGTATTTTTAAACGAAAAATACTTTTAAAAACAACTTCAATCACACTCTCAAATAGTTAACACCACAGTTCACATGGATTCTATTTAAAATTCTTTTGATTATAAAAAAACCATAATTTATAGTTTTATATTGAATTTTAGTTCAAACTGCACTCTAACTACAAGGAGCAAAATCCTGTTTGATAGTGTGATAGTAGTGATGGTTCTTCAAATTATTATTTTTTGCTTGAAAATATATTAAAATAATAAATTTTATTTATCTTTTAAGATTTATTTTTTTATCGACACACTGAAATAACAAGTTTTGATTAACCAAAAAGACAACGGAACTAGTCACTTCTGTAATTGTTTTTTGCCGAGGGTCGGGAATAGGACCATGAGTCTTTATTTAAAAGTATAGTTGAGATTATTTTAATTAATATTTTTTATTTTTTTCTGAAATGGAATTTCAAACGGGGTAGAACTTCAAAAGGCACTGTCAATTCACTAAAAAAAAAAAAAGGGTTCGATGATGAATGTGCCTCAGTGAGTTGATTCGTGAGTCGAGTCTCGAGTTTGAACCTACCGACATCATGCTACCTGTTTGCCCGGAATCCATGCTTGTGGGGATCATTTTAAGGCACAAACATGTCTAGTGCCAGAACCAAACCGGTAGCCTCATTTCCTTGTAGCAGAAGCGCTCCTGTGTTCTCCTTGTCAATTATCACTTCCTTTCTTGTCTATAATAATATTTTCAACAATAATTTTAAACAAATATATATATTATTTAAAATATATATTTTTCAAACCATAATTATAAAAAGATAAATAATAATAATAATGATGATGATATAGAAAGAACTTTATTTATTAAAACCACAACTCAATAATAGCTACTGTGATATCAAACATTCATCGGGTGAAACTATAGCGAAGTGTAGTTGGTATTTTATTTTGATAAAAAAAATATTTTTTAAGGTATTTATAATGATTATTTTTTAAATTGTTTTTTTCTATTTTAAAAGGTATTAAAATATTTATTTTATTATTTAAAAAATATTATCCACATAAATTAATAAATACAGTTTTTTTTTAAGAAAAAAGAATAATGAAATTCAGTAAACCGCAAGCCAAACAGTATTTAAATGTCAATGTCTCAATCATTTCTTCCTTGAAATTTCAAATCTTATCCAGCCCTTTGTAACTTGAATCCTTTTGCCTTTTTTGTTCTCTCCTTTGAGTCAGATTCTAGATGCTGGCATGTTTTTTTAGTATAGAAAACAAAAGGAGCCACAGAGGCGCCTCTTGGGCCCCAAAACGGCTGGAAGCACTGTAAAAACGGCTCAACAAATGGCTCAAAGTACTGTAAAAACGGCTCAACAAATGGCTCAAAGTACTGGAAAAATGGCTCTGGGCCCACCTATACGCTTTTCTGGTATCGTGTGATGACTGTGCAGTGGCTGCAACATGGGCCAGGCGTGGACTTGAAGTTTCCGAGATTCGAATCCGCTCTCGGTGAATTGCTCTGCTTGCCTTTTGGTCTTTTTCACAAGCTTGCATTCTTTAGGAAAGATAATAAAGAGAGAATTATATTTATTTTAAAAAAAGCAAGGAGTATTTTTTTAGAAATAGTTTCAAGATTTTTATAGATTTTAAATTATAATAGAAAAGGGAAGAATTAAACACATTTTATTCAAGCAATGTTACCACACCTTAGAGATAGGTTCCATAAAGTATCAGTTTGATATTATAATCGATATTGTTTTTTAAAGTGTTTTTTATTAAAAAATATATTAAAATATTATTTTTTTTAAAATGACATTAGCACATAAAAGTAATATAAAAACATAAAAAAATACAACAAATACTGGGCAGGTTGCTATGTGTCAATTTGTAGGTTTTCAAATAGTTATGTTTTTTCATTGCGGTTTATATAAAGGTTGATCAAAATCTATTTTTTTTTAAAAAAATTATTTTTTATATATTTGTTTTATTGTTTTAATGTGATAATGTCAAAATTAATTTTTAAAAATAAAAATAAATATTTTAATCATCTATGAGTGAAAAGTATTTGAAGCTACCACGCTTCTAAACATCCTAATTCAAAGTAGCATTATGGGATGCTCATTCTTCATTTTTTTTATTTAGTTTCTTAGAAAATAAAAGTAAATAATCAAAATAAAATAAAAATTCCGGATCAAATCCAATATTTATTCATTTAAAAAATTTACTTTTTTACTTTTTAAACTTATACCAAGTTTAGAAAACATATTTTAGAGGGTCTACACAGTTTTTCTATACAAGTTTTTCAAATAAAAAAAGAGAAATAATATAATATTTTGTATTCAAGTATTTTTTAGTAATATAAAATATTAAAATTATTTTTATTTAAATAGTGTCATAAATTTAATAAAAATATTTTTCAGTTAATAATATAATTTTCTCTTAATAACTTTTTTAATTGGAATGACTAGGAATTAAATATTAAGATTAAATTTATAAATTATGATTTGAGCATAAAATAGTTATAGTCTTAATTTATATCTTATTTTTTCAATGGAAAAACTCGTTTTTATTTTCAACAAATAAATATTTTTTTAGTTTTAATTGAAAAAATGAAAAGTGAAAAAGATAAAAGAAAATTGCAAATAAAGAAAGAAAGATTGTTTTTTTATTACTCGACACTCCAGATGTTTTGACATACAAGTAGTTAAAATTAACACATCTTCCTTGTTTGTTATCTAACTCGATACGGCTTAATTAACTGTTTCAAATTATGGTTGAGATTGTTTTTGAAAATATTTTTTTGTTTAGTAATGTATTAAAATGATATATTTTTTATTTTTTAAATATTATTTTTGACATCAGCACATGGAAATAATCTTAAAACACCAAAAAAATTAATTTTAATTAAAAAAATCAATTTTTTTCAAAAAATACTTCTAAAACACAATGTCAAACACCCTCTAACAAGGTTACCCGCTGATCCAGAAACGGACCAATATCAAGTTTCATGTTAAACCTAATTAAAAATTAAGTTGATCAAATCTAGTTAGTCTAGTTAAAATTCAAGTAGTCAGTTTAACTTTTTAAAATAATATTATTTCAAGTTATTAAAAAAATAAAATGACAATATTGTTTTTAATTAACTTGCATATTAAAAAAAAACACTAAAAGGCGTTGAGATTTCATTGTTCTGACTATTGTGCACTGTCTCACATTCCACTGTGGATTGTGGCAGTGCATAGACGGAATTGGCCTTGGTCATCCGGCGTTTTGTGTTTAGTTTATGGGGGTATTTTCGGTTTTTTGCTTTTTTTTTAATAGCCGCAATGTGCACAGTGGATTGACGCCTCTAACCCTCGAAAAAAACAAAATAGCGCACAGGACACAGGGGCTCCGTCGGTTTTACACATTATTTTGCACAGTGCACTGACGGAAAAACCCCCCGAAAAAGACAAATATTTGCACAGTAAACAGGGGCTGCGACGTCTTTTCCCCCCCGGTATTTTCGTAAATACCAGTGGGGACAAGGTTCTTTAGGTCATTAGCCAGGGGGACAGCTGGCGCGTCGCCTGGCCGCGCCAGCGGCGTTCCAGGCGAACGCGCCCTTGAGGCGGCGCGTGCGTCGTCTTCCCGGTGACAGAAATGTACTTCCGCCGTGACAGAAGATGCGCCGGGATGTCCTCTCTCCTCCATCGCGGCGCGTTCACTGAAAGGATGTCTTGTTCAGCCGCGGCGGATGGTTTTCTCTCCAGCGTCGCCTTTCTCTCTCCTTCCGCCTCCAAATTCGGCTCCAGTCCCTAATGTTGGTGTGGAGTTCATTTTGGTCCCTGCGGTTTTGATTTTGTTTTTATTACTGATTTATTCAAATTCAAGTTTTATTATTTTCAATTGTGCCCTTCAATTAAAACTGATTATATAAGGAAGTTTTATTTCAGTCCTTATAGTTTTGATTTTGTATTTATTTTTTATTCCTTCAATTATTCCGGTACGGATGTTTTGATTTCTTTGATTTGGTCCTCCAATTGAAATTGCTAATATATGCAAAGTTTGATTTCAGTCCCTTTTCTTCAATTTTTCTCTAAAATGACAGAAATTGTCATTATTTATTTTTGGTCCTCCAAGTAATTTTTTTTTAAATTTTCTCCTTCAATTAGAATGATTTTTATATATGTCATTTTTCATTTCGATCCTTATTCTTTTAATTTTTTTTTATATTAATTCATTTGGTTTCTTTTATTCTTTGACAATGTTTAAAAATTTAATCCCTTTATATTTGATTTTCATTTCAGCCCTTATAATCCCTACTTTTGTCCATGTATAAATAAATGTATTTAACACAATAATAATAATAATAATAATAATAATAATAATAATAATAATAATAATAATAATAATAATAATCATGATTTAATTATTTTTCATTCTTACTCTTATGTTGTTATTTTTCCTGCCGGATAATTTGATAAAAAAAAATTTCCAGTAATAGCAATGATAATTTTTTTTTCCTTTTGTTAAAGTTTCTTGGATATTTTTAGTTTTTCATTTATTTTTGTTTCTTTCATTATTAACATAATAATAATAATTATAATAAGAATAATAATAATAATAGTGATTATTATGAATATTATAATAATAGTGATTATGTATTCTATTATTATAATAATAGTGATTATTTATTCTTTCACAATAATAATAATAATATTTTTTAATTGGTTTTTCTTGCTTGCTATTTTGTTCATGCTTTTTATTTTTTTCCCTCGGTATAATTTAATAATTTTTATTGTTTTTATTCTAGCGGTAATAATAATTTTAAATGTTAAGACTCTGATGTTGCTATTGTTATAATATTTAAATTAATATTGCTTCCTGTTCCCTTTTGTTTTTTATTTGCTCCTTCTATTAATTGATTTGTATAATTTTATTATCTGCACAATAATGATTTCAGTAAGTTTTTTTTCTTATTATGTTGCTCTTTTTTCTAATGTTAGTGCGCGCTCTTTTGTGATTGTTTATGACGCAATACCTATATTCTAAAAAATGTAATCTATGCTTACATGAGAAGCTCAACTCAAAATTTTCAGCATTTTATCTTTTAATCTATAATTTTTATTTACTTATATCATATAAATTTATCATTGTAAATTTAATTATGTTAAATTATATACAAAAAAATACCCGCGGCAACACGCGGGCAAGTTGCTAGTAAATACTAATTCAAGATAGAAAAAAACATAAGTTATAATAATTTTTAAGAAATTACATAATTATTTATTGAGTAAATGTTAAAATTCGAGATTTTGATAAAACAAACAAACAAACAAACCATTGTTTTATCCAAAATACCTTTGAGGCCTAATTTCCCCCCTTCCAATTTAACAAAAAATGTCAAGCATATGAGTTTTATATATATATAGCAATGTTAAAATATTATTTATAATTTTTTTTTGTTTAATACTAATGTTATGTAATACAATTTTATAGAAATAAGATAAACAAAAAATTTTATATAGATAACTACACTAACAGATTTATGAGCAGATAATCGATAAAATCTATTAAAAATAAGTTATTTGCTTTTTTGCAGCAAACTAACTGATTGTTACGTAACAAATTTAACTGCTTTAACTTTAACAAAAGAGAAAAAAAAACCAAAATAAATATTGTGAGAAAAGAAATTATAAAAAATAGTATTATTATTATTATGAATATAATTACTATAATCTTTTGGATTATAATAAAATTATTAAATTGCTATGAAGAATAAAAAGTTGTGACGGAAGAGCAAACAAGAAAACAATTATAAAAAAACATAGTAATTATTATTATTATTATTATTATTATTATTATTATTATTATTTTACTATAGTACAAACAATGAAAATCATAAAATTATCTTGAAAAATAAAATCAAAAACCTTTAATAAAAGAGCAAATAAAAACAACCAAAATAAATCACAAAATTAAAATAAATATCATTAGCATAGAACAATTATTTGACTTGAAGAATACATGAAAATAATAATCAAATTACAAAAAGAACAAAGGGATAAAAGAAGAAATAACAAATTTAAAATGATTATCAACATAAATTAAAATTTAAGAACTAAATTAAATAAAAATAAAACCCCAATAAAAAAGAAAATGATATGAATCACAAACCAAAACTAAGAGTATAAATACATGAATATGAATAAAAAATAGGGATTGTCTCACGAGGACATGGAAAATTAAAGGAATAGGAATAAAATTAAAAACTTAAAAGAATAAGGGTCAAAATAAAAAATAAAGTATATAATCATTTTCAATTGAAGAAATGAATTGAAATAAATTAGAGCTTTAATACTGAAAAAATCACATAAATGAAAAAAACAAACAAGTAAATATGAATTAGAAAAAAAACCAACAAAAGAGAAAATCATAAAAGTAAAATAAAAAAATAAAACTAAAAGTATAATAATATAAATACAAACAAAAAATGAAAAATATGAAATTTTCTTGAAGAATAAATAAAAAAAAAACTTTAGCAAAAGCGAAAATAAAAAAAACTACAATAAATTAGAAAAAAATCATTTGATTTTAAGAACAAAAACAAATATTAGAAAAAAAAATATCATTTTTCGAATGATTATTAATAAAAATTAAAATTTTAGGATGAGATTAAATAAAAATAAAAACAAAACCCCAATGAAAGAAAAAATAATAAAAAAACTAAAAGTATAATTACATAAATATTAAAACAAAATAGTGACTACCCTATAAGGAAAAAAATAAAAAAGTTAAAAAAATAACAATTAAAAGAATGAAGTGCAAAATGAATAACATAATATACGGTCAATTTCAATTGAATGATTAAATCAAAACTAATCAAAACATTGGGATCGAAAAAAATATAATAATTAAAGTCAAATAAAAATCAAAAGAATAAAGACCGAATAAAAAATAACATATATGATCAATTTCAACTGAATGTCAAAATTGAATGAAGAAACACTAAAAATCTATTTTTAAGAGTTGAAGGATGCTAGTCAAATGCAAGACTTTGAGGTTTCCATCGTTGCCTTTTTCTGTCTATTTGAAAGTATGGTTAAGATTGTTTCTGAAAGTATATTTTGTTTAGAAATGCATCAAAATAATTTATTATTATTATTTTTTAAAAATCAATTTTGATATCAAAACATGGAAATGATATAAAAATGTCCAAAAAATTAATTTAAAATAAAATAAAAATTTATTTTAAAAAAAATATTTTTGAAACACAATGTCAAATACAGTCTTTATTATATCTCTCCCTCTGTCTTATTCGCACCAGAAATATTTATTCCTTCATCAATTTATCAGGAAAATAATTCTAGGGCTCGATGTCTACAAACAATTAGTTTGGGGCAATTAAATTAATAAATAAAAAAGTCAAGGTTTATTGCTCCGACTTGACTTTTAACTGCAAGCTCAGGGATTAATACGTTTTACTCTTAATTATGACTGCATGGTTTTAATTAGCGGTGAGAGAAAATTAAGAAAATTAAGGATAATTATACAACTCATAATTTCTATCAAGGAGCGCTTGACAACAAATCATAATTTATTAGTGATTCAAATTTTGATATTATAGTGTCCTTTTATATATATATATATATATATATATATATATGAAGTAATGATTGTTTTTTAAAGTGTTTTTTATTTAAAAAATATTTAAAAATATTTTTTCGATATTAATAAATCAAAAAGATTTAAAAATATTGAATTTTTTTATTAAAAACAATTTATTTTCAAAAATACGGTTTGATCGCAAACAATCACTACCTTGTATTATTCACAAGTAAATTTAGATCTGGGTGAGAGCATGTTTAAAACAGTGTTTTTTAATATTTATTTAAAATTAGTTTTTATAAATACTTTTAAATTATTTTAATATGTTGATGTTAAAAATATTTTTTTTTATTTAAATAAAAAAATTATTTTGATATATTTTCAAGTAATAAATACTTTAAAAAATAATCTATATCACACTCTCAAACACCCTTTCAATAAAAAAATAATGATTACATTAATTACATGCATAGTAATTAATAATAAAAATTGTTTTTGTCACTCTTTTATTTCCCACTTAGAAAATAAATAATTGGAATCTAACAGGAGTCCTTTCCCTATTTATTTTATATTTAATTCATCCAATTTGTTTGTGTAACCAATTCTGGGTCAAGTACAGCTTTTATTTACTTTTTTTGCCACGTTTTCCTTATATTTAGCATTATAATCTCAAGACTCACTTTCCTTTTATACTAATTAATAATTATTATAAAAATTGTGATCAGTAATTTGAGAAAAAAGATAAACTTGAAAAAAATATTGGTTAAATACCATCAAAAATACCTTTGGAGCCAATTAGTAGCCTAAAATTTGGAGAAAATGCCACCAGTTTTTATTTATTTATTTCATGTCTGTTTTGTAGTATAGTTGAAGTTATTTTTGAAAGTATTTTTCAATAAAAAAAATATTAAAATAATGTTTTTTAATTTTTTAAATTATTTTTGATATCAACACATGAAAATGATCTAAAAATACTAAAAAACAATTTAAAGTAAAAAGTAAAAATTAAAATTATTTATTTTTTTCAAAAATACTTTTAAAACACAATCAAAGTGGTTATTGCAACCCTAATTTTGAAAAAAAAAGAGGTTACTACACCAACTCATTCAGTATCTTTTTTAGCATCTCAAATAAGCTGAAATAGTTTTTGAAGGATATTATGCCCGTAATTTAGTTTATAAGCTATTTATTTTTTCTTTTTGTTCGTGTTTGGTAGCAAGTAACAATTGATCAATAAAATATAAAAAAGAAAGAAAATAAAGATATTAATCAAGAAATTACAGATATATAAAAACAAAATCCAAATCCACCTCATTAGATTTAATAATAACTTAGTTATTAAACCTAATTAAGTGGTTGAATATAAAAATCAAATCAAGCGAGTTGACATAGATAATAATAAAAAGTTAAAGAAATATTATTTATTTTTTATAAAAAAATAATGACTTTTAACAAAGTAAAAATAAAAGTGTAATTACTTATTTTTCTCTTCATAAATAAAATAATAAATCAAGATAGGATTTCTTTCTTATAAATTCAAAACACACCTCACCACGTGTTTGAGATTATTATAATGATTGTTTTTTAAAATGTTTTTTCTATATATTTTAAAATAATATTAGAACATCAAAGATCAAACTATTTGAAAACATAATTTTAAACAATTTATTTTTTAAATTTTAATAAAAACAAATTAAACCTCGAAACCAAACACACCCTAGCCTACCTGTCATGAAGTAAGACTACAAGTCCTCTCTAGTCTAGATCCAAAATGTTTGTGGTTGACTCTCTTCACTCCAAGATCTGGAAGTAGCAAAAAGGAGTGGAAATAACATATTTTTTGGGAAGTTTAAACTGTGGCACCGTCCCGCTCACACAGCTAGCAGCCTCCCCTTTATAATATCATCAACTCAAAGACGCACAAAACCTCACTCTTCAAAAAAAAAAAAAAAAATCTTTCACTCTCTCTTTACAGAGAGGGAGCTCTCAAGAGACCATCGCTTTACTAGTAGGTCTTGTTGGAGCTTTCAAGCACACTGTAAGCTCGCTTCTCCTTCGTCTCCTCTCTCTCGTTTTTTTAGCTCTAGAAACCATCGGTGATTGATTTTTGTTTGTGACACGTCGCTGCTGGATCGATAAGAGCTATACATTTTGTTTCTCCGAAATGACAAGTCGTTTCGTGTTTTCTTCTATAGATCTGCGAAGCAGACTCCAATTCTCATCATTTTCGCGTTTTGTGTTTCGATTCTTCATATTCAGCGTCGTTTCTAAATTCTGTTTTGAAATTTTGTAGATTTTTGAAGCGCTTTGTCTCTTTTTTTGGCTGTGTATGTTCTGCGATTGCGATTTCCTCGTTTTTGAGCCAGTAATTTGTGTATAGAGGAGAAGATGATTTGGGGTTTGAAGCATTTGATGATGAAATGGGTTAGTAATTTAGTAGGATTAGGGTTTCCCCCCCATTTTTTAAGTAATTTGGTTTTAATAACTGCCTTTTGTGTTGTTAATGCTCAGATCTTTTAATTAACGTTAGGTCAGCTCGCTATTTTCAAAAGTGTCTGTTTAGTTACTGTAAAAATGTTTCAATAAGAAAATTTCTTATTTATTCGGTTTTTACAGCCACAAAATAGAGGTTAAAACTGTAACATAATTTTATACTCGTTCCTTTTTATAAGATAGTGAAAAGTAACGTCTTGAGATAATGTTAAAAAATTTTAACCCGATTGAATTTGCCTGCTCAATAAGCTTTAGAATAATGCTATTCATGCTGGAATATTCATCTGTTGTTAGTTTCCTCGATAATATAGTATTTGTTTGTAATTGTGTTTTAAAAATATTTTTGAAAAAAATAATTTTTTTATTTTTATTTTAAATTTTATTTTGATATTTTTTAGATATTTTGATGGGTTGATATTAAAAATATTTTTTTAAAAATAAATAAACTTTATTTTAATATATTTTTAAACAAAAATCATTTTAAAAATTATCCTCACTCCCAAACAATCAATAGGTGTCTTGTAGGCCTTATCAGTTGAATCCGACCCTATCAAATGGTTAATATTATTCAGGAAACTAATTTGGGATGAATATTTTGAGATGAATAACATTCACCCAAGTCACGAAGATCAGTTCAAAGATGGGTTTTACCTGAATATTAATTATTGTATCGGTGTGAAAATTCTCAATGCGTAACAGTACAGAGACATGGATTTCTTTATCACTACACTGCGAAATTTTCGAGAGAGTGTGACTCGGAAGAGCTTTTTGGTTGATTTTAGTTGCCTGAAACTAGGCCTGAGTCGGTTCTTACTTCATTGATCTAGAAGCGGGGGGGTTCCTTTTCGGTTTATCAGAGATTGGCTTTTATAAGTAGATATTTTTATACAAGAACTTTTGTCAACTTGAAAAGAAACTATTTACTGGGTGCACAGCGAGGTTTGCAACAGTAATATTTCCTGTGGATAACGCACCTAAGCCTGAATGTACAGTCTGTATAATCTCAATTAAGCATGACTTTGTTCCATATTTGGTGTCTTTGGATATTTCAGTATTCCTGGTTGAGCTGAAAGTGATTTGCAAGTGGACCTGTTCTACGAACATAAGCATGTACAAGTTCCACAAGTTTTTTTCTTAGTAGCTCAAATCATAGTAGATTAACATGTTTATATTTCATTCCTTGGCATTTACTATATTGTTGTGGACCCTTTTTTTTGTGACGTTGAAGCTTAGTTTTTATTTTTTAAGGAAAAATATTTTTATAATTGGCTATTAAATCTGGGGCCTTCTGCTATGATTTCGTAAGTTCGACTTAAAAATTTGGTGTTATGTTGATCATTGTGCTCTCTTTATTTTTTACCTGCTTTAAAATTTGCTTCTTTCTCCTGATATCTGACACAGAACTGGTATTGAAATTTCAGGTTCAATGAATAGCATTTCAGTTTAAATCACGCACTGCTCTTCCACGAGGCAAGCAAAGATGAATAAAGAAAATGCAACTGCTGCCAAATTTGAAGAGCCCACTACTCGAATTACACGGGCACGTGCTAAAGCTTCAGGGACTTCTGTAGGATTATTTCCTGCCACAAAACCCTCCTTTAAACAGGATCAGAAGCATCTTCTTAGAGCAAAGACCAAAAGAGCAGCATCAGATGAGAACAAATCTTGTTCGACCTCAGTTGCTGGTCTTAAGCACAAGAGAAGGGCAGTGCTTAAAGATGTGACCAACATCCTTTGCGAGAATTCTCATCTGAACTGCAACATTGCAACAAAACAACACGTATGAAATTTTCTTGCTTGTATCCCATCTTCAAAATTTGTAATTATAGCATAATTTACTTTATATTGACATTTGTCTTGGGGATTTACTTTTTTCTACAGTCACCAATAGTTATTCACTAGTTGCAATTTTTCTTCTTCTCTAAACTCACTAAATGAGAGACTATTGACAGACTAGCAAACAAGCTAGAAAATGTCCTCGGAATAAGAATGCAGTGGTCGCTACTCTTATCTCTATGGAAATTTCACCAGCTCAGCAGGATGTAAAAGAAAAGTTAGCTGAAGAGCTGTCAAAAATAAGAATGGGGGAAGCACAAGATTTTACTTCACCAGCAAAGTTAGAAGACAAACAGCAAAGCGATTGTTATGGCACAGGAGGAGGTGTTGCAGATCCAAGGCTTCTAATACCTCTTTCCACAAAAACTTTAGGAGTTGAAAGGTCTCTAAAGAAAGGTTTGTGTTGTACTATGATTCAGGTGTAAGCATTGTCCTCAATCATGTACCGAATAAAATCTAACCAGCTCTGTGGCATTGATGATTTAGTTAACAAAATAGGGACCTGAGAATTTTCATTTTATTAATATGGATCTGAGTTTATTTTTCAGATGCAATTATTGATGTTTAAAAGTGACTGAATAGCTTGAATTTGCATCAATAAAGCCGCCTGTTATTCATGAAGAACTTCTCTGACTTTTTTGTTGAATTTGTGCAGAAGAAATAGAAATTTCCGAGAAAATGGACACCTCAGTTGGTGTGAGCGTAGTGGATATTGATTCAAACATAAAAGACCCTCAGCTCTGCAGCTTCTACGCCCCTGATATATATAACATTATATGTGCTAAGGAGGTTTGTGCTGCAGTCTCTTGAACCTTTTTGCAATCATTTATAATCCCCTTTTAAGTCCAGAACCTGCTATCTCACATCTCAATCATAGCTGTGATATCATTACCATATTTAGTGCTCACTTTTTTATATTTCTTGCACCTCAGCTTGACCGAAGACCTTCAATTGATTACATGGAGAAGTTGCAGCGTGATATTAGTCCTAGCATGCGAGGAATTCTGATTGACTGGCTTGTGGAGGTTAGTGTAATCAGTTATATAGGTACAAAGGCAGGAGCTGCCTCAAAGTCCAACATACTTCCTTTTTTCAAAAGCTTTTGAAAAGAAATGCCTCTATTCTATCTTTTGAAAAGAAATGCCACTATTCTTAGAAAGTGTTACTATCTTAAATTCCAATCATTCTTCGCTATTGCTTTTTTTTTTTAACTCTGTTAATTTGGATGGTATATTGTTAATTATGATGGTGTCACTTTGCCTCGATGATTATCCCTTCAACTAATAAAGCAGATCTTCATCTTTGCCCAGAAGATCACCAGTTTCCTTTTTCACTCATTGTTTAAGCTTCCATGTAGTTCATCCACTCCTGCAGAAATCATAAAACAAAATGGTTTGATGATTTACTTCTATTTTTTTCTTTCTCCATGTTTCCATCTCTGTTCTGTCAGTTGTTTCCAAACTTCATGTTCTTTTTCCCAAGAAAGTATAGGAGATACAGGCTTGTTGTGGGAGAACACCTGAAGTTTTCTCATTTAAGATATGTTTCTCTATGAATACCTTATGTATTTTTCAGCTTCCATATTCATATGCGATGTACATTCATTTTGCATTTATTTTTGCTGGACATAGAGTTCCTAAACAATTACAACTTGATTTGTTCAGCTCTTACACAAACAGAATTTTGATCTTGAAAAATGACCAGAAGTTGAAAATTTATCATCCCAGTTGCTGGACTTCTTAAGAACGCCTTAATACATCTGTAACATTTAGGTCCTTTTTATTTCAATCAGATGTTGAACAGGTATGAGATTGATAATCTATAACTCTTTCAGGTTTCTGAAGAATATACGTTGGTTCCAGATACACTTTACCTCACTGTCAATCTCATTGATCGATTCCTTTCACAGAACTATATTGAAAAACAAAGACTCCAACTGCTTGGTGTTGCTTGCATGTTGATTGCATCGTAAGTTTAATGTTCTCTTGGTATTTAGACATGATATGCTGTTTTTGGTCAATTGATGGGCTCAAATTATGAGTAGAACAAGTCTTTATGGTTTAAAGAGTGATGATAGATACTGGATAGACTTAATCCTTGGAGCTTAAAAAATTAAATTCACATATTACGCCACATTTCATAGGTTTTTATTCCTACAATTGGGCCCAAATTATGAGCAGACAAGTGTTTATGATTGCAAGAGTGATGATGGACAGTCCTTGAAGCTTGAATAAGTAAATTCACATATTATACCGCATAATTCATCATGGTTTTGATTTTATTCTTACTAACATTTGAAGAAATACTACTTGGCTGCTATATGATGATGCTCTGTTTGATGCATTAGATATGCTCTCCATATGTTCATATGTGCACAATTGCAAGGAACGAATTACAACGTTTTCTTTCCTTTGCATGACCATCACATGTTTCTTAACACAGAGTATACACCAAGGTTTATGTATTTGACAGCGTGGATACGATTGCATGTCATGTATAATTTTCTACATTAATCCTTGACATTATGCACTTCTTTTCATTTGTGATGGCAGAAAGTATGAAGAAATTTGTGCACCAAGAGTGGAAGACTTTTGCCTCATCACTGACAATACTTACACAAGAGGAGAGGTACGCCCTAGGAATCTTGGCAACTTTAGGCTTCATCATTCACTTGAACCTGCTGACCTGACCCAAAAATTGAGGTTACAGTTATTTTCTTCATTAATGTAAAGTTAGACATTAATTTACAAAAACAAATCTTATTGGTGTCTAAATATAAACTACAAGATGGGGTCAATTATTTAATTTACCTAAATTTTTTCATATTCCTGGGAAATTTTGTTTATACTTGACTTGAATTCTTCGTATCATTATGGAAGTTATTGATAATTTCCTCCAAAAGCACTTGCCACAAAATTAACCACAACGGGTGCAGTGCAAATATTATTGTTTGAGGTCTTTCTATAAGCAAATTTGTGTCTCAATTCTAATTCTCGAGGCTTTACTTAGCACAAGGTGTGTGTTGCATTCTGAAAACTTTGCTAGATTCTCCCTTGTAATAGTATCTCACTTGCTGTGCTGGTATACAAGACTTCTAACACAATACTATGGCAGGTTCTGAAAATGGAGAGTCAAGTCCTGAATTTCTTGCACTTTCAGTTATCAGTTCCCACCACGAAATCATTTCTGAGGTGTAATATTGAGCATCTTTTACCTATATGTTGCTGGTATGATGCCATCAGTACTGAAGTTACTCTTCTTTTCTATTCCAATTTTTGTTTCTCAGGAGATTCATCCAAGCAGCACAAGCTTCTAGCAAGGTATTTTACAATGTTGGCCATTGTCGGTTTTACATATTTTCTTGGAATTTAACTTTGCAGCAACTTATCTGATCAGAGGCCTGTGATTGCTTTAATATATAGGTTCCTCGTGTTGAGCTGGAGTTCTTGGCAAATTATTTAGCAGAGTTGACTCTTGTTGAGTACAACTTCCTGAAGTTATTACCTTCCCTCATAGCTGCATCTGCCGTTTTTCTTGCCCGATGGACACTCGATCAATCAGACCACCCATGGGTCTGCCCTTTTCTGCCTCTTTTTGTGTGATTTGAGTATTATTCTCTTTTTTTCTTCCTGTTCATTCATTATAGAAATATCTAAAGAGGATGCCTCTGTTCCCTTATTTCAGAACTCAACTCTAGAGCACTACACTAGTTACACATCATCAGAACTGAAAACTACAGTACTTGCTCTGGAAGACCTGCAGCTGAACACTAATGGTTGTTGCCTAAATGCTATACGAGACAAATATAGACAACAGAAGGTAAAGAACCCGTACTATTTGGAGAGCCTCTTCTTCTTTCGATCTGTTTTAGCTGCACAATATGTTCATGCTGTCTAACTTGCATAAGAATACCTCGGAGATATTGTTGCTTGTCCTTTCAATTCCTAATTAGGGGGTGTTTGGGAGTGCGTTTGGAAAATATTTTTGAAAAAAAAACTGATTTTTTTTTTAATTTTCACTTTAAATTAAAAGCTTTTGGTGTTTTTAAATCAATTTGATGTGATGATGTCGAAACTGATTTTAAAAAAATAAAAAAAAAATGTCATTTTGATTTATTTCTGAATGAAAAACACTTTAAAAAACAACCTTAACCAGACTCCCAAACAAGCACATATCTAGGCACGTAAAGACAGCGGTTCGGAATTCTCATCAGCATGTGAACCGAACCGAACCAAACCATGAGCTTTACTGTTTCAAACCACACAAGGCTGCTGGTTATTTCTCTGTACAGATGCACTTGTTATGATTCATAGAAAGACTGCATTCGAGCTTCTGGGCCTCACTTTCCCTTTCATGTCATTCTCACAAATGTTCATTGTGGCAGTTCAAATCGGTAGCAACTTGGACCTCCGTACAACGAGTTTCATCCCTTTTCTGAGGACGAAGGAAAACGGGCCCTGCATTAACAAGCAAACGACTCTTACTGTGGCACTTTGAGGGTGATATCGGTTCTAATCATAGAATTTAATTCGATTAAAAGTTTGCATTATTTCTTATTTAACCTCTGTCCGCCATTGTTGTAACATCTAATCTTGTTCTGGTGCTTCCAGAACACAGTCAATGGAATCAGTGATCAGTAGCGTAACACACCCGAGGAGGTAATTTATATGCCTTCAGTGGAATAATTTCAGAACTTCCTTGTCTATAGGAAGTTCTAACCTGGGCTAGGTTATTCGGTAGATTGCTGCTAATTTAGCAATGAGAATTGTAGCTATTCGGACATTACCTTTGTATTTAAACCTTGTGAATCATAGGGGGAAAAAAGAAAAGAAAAAAAATATTCTCATTCTGGAGATCTGCACATCGTAGCGTGGTTATTCTTGATTCAAGCCACCACCGTAAATTTTTATTCCGGGAAGTATTGTGTTTGCATGTATTAATTATTGAATGATTTTTCACCGTGAACTTTCTTGACCCTTTCTTTGATCTCGGAAAGCGGTGCTGTCTTTTTTGAATACCGATGACGATATGTTTTAGGACATTGGTAAGGGGCGCAATGGCACCTTGGTGGAGGCAACAGAGAAGTCATTGGTTCAAGTGAGCTTTCAAATGGAGCTTTAATTAAAAGGCGGTTTTAAACAGAGTTTGATGCGTCTTACTGTATTTAGATGCTTTATTCTCACCTTTGCTTTGTTTTTTCTTTTAATAATGAAGGGAGTTAATATCAAATGTCTTTTTTACTTGGAAAACACAAAACATAATGAGTTCTAAATTTTATTTTTTTTTAACAAATTTAAGATTAATTTGTCTAGTCTAGACTAGTGTTTTGAATAAAATATAGAATTAAAATTATTTTTTAAATTAAAAAAATAGCATTGCTTTTCCATTTATATCAGTGTCTAGTCATTGATAGATGTCATTTTGTTTTTTAAAAAAAAGCAGCGATTTTCATACTTGTTCCGAAATAATTATTTTTTATTTGATCGAAGTTATTGCTGTTTTTTATTTTTGTAAAGTTAAATTGATATGATGCGTATAAAATACAAGACAACACTTAGTTTTTTTTTTTTATTTATAAAAAATATAACTTTTAAAGCTTGATTTCAAGGGTTTAATTTTCATCTCACATAGAATTTGGTCTTTTATTTAATATTAATAATAAAAAAGACATGTTTATTTTTTCCCTTGTTTTCATCCATCAATGTTTAATTAGTTGGAAAGCAGACTTTCCGAATAATTTTTTTCTACTTAGTTTAAAGTTATTAAAGTATTAAATAAACATCTATTTTATGATCGATGCTTGATGTTGCAATCATTTAATTCTATAATGTAATTAAATAAAAGTTATTTTTATAAAATTATTAAACCAAATAAATTCATGAATCGAGTCACGTGTACCTACAGTCATCTAATGTCTTCGCCTTAATATTGTTTTCACGGGGATTCAATTAGCATTGTTGAACTCATCGGGGGTAAACTGGTCTTCTCACATAAATATTTGGAGCAATATAATGAGTTTTTTTTCCCTTAAAAGGAAAATGACATTATTTGTCACTTTGAAGGTATCTTTCGATTAGTATTTACTTTATTTAAAATAATTTATATATAAAAACAATTTTATATTTAATTTCATCCTAAATGGATTTTTTTTATCTTTGAAGTTTCGGTCCTTGATTTATTTATATAAAAACAAAGTCTTTTTTATTCTTTTTGTTAGATTTTGCTCTTTTAAAAATAATTTCTCAATTAAATTAATTATCTCACCCTTTAAAATCGAATTTGTTCTATATTGATTATTGAGCTTCTTAGTTCAGTCCATGTGTGAAATTAAATAGTTTATAGCCTTAAAAAGTTTCACCAGAATTTGCTTGGTATTGATTAAAAACAAATTTTAAACAAGTCAATCTGCTGCTAAGTGCTCATTTACATGTGAATGTGCTGAAAAGGAATGCCATCCCACCCAGAATTTTCTTTTTCTTGCCGGTTATGGGGGTGAGTAGAACGAGATGCATGTAAATTAGCCGACAGAAAATTGTATAATCCACTGCATGGTCCTTCCTTCATAACCTTACCAAGGAAGCAATAATTAATATTTCCATACAGTAGCAAGAGAAAATACAGGATAAACACACGTTACAGTAACTGGCTGTCACAGGACTATCCAAAAAACAAATCCCACAACCCAAACCCACCAGAGCAGCAATTTCTTTTCCAGGCTTTTGCAACAACTCCATCGAAGGAGAAAAGGAGGGGAACAGTGACACAGGATAACACCAATGGAGTTAACAGGCAATTGAGGTCGCCAAAGGAGTTACCAAAACAGCTGTGTTTCCGGTTACTGGCTTGAGACTGGCGGCATACTCCAACCGCTGCCACGCTTCCTTCCGCTGCTCGGCCAATAAGCTTTGCTTTTCTTCATCCTCCTTAAACTGATCAAGGCAGGCAAGGTACAATGCTTCATCCATGTCTGAGAACATCTTTCTGATGTTTAGAGTTAAATTGAGCACCCCTTGGTTCCAATGGTTATGAGCATTCTTTTCTAATGCTGGAAATATGATAGGCAGAATCACAAGCCTATTATGAGCAATCAAGTTGACAATTTGGTCATTGTTCCATAAGAAGAGGGCTCTTTCAGCCACCTGAAACAAAACACATGGTAAAGATAAAACTGGTAATTTATTTCAGCAAAGTTGACAGGGCATTATAGGACTATCCCATGGAAGAATAAAGGCACTGAAACAAACCAACACCATCAAGAATTCAATCGAAGAGGATTTGGTGGGAGTCAACAAAATGCTTAGCAGTAATCAAAGTTACGTTCTGCTTTAGAGAAAAGAGGGGTCCAACTACATATTTTGCATTTCATTGCAAATGGATTTGGTGGGGCCACTCAGCAGTAAAAACTCACCAAAGAGAGTGAGACGGCAAGAGTACTAGTTCTCTGGCCTCCTGAAAGACAAACTAAATCCTCAGAACATGATATTTCCACTTCTTAAGCATTCCCAACCACAATACAGAGCTTAACTTTAGACCTGATGCACTGGCTAAAGAGCAAGGATAGGAAAAGGAGGAATGTCTGTGGCCTAATGTTAAATTCCATTAGAGATGTCCCAAAAACGCCATATGACTACAGTTCTTTCACTAATAAATTTGTATTTATGGATATTCTCATTTCTAATTAGTTTGAACTCAACTAGAAAACATGAAGATATCCACTCTTTTCTATCTAGTAAATGAACCTTTGTCCCCTGCCCTGAACTTAGCCAAACAAACTTCCTCCAAGATAGCTGGATTCTCTCGCCCTTTCAATTATCTATTAAACATCACTACAAAATCCTCACAACTGAAGACATAATATCATATTGGAAGAGGATGCATGTTTGTACTTTCTCTTCCCAGAAGTCTGAAGCTCTTGATTAAGCCTTGGTGAGAAATTAAGAGCATCAATGAAGCTAGTTACTAGTCTTATAATGTTTATTGGAGAGTTATATGATACCAATCAAAATAACAGGAGGAATGACCGTTGTACCAAAATGAAAAGGTCTATTGTTATGGAATATTGTTGAAGGAATGGCTTTGACATTTCAACGCTTTTGCTTTGTATTGGGGAGTTCAAAGGAAATGCTGGGAATGAAAGGTGAGAAAATGAGTGTCCTTCCTTGTCTTTGGGGTGAAAAATGGGAGGACTGAAAAGAGGAAAACTGATTTCTTAGTTGAAATGAGGAAGGAGGAATGGAAAATGATGGAGGTATAATTACTATAATGTCCTTCATTTTTCATCATGTCAAAGTATTTGTCAAATCATTCCTTGAACAAAATTTTCTACTCATCCACAAGAAACTTTAGAATGCTCAAGAAATACCGATATTTACTGCATATATGAGAGAAAGATATGGTGAGGAGAAAAACAAGAGATAGAAAGAAAAAAATCTGAACCTAGGTGTGAATATTCTTATTACTTCTGATGGATTCAAATATGATTCTCTCTTTTCCTTGTGTTTGTTTCTCTCGTCAAAGTGAGACCATAGGGTAAATATTTGTAAGTTACTCCTTGAGTACTCTAAAATTTCTCCTCATCCTCTCCCTAAATTGGGGAGCATAGGTTTTATGAGCCTAAAGTGAATTTTCTTCTCATGTACATTATCTCCGTTTTCTTCCATCTACCAAACAAAGGAGCAAGACTATTACCCCGCCCCATTTCCTCGCTCTCAAAACCCAAGAAAAAGGACAACGAGGAGAAGAAAACTACATAAGGTATTTTCCCTTGTTTAGGGATGAGATAGACAATATGGGCAAATGATTATGAGAAATTTTTCCATCATGGCACACAAAACATGTTTTTTTTTCCAAAAGAGAGAAGGTGAATGGAATTTTGAATTGAAAAGTAAATTAACCACTTCAATCTTGACTACAAATTGCTAGTAGCATTTAACACGATGAACATAATTGTAATTTTACTATACACAATATATCATATTTCTATAGTTACCAAGCAAGCGAAATATACTTTCCTTCCATTTTACTTTCCTTTTTATTTTCACATCATACAAATAAGAGAGAAAATACAATTCTCTTCCTTTTGCTTCCCACCCCCTCACTTTCTCTCCTCCCCTATTCTGCCCCCCATACATGGCGTTAGAAACATAGCCTTAGTCCATGGCATTCAAGAAAATTTTCAATGACAAGGCATTCATGGAAGACGCAGAATATGTAATTTCTTATAAAGTGAATGACATTGAAGCCCTAAAGGAGAGAAAATATTAGCACTCCTTCTCTTTACAGTAGCACTCTACTGTTATAGAGAAAGATAAAAATGAATGGAGAGAGAAAATGAGCGCTACTGTAAATAGGAGTCCTAATATCACACCTGAAGTACTGCCTCATCTCACAAAAGAGCCCCAAGGCGTTGAAGCTTTTGGTCATTTCAGTGTCATGCATGGCACAAACCCAATTCTAAAGATTCCATGACTAGGATTTAATCAAATAAATATAAGTTCCATATAAAAAACAAATCCATTTAGTAACTGAACTTCAAAGAAATACTTCACCAAGTCAAGTACCATCCCCTGCTAACGTAGTCTAACATGAAATGGCTAAGTCTATCATAATATGTAATACAATATACATAAGCAGTTTATAAATAAATGAAATGGAATGGTGGAAAACACCAAACAACCATCCAGACCAGCGAATTCCAAGTGATATATCCACAGGGCTCCAAGCACTCGTAAAAACATGATAAAGTGCAAATTACATCCATCATCCTATGAGCAAAACTCCTAATGTAGCATAACAACCATACACACACACACTATGACATAAACAAGGCAATGGTTCCAACTGAATTTCACATAAACAAACATAGCAATTAGTAATCAATGCCAACTCAGAAAACACCTTGTGAAGCTTAGCATTAGTCTCCACATCATGGGTCTAGTTCAGTTCTAGCATATTATGAAAATTCAAAGCCATTATATCACAGGAAAAAGAACCAATAAACCAAACTAAAACTTAAGAAAGTGGTAGGTACCTGGAAGTGGAAACTATTGATGCAGCATCCAATTCGCCAGAACAACGGAACCATGATCTTTTGAAACTCCACCATGCTAATTGCTTCCAAAATCTCTTCCAACTCACCCAGGAACATTACCTCCTTCTGGCTATTAGTTATCGGCCAGTATTTCAGTATCCCTTTCATCACCATGCTAGCCAACCTGGGCTCCTTCTCAATAAATTGTATCACACAATATGACAACTGCTGAAAGTATACTCCCACGGACTTTGGCTTATGCAGAGGAATCAAAACCCTCCACAAGAAAATCTTGTGCTCCTCTTTCAAAGGCATGGCAAACCCGCTAATTATACTCCCAAAAATCTCCAACAACTCTGCAATCCCGTTATGCTTCTCAGTCTCAAACACAAATCTATAGAATATATTGCTCAGTGACTTTCGAATAAATGGCCTGTGCACCATAAACTTCCCATAAACCCTATGCAATATAGTCTTTAAGCACTCCCTTTCTCTTGGATCCTCTGTGTCAAACAAATCAAGCAGCCGCAATATAAACGAATGGTCTATGTACTTCTTTGCAACTTTCGCATCTAAGCACGTAGAATTGATGAATCTAAGCAGCAAATCATACACAATTTGCAGATGAGGCCACGCAGGATCGAACATTGGGTCATCATTCTCATCATTCTCGCCAATACTACTCGAATTAGACCTGCAATTCGGCGGAAACACCCTAAACAAATTAACAGCGCACATTCTACACATAGCTAAAATGGCAGGTTCACTAAATCTCATAGACCCAGCAGCCACGAAATCAACAAGTTCAAGCAAAGTCTGTCTCTTTACATCCTTTTCAAGTGTATTCTTACTTGAGTCACCGAAATCAAAAGTTACGCAACAAAGGCTTACTTTGCTCACAAAGAGATTCATCTTCTCTGCATTCGGCACATCTTTGAAGGGAACAAGTGGTTCGATCCCAGCAACCACACTAGCTGGAAATACAACAGATGTTCTTTTAGGACCATTGGATGACTTCCCCAAACCTGCACTTGAGCCACTGGATATCTGCTGTGTTACTGGTGACTCAAGCCGGGCTGACTCAGCTGAGTCAGTTTTTGCAGATTTTCTTGGGAGCTTACTCAAGATTTGCCTCAACATCATGAGAAGGCTCAAACTTTAAACCACACAACACGAAAATCTAACCAAATGGCTACCAGAGCATGGCCATTGGAGGTTATGTTTTGTAAATAAGTAGATTTACAAACAAGGGCTAAAATTTCTGCTAGATTTTGGTCACGGATCAAAAGGGTTTCGAGAGAATGTGAGTAGATCCAATTCTAAACCTTTGAGGGTTGTTAGTAGGGGGTAGAAAGTTTGAAACTTCAAGGTACATTTTTGGTGAAAGGTCAGATCTTGGCAAAAGAAAACAAAAACAGAAAACTGGGTTTTTTAGTAAATCAAATAATGATAACATCCATTGATAATCTACCTCAATTTGAGAAAGATTCATATAATGATGATGACAGAAGACATCAAATGTGAGTTTTTAGTGGAGAGAGAGAGAGAGAGAGAGAGAGAGAAGGAATGAAGGGGCACCCTTGTGTTGGTTGATGATGTTAATGCCTGATCTTCTTTCTCTTTTTGCAAGTGAAAGCAAAACAAAAACAAGAGGCAATACAATATTGCAATTGTTTTTAATTATTTTGGTGGAGTGAAAAAAAGAAATTCTCGGTTGATGAGACAATTACGGCATTTTCTCCGAAAATGTAAGTACTTTAAAGAAATTTAATATTTGGATTTGGATGGATTTTTGCGCAGGATGGATCGGAAGGTATTGGACCGTTTGATTAACTGCAGATATTAGGACATAGATTTGATTTGATTTATGTTTCTGTTTCAGTTTTTTGTTTTCCACCTCTGTAAACCACTAGCTAAGTTTTGGACCAATAACACAAGAATTTGTCGAATTCAGGCATGGTTTAAACGATGACGTTTTGGTGCGATTCAGGAAAATCTTATAATGGCTGCTTGGGAGATTCGTTTGTGATGTGAAGCAGTGGAAACGTCAAACATCTATCCGTTTGATAATATATTTTAAAAATATTTTTAAAACAATTTTAATAATATTTTTAAAACAATTTTAATAATATTTTTAAAACAATTTTAATAATATTTTTAAAACAATTTTAAAAAAATATATATTCATTTTTTATTTTAAATTTATATTTTTAGATCACACTTCCAAATAGACACATGATATATTTTTAGATCACACTTCCAAATAGGCACATAATATATTTCTGCCATTTATATAATATATATATAAGTTTTTTAAATGCATTTTCTTTAGTTTAAAAAAATAAATTAAAACAAAAACTTATATATGTATATAATTAAATATAAAAAATCATTAAAAAAGTATTTAAAAATATAACTTAAATCACGATACATGTATAGATGAAGGTAATTAATCTTGAGATATAGGATATTTACCGGGTTTTGTTTCCTAAATTTATCTGTTAAAAATTCTCTTATTCAAGCAAATTATATATAGAAACACAAAGTAAATTGATTGAATAAAATAAAAAGAGAAAGAGATATCATACAAGGCTACACATATTAGAATATTATATGAAAATAAAATAAAAATAGAAATAGAGTTTATCTACATACAAAAATAAAAATAAATTATAGATGAATAAGAAAAACTCTTCAAATTTAAATGCATAACAAAAAAAAATAATTATCATTTAAAAGAGACTTTCCAAATAAAATGAAAAAAGGGAAATGGTACTAATCTAAATATAAATTAAGAAAATAGAGAAAAAAAATCATATACAAAAAATATTAATTAGAAAAAATAGAGAAAAAAAGAAGAAGAAGTAAAGTCTGGACATTGTCGGGCCTAGCAAGTTAGGCAAACCTATCTAGCTTATTTTGTTAGGGCCTATACACCTGCTTGTCTTCGCATGCTTATGTGACTAACCCTTATTTATTTTGGTTGCAAGTGAGTTAGTGAAATGCCATCCACCTCAATTGTTTTAAAAAAAATATTCTAAAATTACAAAAACTCAAAATAATAACGACAATAATAATTTAAATAAACACCTTAATTTCTCTATTTAATCATTTATTAGATGAAAAAAATTAGCAATTAATAATATTAAAAAAATAATTAAAATAATATCACGACGAAGAATAACATAAAGCTATTGTTAAATGATCCATCGATAACAAAAACAAAATGCAAACAGCACACAAAAAATGCATAAATACATAAAAATTGTTAGTTAATAATCAATTAACACAAGAAAAATTAATTAAAAATAATACAATAATCTCACACCAAAACCATTAATAACAAAAGAACAAATTATGTAAATATAATGCAATAGCCTCAATATCGTTAACAACAAAGAAATGCAAAAAAAACACAACAAAAGAGAAGAAAAGAAAAAAAGAAATCTTAGCTTAAATTCATTTTAATTGAAGCTATGAGGAGAAGAAAATAACAAATGACAAATAAAAATTAAAAAACAATAATTACAAAACAAATTAAAAAATAAAAAAAGATGAGAAGAGGAAGAAAGACATATCTAGGACAAATAGGAAATCATAAAATATAAATAAGGAGATAAGCAAAAATTCAAAAGGGTGTGTACGTGTGTTAGATAGAGAGAGATGAAGAATAAGATGATGAAATGCTTTGTGTGTGCTAGTTGTAGTCTTTTAAACTATATTTATCAATAGAATTATTGACAAACAATAAAATATTAATATTTTTAACTATTTTGTCGGTGACATAAATTAAAATTTCTCACTTTTTACAAAAAAATAAAAAGACCTCAAAATATTACTGATAACATTTCACTGCGCACTAGAATACCAATGGTAAAAATAACAAAAACCCTACAAAATTATTCCATTAGTAATATTGTGTGTGATGTGTTAAATAAACCAATGTTATGGAGAAGAGAAACAATTCTTGTGGCTACTGGAAAATACCGACATAATTACTTTGTTGGCAATATCGTCTGTAATATTTCTAACAAATAGTTGCATGGAAAGAGGAAACAATTCTTGTGTATACTATAACATATCGACAAAATGTGCAATGTTTCCAGCGATGTTGAACAATTTTGTTCTGCAAGATTTTACTTGTATTCTCTATCTATTCATCCTGCAAATACTTAACATATTTGCACATGCAATGCAATAAAATCAATAATAATATTGGTTAATATATTTCTTTCTTATTGAATAATAATTTTATATCATTGTCATTGTATTGAAATTAATTTTACAATTGTATTTTTTCACATCCATTAATTAATTAAAATTGTATCCATCATGCAAGGACTTAACATAGTTGCACATACAACATAATAGCATCTATCGCACGTCACCGTGCGACATCCTGAGAGGGTCTCGTCTGTCTGGGGGAGTAGCCATCTAGTTGTTTAGGGTTGCTAGGAAAACCCAGTTTCTACTTGTCTGATCAAAGATTCAAAGTTAGGGGACTGGTTATGTAAAATGAAGGTATTGTCACTTCTAGTATATCCTACCTAAGGTGAGTTGCATTTTGTGTTTTGATGTGATTTAAAACATTTCATAGGTATTATTTATTCATGTAAATAAATCTAGCTTTTCAAAATTTTACTATGGGCTCGTGTACCCAAGTAAAATATATAAAAAAATTCATATACATGCACTAGAACATATCATCTATCCTAGAAAAGCGGATGAGTTTTCCACGATTAATGCATCGTAAGAACATATTCCAATTACAAATCGGTCAACGCTCAGAATAATTCGGAGAATGTTTTGGTTGTTTATAGATATTTAAATATTAGTCTACTTACAAGTCTAATATTTATTATCTGAATTTAACCATTAATCCTCATGAATTGAGTTCAAGAATTATTTAAATATAGGTCAAATTCTCAAGGATTTAATAAGCAAAAACTTGTGCAAAAATATATTGTTTTGATTTTTATTTGAAAACATTAAACGACATTTACATTTGTATTTCTTTTAGAGGGCTTTGGCCATAATGCAATTAAAATACCTTTTTTATTCAATTTTATATTCCTTTTTTCGTAACAAAATAACATAAATAAATAAAAACAATGCAACATCTGCACAAATTTTCTTTTTCATTACTTTTTCATTGCATTTTACAAATAATGATTAAAAATAATAACAGTTTGAATAAACACAAACATCTAAAATTACACAAAAGGACCGTAGGAACAATGCCAATATTGTTTATTGTGTGTGTGTGGGGGGTAATTTTTCTTCTTTTTTTTTCTCCCCCTCCTCTGTATGCCTTGACACATTTATATATAGTAAAAAATATATTTTTCTGGTCACTTGTTTCTTGTCTTTTCACCTTTGGCCACTGCGTCAAGATATGTTTTTTGTTATTTTTGTTCTTTTCGAAACTAAAAAAATATCAACATCGAATCAAAGCGTAAAATCACAAATTTTAAAAATAACAAATGATTATTTAAATGTTAATAATATGTATTTTGATTTTGTCATTTATTTTGGTTGTTTTTATTTGCTCTTTTGTTAATGTTTTTTGGTTTTTATTTTATTTTATTCTTCAAGATAATTTTATGGTTCTCATTGTTTACATATTATTAATAATAATAATCTTAGTTATTATTTTTTTATAATTATTTTCTTGATTGCTCGTTTGTTAAAAGGTTTTTTATTATTAGTCTTTCAGATAATTTGAAAATTCTAATTGTTTAAACAATAATAGTAATGATAATAATGATAACAATAATCATTTATTATAATAATTGTAGTGTTTATGGTATTAATAATTATATTTATGGAACTAATAGTAACAATAACTCATAAAATAATAATAAGAATATCAATAATAACAAATTTTATTATAATCCAAATGATTATAATAATTATATTCATAATGATAATAATACTAATTATCCTTATGTTCTTTAATTATTTTCTTTTGTTTTTCAACTCAAATGATATTTTTTTATACTAATAATATTTTTTTTGAGTTTTTCCTTCAATCATAATAATAACAATGAAAATAATATTTCAACTAATTATCATTCAATGTTGTATTTATTACAAATTAAGTTTTGCAGCTACTTTACATATAATATTTCAAATCTAATATCACAAAGTAATAATTTGAAAAAAATTCTGTAACTCAATGTTATCCTTAATTTTTTTTATCTTATTTGTTTAATTGTATCACTTAACACTAGTATTAACACACATAAAATTGTTTTATAATTTGTTTTTTAAACATTACTCAACAAAATTTTTGTCTGGGTAATAGTTTGTCCAAATGTATAGCATTGTAAAAAAATTGCACTCTTGCTTCTTCTTACTCTTGCTTCTTCTTTTTTTACATTTTTAAAAATATGGTTATCCCTACGATGAAACGGAGGGCAAATGACTCGTAAAATATAATGTTTGTATTATACTTGAAAGATGATGGACTTGACATACTAAATTATAATAACAATTATTTTATAATTAATATGTATTATTGTCAAATCTATCAATTTTAAAAACTACTAAACATTATTTCCTAAATAATTAAAATCACTAAATTGGCCCAAAAAATAAAAAGTAAAACATTTTTACAAAAAAAAAAACAATCACTAAAATTATCATTATTATTGCTCAAAAAATAAAATCATAAAATCATCTGGCCTGGAAAAAATATAAAAATAACAGAAAACACAAAACACAGAACAAAGAGAAAAAAGAGAAAAAAAAGAAAAAAAGAAGAAATATTAAATTTAAAATGATCACCAATATAAATTAAAATTTCAGGATTTAACCGGATAAAAATAAAACCCTAACAAAAAAATAAAATGACAAAAATTAAAAAACAAAACTAAAAGCATAGGTGCATAAATACGAGTAAAACATAAACATTATCCAAGAAGAACTGAAAAAACAAAAGGAATTAGTACAAAAAACAATTATTCAAAGAATAAGGGCTGAAATGAAAAATAAAATATATTACTAATTCCAATTGAAGGACAAAAATAAAAAAAATAAAAACATTAGGACCGAAACAAAGAAATACATTTTGAAAAATATTACAGTGTAATTTTATTGAAAAATCAAAAGAATAAAGACCGAAATGAAAAGTAACATATATGACCAAAAGAATAAAGACTGAAATGAAAAGTAACATATATGACCAATTTCAATTGGAGGATGAAATTAATACAAATTAAAACCTGTATGTTGAAAAAATTAAAAGAACCAAAAACAAATCAAAAATAAAAAAAATAAGGACCGAATTGAAAATTAACATATATAATCAATTTCAATTCAAGGGCACAATTGAACAAAATCAAAATTTTAATTGAAGAAATTAGGAATAAAAACAAAATCAAACGATCAGGGATAAAAATAGAACAATAACAAAACTGAAGGACTTACATGTAGTTTTAGGCCCAGGAGAGAGAAAAGAGAAAAAAAAACCGTTCCCCATTGATTCATCGACCACATTTAACTGACACGCGCTGTACCGGAGGCAGAGGACATGGCGGCGCACCAGGTGATACGGCGGAAGGGCAGTTTACACCGCCACTTGACACCGCATGCGTTGCCTGAATGACGCGTGCACATGAAACACTACTGACGTGTCCATACTACGTGCCTGCAGTGTTTAGAAAAAAAGATAATAAAAAATAATAAATTACCTATACACCCCTTGACCCAACGATAACCACAAAAAAACGGGGGTATCTCAATACCCCCGGTTCCTGGATTTATTTTGTTTTTTTCGAGGGTTATTTTAGTATTTTTAATGTGCACGGAATTGTGAAAAACCAAAAACACGTTCTACTGTTCTGCGTCCTTTTCTCAACACCAGGAGTAAAACAATAATTTTACTGTGCAAAAAAATCAAAAAAATATTATCTATATTCCCAAAAAATGTCCAAACTGGCCCTGATCCGGAGAGCTTAATATTTTCAGCACTGGAATAAAATGATAATTTGACTGTAAGAATATACAACAATCATTGTCTATATACACATGAAAATTATCTACAGGAAAAATGTCACGTATTTTATATTTTAGTTAATAATTTTTAATATGTGATAAATGTTTTTATTTTCTGTAAAAAAAATCAAAATAAAAGTCGCGAGTATATAAAAAGTAAACAGACGTGGGTCCTTATCACGTGACTAAGGAGGTCCCACATCACGAAGTAAAACATCTCCCACGTGTCAGCCCTAGCATTTTCTAGTAAATACGAGAGAAACCTCCCTGCAGAACTCATGCCTTCGATACCTAGCTTTCTAGGTTTTCTATTCGTCTCTCTCTCTCTCTCGCCAAAAGCTTTCCCTCTCTAGCGCCGCTCCTCGCTTTATCTATATTTGACTCACCGAGTTCGCTCGATTTTCTTCATCAGGTACAACCCACCGTTATATTACTATAACCGAAACTGGATAGCCTGTTTGCATCGTCTTGTGCTTCGCGAGAGTCGAATCGATGCCTTTTGATGTGAAATTAGGGTTTTGTGTTTATAGTAGAAGTGTATTGTTAGCTTAATTTGAGTTTGATTGCATGCCTTTGTGGATGCGTGAATTTAATCAGGGCTTACGAATCGGACTTGTTTATGATTACATTTCTTTTATGTGATTTTAAGTTTTGAGACGGTTGATTTTTATTTATTTTTTCTGGTTTTTTGAATTGGAATTTTGATGTATAATTGTTTAATCATAGTTGAAATACTGGTTTTAGGGTATTTCGATATGATTAGGGTTTACTCAACTTTCTTTCGTTGTAATTTATTGGCAAATCATTTTCGTAGTCGGATTTTCTGGTGCTAATTTCTTTGGTTTTTTCTAATTATTATTACATGAGACTGGTTTTGTAGTGTAACGGAAACATATGTATTGCAAGCTATCTTAGAACTTGTGGGTGGCATCTTCTTTTCAAAGAAATTACACTAAACAATCCCGTTTTCTGGGAAATTTTCATCGTTTTTTCTTGATTGGTAAAG
The DNA here is from genome assembly GCA_027405865.1 of Salix purpurea. NCBI lineage: Eukaryota > Viridiplantae > Streptophyta > Magnoliopsida > Malpighiales > Salicaceae > Salix > Salix purpurea. The sequence continues at coordinate 3,166,792 of JAOWLH010000023.1, forward strand.
TGCTGTTTTGTTCCTGTTATGTTTGTATGATATAGGAATCTTTGCGTGGTGCAGTGATAAAAGCATTGGGATGCCAATTCTAAGTGTCGCGTTCATGGGTGACGTCTTGAGAGCAGCCACTTCATGCAAAAGTGCTGAAGTATGAGACTGTATCAAGAACACCCTCTTGGAACCCTGCTTAGATGGGATTTGCACCTGGTGATGGCGTCTCATTTTGTATGCCTCCATCTGTATTTCAGGAATTTTCTTGGGGGGGGGGGGGGTTGCGGTTTTATCTCTCAATAGATTATTGATTGTAAAAATTTGGAGGTCAACAAGTGGGTTTGCGCATGTGACTAGATAAGTTTTGATTGTGTGTCCAATATATCCTGGAATCATCAACTAGTACTAGAAAAGTTACTCTACAAAGACTGTCAACCGCTACGCATCAGGTGCATGCACTCAATAGCTTTGATATGAATGAATGAACAAGCTAAGCGTGGTGATCAAAAGATGAAATTTTTGTCACCTGTTGTTTAAAATGAAATCATATAGCATTAAGTTGCACTTCAGAATTGTGGATGGATTCGTCAAATAAATTCAGAAAGAAGCAGATTAGGCTGCATTTTACTTTAATCTCTTGTGCTATTTCTAAGGTCACAGTGACTCTATACAAGCATCTTAATGCATCTGATCTATCATGATTTTTGAATTATTAATTCCTTAAAACCAGCCGGTGCTTTGTGCCATGGCAAGAATATACAGTATAAAAAATGGCATGCGTAAAAAATTCATCAGTTATTGCCGATTACCTTGGCCTTCAAATAAGGAAATCGTATCGTTATAGCTGACAGACCTCCTGTGCAATATTTGTTTCATGTAAGTGTAGTGTTATGCGAAGGCTAAGATAATTTCATCAGAATAAAAGTCGAATGAAGTCGAGGGTTCATTCAGACAATAAATCTTGGTAAAATATGTAAAATTGTCAGCACTGATTTTAGAGATGGCAATGCCTTTTGAGATTAAAAGTTGGTTCTTAAGTGAGAAGGTATTTTGGTACGCGCATATTTAAAATACTGATTCTTATAAGGGATTATCTTCAAAAAAATTGTTTCTCATGTGAGAATTTGTAGTAATCTTCAAACATAAAACCATCTTTTTTCTGTTGTATACCATCTAATTCTCGGTGTCTTGTACTCTTCATGGTCGGAGTAATTATCTGTTGATTGCATTTCACTGGCAAGTGATGAAAAAACATCTGAAGATTCTTTACAGCTCCTCTTATGGTTGTCACCATAAACAATTCATGAGTTTTTGGTAGTCGTGCCTGTTAGTGACATTTTATTCTATTAGAAGATATGGATGTAACTTGGTCATGTGTGATTTTTTTCCATCGAATTTTGATGTCACTATACATGCAGCCTTGACTTTTCAGTCTTAAGTTGAGGAACTAATAAAGAATGTTTTGTTTTGTAGTGGCTTTTGCATTCCTTTTATGTTGAGTGCCCTGCATGTCCAACAATCTTGTATCACACTAATCATTAGTGCAGAGCATCAAATTGGGTCAGTCGGAAGACATTTCAAACAAAGTGGACTCGTCGATGCAAATGGGTTTGATGGAACCTGGAACCCATGATCCTGCATTACAACAGATGCCCATGTCGAACATGCAAATGGGACAGATGGGACCTATTTCAAGTTCAACTGATGCTTTATCTCAGCAGATGTCGATTCCAAACATCCAAGTGCAGTTGTCAGAACCTGTGCCTAATTATCATGTTTTACAGAATTTCTCAGTATCAAATATACAAACAGGACAGATGGAACCACGTGCATACAATATGGTTCCAGAGAAATTCTTATCCAATAGGCAACTGGGAGATATGGAAACTGTGTTTCATAATACTGGATTACAGCAGTCATCACTACTGAACAAGCGAAAGGCCCCAGAGGAAGCTTCATCCAACAATTCTTTCTCACGGATGTTGTCAATGTCTCACAATCAGGTTGCGCAAATGGAACATAGGCCATGGCTACAGCCAACTCTGACACCAAATAAACTACCTGTACAGATCCAGTCTATTTTAAATACGTCAGGATCAAATCGTCCACAAGCACCATCTAAGAGGTCAGCTTCTAGTAAAACTGGACTGCAGCAATCGTCAGTTCAGAAAAATCAGACTGGACAGATGCAGCCATCTTCAAAGGCTAACAGTGGGTCTGATTCTGTGAGGTCCAAGCTAAGACAATCACTGGCAGATGCGTTGGCTTTGGTTTCCCAGTCACACAATAAAACCTCAAGCTCTGGAAAGAACCCTGAAGATGAGGATGCAAGTGTTCAGATGCAAAAACACAAAGAGACTCAACCTATGGAACAAACTTCTGGTGCAGCTGGTTCTCACCATTTGTCTGAGGAGCCCAAGGAATCCTTGTCCACCAAAGACAATTCTTTTAACCAAAATCATTCTGACAGCCATAAGACATCCCTGGAAACTTCCAACACTCGTGGAAATGCTTATGCAACAGAGACATCAAACAATGACGGGAAGGAATTACCATCCTGTAATATTTTCCGTGATGAGGATGTTTCATTCAGTGACAGTTTTTTTGTAAAAGATGAACTGTTGCAGGGTAATGGATTGTCCTGGATATTGGAACCTGATGCAGAGATAGCAGAGAAGGAGATTGAAACTTCCCAAACACCACATGGCCAGGAGCATATCAATGAAGATGTTGGAAAACAAGTAGTCCGGGATCCGCAAGTTTTGGCCTCTGAAATTGAAGCAGAACTCTTCAAATTATTTGGAGGGGTAAACAAGAAGTACAAGGAGAAGGGCAGGTCTCTTTTGTTCAATTTGAAAGATCGTAATAATCCTGAACTAAGAGAAAAGGTTATGTCTGGTGAGATCCCCCCAGGGCGATTCTGCTCTATGACTGCAGAGGAACTTGCATCTAAGGAGCTTTCGGAATGGCGGATGGCGAAAGCTGAGGAACTTGCTCAAATGGTGGTTTTGCCTGATTCGGATGTTGATATCAGACGTTTGGTGAAGAAAACCCACAAGGGTGAGGTTCAAGTTGAAGTTGAACAGGATAGTGTAGCGATGGAGGTTTCTTCTGGGCTGAATTCATTCACCACACGACCAAAATCAGATGAGAAGGAAGGCTCTCTGGGTTCTAAACCTGATCAAATGAAAGGCAAAGTGAATGCTACTGATGACAAGAGTAATTCAGAAGACAAGGTGGCTTCTTATACGCTTATGATTCCTTCAAGTGAAGGAAATGATTTGATGCAAGGACTCATGATGGAAGATGAATTGAAAGATGCAGAATTTCTTCCTCCAATTGTCTCTCTGGATGAATTCATGGAGTCCCTTGATTCAGAACCACCATTTGAAAATTTACCAGAGGATGCTGGAAAAACATCACCCCCCCTTGACAAGGATGATTCACAGGATGGGTCAGAAGCCAAGTCTCACGTGGTAGCTACAAAAGATGCTGTTGGTAGCATCCTAGAAAAATCTGAAAAAGTTGAGGAAACTAGCACATCATCTGAAGCTGATGGGAGATATGCCACCATTCACGTAGAATCCAAAACAACACCCTCCACTGGTGCATCCAAGGGTGAACATGTCTGGGAAGGCATACTTCAGCTGAGTGTTTCCACCATGACCTCAGTTATTGGCATCTTTAAAAGGTATGTGGTCTTGTAACCTAACATTAAAAGCATACATGCTGTCAATTAGTTTTTTGCACGGGAAACAGATAGCATTGCACTTGTCTTTCATCTGATGTCTTATAGGGTCTCTTGCTTAAGAATTAGAACCTTTAGTTGCTTGCCATCCAAGCATACATTGCACTGGCTGAGCAGTGTTCTATAGTTTCCTAATTCGTTTATGATGAATTAGGTGGATGTCACTCTGAAACTTACTATTTTTTGCTGATCTGTTTTTCTTGCTGCAGTGGTGACAAAACGTCTGCAAAAGAGTGGTCTGGCGTTGTTGAAGTCAAAGGGAGAGTCAGACTTGATGCGTTTGAGAAGTTTCTCCAGGGGCTCTTGATGTCCCGAAGCCGAGCTGTTATGGTATCTCAAGTTTATTATTGCTGTACTAAATTTCAGTTATGCTACTTTTGTCCAGAAAAGGGGAATAATTTACTATCCCTGCTTATCATTCCCACTCTACTGCTGCTGCATAGGGTCTTGCTATTTGCGGTTAATGACATCTTAATAAACATTTGTGTGAATGAATGGCTTGATAAAAGTTCATATAAAGGAAAAACAGTCTTTGGCCTCCAATGATTTGATCTTTTAGTTGCCGAGGGAAATTTCATTACTGAGGAATAAAACGTGCGAGGAATTTGTTGCAGAATCTGTAAAACACCACGTGCTGTTTGAATCTTGGAAAGATACCAATGGAAAGAGGTGTACAAAGATACTAAATCAGCCTGGAATATTTATTTAACGGATGCCACTGTTTGGTTGGGATATCTTCCCAGAAATCTGAGCAGATTTACAGTACTCGAGTGCCCAGAATATATTGATGGAAAGAATAAAATATCTTAATTTTATATATAGCCACAGCATGGTTGAATCTTGCCAGTCTCGGGCTCTTTCCCCCCATAAAATCTGATGTGCCATTAGGAGGATGTACACCGTTTTTTCTATCAATCATAACTTGAAAAGGCCCCATTTGCTTTCCATGATGCTAAAGAAGTTGACTTTTGCTTTTGCAGGTGGTGCACTTTGTTTGCAAGGAGGGGTCCACTGAGAGTGAGAGGTCAAGTCTTAGAGGGGTAAGAAACATGAAAAACTCTGCTGCTTTTCATCACTCTCTCTAGGCTCTGTCAGTTTTCTTTGTCAGCTGTGACTGAAATGCCTGCTGCAGGTTTCCGATTCCTATGTTTCGGATGATAGGGTGGGTTTTGCCGAGCCTGCCCGTGGAGTGGAACTTTATTTATGCCCATCTCATTCAAAGACGCGTGAAATGCTCATCAAGGTCCTCCCAAAGGACCAACTTGAGATTGAAAATGGTCTAATTGGTGTTATTGTATGGAGAAAAGCTCAAGTAACGCCGATAATATCACCCACCGCCGCATCACACCATAACCTCAACTCAAAAAAGCAACACCACCTTACTTCTAGGAGACACCATGACAAGGACACTAATATGAATGTGAATATTGCATCAAAACATCCGTCGCCACCACCACCTCGTAGTGGAGCTTCTGCCTATCCCAACCCCCAACCCGATGAGGATGACGACGGCGACGACGTGCCTCCTGGGTTCGGCCCACCAGCTGGTCGGGATGAGGATGACTTACCTGAGTTCAATTTTTCAAGCGGCTCTATTGCATCGAGATCAGAGTTTTCCAACCAAAACCCTACCAGGAGACAGGGAATGGCCCCTCCCAATCCATATCCCCAAATCCCATCTCGTCCTCAAGATTTGAGAGAACTTGTACAAAGATATGGGCAACCTAAAACCGATGTTCTACCAGTGCAGCCATGGAATGATGACGACGACGACGACGACATGCCAGAGTGGCACCCAGAAGAAACCCCAAAGCAGCGCACCCATCCTCTTCCAGTGCACGTGCATGGTGTAAAGCAGCCTATTCCAAGTGCCCACATGGTGCAGCAAAGAGTACATCAGGCAAGGGCACCATTAGGAAGATACCCAGCCATGCCACAAGTGAATGAGACACGTGGTCAACAAAACGCTGCCCCTTCTTGGCAGCAAGGCACTTGGGCAGCTCCTCAGCCTGGACCCCATGGCTATCCTGCTTATCAATCCGGCGGAGGGCAAGTCTACAGCTCGCCCGGGCAGCAGGGCATGGCTTGGCGTAGAGATGCCCCTAGAAGTAGTAGTGGCTTTTGATTCCTTGTAAATGCTAGTTTTCTCTCTGTTCTCCATCTTTATGGATCTGTAACCATAATTATTTTCAATTTCTTGTTACTGTAATTAGATTTTCTAGAGGAAATCAAAAGTTAGAATACTAGTCATGCAAAAATTGGCCGTGAACTAGATTAAGGGAAGAAGGATGCATTCCGGCTCGTTTTGCACCATCTAAACTGGTGTTTCAGTCTTCTTCTGGTCATAAAATATACCCAGACTCCATTTTCCGACCAGTACTTTTTAGGTTAACTGAACTCCTCTCTCTCAAAATTAGGCAAACTGTACTCGAGAAATGGTTATTTTAGAACCCCGTCATCTTCTTCTTTTTGGCCTATCGATGGAGGCATGAGTTTCACTAGTCTTCTTGTGTATGTTCTATCCATCTTGTGCGAAAAATTGTTTCTTGGCTATGCAATAATGTAAATCTTGAGAACCCACGAAAACCCAGTATGAGAAGATGAGTTAGATTTCTTGTGGGATTCCTGGGAAGTGAACTGTTAGTAGATGCTGATTGAAAAGGTGATCAGCGTCCGTAACTCTCCCTGACCATTCATAGCTGAATTGGTTTATGCCGACACAAGGTTATCAGTGCACATGAAGGATTATACAGCATGTGCACGATAGCTTCAAGAAAGTGATGGTGGTGCAGAGGCATCACACATGCTTCTTAAAGAATTGGGAAAATAAACGAAGGGACAACAGTGAAACTGCTAGCCTGCTTGGAAAGCTTAAGAAGATACCAATAGTTTTTCCAACATTTAAAATTAAACCATAAAACCAACATTGCATTCTCCTTGATGGAATAGTTGTCAATTTCATTCTGTTTTAACCTAAATAGCTGAAATGTTTCGTGCTAGTTAAAAAAAAACAAAACATTGTTTTTACCTTAGTTTAAATTTCGGTCCATTTTGGATTTTTCGGCTAAATATCGGTCGAAATGTACCGGTTTCATTCTGTCTGTTCCGTTTCGACCAAATAATATTTTTTTAACTAATGAATAATTTTACAATATCAATCATATCTCTTAATCCGACCATTAGATTAAGATGAAAATTTACAAGGAGTCTCTTGATATATTTATATATATTATGTTAAAATTTCAGAGCAGTCAGAGAATGTAATGGCCTTGCGAGATTGATAATGATATTCTCGTAATATTATACATGTTCATAATTTTGTTTAGAAAAATCATTTTGTTGTGTCTTTTTTAGATTAAATTGCACAATTCTAAATCATTTTATTTTTGGATTTCAACTATTTTTTTGAATATATATATAACTCCGAAACGACATTTCGAAACCTAAATATTCCATTTTAATTGAAAAAACAAAATATTAACTGAAACGGTATTGACAATTTTTAGAAGAAAATCATACAGCATAATATATAACACGTCAGGGAATCATCGAGGCAAAACTGCACAAGAAAAATACAAGATGGAGTCGCCCAGCAAAGGGAGAAACAATATGATGTATGCCCTATCCTAAAGAAGAAGAAGAAAATGAAAATTTCCATGAACCAGCCAGTAATGACCGAGAGGGTGTATAATAAATACAGTACTTTTACAAGGTTCCTACACGTGTTGGTTTAAAAGGTATATATATATTTAAGGACAGCAAAAGACAACCTTTGCAAATTGAAAGAATGGAAAACAGATTTGCTAGCCGTGCGGTTGCGGTAGCTTTTGAAAGTACTTTTCGTGCTGAAATATATCAAAAATGCTAGAAATATATAACAATTGGATCAATCATCAACATATAACAATCTGATTAATCTTCAACCCCCTAATGCACGCTTGAGCCCTGCTCGCTGGTCTTGTGTCAATCTTGTTGGGAACTTCACTTCAAATGTGATCCTCATATCGCCCCTGTTACCTGGCTCCTTTGTTATTGGCATGCCCTCCATGGCCACGACAAGCTCGTAACCGGGACTCACTATATCGTGCACGGGAATTGATAGATTCCGGCCGTCAAGTGTGGTGAGATTCACGGTTGCTCCTCCTAGTGCTTCAGCTAGTGTCACCTTGTGGCTGATGATAAGGTCGTTTCCATCCCTCTTGTATGTGGTATGGGGCTTCTCGTCAATAATAAACACAAGGTCTGCTGGAAGCTGATTCTGCTGCTCATTTCCTTTATCTGGGAATGTAATCTTTGTTCCCTTCTTCCACCCTGGCTTCACATCAATGGTTAATATTTCTGTTTCTTGTATTTGTCGCCTGCATTGTTTCATGTTCAATCACAGTTAAAAAAAGGGAGTGCTGCACTTCTAGCTCTATAAAGGGGATTGATACATGAAAAAGCCACCCCTCTAATTTATACATCAGCAGCACATGCAAAGACGAGGCGGCCGGAGCATCAACCGAACTCGAGTAATCAAGAAGTTAGGAATCTACGGCGACATTTAGAAGAATCCGATGAAGCATTGTTCTCATGAATTCAAGGAGGATTATGACAATGTATTTCGCAGTACAAGAATTTGCATATAATTGTATGTAAACGATGATCGAAGGGTTCGGCAAGGCTCCTGCGAATTAAATGATCGATTGGAAGACCATCTACTGCCAATTAGCACACAAGAAATGGTAGTTTTTCTTGCAGCATTGATTTTGAACAGCACTATCAAGACAGCATAAAAGGGGGGAAACTGAATAAACTTTGAGAAATAAATAAACATACCCATGGGCATCAATTACAGTTCTAGATATCTTCATCTTCCTTGTTGATCCAGAGTATAGTTCCTCGAGGCTACAAGGCAATTTGCTTTCTACAGGTGGTGGTTTCCTTAGCGTAGTTCCCTCGCTATAAGTTCGGAAGAGATTATCAGTACCGCCAAACGAACCTCCATCTGATTGGAACCTCGAGGATCTACCAGCTGCTGTTGATCCAAATCCAAAAGGGCTGCTCCCAAAGAACTCTGCAAAGATATCCTCTGCATTCCTAGGATTGAAACCATTTGACCCGCCACCATTGCCAAAAGGGAAGCCGCCGCCACTGCTAGACGGCGGAGCTTCTTTCAATCCTTCTTCACCATACTGATCATAAATTGCTCTTTTTTGTGGATCACTCAAGACCTGGATTCACAGAATAGATCAAAATCCCAGGCAATGTAACCACAACAACAAATCACTGTCCTTGACGCGAAAAAGAGAAGTCCTATTACCAGTAGAAAAGAAATTCACTGCGAGCAACAAAAACAACAATTTTACCTCCATCTTACAAAATTTCTGGCTTTTCAATGCTATAATTCTCCAAGTAAATGGAGCTATTAAGTTCTTTGTATATTTCATAGAGCCTAAATTCTTCACCAGAATTTGCAACACCCAAATGCATATTATACAAAGCTCAAAATCAATATCCACACACATGTAATTCCTCTTCTACATTTAAAATATTCAGCGAGTCTAATTTCTTTGCATTATCGTAAGGAATAACAATAAAATGCATAATTGCAAATCTCACAAGATTAGCTTACACACACCTCCATTTCACGACAGTAACCATGAATCCAAAGCATCACATTGTATATATTCCAGATTTGTTTTCCTGGGTAAAATTGTATATTCCAGTTTTTTTTTTTTTTTTTTTTAAAAAAGGAAGCAAAAAGATACCAGAAATGGAAAAGAAAAAAAAAACTGCAGAATATATAGAACAGAGTGAAGTTTCTCAAGGGAAAGCAAATAAAACATGCCTCATATGCCTCAGAGATCTCCTTGAATTTGGCTTCAGCTTCTTTCTTGTTAGCGGGATTCTTATCAGGATGCCATTTCATAGCAAATCTTCTATACGACTTCTTTAGATCACCATCTGTTGCATTCCTGTTCACCTTCAATATGTTATAGTAATCAGCCCCCATCTTCTTATTTTAATAACCCAACAATCTTTTCTCCAAAAATCTACCTATATGTCCTACTAGATCTAATTACCAATCTTTTTTCTCCAAACCCAGATCATCAAAACCTTTCCTTTTAATCAGCTATCCATCTAAGTTTCAAAAAAAAAAAAAAAAAAAACTTTCGTCTTTAAACTATATTAGCAAAACATTGGCAAAAGAACCCTTTAATTATTTGCTTGTGAAAGATCGTGTAGCAGAATTTTAGATTTGTCTTTGTGGATACAAAAACGAAGAAGCTGAATCTGTCTGAGAATGGTCTAAAAAACATGTCGTGTGTCTGATGGTTATCGAAGATTTTAATACCGAAAATAACGGAATTTCTGTAATAAAAGGCGGTCGTGTTGTGTTTGGTCTTCGAATTATCTACTTACCTTTTTTATTTTTATTTATAGTTAATGAGTTAGTCTATTTTTGTGTTTGTAGCTTATTTTTTTAATAAAAAAATAGTTATATTTTTAGTATTTATAGATTGTTTTGATGGGCTAATATTAAAAATAAAAATATATATTAAGGTTGTTATTTATAATATTTTTATATGTGCAATGTATGAATTAGGGAGGTCACGTGTTAAAACTCCTATCAAAGTTTTCTTGACAACGAGTTCATTACAAGCAGCCTTCCAAAGTTGATTTTTCTTCCATCCAAGGAACCTTTTCTTTCTTTCCTCGTGTCATGCCATGCCCTTTGACACCTTCATCCTTCCACATCTCGGCAATTCTTTTTTAAAATATTTTTTTATTAATTAATATTTTTTATTTTTGATATTATCATATCAAAATAATAAAAAATAATTTAAAACTAAAAGAATTTTAAAAATACTAATGTCAAACAGGTGATATATACAGCTGAAATCTCTCCTTGAACAAGCAAATCCCAAGGCACACATCAAACATCTCCTTTCCCTTAATTGCTCGTATAACCGGACAAAAATTCCCACTCCCACTTCAACATTTCTCCCAAGTGCAGCTGCATAAGTTTTTTTAAAATATTAATCTTTTTTAATATATTGATATTAAAAATTAAGTAAATAAACATTTTAGTATATTTTTAATTAAAAAATATTTTAAAAATACAATGCATCACAATGTAAATACTCTTTAACTCCGGTATTTTTTATAACTCGACCTTTTCATCTAATTTTTGAACCATGAAGTCCGGGTTGATTCAATATGTCAATGTCTTAGTATACAAGAAGAATAATCTTTTTTTTTTTTTATATATATATATATATATATATATATATATATATATATATATATATATATATATATATATATACTCGAACAACTAGTTTTACTCATCGCTTGAGTTGTGTTTTAACCTACCAAATCAATTCCTACAGGGTTTAATTTTACTCATTGATTCGATTAAGAGGTTTCAAAATTGACTTGTTGGACATGCTAAGTTTAATAACACTAAATAATTTTTTATGACATGAATATATTTTCTTACATTTTTTTTTTAAAAAAAATCTTGTCACATTGTAGCATGACCTTATTAACTTGTGATAAACTAAATTAGAAAGAAGTTGGACCAAATTGATTTTTGTTGATACTTCAAAAATTAAAGGGCCTAGTTGTTATGATTAGTAAAGAATAAAAACTAAGTTGAACATTTCATAAAAAAAAAAATCAAAAACACCACACAACTTCTTTGCATATTTCATTTTAGAGGGTGTTTGGGATTGAAGTTGCACCGGAGGTTTAAAAAAAGTTGAGGGTGAGAGTGTTTGTTAATGGTTGAAAAGTTGATTTTTGGATGTGAACCCTATCCTAAAAATCAACAAAACTTGGTTGTATGAAAAGCAACTAAGAGTTGCTTTTCATGTGTCTTGCTTATTTTTTACTGGGGTGCCAGGGGGTGGTTTTATTTTTTACTTTATTATTTATTATATTTTCTTATAAAAAAATATTTTTTTAATATTAAAATAATCTAATTAATTAAAATATAAATAAATATATTATAAAAATATCACAATATAATTTTTGCCTCGCAATCCTGATTTTATTTCACATGATATTTTACTATATATTGTTTCAGGATCGCAGAGGCCTTCATGTATGAATTTATAGTTCATGATGAAATTACAAATAGTTTGATGAGAGAATAAAAACAAGTGTCTAATTTACTTGAATTATTAATTATATTTTATTATATATAACTTTAAAGTAATTTCACAAGTTGAAAGCAATATAAAAAATTTAGTAACTAAATACTTGAAACTGCTTTTCATTAATCTCAAACTCAACTACGGTTTTAACCAAACACTTTAAAAATTATTTTGAATCGCAGCTAAAATGCTTTTCATGAAACTATTTTTTTAAAACTTCAACCACAAAAACAAAAGCAATATCAAACACACCCTTCGTATTCTATCTTTCAAATACATCATTCCTCAACAATTTTAACTAAATTAGCCTCCAATTAGACCTCTAAAAGGCACTATTCTCTCCTGCCTCAGCAACACCATGATTCATAGAACAAGTTCACTAGATTCTCAAATGAACTTCGCTTCTAAGGAGAAAATTCTGTCGACTTCTCCATGAACAAGCAATCCAGAGATAATAAGAATCTGCTTCATGTTAATTATTTTGTTGGCATTTTTTTCAACCAAAGGGTATGAATCTCTCTTGAAGAATTGCAATGTCAACAATTTCAATAGGAGCTAAAGAAAAGTGAGGGAAAGGGAGAGAGGGACAGGGATAATAACAGAAGAACTTTTCGCTGTGTACCACAATCCGCAACCACCATATATCTATATATCCTAGCTTTACATGTTTCCCCAAACCATTTTCACATCACGATGATCTTTACACCATAGAAAACTAATTGAAAATAAAAAGGTACTGTCAAGAAGCAAATTATCATTTCCATCTCAGAAACCTGCAATTTGTGAAACAGCTCAAAGGGCTTTTGATTTATAGCAGAACCCAGAGGAAAAAAAGGCGGAATATTTGGAAGAAGCAGGACCTGAGGACTGTACACCCGCAGAAGAGCCACTTACAATAAATGCATATATCTCCAAACTCAAAAGAAAGATACCCTAATCGTATCTTCCCTTTCAGAAAACTGGACAAGAAAAAAGAGAGGTCAAAGCAAAACAACTGAACAGATCACAAGTCAATCAGGTGAGAATCACTGTGTCCGGGGCTGAGGAGCCAGATAAGGTGCTGGCTTCACCCACAACAGTCTTCAGTTTCATGGATGAAGACTCAGCTGAAGGCCTAGATTCAGAAACATCCCCAATGTCCAAGGTATCAGGAAGATTTCCAGAAGACTCAACAGTGTCAAACTGCATAAGAGAACCAACATACTAGGATGACCCAGAGTGGAAGATGAAATGAGGTCGGAAACAAAAATTAAAAACAAAAATATTGATCCACAATGCAATTTCTTCTCTGTTCTTTTTCAGCATAAATAATTCAGACTACAAAGAGGTGGGCATTGGACAAATACTGTCATGTAGTTCACCACTTACTCTCAATGATCATAACAGCACATCATCATCGGAGCTGTCCAAAATAAATTAGAGGGACAGCTCCTCAAGTTAATGAACATTCCGACTAGACATTTTTGCAATCAGGCAACGACATTGGAATATATGAGGGTGGAAAAACGGGAAAGAAGTTTGGAATGTACCAAGTAAATAACGGAACACGAGAAAGATAAGGTAAAGAAAGAGCAGCCACAAAAAAGAAGGGGCCAAAATAGAGCAACACATAATGGCTCATAGCACATACAAAATTAACACATTAAATTGGCCTTGTTCCATTCCTATACGAAATAAATCTATATAACACGAAACAGTTGTAAAAAACTTTACCTCAAGTTGGTTTAACATATCAACAGCAGCTTCCAAGTCACCCTTGTTAGCCATATAAACATCAGTGAGGGACCCATCAGACATCCCAGGAAAATTGATCCGAAGATAGTCCAAATCCATTTCAAATTCTTCATCCACCATTTGCTTCCCTGTCACCTCATTCAGATTCTGTGACAACGAGCTATAAAAACCATACCCTGACTGAATCTTCTTTGTATACACTTCAGGAACAGAAATCGGTCCTTTATCATTTTGCCTGCTTTGTGCATTATGATCGGCGGACCCATACCACACACTCTGATTCCCACTCTGCAGAGTCCATCCCGGAGTTTCAATTCTATCAGCCAGACCCTTTTTTGAGAGCGGAGTATAGGAAGCTGCATAGGGGTTCAAAGAAGACACTCCTCCCGGCTTCATTTCCTCAGTTTAGTAAACAAATCACCTCTATTCAACTCAAAAAAACAAATCTGAAAACCCACCAGTATCAAATCATGAAATCACTATTTGATCCAAAACCTAAAAGACAAAATTTTTAACAAATTCTTTGCCATGGTAAATTGCAAAAGAAAAGAAAAGAAAATATCAGTTCTTAAAATCTTTCTAAAAAGAAAAAAAAAATCAAAGATCATAAAGATAATCAAAATAAATGAGCAATACAATCATACCTAATTAATCCGTCTCGAATATGCGAATTTCGTTTTTTTAATAAATAAAAAAAAAAACAGAAGGGTCAGTTATTTCATTAGCTACCATTAGAAATCAAAGAAATAAAAAAGGAAGGGAAATTCATCAAAACAGATATCGAATTGATAATCTTGATGCTAATCACAATAATCAGAGAGCGGAAACAGTGATTAACGAGAGTAATTATAGATAATTACCTGAAATAACCAATCGCGGGAGAAAAAATCTTAAAGGGAAAGTAACTTAATCTTCTTCCTTTTCTTTTTTGAAGATAAAAAAAGGGGGAGAAATGGCTGAGAGAGAATAAAGAGTTTGCAAGCTAGATTTTCAGAAAAGGGCGTTAAAAACTAAAAATAGCCGTTTGGTGCTTCCGTTTTATTTGTAAATTGTTCAGCGGCGGAGGGGAAACTGGAAAGGGTGTCGTTTTATTGAGTAAATTGGCTAAATGAAGAGCGTTTTGACTGGTTAATTAGTAATTAACTGGACTCCTCCCTCCGTATTAATTGTTTAATTTTGGGCTAAGTACATATTAGTCACCAAACTTCTTATGTTAGTTCAAGTCACTCCAAATGTTTTGCATCATGGTTGCTCGGGATTATTTTAAAGAATTTAAGCATTCAAAACTCATTTAGATAATGGGAGAGCCCTATATTTGGTGGGGTTGTAGATATTTTTTTGGCTATGCTAAAAAATCATATTATTTAGTTTTTTTTATCTACTAGGCTTTGGGAATCTTAAGGATTTTGGTATAGAATGGTAGGAATGATAATTGACATCCATCATGTGATAATGAAAAAGAATGTACCTTGCCTACTTGTTATATACATAGGTATATAACATAATGAGCAATCCCTCAAGATACTTGATTAACATGAGGCAAAACACTCTCATAATATCATTTGTTTCTAGACTCCTCATGGTAGTGTAACTACCTATAAGCATTGGGAGTTGCCGATGGTGTTAAGGCACTAGGTGGTGCCGAAGATGTCAAGATTTATTGGGATGTCAAGGCTCGATTTTACCCTTTAGATGTTAACACTACATGGGAGAAAAGTTTCTCAAGGCTCGATTTATTAATTTTTTCCCCCCATGAAGTTGCTTAGAAATGACAAAAATAAGTTCTCAAAGAAATGAAGGGTTTTTTGTAATCAATTTTGATAAACAATGTTAATTGGTGATATTTTAAAATCTATTATGCTTAGGAATAAAGTTTTTTGGTGGCTGGATTATAGGTTAATCAAGTGTTCATTCAATTAAATTCATTCTCCATAGCAAAAGGAATGTGATCTCTTGATGTAAAAATCTTAATACCTTCTTAAAAGTCCTTTTTTATGGGTTTTCGGATGCACAAATATTTAAGTCAGTACTTTTGTTGAGAAAAAGTGATAAATATGTGGAAAAAACATGAAATTCTAATAGCAAGGTCGATTACTCTTGTTTTAGTATGAAAATTAATGTTTTGTAAAAAACAATGGAATGTGTATGTTGAGAATAAAAAAGTGAACTTCTTACCTACATGATTCATGCAATATAAATACCTCATAAACCTTGTAAGAGTACTTGAATGGGAGGGTTGGAAAATCATTATTTCCTTATACTATTAACAAGAAAAGATATTTTTTACACAAATATTAATAAAGATCCTTAACATAAACATTAATATGGGACAAACATGTTTTATACATACATTAATGAGATGAAAATATGGTTATGGAAAACTCTTATACACCTAGAGTATTGATAAAAATGTCTCAATGAACTAGGTGTTTGGCTCAAACCATAAAGTTATACCTAAAAAACACTAGTTATGCATTAGACCTAAACATGTGGTCTATACCCGAGAGATGCTAGGTGCACGCTTGGAGTTTAGACCCATGCCTAGTGTCTAGACCCACAAGGGATATGGATGCGCTTGTCTTTTGATCTATAGGTGTGTTCATAAAAATTATTTTGAAGACTCTTCAATGTTTAGGTTATCATTAAATTAGTTCTTAGAACAATAAAAAAAATATTTAGAAAACAAATGATAAATGATGTTTTGATTAAGCAACATTTAGTTGAATGTCGTTAAAGATTATTATCTACCATGTATATATAGATATGTGAAAGATAAAGACAAAAAATAGTAAATTGTAGATAATGACACATCATCACCTCCAATAATAATAATAAAAAAACATAGTTAAAAAGTATCTTAATATATAATTAAATTGTTATTTTTCTGGTATTAAAAAAAATAAGAAATCACCATATAATCATTAACTGAATTTAATTTTACATCAATTAAATTTAACTTTTCTAAACACTTTAGATCAATTTCCACTTTATGATAATAATTTATTCAATGATATATGAAATGAATTTTAGCCATAAAAAAATTGAGAAATACTGTTTTACTTTCATAATTAGTCTATTATAATTACTTTCATAGTTAGTCTATTATAAAAGCTTCAGATTTTATCTAATTTATTGACTTAACATTTCTCTTTATTGCCCTTCAAATAAATTATTCACTCTAAGTTTTATTTTTCCATTTTTTTTAAAAACAAAACCTAACAGAACTCAAATAAATGGAACATCCGCACATATAACGCAAGATAAGAGTGAGAAACACACCATGGTAGATCATCAAAATAGGGGGAAATCACAAATGCCTCCCAAACGAAAAAAGAAAAGAAAAAAAAAGGAAGATGATGAATGGAAAATAACATCAATGCACCACATCAGCAGTACACATGTCATTGATTGATGTCAGTTGTTTCGAGTCAGACATCCCAAGAACATATCATTCTCAGGAACGACAGTCATACTCAAGTTATGAATCATGAATCAACAATGCAAGTTGTAAGTCTTACACTTGGGGTCTTGGTCTACACACAGTTCGAGCCAATCCGTGCACGCTTGTCATTCCCGCGGTGCCTTACATGTCCATTGGCCTTGCAGAGTGTTCAGTGAATCCGAGAATTAGTTAAGATGCACGTAAGCTGGCACGGGGTGCCCCTCTATGCACGCTTGTCATTCTCGCGGTGCCTTACTTGTCCACTGGGCTTGTTGGATGTTCAGTGGATCCAAGGATTAGTTGAGGTGCACGTAAGCTGACCCAGACACCACAATTATAAAAAAATAAATAAAAATGGCTACATTAAAAATTACCTTGGACCACTCAAAACAGAGATAAGGATAATGCATCTGCTGTGACGACTGAAGCCAAATGCTCTTGTCAACCAGCATAGCATGTATTTGTCAATAATCTCGATCGTGGCTAAATTTGATTTCATTGATTTTCTATTAACTGTCTAACATATGAACAAGCTCATTCATTTATGAGCAAAGAATAATGGCACACACCTACATCTACTTTAACATCTACATTTCAATCTGGTTCTCTTTTCAGCTACATTTAGGTATATTCAATATGGACAATCTATATGCTACAACTTTCATCAATGACAACCCTGCACTCCAGAGAATCGCGTCATCTGCTCCAAAGAAAAACAGCAAACAAAAAATATGACAGTGAATCAATCCTGTGATGTAGCAGAATATTCAAAAAGGAGCCGTTTCGAGGGAGCAGATTGTAGGAGCACTCGCAAACGGCTTGTGAGCTGGTAGATCAAGGTCCATTGCATAGCCATTTCTGAGTCCTTCATCTGCTTTACAATGGAGGCCTGAAAACAGTGGAATGAAAAAATAGATGCTTTAGATGACTATTAGATTTTAGATGACCATTTAACAAAGGATCATGACAACAGTCTTCAAAATAAGGACCAAGCTGGAGCATCTTGAAACCACATCTAAATGAACAGCTAACCCTTTTCAGCCTCTTTCATTCTCATCATCACTTACTTTATCCAAAGAGATTTGAAAAGCTTAAAAAAAAATTATTATGGGGGTATGTGAAGGACTGAGATAACCTGAAGACGTTTCCCAAGCTGGACCTCGACCTCCGTGCCACATGAAATATTATTGGCCAGAGATTTTAGAGGATCAACTGTGGGATCGACAGAAAGTAAACTAGGAATCTGTGGAGAGTAGACTAGCCTCCATCTAGCATGCAAAAACTCTCCCTTCCCTTCTAATCTTGGCATCAATTGTCCAAGTGTTGCAGTTGCAAGCTTTTTAAATGCAAGCTGGCCATCACCCTCCAATATGGACTCTGCCAATTGACTCTCAAATACTCTAGCAGCCTGCGTGAAAGGAAAATTGAAACAGGATTGCCTTGAGAAGATATGTTGATCCAAAATTAGCAACAACAAACAAGACCCTGAATCACAAACATGATGCATGCGCATGCATGCACAGATAACATAAGAAAATGCTTGATATCCTTGATCTCTTCCTACCTTGCTATATAAAAATACATGAAAAATAAAATGGAGAACATGTGCTGTACTGTATGCATATCTATTCACAGCTACAGTACCCAGACTTCTCAACCATGAGACATTCTGATACATTAAAGCTCATCTCTAGTAGTTGACAGGGTGAATGAGAAAATTCCATGTTACCTCAGTTGGAGAGAGGGCATCTTGTTCCACAGAGCTTGAGGTTACCACCAGTTTGTCCTGCCAATTGCTGGCACGGCTTTGAATCTTAAATTGCCACTCCGATCCAACCAAAACTAAGTCTAACATGGGATCTAGTCCATGCTCAGGCTCAAATTTTGCTATATTTAAATGCTCTCGCTTAAGCCTCACCTGAATTTGGAAAGATTAAACTCAAATAAAACAAAGAGCAAAAGTTCTGCACAAAAAAATATTTAACTAGAAGATAATTACTCACTTGAGTTGCAACCAGATTCACATCACCATTTTCAAATGTGAGAACACCTTTTGGTTTTATCCATTTGGGGTGAGCCAAGCCATTGAGCTCAATCTCTCCACTAACACCAAAATTGAGAATCAAAGGATAAACTACCCTCAACTCTGGCCCTAAAACAAGCTTCAGATCACTAAGACGTATATCTATATTTGGTTTAATGTTTACTCGCTCCAAATCCTTTTCAACTTTATTTGATTTAACTGCATGTGTATAAAATAAACATCAGAAAACATGTTCAAAGAATTTCTAAAAAAAAAAGAACCCTAAAAATTTTTGATCCAACTGCATGTGCATAAAATAAACATCAGAAAACATGTTCAAAGAATTTCTAAAAAAAAAGAACCCTAAAAATGTAACAGCTTTAGATGCAAGGGATTTTGTATGTGAGGATCCCATTCATGTCAGCTTGAAGGTTGATCAGGGTCCTTCATTTAAAGTTTTAAACAAATATTTCATAGAGTTGATATTTAATTTCTTTTCATTTCTCAAGCATATTTAGTACCCCAATTTATAAGAAACCAGAAATTTAACATGTTACCAGCAGGTTGAGGGAACTTAGTATTTGTAGCAGCAGGTTCTGAACTGAAAAACCGTGAAACATATCTTGATGCAACTGTTTGGTTGACATCCCCAGCTGGAAGCCTGGACTGATTGGATGACAACATATTGAAAGGAGCAGCTCCACTACCTCTATCATGTGGTAGATATGCCTCTCCGTGGCTCAATTTAATATTCCCTGATATGTTTGGTTGTAATATTGAACCAGTTATTTGCATCTGGGTGTCAACCTGACCACTGATTTGGGTAAGACATTAGTCCTCTAGAAACTAAGAATGATCATGCATTCAGCAACATAATTATCAATGTATAAAATTTCAAAAGAAATGTACCACATGAAACCGAATTTTAAATGGAAAATATATTCTCAACAAGCCAAGGCGCATATTTATAAAAAATGCATCTGTTAAAAACTGCATGGCATACCTCAGTATATTTTTTGCCCGCACTTCCAGAACTTCACATTTCAAATCAATTTTATCACCAAGAGATGCTTCACTTGTTCTGAGAGGCAGATTGCCTTTTATGAGCAGCTTACCCCTTCTGCTTACCCGGCTCTCCAATGAAGTGATGCATAGCCTATTTGATTTTACATGGACAGTACCACCAACATTTGTGAGTGGTTTTCGGAGTACTGGTGATAATACAGAAGCCCTGTGGAATGTCGCAAACCCATCAAGCACAGGTTGCTCAACAGTACCTCTGACCTGTTTGATTAGAAAGAAAATTCCAATAAAAAAATCCCAAATCACGGAATTGAGGATTTCAGAGAAAATTTACATACATAAGATTGAGAGAACCCATAAGTACTATATCTTGACTAGCTTACCTGAAGCATAATGTCAGCATTGCCATGAAGCCAGTTGACATAAGGAGATAAAGCTGTCAATAGCATCATTCCCCCATCCTTGATATCAGCATCAACCCTAACTTCTCCTACATCTAAAAAGTTCCAGTTCAAAACTTTGAGACTTTCAGCTAGTTGAGTATTCCTACCATCTTCAACCCTCTCTCTATAAACCTTCTCCCTGGCTTCATCAGCATACCCTTTATCCCTTTCCTTCTCCCAGCCAGGCACCCATTTTGCTCTACTTTTATCTGTTTCTTGATCTTCTTCCTCCAATGAAGTATTTTGGACAAAATTAATAGGAACACTACCTTGTATGTGTACATGGCCATTTTGGATGATTGGTTCAAACCTGGCATTAAATAGAAAACGACTGGTCGAGGTTAGGGAAGCAACAACTTCAGCTCGTCCAAGATCAATGCCCCCGATAGCACCATCCAAGAGCCTTACTTGAACATCACATTCTGGTTTTGCAAGACTTCCTCTAAGATCTCCTTCCATGTGTAATATGCCCCGAATTGGGGCTAACAGTTGTCGCAAAGAATGAACAATGTCAGCAGCTGAAGATTCAATAACCTGAACTACCGTAGGAACTAGACTAACAGGAAAATTCAGAACAGCAAAATGAAGATTGGTTTTGGGCCCTAACAAAGTTCCATCGGCATGTATCGTGGCATTATCCTTTTGAATAAAGATCCTCTCAAGCCGCAAACCATCATTGTTGCTGTACGCACCAACTGCTACAACACGCTGAGTTTTATAGGTGCCCCACTCCCAATCCTCCCCATGAAAGTCAAATTCAGCCTGGAAAAACAAAAACACAAGGGAAATAAAATGAGAAACGAGAAAGAACATCTAAAGGGAGGGTCCAGATTTTTTAAGGAATCATGAAACAATAAAAAAAAAAAAAACCTATACCATTGTGTCCCCATTGCCTCCACCACTTGCATCCAGAGAGCCATGCCAGCGGCCTTTGAGTTCAGCTAAACCTGGAAGACTTATGTCTTCAAGAATAACTTCATTTGATGGTGTATAATGCCCTCGCATTACCTGACATTTTTTTAGGGCTGTTAAATCTACCAGACATGAAATTGTTTGTTACTATGAACATGAAGCTTTTATTAAGTTATGAAGACATCAAAGATGTTGTAGTTTATCAACAAACTACCTCAAGCAAGTCTTGAGAACATTCTGGATACAATCCTACAGACTGCAAACTTTGCATGAAAAGATCCTGCAAAGAAGTGGCGCACCTATCAGTGATCTCTAATTGAAAGATCCAAGTGCTGTAAACATCTTGAACTGTCAACTAATAAGAAATGATATGATTCAATCCACAGTAAGATGATTGTCACAATATATGGCCATTTCAATTACTTAAGTGAATACAACCTTTGATCTAGATCGAACAGCAGGATCTGTACTTCGAGAAAGAAGCCTTGCTAGTGGAAGCATCTCAGCAACCTCAGCTCGAGGAACTTCAAGTCTCATTCTCCATCTTCCCATAGAAGATATGACACTACCTAGATGTCCAGTCATTGCCATTTTGAACAGCCCACCATTTTCCTTTCCAGCAAGGTTTCTGTCCCGAGTGCCAGGCAACACATATTCACCTTGAAGCTCATAACAGCTATTGATTTGTTCCAGAACGGTTTTTTCAAGAGTGATCTAAACAATAGCATATCATTCAGTAACAAAATCATTAAAAATGCAGTAGCAAAAGGGAAATACGAATATCTATCAATCTATATATCTCTCCACACATGTGAGCATGCATATCCATATGATAATTTCAGGTGAAAGCAATTGGAACATAAGCTATATAAAGCAGTGATAATTGTGGCAATCAAGCTGCATTAGAACTTCTACTCTTAATCCAAAACAGTTTTTTTTTTAAATGATTGGGTCACAGAACAGCCAGTTAATATTGTAAACATCCCCATCTCCTCGCCCAAAAAACCTCAAAAGTACCAATGTGATTACGTCACTATGGATAATATTTGAGAGATAATTGAAAACCACTCTCATGACATGAATTCACATCGAATGAGTGTAAATTGTTGATTTTTTGTTTTCAACTATAACGAGAAACACTAACAGGAAAACACAAGTTCCAGCAATAGAAAACCGATGAAGACATAATTGAGTACATCTCAACTTTCAACAGAGAAGAAAAGAAGAATGAGAATTGCATCCATGTTCCAAACATGATTTTTTAAAAAAAAAAAAATCCCTTTAGGCATGAAAAACACGCTTTACTTCAAGACATGATTAAAAATATACTTTTCATAAGATTGTTTTAAATTTTATTTTAGATGTTTGGTAAGCACACTCTAATTTGACCTGAATGTCAAATACTAAGTCATAAAAGAGCATCAACAGAAGCATGCAAGACACTGCTTGCTTCATTATCCACCCATGGAACCAATCAATCTTTAACACAAAATCAAAGAAGACATGCCAAAGATACGATTATTATTTTATTATAGTTCAATCAGTAGTATAAATAATTCCCAAGGTATTAGACTGAGCATTTGTACCAACATCATCAACTTCATGGTATAAAAACTTTAGCTCAAGTACTCACAACATCGCCACTCCATCTAGCAGCCACATCTAGGGCTTCACCAAGCACGCCACTAAATTTTGGACGAAGAACGGATAACACACCATGACCCCTTCTTTTCTGAAGATTGAGCTGAATTTCTGCCTGCAAGTAAACGAGCAGCCAAGGAGCAAGTAAAATTGTCAAGTCCAAAATGATAACGGATACATTCATCATCATGAAAAGTCTAGTGAATCACAGTTCCAATATCAAGAAATTATTTGATTTGTTTTCATTAAAAAAAAAATACGAGCATATAGAGTAGATACTTCTATCAGACTTCACAAAAATATTGATAAACTAAATTTCCGGCAAAAGATATATCAAAAGTGATTAAAATGGTCATCACATTTTCCTCAAATAACTACCATCAAGATTTAGGATTCTTCCAAAGAGAGAAGATTTTTGCCCCTATACCCAAACAAAATCCACCTCACTTATTATTTGGGATTCCCTTGCATGTTTTTGTCACATTTTTTTTATCTTTTCTTCATAAGCTTACTGTATAGAGAAAGGCAGGATCACCTACTTCGTACTATCAGAAGTTACAGTGTGTCCTCATAGTAAATTCAAGTAGCAGATCTTCTCACAAGAATGCCCACAATAAGGAAATTGCATGCACTTCCTAGATTATCACGTGATACACTGGCCATGAACATTATTATAGGGAGTTGAAAGCTCAAAACACATTAATATCCTTTTAACACCTCAGAAAGACAGCATCCAGTGGTCAACTGATCTGGTAATTATAGTTATCATAGAAATAAATGAAGGTCCATATCATTTGTTTGTTTAGGTAGACCTGTGAAGGGATTTTTACAGGCCATGATCAAGTTCAACATTTTAATTGAGACATGTAAAACTGATTACGGAACATTCCTACTGAACTTGAAAGCCTATAACACTCAGTTATATATGTCCATAGAATTTGATAATTAAGTTTGGGCTCCATCCAAAAGACTTCAGCCTTGTGATGGCTGGTCCATTCAACATCCTTTATATTAGTTTATGTTTTTTATTGAATCAATGTATGATATATTCATTAACACTCCCCCACTCACTCGCAACCCATCTTTCGAGCCTGTCAAGTGGCTTGGGCTCTAAGATCTTTACTGAATCATTGGGCCTCTTTGAGGCTCTGATACTACATAGAATTTGATAGTTGATTTTGAGTTCCATCTAAAAGACCTAGATCTTGTTGTCAAGGTTTGAGCTCTAAGACCTTTGCTAGACCATTGTAACAAATAGGCTCCACAACCGTATTAAATTTCATAGTTGAGTTTAGGTTCAATCCAAAAGACTTCAATCTTGTGATGACTAGCTCATTCTCAATCTTTTATACTGTTTTGATTTCTTTTATTTATTAGACTAGTTAGATTGCCCGCACTACGTTGCGGGCTGAGTTAACAATTTTTATAACTAATGGGATTGACGCAATCAATAAGTTTTGCTAGTTCAAAAATAAAATATAACATCTATACATGCAAGGTTTGATATAATGAAACACATCAACATACCCTATTATAACAACAGCAACATCGAAGCCTTAACTTCTAAAGATATCATTACTATTACTACTAAAACAATAAAAATTATTAGATTACCCCGAGAAAAAAAAACTCATTAACATTAACAAAACAGGAAGCAAGAAAAAAAAACTCAAATTATTATTATTATTATTATTATTATTATTATTGCGTTAATAATGGGAAAAAAATTAAATCAAAGAATAAAAAAGCCAAAAAACTTTAACAAAAGAGCAAACAAAAAAAATGATAAAACAAAAATGAAAATTATCAGCTTAAAACAAATCATTTGACTTGAAAATAAAATAAAAACTAATAAAAAAAACTAAAAGAACAAACAAAGGGAAAACAATTAAGAAATATCAATTTTCAAATGATCATAACTAAAATTTAAGAACATTTTTTTTCAAAAAAAACTACCTCAACAATAGAGAAAATAATAAAAATTAAAAACCAAAGCTAAGAGGACATATATATAAACATGGACAAAATAGGGACTATTTCATAAATAAAAATAAATAAAGGAATTAAAATAAAAAATAAAAAGAATAAGGGCCAAAATGTAACCCAAATATATTATCAATTTTAATCAAAGGACAAAATTAAAAAAATCAAACCTTCTTTACTGAAAATATTAAGAGATTGAAAACCAAACCCAAAATTAAAAGAATAAGGACTGAAATGAAAACATAATATATAATCAATTTCATTCGAAGGACACAATTGAAACAAATAAAAATTTACATAACAGAAATAAGGACCATAAAACACAATTAAAAAAGCAGGGACGGAAATGAAACAACCATAAAAACTGGGGGTCTGCCGTGTAATTTAGGCATGAAGGACAGAGAAAAGGGGGGGAAAAAGCTCAACCGACCACTATCACGTCTCTGCCCACCGTGGGATGACACGCACCACACCATGAGGAAGAGGACATGGTGGCGCATAAACTGAGACACCGGATGGACATTTTTCACCACTAGAGCACTCTGCACGCGCCGCTCGAATGGAGCATCACAAAGAAAACCGTTGGCGTGTGTGGAAGATGTTCCCACAGTGTCCGCAGGAAAATAATAATAATAATAAATGGAAAATTCCGGGACACCCTAGAGCCAAGTCTTCTATTTTGTCTTATAGGGGGGCAGATTAGTATTTAGATATTTTCAAAAACTGTGAAATATCCAAAACACCCCTGCAGACAAACCTTGATTTTGTCTTATTAGAGGGTAAAGGGGTTATTTTACTGTGTAATGGAATGTGCAATTACCGTGACACCCCTCCAGTAACTCTTTTTTTTTTTTATCTTATTTGAGGGTAGATTGGTTATTTTACTGTGCAAAGAAATATAAAAAAAACGGTCCCAGACACCCAAAACTAACCGACCCAAACTCCGAACCAGCCCAAAACCATTATTACAATCCACAGTGAAAACACTCACGGTGAACAATGAATCCCTGATCTCTTTTAGTATATAGTATATAATATTAGATAGTTTCATTTAACAGAATAAAAAATAGATAATGGGTCAACCATCCAAACCCAACTATCAAGTTTTATATGGTATTAGAGCATCAAAAAGACCCAACAATCCAGTAACGATACTGGAGCCCACACCACTTGACAGACCCCAAAAGATGGGCTGCAAATAAAGGGGGGGTGTTGGTGGACATATCCCACATTGACTAAATACAAAAATATATAATAAAATAAAAACATGTTGAATGGACCAACTACCATAAGGTTTAAGTTTGGATGGGAATGAAATTCAACTATAAAATTTTAAATATTATTTAATGACCCGACAATCATGAGTTCAAGCCTCAACATTCCATTCTCTCAAATTAAAATTGATCACTCTCTAATTAAAAAAAAAAAAAAAACTAAGTACAAGATAGTGGGGGCCCTATGCAAATTTTAAGTTAAAAAAACTTTCACTTGAGATGGCATGTTAAAGAATATATAGAACCATTATGAGAACCTCACTTGAAAGCTTAAGTTTTTGGGCAGCAAGAGTTCTTTGACAGTACTAAAACCTAGATGATAAAACGGTCATCACGAGTTTTAGTCTCACCATCCCCACTCTATATAAATTAAAAAACCAAACACAAGATATGATAGACCTATAAAAATTTCAAGCATAAAAGACTTTCACTTGAGGGAGGATTTGTTAGAAAATATAAAACCATTCTTGAAGTCTTACCAAATAGCTTACGTGTTTAGGTTGAGTGAATACATGCAAATTTCAAACTCAAAAAGCTTTTATTTTAAGGGATGTGTTAAAGAATATATCAAATCATTCTTGAGAGTATAGCCTTTCAACTTAAACTTGGGTTGAAATGGTTCTTTGACAACGTCTATATCTTAGCAACAATTAAATCACAAGAATATATCAGGTTCAGCCCATGAAGGTTGGCGTGTAAAATAAAAGAAACCTAAGTAAGCAGCTGAAAGGCTGAAGAAAAACAAAACAAATTCATTCTTATTGATAACTGCATTCCAAGTTAACAGAATATATCAACAAGGCTTACCCTTTGTATTGTTCCACGAAGAGAAGCCAACTCCAACTCATCCAAAGGCAAATTACGTACCTACAACAACCTCATAAAAGGCAGAAAAATCAATTATCCATGTTCTGAAAAAGAAAATCATTTTCAATATAACGCAGAATGAATATAATTCTAAGTAAAGATGCAAAAAAATTCCTTCTCTTCTCTTTTTTCCCCAAATCATGGGACCTACAGATACCTCCAAAGTAGCTGAATGCTGAGGTTGGAAAGAGACATTAGCTCTTAGTTGTCCTTTCTGAAGGTTAAAAGACAAGAATTTTCTGTTTGGTGAGCTCTCATCATCACCAGGTTGTAGTGGGCCCAAAAGCTCCACAGCAAGACTTTCATCTGGCCTACCCATGGCATCCAACTGCGACACCAAAGAGAGCTTCAGTTTTCAGAATAGATTGCCATGTACAACAAGATGAGGTAAAGGCAAGTGTAGGAAGATGATATTCACAACCTCAGTTTTCATGTTCATTTTAACCAAATTAAATATTAAGTATTCACATAACTCAAAGATCAAAAAAGGATATCTCATGCAAAAACATTAACTCTGGCTCCTACATTAACAAAGCAATCCAGGTCTTACAACTTCCTCGAGGTGAATATAAGCGCATAGAATGGCATATTTAGAAAATAAATGCACAATATCAAAACACACACGCACAGACATACACATACATTGAGGTGAAAGAAAGCCATTACCTTGATTCGATCACGTGAAATGCTCAACTGCCCAGCCAACTGAGGTGCAAGCATCAACTGATTTAGCCTAAGACCTGTGACCGAAACCTCGCCAACAAGACTTTGTGTGCCTTGTGCAGTCCCTTCTACTTCCACATGTTGCATGTCCCTCCCAGAAGCAAGATCTTGCTCATTAACAATACTGGAAGGTTTAAGCATCCTTCCCTGAAATTTGATTTTTCCTGTTGCTTTCAAGTGTGTGGGCCTTGGAGAATCAAAAGGATAGAACGATACTAAGCTGAAAAACTCGAAACCACGCATTCGTAGATCCAACTCAACTCCTTCAACAGTAAATGGCATGGATCTCTTTCCATCAAACTCCTTTCTGTCTGGGAAGTATTCATCAGGATAAGATGTTTGAACTTTTGTGTCTAACTCAAAAGCAACAGATGAAGATTTAATTGTAATATAATCATGTGAGATCATGATATCTCCCCGAGCATCACTAAATGACCCCTCAGCTTTTGGTGCAATCCACTTGATGTCAAACCTCCTATGTCCAGAAATATTGTCAATCAACCAGAGTACAATGCAAGCAAACAAAATCATACAATGACCAACTAAAGCGCAATGACAAGGATAAGATTATGGAGCTCACGGTCTTAAAAGGGATCCAGAAAGTTTTGTTTCTCCAGTTAAGTCCCCTAATTTTACAGGCATCGACTGAAGGTACTCTGGAATATATCGGTGCATAATCTTATCAGAGGAAAAGTTTCCAGAAAAATTAACATCTATTGCTGCATCATCAACTTCACCCTGTGAGAAAGTGTTCTATATCAGAATGGAAATGGAAAAATAAAATAACTTCAGGGACAAGCATTCCATGCATCAATGTTCAGATGTCAAGAGCACCACCTTTTCTATTCCTATTCAAACCAATGATCAGGTAACATGGCAAATGGAAGACTTCGAAGATGACAGCCTACATGGTGGAAACTTAATTACATGCTCAATTCAGATCAGAAGTGCCAAGGAATCCATAAAATGCATGGCATAGTAGGATCATAAAAGACCATGAGCAACTTGCTAAGATAGAATTGTACTGGCAAAAGATGTGGAGTTTGAAAATCAAATGCTAACCATAGATCTGTTTTCTTTGCAAATGCCCTCTAGTGTTAATAGAAATGCTAGCTCTTACATTCACATGTTAAGATACGAAAATGCTTGAGATCAATTGAAAAAAAAAAACTCATGCATGTCAGCAGAAAACAGAAAATATCAATTGTACCCAATCATCGGCTATGATTTCAAATCCAAGAAAAAGTCTAGAAATTATGCTACCCTGGATTTTCTTTCTTGTCTTTACTGATTAAAATATGGTTCAAAGGAAATGCTATTTTGGAGTTTTATCAACACCTGTTTAGGCAAAGATCCAACTAGAAAATAAGTGCATAAGATAATCCAACTGTAATTGTATACTCTTCAGAGTGAAATTTGGTATAAAATATGAGACACGAGACACCACAGGAGAATCTAGAAAGCCCAATCCTAGTTTACAATGCAACAAAACATGTCAGCTCACCTCCTAGCTGACTGTGTGTCTGTGTGTCAGGAAAGATGGAGAAGGAGAGAGAGAGGTTATAGCAGAGAGGTTATAGCACAAGCAGTTTACCTCTGGGCAAATCCATGCATTCCCTGCTCCTCGTATTTCACCACCATCTACAAGGCTAGCTCTAATTCCATACAAGTCAGCAACCTATGTCATGAAAATATATATAGCACAACAATTAAATCTGTATTGAAATTGGAAAAAAGTTGTCATTCTAGCTTAGGACTTGTGTGATCAAGTATTCATAACAAACTTACGCAGTTATCAGTGTTAAATGTGAAATTGGCTGATAAATATGAAAAGGGAACACGATCAAAGGCTGCCACAGCACCAGCCTCTTTGCTTTTTAACATTGCTTCCAGGGCAACAGATGCAGGGACATCTGAAACTGAATGAGATATCTTTCTCGAAACCACTCCACTTCCCACAAATACAGGAGCATCCATTGGACCTTGACAGTTAAATACAGCAGTTACAGAACCAGCTAACTGAAGCCAATGGAGAAAGGAGATGGAGAAAAAATCAAAGTAGTCAGTATGAACTCATTTTTGCTTTGTTATTAAATACAGTGATTACCCAGATCCATCTGACAATATTTTAGGAATTAATTGGCCAGGAAAAAAAATGAACTTTTAAGTGCATATTCAGTAAAGAGTTCGATGAAATCCAGACACACTTACCGGGAACAATAAAGGTCTCATCTTAAAAGTTTTCATCAGAGCATTTACTTCGACACAAGGGACCTAAATCAATTGATAATGTACATATTAACGGTTTGAAAGGAAATAACATGACAAAATTAAAACAGGTAACAAGCCACTGCAACCTGCCAGTTCAAGGTCAAAGAAAAATTCCAACTGTAATAGTATTTTTTTGTGATAAAAATGTTCACATATATACCACATACATAATTTCTTCAACAGCTCGTTATTAGCAGGATTAAAAAGGTATTGGACTATAGAGTTAAGGTTCTTAGTATAAAACATACTGATTGGGTTGTAGCCAAACTTCTAACAGACTGCAGTTGTTTAAATGATCGATGTCACAACAGAGATTTTTTGTCATTTGAAATCACATTATCTAATGCGGACCATTGTTTAAGGATCATGTACTTGCATTATAACAGACTTCATAACACCCTC
The DNA here is from genome assembly GCA_027405865.1 of Salix purpurea. Lineage (NCBI taxonomy): Eukaryota > Viridiplantae > Streptophyta > Magnoliopsida > Malpighiales > Salicaceae > Salix > Salix purpurea. The sequence goes on from JAOWLH010000023.1 coordinate 3,197,404, forward strand.
CAAGTGAGGAGCCACTACTTTGCAGGTTAAACATTCTCCTTGATCAGTTCCTCATCAGAGCACAAGATAAAGAACCCCTCTGTGAGAGATCAAGTAGGACTTCCATATGGATCTCTATTTTATTCTATGACCTTTTTTGCTGTTGAATTTTATGTTCTAAGGAAAATTTTGTAGGCAAGCAACTATATTTTCAATGTCATGACTGAACCATTCTCCATCATGAGAAGAATGTTGCCTCGATTCTCCCAGGACATCTCTTATTGAATAAGATAACTCCCACAATGTAGCCATCAAAACATTCACTTTAGCATACATCAGAAGTATCAACCTTCCTGTCCCAACTAAATTGTCATATCATATCTGACAGGAAGGAGTGATGCCAAGGTCAAGAAATACACACATCCTCTCAAGTCTGAGGCAGTTGTATATAAGACCATACCTGACACATTAGATGAAATTCACCTTCCTCTGGATGAATTCCAAAATCTCCAGAAGCTTCTAAAGGGACATTGCCAAACCAGCCACTTGCATTATGCAAGAATATTCGTTGTCCACGGAAACATAAAGATGCTGAAATATCCTGTCAAATGCACATTTAATGTAAGATTTCCAGCCTACTGAAAAGAATTAGTTTCCTTGTCTTTTCTATATAAAAAAATGAACAGTAGAAGATGATTTCAGTTTTTTCAGTATACGCCTGAAACAACACATAAGATAAGCGTGAATAAATTTTGCACATATTATTTTGACACGTTACAAGTAGTAACATAAAAATACAATGAGAAGTCTGTTGAATGGGAAAATTCATGGAAAAATCAGTGTGCTGTTGATATGTAAATTGTCCATGATAAATTAAACCAATCCAACACAGCCTTTTTATGGTTATTCTGAAATCAGGTATAGTCCTAAACTACTAATCAGTTTTATAAAGGTTCATCCAGTGGCAAGGGCGGGTAAATTAACCTGATAGCTACTCTGCATCCCCCAAGGTTCATCACTCGCTAAGATCTGATGCCATCATGCTTTTCTTTCTTTTATTTCCCACATAACTAAATAGAAAGAGGTTCTCTTAAATATATCTTAATAATAGCGTTTGTTGCAGGAAATAAAATGCAGACCTTGGGATGAATTTCCCTTGTATCATTATCCTCCTTGTTAAATTCTCTGACAAAAGATTTACTTTTCTGATCCATTTCTCAACTTTGCTCAATACAAAACAACTGTTAATGTCTCTACTTGTCTCCTTGAATGATTAGAGATAAAGACAAGAAATTTAGAGGTGCTGGAAGAAAGAAACATTTGTTTTTGTTTTTCTTCCGCAACTTGACACTCAAAAGGGATTTAACTGGTGACCTCCACCTGACCCAATTCTTGATGGAGAAAGATGTCACCTAGCTCCTCCCTTAACTAAATGCACATGACAAGCATCAAAAGAACTTCCAAGGCATCATGCCATCTAAAACAAATCACAACATCATCAACAAATAACTCATACTCACCTGGGCAGAAACCTATATATAGATCACAAAGAAGTGAAAATAAAGTAAAGAGATCTGTAAATGAGATACTCAGGCCATGAACAATATGCCAGACAAAATGAAATGTTTCTGCCAGCTACAACTTATCCTAAAATATGAAATATGCTGAAATAAAAATCTCCATAATGAGAAGATAAAGAAAGCAAGCATTTAAGAACGTATGAAACAAGGACATACAGAAAACCATGATGGAGCATCATTTATCTGAAAGGACAGTCCTGTAACATCAAGTTGCCCGTGAAGATTAGGAAATGTTTCACCTCTAGACATACACACGTGAACCTGCAAAAGGAGAAGGATGCAAATGAAATTGTCTAGGATATATATATATATATATAACAGCTTTTGAGAAAACAAAAATATGGAATCAAAAAGATTCTGTGGAAATGAAACATTTAAATCTCTGTTTAATGGAAGTGCAGAGTCTCAAGAACCTTAAACAATGTTACTACTTGTCAAGGCAGACAATTCTGATGCCATACAGCTAAACTAGAAAACATCTGATGGTAGATGCAAACTCAAATAACAACGTAAATTGAAACAAGCAACTTGATGTGAGTGAAGTGCAAAGCCAAATCCATTACCATATGAAATTATGCTTACAGCAGGAGATAAATATCTGTAGTTCATAACACGCATTTTGACCAGAAAAATCATCAAAAAGAGATTGGGAGCGGTTAAGAAATTTCTTGTGCAAATAACAAGAAAAATTTCCCGTTAATAACTATAAAATGAAAATAAAAGATTAAAAGGTAATATCAATGTGGACATGTCCAGTTGGTCGGAAATTGAGGAACATTCGTATATATTCAGGGCGAAGGATGCGATAAAAATAAAAATTGAATTGGAGTTAGAAAAGCACCTCACCAGTGGCTCTCCCTTTGGACCATGCGATTGGAATTTCTAAAATTCTTTCAAAAAGCTGCAAAGACGAGTTGATATACAATTCAGTTACAATTTCTCTCACTCAGTTAGCAGATAAAAAGGTTCTTAACAATTTTCGAACATAAATACCAAATTCAGTGTGTACCTTACCGGAGCAAAGAGGTTGATGGTTTTTAAATTGGCATGCCATGTCTGTTCAACAATATCAGCAAAAACATCTGCAGACAACCAGCCACCATCTTCAGATATTGCATCAGATCTCCACATCCTACAGTTGCCGCTCAACTGAACATGCACACGGCCATAATGATTTTGAAACTTCACATGTCCATCTACATTTCCCATTTCCCTATCCACAGTGCAGAGAAAGCATAAATGGTATGCATAAATCAGTTGGTAAATAAATTAGCATCATGCACAGGAGAATATGTCTTCATGAAAGAAGACTTCTATACCATGTTTCAGCAGAAACCACTTCATTTTTGGATTAATCCAGGATTACCAGAGAGCAAGAGGAGAAAGAGTTACATGGATGATAAAAATATCCTCTCAAAGGAAGAACAGGAAGAAAACACAATACTAAACAAACACAGCGTAACAAGGCAATCCAGTCTTTTTGAGGATCCCAGCAAAGACACTGCTGAAGCAGTTATCCCTTAATAATAACCAGACAATCTGTAACTTTATCAAAGATTTTATCTTTCGGACACTTCACTTGTTGAGATTAGCACACCGATCAATTTTAAAAAAATGAAAATGTCAATGTTAGAATGCCAATTCTTCTAGTTTGATTCAAGGACCATCATTGCTTATTAGCATCAGAGGAGCAGATGTACGTGTACAAACAAATCACACAAAAATCTTTGCCAAAACATCCATTAGCCATGAGTTAGGACACTACGCAATAAAAACGAACAGCCAATTTAGACGCATGCACTCATATACATATACATATACATGCATGCATGTGTGTGCGCGCGCGCGTGCATGTGCGTGTGTGTGTTTAGAGAGAGTTAAGCTTCCAAGTCTATTCTATTATTGATGTTACGATAAGTTTTCAGATTTTAGAGTGCAATCACAGACTGCAGTTTTTAAGAATGATAAGAATGTGAAAGGTGAGAAATAATCCTTTGACTGAGGAAAGCAGGTAGAACTATGCACTGTTCAATCCCACTTACACTGGCCAGGAGAATAAAAGTGCCTTATTATACAACTATTCGAGCAAATTATAACATGTCAGGGAAATCCATTGCAAGGCCATACTCTAAATGATATCTTTATTTTATAGAATCTTGCAACAATGAATGACTACTATTAATTTTTCTCATGTCAAAGACCAGAAGAACAGAAAAACTCGAATTTATCTTGACAGTAGTAACAAGAAAACCTCATTACTTATTGCTCCATGAATAGTAAGAAAAAGAAAATTAGAAACCAATAAGGCCACTTCTCTCCACATAAACAATGTAATAAATTAAACATGATTTTTTACATCTAATAAATAGGTGTAGAATAAAAAGGGCACTCACCTAGGCTCTCGGTCACCGTATGCAAGCAGCATCAGTGTTCCACCTTTGAAATGCACAGAATCCAGTGAAACAGGAAGCACTCTCTCGATTTCTTCAGACTGCACTTCATCTACCCCATCAACAAGTTCTGCAACAATATCTTCAACTTTAGGGCCCACACCTGACTTAATCTCTCGAAATGGCCCAGCAAGGACATGAGATAACAATTTGCTGAGATCTTTTGAAAAAGAAGATAAGCCAGATGTCAAACTCAAGGACCAACCAGGAACTGGAAGGTATGTTGCAGGACCACGCTCCAGATTTACAGAACTTAAAGTTTGAGATACATGGTGGCTTTGAGTGCCCGAGACACTAGCACCTATTTGTCTATTTACAGCATCAACTGCTAAATCCACATCGTTTATATTGTTTGGTTTAGCATCTCCTGATAGATTTCCGATGGACGGAAATTTTTCACTGACTTTTTGAACTTCAAAGAGATGAACAACAGTCGCAAGAAAGGTATCACATATAATACTAAACTTGTCAATATGACCGTGAACATTTTGACCCACTGTCAGTGGCTGGTTTACTGAGTCTTCATTCTGGCTTTTAGCTGTTGAGTCTTCATCAAGACCACTTGCATCAATAGATATGCCCAGACTATAATCACGTCCACTTTGAGCTAAAAGGGAGTCAAGGTTTATAACATCAAAATCACTAGATGACTGAGAAGGTTCGTTAGACTTTTCACTGTATAAACCCTGGAAATATGCAACTGCTGCTGTGGCACTACGCTCAAGGATTCGTCTTTTGGCATTAATGCTGGCTGCTGAGATATCACTCCCATTAGCCTTCCTCTTAAATTTGTGCTTTTTGGGTCCTCTAATCACACTAGACCATAATTTAAGGCTTGAACCAGGAAATTTTACACCAAAAGATTTCTCCAAATGAGCGTGCCTCTTATCATAGTCAAGACCCGTGTCCATGCAATGATGGTCCTTCCAATGCATCTTGTCATCCATGAATGGGAAAAACTCATAGTTTGTTAGATCTGTCGAATGGGTTGCATCTTTCCTTGGAACATCATATCCAACTATATCAGGATCTCTTTCAGGAACAGTATAACCCTTCTCTGCAGCTTCCTTAGCATCACCATCTCTTTCTTTGTCCCAGCGAGCAGCTGATTCCTCCCGGGCAAGCCTCCTTGTTTTTGCACGATAATCAATCCCTTCTTCAGTAGACAAGTGCCTTGGTTGACCAACTTCAGATGAGGGTATCCCCAGCCAAGTATAATCCTTCTTTTGCACAACCACGACACTTGGTTGAGACAATATAGCATCAATCACAATCTTCCCCCTCCTCAAACTTGCAAAAGGACGAAGTTTAAGCTTCATTGTAGGCACCTCCCCACAAGAAAACTCCGCGCCATGAGGCCCAATTGAGCATGACTCCAAAGTAACACTTAAAGGCGACACACTCCTGACCTTACCGAAATCAATTTCCCGCTGAACATAATCACTAAGCACCGAACAAACAGAGGGCAAAAGCTTTGCCTCTATATAACCCTTAGCTCTGTTCTGCCCAAACCAGACCAACAAACACACCCCAGATATCACTGCCCCAAAAACCGAACATCTCACTATCAACAACCCTTCTTTCAACACAGGAGCTAATGACCTCACAAGAGCCTTACTTTGCACGAGCGGATCTTTCACACATTCCACCCTCAACCCATTTCTCAATCCAATAGCATTCCTTAATAACTCCACATTCTTTCCAAAAAAATGAGAGAACCTAATCGCTTGAGCAACCCAATCACTATGCTTTTTGACACACACGCATTTCCCAGAACCCCTTTTTGATAACTGCCCTCTTCCCGAACACAGAGAATGGGTCCGGTTTCGACCATTAACCGGAATCCCAAGAAATGGGCTGTTCAGTTTTAAACTCATCATAATCCTTTACACAATTTCTTAACACAACTGTAGCTCATTTGATGGGGACCAAGAAACTCCTCTCTTAGTCCCCTAATAAAATTCACAATAGCGCAGTGTAACCAAGCATCCCAGTCCTAAAAATAAACCATAAAATCAAATCCCGCTTCTAGAAAATTAAAAAAACAATCTCGAGCACTAAGTTATTCTGCTGTTATCACACACAGATGAATATATAGATCATAACAGAGAGGATGACCTGAAGCGTATCAATCCAGCCATTCTTGAGAGAGATTGATGATTGGTTTCAGTTACGTAAGGAGAAGGATAGAGGTAGAGAGGAAGAATGTGGCTTGCTTGCTTGGCTTTGCTAGCAATTTCTGGCTGGTATTTTTGTCTGTTTAAGCGAGAGACGAGACGTGACGAGAAAGAGCGGAATCCTTAAGGTACCTTGACTTAAATGCCACTTGCCTAGGGGTTTTTTAAATGCCGATAATAACCTTATCTTCATACCATGAAATACCATTATTATTTATTTTTCTACTTTATTGCTATTTCAAAACCATGTCGTCCAGTCGTTACTTAAAATTTAAAATAAAAAAAATAAAAAAAATTAATAAAAATAAAAAAAAAAAAAAAAAAAAAAAAAAAAAAAAACAGAGAGAGAGAGAGCTCTGTTTTCAATCGTCATTCCATTTTCTTTTTTCTTTTTTCAGATATTTAAACAAAATATGCTTGAGGTTTTAAAACAAAATTGTTGTGAAAGCATACAAAAAAATATTTATAAACTATTAATTAAATTCACTCATTGCATCATGTTCTTGTTTTATTTCTCCACCTAGAGTTGTTCCAAGAGTGTAGCTTGTAATGATAAAAAGAGATTAAGAGAAAGAAAAGAGAGAGCTTGGTTGGGCTAGGCCCAACCAATTTTGATGTGGCACTCGGTTAAGTTTTGGCCCAATAGAGTATTAAGACTTTGAAACTTGATTGGTTTTTTTTATTATTATTTTATTTTGCCTAAGCTATGAATGGGATTTATATTGAATCTTATTTATTTATGGTAAATAAAAATGTGGTTGCTATTTTATTTGTATGAATCAACTTAAAAAGGAATTAAACACGAGCTTTGAATAAAATTAATAGATTCATTGTGTGAAAAACACCTTGATTTTAGATAACAATGAATCCAAAGTATATATAGATGCAACATAACAAAGAATTCAACATGAGTTTTAAAATTAATAGAATCATTGTGTGTAATAAGATGTTTTTCCACTCCAAAGCCTTATATATTAATTATTAGATATGTTAGTTGTGTTATATCATGGGTCATGTAAAAAGTATTTTGATGTAAAAAATGTTAGGCTAAAAGCAATTCAAGTCTTGAGTCATTGGTTTAAGTGATAATTTAAATAGTATAAAATAAAAAAATAAACTAATGATAAAAAGATAAAAAAAAAAATCATACTTGAGTTTATCTTGATCATCAAATAACTCAATGCTAACTTGATAGAGTGAAAACCATAAAAAAGTAAAACTTCACACAGAAAAAATCAAGAAAACTCGGGAAACCTCTTCAACCTAATATAATCTTAAAAACATTCAAATTATTAAAGCATGGACTCAAGTTTAATCAAGAAGTTTAAATATCAATCAATTTAATTTAAAAAATGAATTTGTTGACAAATATTAGTAAAAAAAACTTGTAAAAGAAGAAAAATAACAAGAAAAACAAAAGGATTGAGGGTAAAATTTGAGAGAAAAACACCTAAGAAGGATGAATCTTTTAAAAAACAAAATAAATAGCAATTAAAAGAATCAATACCAAGTTTGAAAGATTTAAAAATCATAGGGGAAGAAAATTGAAAAACATTTATAATCTCATAGATTATTTATAGATTAAAAAAATAGTTGAGGTGAAATTGAGAAAAAAAATAGAGAGAGAGTTAAATAAATAGAATCAAACCACAAGAAATTAAAAAAATATATTAAAAAATATTAAAAATAAGAAGAAAAAAAAAAGCTAAAAAAAAGCAAAACATACAAAACTAGGTGAACCTTCTAAACTTATAACTTATGAAATCCAATACCTAAGTTCAATTAAGGAACTTAACTCTTAGTAAATTCACTTTAAGGAGTAAAGTCACATAGAAAATGTTAGTAAAACAAAAGATTGTAATAGGGGGAAACAACTAAAATAATGGGATGAAGTATGACCAAAAAAAAACAAGGATGATGAAATTTGAAAGAAAATGAAAAATGATCTCAAATAAAATAAATTACAATTAGAAGATTGAGAGCCACATTTGAATGATTAAAAAATCATGGGGGTAAAATTGAAAAACATATATAATTTGATAGATTATTTTATAGATTGAAAAATAGTAGGGGTTAAATAAAAATAAGGTGTTGAAGGCTAAACCTAGGGGTTAAATAGGAATTTCTCATCAGTTTAAGCAATTTTTCTTATCAGTTTTAAGCTATGAGACAACCTAGCAATTGAACTTCCATAATTCATGCATATGAACTCATTGGTTACCTAGTGTTATATGCATGAATTTTGTATTAGGATATTGCATAGTTAAAATTATGAGATCAAAATCAAGCTTATGAAAAATAGAATACCTTGTATTTGTTGAATTAACAAAAATATCAAACTATATAGTAAAATGATCGATATGCTCATCTTCTAGCTTTTTTCATAAAGAAAAATGGCTAATAATCATAACAAATAAAAATAGAAATTGATGTTGATAAAGAAAGGAACAATCTCTTAGATAAGGAGTGAATTAAAAAAAATTCAAAACATATGGTCACGACCACGAGATCAAAAAACTAATTAAGAGTGGTATTGTTCAAGAAATAAGTTTAAAAAGGAAGAGGAAAGAAGAGATTTCAAAGGATGTCACAAGGGAAAGAAAATGACGGGTAAAGATGCAATAAAGAATATTTTGAGTAAATTTTTAAACTTTAAGAGCTATAACATTTTAAAATTAAGTGAGCTTATTCAAATATTAGAAAGGGAATTTGGAATTGATTATAAAGTTTAGAAAAATCTAAAAGTGAGCTTATTCAAATAGTTTTTCAATCTAAAATGTTTCAGTTTATGTGATAAAATGGTTAATTATAACATTTTTATATAAATAGACTTATGTTTAGATCAATATGGTTATGATGATTTTAATCAATGGTTAATTATAACATTTTCATGTAAATAAACTTATGTCTACATCAATATGGTTATGATGATTTTAATCTCATTTGCTAACATCCGGTTATTCATATAAAAGATGTTTTGAGTAGAATGACCAATGCAATAACTTTCTTGATTCTTGTCTATTTCAATGATAACCTAAAAGAAATAATGATTGATGTATTCACTAAGACATTAAATTAAAGAGAACTATAAAAGTCATAGCATTTTCATTGTAGCAAAATGCTACTAAGTATTTAGGATTGAGGTGTGGTGAAAGAAATGATTGGTATTGCAATGTAATTAGGCTTTGAAATTTTTTGATTTTTTTAATTTGGATTTAATTTTTTGTGTTTTTTATAGTTTCAATGCGTTGGTGTGAAAAATATTTAAAAAAAATATCTTAATGTATTTTTAAACAAAAAAAACACTTTGAAAAAACATCATTATCATACTCACAAATATGGTTTATTTTTTTTTATGGAAACCTAAAAAACAAAAGGCATGTATTTTAGCTTTTAGCAATGAGTGATTTGTGCCTTGAGGGGATTATACCTAAAGGAAACTTCATCTCGCATTACCACACCTCATTCCCAAACACATACTAGTACATTATAGATTGATTGTGAACTCAATGTTATTTTATTTCCATCCATATTTTTTTTATTTAGTTTTAAGAAAATAATTGAAGGTCAAATAAAGTTAAATTATTATGGAATATCAAATTTAAAAGATAATGGTGAAACATATGACAACCTTAAAATTTGCAAAAAAAAAAAAAACAGTTTGATCATTACACTCTCCAATTTGTTTTTTTAGATCCATTTATTTTTTTATTTTAATCTTGGTCTAGAATTTTAATTTTTCTTATTTGTTTTAGTCATTGGTTTATGAGAGAAGAAAGAAAGTCATCAAACTTGGATACAAGAGAGCGAAAGTCTAGATTGAAGCCAATTTAGGTCATGAGAAAAATCAATTTTGGTGTCAATGAGTTTCATTTAATGAGCTCACATGCATGTCACACTATCACTAGCCTTTCCTGAAAAAGAGGAAGAAAAGGCATGTGACATCATTGTCATCCTAACCCATGTAATAAAACAATAATATTATTATAATAAAATAATTTTAAAAATCCAAAAAAATTCAAATGAATATTTCAAAAATTTATGATTTATTCACATATTTTTTCAATAATTTTGCATAATATCGGGCTTTAAACTTGCATTATAAGTTACAAATCCATTATTAAAAATACTTGATTTCCTCTAAAACTTCAAGAGGTTTATTCCAAATTATTTGTGATTTTATGACATGATTTTCTACCAATTTTATTCAATATCAGGCCATAAAGTTACACTATAAGATATGAACTCGATACAAAAAATATAATTTTCTCTGAGATTTCTAAAAAAATATTTGTCTCAAAAATATATTAAAAAAATTTTGTTTTTGTTCATATGGTAAAATTCTAAAATCTTCCAAGCATATTTTCATTAAAAAAATTGCATCTTTTTCTTTTATTATAAAATACAAAAAAAATGGATATTGTAATGAATTTATGATTATCCGTTGAGATTTGACAAAATATCAATAATTATTTACCAATCATATTAATCACTTTACATTTTGAGTGTCAGGTTTTAACTGTAAACTATAATATTTGAGGGTGCAAAACTTCATTGTAAAACACACCCTCAAGTATTACATATATAAAAATAAAAGCGATGTTAGATTTTGGGCGTTAAAATAGTTAGGTTTTGACCCAATATGATATAGACTCTCTTACGAAAAGAGATCTATATTAAATCTTATAAAAGATCAACGAATAGAAACTCAACCTAGAAAAAACAATCAAAACAATATAACTTACTTCAAATATAGTGCACTAAGGGGTGATGCGTTTTCTCTTTGCACAACTAGTTTATTACTCAAACGATTAGATTTCTTAGTGACCTTAATACTAGAAACAACTCTTAAACCATATAATCATAATTTTATTATTATACTCACAAATTCTTTTTCACACACTCATGGGAGACAGACTCGTTATCCATGGCACAATGCGTATCACAACGCCCTTGACAACTAGTTAAATAATTTATTTGAGAATGGTAAAATGAATGTTTCATTATTCCAATTTACATTGAACCATGTCTTGGAGTAAAAGGTTTATCTGTACTAGTTTTTGTTTTAAAGTCAATCAAAATGTTTTGCATAAATAATAATAAAAAATATAAATAGGTTCTTAATAAATGATTTTCAGTTGTTTCTTTCCAAAACATATTATTATAATTACAAAAAAAACTAAATGTTGTGAAAATTATTATAAACAAAGACATTGGGCATGCTCTCATTGGGGTATTTTTCATTTTGGTTATCAAAATTTTATTTTAGGCAATTTATCTTTTTATAGCCAAATTGAAGGTCAATGCTTCAAATTTATTGAGGAAAGATAAAATCACAAGAAGAAGAACTAAAGTGAAAACATTCACTTCGGACCTCCTACTTTTCAAATTCAAACCATCTAGTTCCTCATGTTTTAAAAATTCCAATTTTGGTTCAAAACTTTATTATTCTATTTTTTTAGTTCTAATTTAAAAGAGAAGAGAGAAAGAGGACCGAATTATGTGCTGAAGAGAGAGTTTAGTAGGCACAATTTTAACAATGAAAAGTATGGATTTAAGTGTCAATAAATTTTATTCAACAATGAGAGTTTATTCTCAAAACAAATCAGGTATGACCGCCCTTTAATAAACAAAAAATTAAAATTAACTCAAGTTCCCAACCTTGGCTTTTTTCACTCAAGCAAGACTTGACCACCTAGGTTTTTTTCCTATTATTTTTGGTCTCTTCATTTTTTTCTTGAGATTTCATCTTAGATGGGCAAAGTTTCTCTTCAATCATTGAAATCTTTTTCGTAATTAGGCCATGATTATCTTGCTAATAAGGTACGACCTTTCAAAATTTATGACATGCAATACCTGCATGAGGTACCTTGCTACTCAGCTATGAAGCAACCGACAATGAATTACTATTCATATGTAATTTGTCAGCAAACCAATCCAGAAAAAAACGCAATACGAATGGATCCGCAGCAAGGCAAAGGCCCTTTGTATTATGTGTGTGTCTTATTATGGCCTGTCAATTTTAGATGCTGGACGAAGCAAAGTCTTACCATTAACGGGTTCAGTAAAGATCAAGTAGTTAGCAACTGTCCTGGGAAGAATTGCAATAAAAAAAAGCTGCCAAAACTATGTTTTCCATGACAATCGACCAAAGATAAGATCAAGGGGGAAACTTTCTTTTTTTCAGTCCACAGCAATACAGCTAGAACGTCATCTTTCATGAAGCCAGAGACCAGAGCCCACTATTTATTTTGCATGGTATATATGAACAAGAAGAAACACAGGTTCATACAAGTGTGCCAAACGAAATGAGCCTTACCTTACTGGCTGCTGATTGTAATGATTCTTTTCTTTCTTCTTGGCCGCGGCAAGCCGAGCACTTCTTGCAGCAGCCTCTTGAGCAGCAGCTTTTGCGGCACCATCCATCTCTTTACCAGACTTCTTTTTCTTTGCAGATGCCATCCTCCTTAGTCGCTCTTTAACGTCAACCGCAGAAGCATCCTCCTCTGCCTGTTCTGATCTAGCAGCTTCCCCTGGCCCATTATCAGCTTCTGAACTGGTGGGCTGATCTTGGGGCTCCTTTGCTGACTTTTCCTTCTTTTTCTTCTTCTTAGCACTTTTGGACTCCCCGGCGACATTTTCCTTCTTATCTCCCTCTTCATTAGTCTCCCCATCTTTCTTCTCCTGTGCAGCCTCTGCAGTCACAAGTAAAACAAAAACTCTGGCTCAGATGAGATCCACCACCAGATGCATATATATATGATAGGGAGCAATTGCACTTTACACTTCCACTGTCCTAGCAAAAACTGAATGAAACAACAAAATACCCCTTTTTATACCAATAAGGTCCAAGGAAACAATTTGGAGTCAAAAGTTAGTATGAGGGAGCATAGAAACAGGTCGATGTGCGCGCACGCGCTAATTTGCAACTAACCTGATGATGCACAAAATAGGTGAGCTTGCACATAGATTATCTACTAATTTGCAAATAACCTGATGATGCACAAAATGGTTAGAATATACATTTTGACTCACCTCCAACATATATGATCCAATTATCCAAGTTTCAATTTCTATATGCATTGTTAAGTAATGAAGATTTTCGATGAATGAACAAAGTATAATGCTCAAACAATGAGAGCATTGAAAAAACAATTTTAGTATGCACACGATCAGAGACCCTGGTAGACGTTTCATATGCACTAGCCATGCCAGGTCATTGCTATTAAAAACTTGTCTAAACAAAGATGATGCTTTAGCATTTTTAAGCCATGTGAATTATGCTTGTCCATAATTTGGGTCAATTTTAAGAGGCAAAATCTAGAAAGCACAGCAGATACACTTTCAGGCTTTTATCATATAACTGGAATTACCATGTGACTCATCCTGGCCATTGCTATCTTTTCGAGCAACTCCAAGATCAGCAAGAATGGCCTCTAGCTCTTCAAGTTCCTTCTTCTTTCTTTCCTTCTTTGAAAGTTGCCTTTCTGTCTCCTTAGGCAGCACAGGAACTTCCAGGGCCTTCTTCACCACTGGCTCAGGTTGCACCGGACCCTCTGGTTCGTGGTCATTTTCTTCCTCTAGATCATCATCACCTTCATCCAAAATATCGTCTTCACTATCACTTTCCTGCAACCCCACAGAAAAAAGAAAGCAATCAGTGAATGCCAGTGAACATTAAAGTCCTTATCAACCATTTCAAAGTTCTACCTGTCTGTCTGGGGTAGTGAAAGACAAATAAATATTAAGCCTCTAACACAAAAATAGTATATGCATGGAGCACGTAGGAAACAAACGTGCATAATAACTATTCATGATTATACAAACACAGCAAAATCAAAATCTTTTATGACAATAATGCGCTGTCACGATAATTTAGCCTTCCCATAATCATCCAGAACTTCTCTTCAGCCTGAGGTTGAGCTTGTATTTTGGATATAATGATGCACAACTTATTTTTTTCTCTGTTGATGTACTTTTCTATTCATTTCAAGGATAAAAATTGTGAAATAGCATACCAACAATTTGGAAAGGCTATCATAACAGCCCATATATATCACCATGTAATCACAGTATATACACAGGACAGGGCCAAAAATCCAATTATTAAAAAGAGCCAGGACCAAAAACCTAGAGCATTGCACATGAAATTAAAACAAGAAAACACAAACAAGTACGGTAAATCATATTGGATAAACAAAAAAAAATACTTATACCTAACAATTAACACATCAATCAATCACATATATAGCATATGCCAGCCATACATCACACTCCAAAACATAACAAAATCGTAATCCACGCCATAATAATCATCCATCAATTTTGAAGAACTCTCGAATCCGTTTCTATAAATACACTTATATTCTTTAATCGTTTAAATCAACCTCTCACCTCTGCATGGACAGATTTCTCCTCACTCTTTTGCTGCTCCGAGGACCCCCAGACAGAGGGGGGCGGAGCCGTCGTTGCATAATAATCATCATCGTCATCGTCATCAACATCAGCCCAGGATTTAGCAGTAAGTTTTGCCGGAGCCCAAAAAACTTCCGGCTCAGGCTCCTTCGGCTGCTCTTTCCCACTCTTGGAACCCCCCTTTCCACTCTTGGAACACCCACGCTCCTTGTCAGATTTCTTCTTCTTCCTCAACGTCTCAAGCGCAGCAAATACGTTCGTGTTGTTAATCACCAACGATCCCTCATCTCTCCTTCTTCCTCCACCCACCATGATTACCAATTAAAGACAAAACTGTAATTTTAAGGAAATTCAATGACTAAATTCGAAATTCGTGGAAAATCCTATCGACAGACAACAACAAGAAGAAGAAGCCCCTGGGATTTCAAGAAACGAAGATCAGAGTAATTACAGTTAGAAATATGAATTAAGACTCTAGAATACAGGATTATTAAGTGATAATTTTGTACTTTTTGACGAATCGATTAAACTTCTAGAGTTTCTCGATGATTTTTATACAAAAACGATGGGTTTTTGCGGTAAATTGAGAGTGATTAAGTTCCGATGAAAGACGGTGAAATGAGCGGCGGTGACTGGGAAAATTAGGGCTTTAATGAGGATATTTTTATTTTCTTTTGCTTTTTTAGCAGATATAAAAAGAGAGATAGAGAGGGGCAAGGCTTGCTTGTTGTTGTGGCGTTATTGGATAACGTATTGAGAGAGGAAGGAAATGTTCGAGAGAAAGAGTGGCATTTATAGGGGTTTAAACCATAGATGTCAATACCGTTCCGGTTGTCGTTCTGGTTTTTCGATTGGAACGGAACGTTCCGGTTTCGGAGCGTTCCGGCGTGCCGTTTCGGTATCATATTGTTTATTTTTATATTATTTTAAATATAGTGTAATTATTTGTATGTAGATTAATTATGCAATTAATTATACAATTAATTAGAGTAAATTATATAATTAAATAATTGCTTTTGAAAACCCTTCAATAATAAAATTATTATTATTTTAATTATATTTAAATTAAAAAAATAAATTTAAATATAATTAAAAGACCAGCAATATTTAAAATTTGAAATTTAAGCAATTTATAAAAATCCCCATAAAAACCCTACTCTATTATTATTATTATTATTATTATTATTATTATTATAAGTTATAACCCCTGTATAAACCCTTCTTCTTTATTATTATTATTATTATTATTATAAAAACCCACAAACCCTACTGCCCCCCTTTTATTATTATTAGTATAAAAACATAACCCTACCCCCTCCCCACTTTCTCTTTGCTTGCGCTGTCCCCCCCCACTTTCCCTTGGCTTTCCTTTGCTTGCTATTGTCCCCATATAAAAACCCAGTAACCCTATTGCCCCACCCTTCCCGGTTGATTTCTCTGTTGATTGTTTCTTGGACTTCTCTAATGGTGAATTCAAAGATGGTTATGCGCAAGAAGAGGAGGAAGAGAAGGACTCTCTTTTTGTTTCCTCTCAAGACCCTGTTAATGATGATATTAACTCCAGCAGCTTCTCTGATTCCTTTCTCACGAGTGAACTTGCTGTCCCAGTAAGTGAAGATGATAATTATTATAGTGAAATTCAGTTTTATGAGCGAGAAAGCAATGCAAGAAGATTACCCTCGAATGCAAGTGAGCTTTCTCTTTCTTTTTCTCTTTCGGAGTCGTTTTGATTTTGAACCCGGAACGGCACGCCCAGAACGGAACCGAGGCGTTCCGGCCGAAATTTTCGGAACGGACCGGAATTAAAACCGAGACAAAAACGACGCCGTTTTGTCTCGGTTTTTTGAACGGAACGAAATGGAATTAACAACTTTGGTTTAAACAGGTTCAGCGAGGAAAAACAATTGTTTACAAATTATAATAATAATAATAATAATAATTATTATTATTATTATTATTATTATTATTATTATTATTATTTTATTTTATTTTTTTGGAGGGGGGGTTTAGACTTTAGATGGTTGTGATTTATGAGCAATCAGTCAATTCTCCAGCGATCATGTCAAAGTTAGGATCATGATAATTTTTTAAGAAAGGTTAAAATTAGGATTTTTTTTAAAAGGGTTTAAGCTTCTTTTTTTTCAGGCCATGTACATAAAATATGTATATAATCCTTGAAAAAATATAATAAAATAATTAGGTGGCCACACTTGCTCCTTTTTGTTTTAAAAAGTGTTTTATAATTAGAAATACATTAAATGATATTTTTTTAAAATTTAATTTTGACATTATCACATGGAAATGATATAAAAATACCAAAAACATTAATTTTAAAAAAATCAAAAACGTTTTGAAACACGCACTACAAAAAAAGGGTGCCGTTAGCAACGGCAAAATTCCGTTGCTAAATTTGCATCCGGAATTTGTTTAGCAACGGCTTTTCCGTTGCTAAAACAATTCTAGAAAAAAAAAAAAAGACATGGTTTGCAACGAATTCGTCGTTGCAAATTTAATTTGCAACGGAACATTTTGCAACGGATTATCCGTTGCAACATTGTCCGTTGCAAATTACATTTGCAACGGCTAATCCGTTGGAAATGAAAATTCCAGAGAAATAAAAAATAAAACATGGTTTGCAACGGATTCGCCATTGCAAATTTAATTTGCAACGGACAATATGGCAACGGATGTTGCAACGGATTATCCGTTGCAAACTTGTCCGTTGCAAATTAAATTTGCAACGGCGAAACCGTTGCAAAGAATAAAACTATTATTATTATTATTATTATTGCATCAATAATGAAAAAAAAATAAATCAAAGAATAAAAAAGCCTAAAACTATAACAAAATAGCAAACAAAATCAATGAAAAAAAATATTAGCTGGAAAAAAATTATTTGACTTGAAAATAAAAAAAAAAAAACTAAAAGAAAGAACATACTAAAATCTAAGAACAAAATTTCTCAAAAAGTTACCACCTTAACAAATAAGAAAATAATAAAAATTAAAAATCAAAACTAAGAGCACACATATATAAATATAGACAAAAATAAGGTGTGCGTCAGGTCGAATATTGTCGACGGGGGTGTCAGATGTGTACATAGTATTCACAGAAAAGAATAATAAAAAATGATAAATTAACATAGCACCCCTACATTCAACTCTTCAATTTTGTCTTATCATGGGTAAAAGAGTTATTTTACCGTGCAATAGTATGTGAAATCACTGTGACACCTCCTCTGTTAACTCTTAGTTTTTATCTTATATCAGGATAGAATAGTTATTTTACTATAAAAATATAAAAAAATCTCAAAAAAAATATATATTTTAATATAAAACATCAAAAAATTACTAAAAAAAAATGCAAGAAACAATTTTGAAGCATAAAATCAAATAATTCATCATCAGCGCATGCACGTGTGCGTGCTCTGTCAGGTTCTAAGCAATATATCTAACTTAAATCTCACGAGGATCAGCCACAAAAACATGTTTTCATTTTCATTTCAAAACCTTTAATTATGGATAATCCGACTCAATCCGAACTCTCTAACCCAACTTCACCTCCTTCAACTACTCCGAATCTGGCTCAACCTCTTTGTAAGAGCAAGTTCAATGGCAAGATCTATTTTGAAGATTCAAATCTTGAAAATGGCTCTTTGAATAATGTATATTTGATTTTTTTTATTGATATGTACTCCAATGGTAAAAAATATTTTGAAGAGCTATTTTTTATATTATTTCAAATATAATGCAATTATTTTGAATTTAGTTTAATTATGAAATTAATAGGAGTAAATTATACAATTAAATAATTGGTTTTGAAAAACCTTCCAACAATAAAATAAAAGATTTGTCTTTTCTAAGGAATAGCTCTTCTTTTAATCTAAGGAAAACAAAAACAGCCGGTAAATCGATCGTAAATTAATAGAATATCAACAAAAAGAAAAGACAAGTTACTTATTGTCTTTGAGTGCTAGAAAAACTTAAGAAAATAAAATGAACACATTAATAAATAACCAATAAGTTCAAACATAATTAATTAAAAAACATTCCATTACATTCCTACATTCCTGATAATATAAATTAATAAATAAAATTATTATTTTTTATTTATATTTAAATTAAAAAAATTAATTATTATTAAAAAATGAATTTAATTATGATTAATAATAATAATTAATATAAAACCCCCCACCCACCCAAACCCTACATTCCTTCACATCTCTTGTTCATGATCTCCACCTCGCCGGCGTCGAGCTTCAGTGACCTAATAGACCCATCACCACCACAACGAAGATCTGCTTCCTCTGGTGCGCGGTACGGTTAGTATTTCCATGTTGCTCGCATTTCATTTCCTGCATTTTATGAACATGCCAGCTTGTTTCAGTTTCTCCTTTGATTTTCTGTTTCTTGCACACCAAAACGATTTGTCGTTCTGTTAATTTCAGAGGCCTAGGGTTTCTGATTTTTTTATTTGTATGCAATTTTGAAAATAAAAAAAAATACACATGGGTTGCAACGGATATACCGTTGCAAATTTAATTTGCAACAGAAAATCCGTTGCAATTTAAGCAAATGTTGTAATGGAAAAATAATATAAATTAATAAATAAAATTATTATTTTTTATTTATATTTAAATTAAAAAAATGAATTTAATTATTATTAAAAAATGAATTTTATTATAATTAATAATAATAATTGATATAAACTCAACAACATTAACAAAAGAGTAAGCACGAAGAAAAGCCTAAAATTATTATTAATATTATTGTTAGTATTGCGTTAATAATGAGAAAAAAAATTAAATCAAAGAATAAAAAAATCTTAAAACTTTAACAAAAGAACAAACAAAAAAATGATAAAATAAAAATTATTAGCTAAAAATGATTGGCATAAGTGGAATTTTGATCCAACTTGATATAACTAGATGTTTTGCAAATGATTGGCACGGGATACTAGTTTTTTGTTAAATGATGAGGTTGTTTGAGATCTGTGTGTTTATGTTAACATTTATTAATTGTCATATGTATTTGATAGAAAAAATATGCCTTCCCCGAAGAAGATGAAGCAATTGTTCGTAAAATATGGGAAGATAGATCTCGAACTTGCTTGAGCCAACAATTGGCAAGAGCTCGAAATAAAGCTATGTCAATAATAGGTACCAAAAATATCATCGATTGCCTGGATAAAGGACCTGTTTGGATCCAAAATGAAGATTGGAATACTATGATCAACGATGTTTGGTCTACCGATAGATTTTGCAAACGATCCAAAACATCAAAACAAAATCGATTGAAGCAAACAGATGGGAAAATAAGTACCCATTCTGCTGGCTCTGTGTCATTTGCATCATATCGAGCTAGTATGGTACGAAATGTTGTTGTTCAACACTTGTAATTTAATTTGTTTAATATTTTTGTTGCTTATTTTTTTTTCATGTTCGTAGCAAGAACAGGCCGGGGGGAAAGAACTTCCCTGGGTTGAGGTCTTTTCTGCTTTGCATCAAAAATCAAATGAGACCGGCACATTTGTAGATAATCGGTCTAAAATAGTGGTGGTAAGTACTTATATTTTATTTTATATATATATGAAATATCATTCATATTCAAATTAATATATTTTGACATGGACTTTTCTGTTTGCAGGAAAAATATAGAAATGAGATGGTTACAAGATATGGACCTGATCAGGACAATCATCCCTCATTTGATGGAGCAGCTTGGTGTAAGGCTTCAGGGGGAGTAAGCAAGGGTCGAGTATATGGTGCACCCCGTATGCCTAAATCTAAAGTTGATGTGAGTTCTTCTTCACATACCTACTCAGTAAATTCATCATATCCAAGCACAACAACTACTAGACGGTATGAAGAGCAATTGCAAGAAAATTGTGAAGTTATTAATGAAATGAGAAATGAAATGTCTTCCATTAAAGATTGTCTTAAGCTCTTGGTAGGACATATGGGTCTAAGTATGCCAATACCTATGGCTCCGTCGATGCCATCACCTGTGGCTCCGTCGATGCCATCACCTACAATGGCACCAGCACATCGACCTCGACCTCAAATGCCATATAATGGTCCATCTTCCTCTCATCAACAACATCGTAGATCATTTCCGTCTTAAACACTTTAAAATATTTATTTTTAAGTTTCATGTTTATTTACTTAGTCATGTAAATGTAATCGAATCAGTATTGTATTAAGACTTTTAATTAATCTTTTAAATTTTATTTCCACCATATTTATGTTATTTTCAATACTAATAATATTTAAATATTTGCTAGTGCTTTTAAAAGATTTAGTTGTAATTAAGTAAAATTAAAATATATTAAAAATAGATTTTAAAAATATAAATATTTAAATAATATATTGCAACGTGCAATTGCAACGGCAATCCCGTTGCTATTGCAACGTGCAATTGCAACGGTCCAGCCGTTGCCATTGCAACGGTCTGTCCGCTGCAATTGCAACGGTCCTTTCGTTGCAATTGCAACGACACTGTTGTTGCAATGGCAACGACTGTGCCGTTTCAAGTGCAACGGAATGGCAACGGACCTGACCTTGCAATTGCAACGGCAGTGCCGTTGCAAAATGAGTATTTGCAACGGGATAAATTGCAACGGATAAGCCGTTGCAAACTAAATTTGAATCGACTTGGTTCTAACGGATTGTGTCCGTTGCAAATGCCGTTGCTAATTAATATTAGCAACGGCTTTCTTTGTTATTTGCAACGGATCAGTCCGTTGCAAATGGGCCTGTTTTTTAGTAGTGACGATACCACATATGATATTACTCTCATGTTTAAACTTTTAGTTTAGATTAAAGTGGAGTTTAATATTATTTTTTAAAAATGTATCAAATTTATATTTTTTTTTTATTTTTAAAAAATTATTTTTAATATCAGCATATTAAAATAATCTAAAAATAACAAAAAATATTAATTTAAAATAAAAAACAATTTTTTAAAAAATATTTTTAAAACATAGTTACAAAAATCAAAACCGACAATGCATAAGCCATAAACAATAACGTGACAACATATTTATATATTTTCAGTAAAGCTGCTTTCATTTTAGTGTCCACGACGGCAGACACCATAATTGACATCATTCAATCATTATAAATTTTCAAGAATTATTATTAAATAAAACACTAAAAAATTGGGAGCTGGTTATGATACTTCGAGGGTGTTTGGGAGTAAAACATTGTTGTTTTAGGTGTTTGGTTAATGTAGATAAGTTGAAATTTCAAAACAAGTGGAAACGTAGTTTCACGGAAAGCCAAATTGTTGCTTTCCGTGTGTTTTGTCTAGGAGAGGAGACTGATAGTATTTTTTTAGTTTATTATTTATTATATTTTTTTATAAAAAATATATTTTTAATATTAAAATAATTTAAAAATTAATTAAAATATAAATAAATATATTAGAAGGAGATCACAATATAATTTTTCCCTTGCAATCCTAATTTTGTTTCAGAAGATATTTTACTATATGTTATTCTAGGATCGCATAGGCCTTCACGTATGGATTTATAGTTCATGATGAAATTACAGGTAGTTTGATGGGAGAATAAAAATAAGTGTCTAATTTACTTGAATTATTAATTACATTTTATTATTATAATTATTAAATATTTAAAAAACAATACACACACACACACACACTTTAAAGTAATTTCACAAGTTGAAAGCAATATGAAAAACTTGGTAACGAAACACTTGATACTGCTTTTCAGTAACCTCAAACTCAACCATATTTTTAACCAAACACTTTAAAAATTATTTTGAATCGCAGCTAAAGTACTTTTCGTGAAACTGTTTTTTAAAACCTCAACCACAAAAGTAAAAGTAATACCAAACACACCCTTCACTGATCATATGAGCTACTATATATATATATATATATATATATATATATATATATATATATATATATATATATATATATATATTAATTTTAACCTCAAATAATTTTCATTTTATTATCTTATTTAATTATTTTGCAACATGAAACAAATAAGGTTTTAAATTATTGTAGAAATACAAATTAAGGAAAAGAGGAATACAATGTATTTACTCATAGAAAATTCATGGTCCAGTCTTAAAGTTTGTACAATTGTTATTTAGGTCTAACAGTCTATTTACTTTATTTTTCATTTAATATTTCTAAGAGATAAGATAAAATCTTGCTGACAAATAATAAAAAAGAGAAAAAATCATTAATATGTCTTAAATTTTTAAACACTAGTTATTTTTACGTGTTTTATAGTGTCTCAAATAAAGAATCCATAAATTATTGTTTTAAACACTAGTTATTTTCTTATAAAACAATAATAAACTTAAGATGAACAAATAAATCCATTAATTAACAAACAAATTGAGGGTTGTATTGTCTTTTACTTATAGGAGAAATATTATTTTTTCATTTAAGTATTCGACTCGCATTGATTACAAGTGTCATGTAAATGTAGGATTGAAAGTAGTAAAATCTTGATGAGTAATAAAAACTTTTGAGATGAAAAATAATAGAAAAATAATAACAATAACAATAAATGTGATGTATAATATAGGTGATGACCTCTATAAATTACTATAAAATAAAAGGTGTGGCCTTTTCCTTGTGCATTTTTCAATGTGTATATAGATACAAATTGTTGTAGATTCAAACAGTAAAATTATCATTTTACTCTTGGAGTTGAAAAAAATTAACCCACAGGACTGTGGTCGTTTTAGATATTTTTAGGGGATATGGATAGTATTTCTGATTTTTTACACAGTAAAACTATTATTTTACCTCTGGTGTTGAGAAAATGATGCATAAAGTGGGACGCATTTTTGTTTTTTTTCACAAAATCATGTACAGTAAAACTACAAAAATAACCCCTGAAAAAGACAAAAAAAAGCCTGGAAACAGGGATAGTGTGATAGTTTCACTCTTGGTTTTTTGTGGTTATTGCTGGGTCTAAGGGTATATAAGTAATTTTTTGTTTTTTTATTTCTTTTAGATAAAACTACAGACGTGTTATACGGATGCTCCCACAGTATTTCACGAGCACGCGTCTTTAAGGCGACGCGTGCTATGTCTTTTGGCAGTGGCAACAGACCGTTCGCCGTGTCACCTAGTGCGCCGACATGTTCTTTGCTCCTGGTGTCACACGTGTCGGCATCCAGTGGTGGTGTATCGCCGGTGAATGATTTTTAGTTTTTTCTCCCTTTTCTTTTGATAAATATAAGTAGATGAATGAAAAGAGTATAATCTTTATTGAAAGAATTTGGCTATATAAATAGCCTTACATAACAAACTGAACACAAAATATGCAGCCCACGTTTTGCAATCCCTAGAAACATGGTAAGACTAAATCAAACAAATAACAAAACCCTTCACACTAGGGATTTATTTGACTAAGCAATAATAAAACCAAAACAACATTGCCTCCCTTAAACTGAATGCTATCAGCATCAGTTTATATCATTTTCAGAACAAACACCTAATAATGCTCGCAGCTTCAAAAAAACATCTAATTTGAGTGACTTTGTCATTATATCAGCTAATTGATCCTATGTGCTGCAATGAATTAATTCCACAGTACCACCTTTAGTAAGCTCCCGAAGAAAATGGAATCGTACGTCAATATGCTTGCTACGACCATGCATTACTGGATTTTTTGAAAGCTTGATTGCGGAGCTGCTATCACAATGAATAATATTTGTTTTGTCTTGAGTCAGTCCCAGCTTTTCTAGAACTCTTTTCAACCATA
Organism: Salix purpurea; assembly: GCA_027405865.1. Classification (NCBI taxonomy): domain Eukaryota; kingdom Viridiplantae; phylum Streptophyta; class Magnoliopsida; order Malpighiales; family Salicaceae; genus Salix; species Salix purpurea. The sequence goes on from JAOWLH010000023.1 coordinate 3,221,761, forward strand.
TTGTTTGGCAAGCACACACAGTTGCAGCAATAATTCAGCCTCGGTGGTAGATAGGCTTACTACTGGTTGTTTCTTTGATAGCCAAGATATTGTTCCTGAACTCAGTAAAAACACATAGCCTGAAGTGCTTTTCCCGTCTCCCAAATCTCCTGCATAATCACTATCTATGTAGGCAATAAGTTCATTGTTTCCTCCCTTCTTATAAAAAAATTCCAAAATCAAGCGTTCCTCTCAAATACCTCAGCACCTTTTTTGCCACCTGCAAATGAGATTCAGTTGGATTCTCCATATATCGACTTATAAGACTGACTACGAACATCATATCTGGGCGGGTAGCAGTGAGATACATGAGACTGCCCATCATTTGTTTGAAATGAGTCTTGTCTGCTTTAACTCCACCTTCATCCTTTCCACGCTTACAGCCTGGAACAATGGGATTGTGAACTGAATTGCTTTTATCCATTCCAAACCGTTTCAACACCTCTGACCCATACTTTATCTGATTAATAAACACACTAGTGGATTTCTGCAATACTTCAAGACCCAGAAAATACCTCATTTTGCCAAGATCGGTCATGTCAAACTCATGCTTCATGGATTCTTTAAATTCTAAGACCATTAATTCATCATTGCCAGTATAAATCAGATCATCAACATACAAACTGATAATCAAAATGTTACCTCCGTCTCCTGTTTTGATGAACAAAGTATGCTCAATCATATTTTTCGAAGCCTTCTTTCATGAAATATGCTTCTATCCGACTATACCAAGCACATGGTGCTTGCTTAAGCCCATAAAGTGCCTTTTTTAATTTGTAAACCTTGTGTTCATGTCCTTTCTGCACATAATCACAAGGTTGTTCCACAAAAACTTCTTCATTTAACTCGCCGTAGAGAAACGCAGACTTTACATCTAGCTGATATATAGCCCATCCTCGTTGAGCTGCAAGAACCACCACCAAATGAATGGTTTCTATACGTGCTACAGGTGCAAATACTTCTGTATAGTCGACCCCATACTGCTGAGAGTATCCCTTCACTACAAGCCTTGCTTTGTACTTGTCTACTGCTCCATTTTCATTAAATTTGGTTTTATAAATCCACTTCACACCAACTTTCTTTCCTTATGTAGGTAACTCCATTAATTCCACGTACCATTTCATTTTATGGATTCCATTTCCACATCCATAGTTGTCCTCCACTTTTCATCTTTGACAGCATCTTCAAAACGAATTGGATCAGCTGCTGCAAACATTGCAAGTTGAGTCTCAATGTCATCTTCAGAGAGACCTGCTCCTGTCTCATAATCATTCATCCAAACTGAAGGTCTTCTATTTCTCTGTGCATGCAAACTAGTCAAACCTGCACCCAAAGTTTCAGAGGAATGAGTTGTTGCTTCTTCTGCTGTGTTGACATCACGATCAGAGGAATGAGTCTCTGCTACTTCTGCTGTGTTGACATCACGATCAGATTCATGACTTTCATACATTTCTACTTCAGATGCAGCAAGAACCGAGCCACTGTGGTCACCATTTTCTGCATTAACAGCTGTATGCGCAGAGCCATTTTGATCACCATTGTCTCCATGAACTGCTTTAATAGCTGCTGCTATAACAAATGTATGCTCCTCTGCACCCCATTCTAAATTACACTTGATGACTGCATCATATTGCTTGTCCCAATTCCAACCCTTGTCTTTTTCAATAATCCTTTGTGATGCAGGATCATATTGGACTCCTCATTCACACCCAGTAAAACACAAACTAAACTCTTGTCATCTAGTTTAGTTCTTTTGCTGTTAGGCACATGAGCATGGAAATGCAGCTGAAAACTTTGAAATACACAACAGAAAGTTTGATGACACTCCAAGCTTCTTCTGGAGTCTGATTTCTGACCGCCAATGTTGGACTTCGATTGAGGACATGCACTGTCCAATAACTGCTTTAGGCCAAAAGGTTTTCGGAATTTTCTTTTCAGAAAGCATGTTGCGTACCATATTCATTATGGTCCTGTTCTTACGTTTGGCAACTACGTTTTGCTGAGGCGTATAAGCTGCTGTCAACTGGCGTTGTATACCATTTACATCATAGAAAGTATTGAATTCATGTGATATAAATTCTCCTCCTCTATCAGTACATAGACCCTTAATAAACATGTCTGTCTCTTTTTCAACATGAACTTTGAATCTCTTAAAATCATCAAATGTTTTTGATTTTTCAGCCAAAAAGAAAACCCATGTTTTTCTACTAAAGTCATCTGTAAAGGTGAGCACATACCGTTTCTGGCTATTGGAGATTGGCTGGATCGGTCCACAAATATCAACATGCAAGAGCTGAAGAATTTGTGAGGCTCTCCAGGTGCTCTTCTTTTGAAATAGAATATCAAGCCCTTTTTCTTGTAATTGCCCAATGCTCAGCAAATTGTTCTTCAGTTCTGGTACAAAAAATACACTTGTGAAAATCTGTGTTATGCCATTAACTCGTAGCCTGACATTTCCCCTTCCCATGACAACCATGCTTGCATTGTTGCACAGCTTCACTGAATCTCTGAATTGTTCATTCAAGTCAGAAAAATAGTATTTCTTCCCAAACATATGGTTGTTGCATCCGGAGTCAAGGAACCACAAATCCTCATTACTGATGTTGTTCATTTCCACATAAGCCATTAACAACATTTCTTCTTGAACTTCTGCATAATTGACCTCCTTTTCCTTGCTTGGACATTCCCATTGAAAATGTCCAAGTTTGTGACAGTGGTAGCATTCCACTGTATTTTTGCTGAAATGTTGTCTGCCTCGTCCCCATCCCCTGCCTCTAGAGCTGCCACGACCATGAAATCTTCCTCCAGATTGATCACCATATGTGATCTGCAGGGCATGCTCTTCTTCAACATGGGTGCCCATACGTTGTTTATGGACAAGAAGGTTGCTCTGTAACTCATCAATGGATAAGGTGTCTATATCCATTGACTCCTCAATGGAACACACAACATAATCAAATTTATGTGTCAAAGATCGCAAAATCTTTTCAACAACAGCAGTATCTCCTTTGTTTTCACCGTTGGCCTTCATTTTATTTGCTATAGTAAGAGTCCTAGCAAAATACTCACTGACTGATTCTCCTGCCTTCATGTGGAGGATTTCAAATTCTTTCCGAAGTGCTTGCAGCAGGGCACGCTTGACTTTGTTTGTACCTTGAAACTTTTGTTTCATGGAATCCCAAATGCTCTTTGCAGTATCTTTGTTAAGAATCGTTTCTAGGATTGAACGATCTAATGCTTGAAATAGATAGTTTTTGGCCTTCAAGTCTTTTAGCTTCTGATCTTCGATGTGTTTTCTCTGAGTATCTGTGAGAATAACACCTTCTGCTATTGCAGAAATTTCATTCTCTATTAACCCCCAATATTCCTTTGAACGTAAGAAATTTTCCATGAGCATTACCAGTGATCATAATGCCCATTGAAACGTGGAACTGCTAGCTGCACAAATGAGCTTTCAGTTGTCATTCTTGAAGACTGCTGCTTCACACTTTAATCAAGCCCGCTAAGGTGCTCTGATACCAAATGATAAATATAAGTAGATGAATGAAAAAAGTATAATCTTTATTGAAAGACTTTGGCTATATAAATAGCCTTACATAATAAACTGAACACAAAATATGCAACCCACGTTTTGCAATCGCTAGAAACATGGTAAGACTAAATCAAACAAATAACATCACCCTTCACAGTAGGGATTTATTTGACTAAGCAATAATAAAACCAAAACAACAACTCTTTATTCTCTCCCAAAATTATAGGTAAGTCCTTCATGTTTCTGATGGTTTTAATTTAGTTCGTGTTCTTTTGATTTCAGTTTTATTCCTGATTTCTTCAATGGAAAATTTGATTTTTTTTTTAATTTGCCCTTCAATTGAAATTGATTATATATGTTGGTTTTCATTTTAGTTCTTGTTCTTTTGATTTTTGATTTGTTTTTGGTTCCTTTAATTTTTTCAGGACGCGAGTTTTAATGTTGTCCTCTAATTGAAATTGGTTATGTATGAAACTTTTAACTTCAGTCCTTGTTCTTTTAATAAAATTACACTGCATTTTTTTTAAATACCTTTATTTGTTTTGGTCTCAAGGTTTTTATTTGTTTCAATTTTGTCCTTTGATTGGAATTAATTATGTTTTTTTTTTTGTTTCGGCCCTTATTCTTTCGATTTTTTATTTGATATTAATACCTTTTGTATTGTCGGTCTTTCTTTAACAATGTTTATGTTTTTCCGTATTTATGCACCTATACTTTTAGTTTTTGTTTTTAATTTTTGTCATTTTATTTTTATTATAGTTTTTTTTTATCTAGTTCAATCCTGAAATTTAGAGAAAATAAAAAATAACAAAACTAAAATAAATATTATTAGAAAAAAAAACATTTGATTTGAAGAACAAATAAAAATACCGAAAAAAAAAAGAATAAAGGGAAAAATAAGAAATATTAAATTTAGAATGATTATGAACATATATTAAAATTTTAGGATGAAATTAAATAAAAATAAACCCAACAAAAGGAAAGATAAAAAAAACTAAGAGTATAGTTACATAAATATGAAGAAGAAAAATAGTGACTACCCTAGAAGAAAAAAAAAGAATTAAAAGAATTAAAAGAATAATGGGCAAGATGAATAACATAGTATAATGTCAATTTCAATTGAAGGACAAATTTAAAACTAATCAAAACCTTGGGACCAAAAAAATCACAATAATTAAAAACTGAACAAAAATCAAAAGAATAATGATCAAAAGGAAAAATAATATACATGATCAATTTCAATTGAAGATCAAAATTGCATCAAATAAACACCTAGGAATCGAAAAAATAACATGAATTCAAAACAAATCAAAAACCAAAAGAATAAGGGCTAAAATGAAAAACAAAATATATAATCAATTCCAATAGAAGGATAAAATTGAAACAAATTAGAATCTCAATACCATAATAATTATAGAAATGAAAAAAAATCCTGAATGAAACATAGCATTTCTGATCAATTTCAATTGAAAGATATAAAAACTTTTATAATAGAGATCAGGATGAAAAACAAAACAAAAAACAGAGACTAAAATGAATACAACATAAACCAAGAGGAATGACCTGTATTTTCGGTTGTAGGAGATAAAAAAGAAAAACAAATGATTAATCGAATACCAACGAGTCTCCGACCATATGGCGATGCCACACGCACCACCATAGGAAAAAAGGCATGACGACGCATCCGAGAAGATGGCAAATGAACTTTTTTTTAACACCGCATGACGCTGGACACATGTTATAAAGGGCGCAGGCGGATGAAAACCGTCGGCACCTCAAGGAGACTCACCAATAGTTTGTTTTTAAAAGAACAAATAAAATATTAAACAATTACCAAAACACCCTCCAACGCTAACCTGCTATTTTTTTTTCATTTTCGATGGCACATCAGTAGTTTTACTGTGCATCAAATGGTAAAAAACCATAAATACCCCTCACAGGCAACTATAAAAAAATTATCTTATTTAAGGCTAATATAATTATTTTATTGTTTATGAGCAATGTGAGAAACCAAAAATACCTTTGTTAATTTAAAATTGTTTTGTCTGATAGCAGGAGTACAATCATAATGTTGTTGTGCAAAAAAATGAAAAGACATAAATACCCTAGAGAATCATAAAATGTCGAACGGTCTTTGTGAAAAGTAAAAAATGCCTCCAAAACCAAAAGTTAAATTTGAACACACTAAGAGACATAATAATAATTATACTATTGTAATTCACAATAATAATCCATATTTACTGCTACAACATTTTTATTCCACACGGTATAACTCTATGGTTAATGGTCTCTTAACAATCCAATGTAGTTCGTTGTCTCTTCTAGTTTCTACCATGATTAACATACTCTATCCAATCACCATTGATTTACTTGTATCATTAGTAACATCTTAGTGGTGTAGTTGAGGTTGATTTTAAAAGTGTTTTAGAATTCATCAAAATAATATTTTTTTTTATTTTTTAAAAATTAATTTTAATATTAGCACATAAAAATAATCTAAAATCACTATTTTTTCAATTTAATATAAAAATAAAAATATTTTTAAAACTCAACACCAAACACCAAACACCAAACAACCATTTAGGCGCTTCACTCCATTAAAGCGAATACATCACCACCTATTTCTCAGTCGCGTTAGCTCTTCAGTGTCACTTTATGGCGCCTCTGAAATTAAAAGTCAGGTGGCAATCTCGATATTACTTGTATCATCAGGACCAATTACCCTAACGCAAAAAAGAAAAGAAAATCAGTACTTTTAATTTTCCCTTACGAAAATACACAAGTTTAGCAAAAATCGAGTCGCTTAACTACCATACATCTCTCTAACAACTTTTAAATCCCACACCTCCACGTGTTACCAAACTCATATCCACCGTTGATTGTATTCCTACATTCTACCAAAACTCTTGGTTTTATTTATTAATCTGACGGCTGATAAATAACCCACCCCGCAAGTTTAATATCTGACGGCTTATAGTTTTCCACATAGTATAATCGAAAGTACCGGAAATATTTTCCTTATTTTCACAACTACTTTAATTTATTTTTGTTATTATTTTCGATCAAAACCCTTTTTCTCGTGAAACCAAAAGAAACCCTAGCTCCTCCCCGTTTCCCACGTTTAATAAAAAAAACAATTCCTCAAATTACCGAAAACTTACCTACTAAAACCAACAATTGTTCTAGGGTTTTAATTCGCAATCCATTGATTCACATTCTGATCCACGTTTCATGCACGCGATCCTCATATTTCTCTCTAGAAATCGAATGCTAGCGGTATTTCAATCCAGGTACGTTTTGTACTTTGTCCCCTATGATGTCATTTGGTCAATCCAGGGTTAGGTTGTGATGTTTAGTGCTTGATTGTTTTGACCTGTGGGATAATCTGTGAATCTTGGTAATTTAGGGGGTAATTTTGGTGATTTGGAGTGGTTTTGGTGTTTTTCTAGATCTGAAAATGCACGATAGGGATTTGAAAATCAGGGGTTTTGGGTTTTGGTGTTTGGATTGATGGAAAATAGAGCAGGAAAGTCTCATGGAGTGGAAATTCCTAAAAAATCGAGATCCTTGGATCTTAAGAGTCTCTATGAATCTAAAAATCCTAAAGGGGATCAAAATAGTAATAATTTGAAGCGGAAGGGTGGTGGTGGTGCAGGTGATGATGACAAGGGACATGAGAAGAAGAAGAGTAGAAGAAAGGAGGTTTCTATTAGTAGTTTTAAGGATAAAAATGCTAACAGTAGCTACAGTAAGAGTTTAAAGGAAGTGTATAATAGGAGTTTGAGTCCAGGTTTGAAGGAATCGAAGTCTGGGTTGATCCAGAGATTGGCTGATAGTAATGGATTTAGTGGCGTGTCCTTACCTCTAGATGGTGGGGCTGTTAAAATCCCTAGGCGGAAACGGGGTTTCGTGGGTCGAAGGAAAGTGGATAATGGCAGTGAAGGGTCCAAGCTGACAAGAGGGTTTGGCAGGGAAGCAGGCAATGCCGATCAGGCTGATAAGCTAGCTGGTGAAGATGAGGGCAAATGGGTTGAGAATGGTAGTCGAGAGTTGAATGCAGTGGGGATTTCTGCTGGTGAAGTGGATGATGTCAATCAGGCCAGTAAGTTAACGGTTGAAGACAAAGGCAAGCAGGTTGAACCTTTGAAGGCTAAACAGAAGAAAGGTTCTGATGATTCGAAAGAAAATAGAAATGGTGAATTGAATGCAAGCAGAAATTTGGAGGAGGAAGATGGGCATGATGGCCATTTTATTGCAACAAAAAGAGATTCATTGTCAAAAAAGCCTCACAATGGCCCTTCTGTTGATAACAATGGTGATTTATCTTTGAAAAAGTCACTGAGGAAGGGGAGTAGGAAAAAGAAGGACATGGTGGCCGATAAGAAAAGAACCAAGGAGGATGACCCATCAGTTGATACTTCTATGAAGATGAGTGGTGTTTTGCATGACGAGGACGAGAATCTTGAAGAGAATGCAGCAATGATGCTATCATCACGTTTCAATCCAAGCTGCACAGGCTTTTCTTCAAACAGCAAAGCCTCAGCCTCGCCATCTAAAAATGATTTCCTAGAATTTGATGCTCATGGGTCTAGCTATCTCTCTGGATCTGAATCTTCATCCGTTGATACTGATGGTAGAGTATTACGACCCAGGAAACATAAAAAAGAGAAGGGGGGCACCAGGAAACGTCGCCATTATTATGAAGTTTTCTCTAGAGACGTGGATGCTCATTGGGTGTTGAACCGGAGAATCAAAGTCTTTTGGCCTCTGGACCAGAATTGGTATCATGGTCTTGTTGGTGACTATGACAAAGAGAGGAAGCTTCATCACATAAAATATGATGATCGGGATGAGGAATGGATTAATCTCCAAAATGAAAGATTTAAACTCTTGCTGCTCCCTAGTGAAGTTCCAGGTAAGGCTCGAAGGAAAAGATCAGTTACAAGCAACAAGTGCTCTGATGGGTGGAAAGAAAAACTGACTCCCAGAAAAGAAAAAAAGGACTTGATGACAGAGGATGATAGCTATGAAGGGGCATATATGGAGTCAGAACCTATCATCTCATGGTTGGCTCGATCAACTAATAGAGTCAAATCGTCTCCTCTTAATGCCATGAAGAAGCAGAAAACATCCTTTTTGTCTTCTACTTTGACACCATTGTCTTCCCTAAACAGAGATAAATGCAAGTTATCTATTAATTCTGCTTCATCAGACAGTGTAGCTACTGATGGAAGGAGTGCTTTGCCTGTGATGGAGAGCCCTGTTTTTCCCAAAGATAGCAAGCTCCCTATTGTTTACTACAGGAAGCGGTTTCGCAAGACAGGCAATGTGTCGCGTCATGAATCCAAGGGCATTTGTGTTTCTGCCAGTTTACCAGAAACTGATAGTTCTCTTGTGCCTCTTACTGTTGCTTTTTGGGCTTTGCAAGAGCATTATACTTCTCATGGAAGATTAGATCGTGGCCTGGATTCAAATAGGCTGGATTCTTTTGACCCTTTATGGTCAACTGGTAATGCAGGGTTATTGAGATTAAATATTTCTGCCACAAAATTAAGATGGTTTAGGTTCAAGTTAAGCTTGCAATTGCCTTCTGTCTCGAATTACTACTCATTTGGCTCAGAAAATGTGTGGTTGATCCATGCTGTGCAACTGCTTCAATATGGTATGCTTATGACTACATGGCCAAGAATTCATCTGGAGATGCTTTTTGTTGATAATATGGTTGGATTGAGGTTTCTCCAGTTTGAAGGTTGCTTGATGCAGGCTGTAGCTTTTGTATTCCTGGTCTTAACTGTATTTCATCAACCTGGAGAGCAGGGGAAGTGTGCTGACTTCCAGTTGCCAATAACTTCAATCAGGTACAAATTCTCTTGTATTCGAGATCTGAGAAAGCACTTTGCCTTTTCATTCTACAACTTCTCTGAAGTGGAGAATTCAAAGTGGAAGTACTTGGACCATAAGCTCAAAAGGCATTGCCTAGTTTATAGACAACTGTCTCTGTCTGAATGCACTTATGATAACATTAAGGCATTGCAATGCGGAAAGAATCAACTTTTCAGTCCTTTGGTCTGCAGTGATGCTACCTTAAATAAGGTACTTTTACATTATATGGTTAAATATGCTTTTGAAAGTGACTTGTAGCTTTTAGTTTTGCTTCTAGATTTTTCCCTGGAAAAGAAATTCCTTTTCATAATGTTCTTCCCTCCTTTCTTCCTCTATTTATCCATATGTCCATCTGCTGGTTTCCATTTCTTAACACATACATTGTGTGGCTTTTATTTGTTTCCTGGTACATTATTTCTTCATTCGTGTTTTCTCATTGTAATTATTGAATTGATGAAACCAATAGCTGCAGAGTTACCCTTGTTTAGGACAATTGTGATGTCCTTTGCACCGTAGTTCTCTGAATGGCTACACCATACTTTTTTAATGATTGTTATTAACTGCTGTGATATTTAATGTTAACCAGGTCCTGCATAGGAGATCAAGGCAGAGTGTTAGTCTCATGGGGCTCACCAGAGAATCTACCTGTGTTAATGGCATCCAGTCTTCTTTTAAGTCCGACAAGAATCACAGATATTTACCTTCATTTGCACTTTCTTTTACTGCTGCTCCCACTTACTTTTTTGGCTTGCATTTAAAGATGCTTGTGGAACATAGTGTGATGCATATTAACTCACGGGATCACAATTCAATAGAACATCCAGAAAAACCCAGTGGTTTAGTGGCTGATAGCTGCGCTAGCATAGAGGATTGTTCCAAAGCATGTTTAGATTGCACACCTGGTAATGATTCCAAGGCTTTGACAAGGGGTGCTGACTATGATGGATGCATATCTTGTGCTAAACCAGAGTCACAAACTGTTGATGTCTCCATTTGCAGTGCTGGGGATTGGAAAGAGACCTTGTCAAATCAATGTGGTGATGTAAACGTTGAAATATCTGCTAGCTTCAGAGATCTTGGAGAATCAGGAAGTGGTGCAATTGTCCCGTTGCAGAATTTGGAATGCAAGCATTCAGAGTCAAAACCCTGTGACTTGCTGTCAAGGCTGCCAGTTAACAAAGATGAGACTGATGCTGGGTCACATGCTCTTTCAAATGGTATCACGGTTGATATTCCATCATTTAATCAATTTGACCAGCATGTTAATAAGGAATCACAAGGTGTCCAGCAGTCTTCTGATTTGTCTTGGAATATGAATGGTGGTGCTATTCCAAGTCCAAACCGTACTGCCCGTAGAAGTACCTGGCATCGAAATAGAAGTAGTTTTTCTTCTTTTGGATGGTCTGATGAAAGGGCTGACTTTCTCCAAAACAATTTTGGTAATGGACCTAAGAAGCCACGCACACAGGTTTCTTATGCATTGCCTTTTGGAGGTTTTGATTACAGCCCAAGGAATAAAGGACATCAGCAGAAAGGAGTTCCACATAAACGAATCAGGACAGCCACTGAGAAGAGGACTTCATACATTTCCAGAGGTTCTGAAAGAAACTTAGAGTTGTTGTCCTGTGATGCAAATGTTTTGATTACAAATGGTGACAAAGGATGGAGAGAATGTGGGGTGCAGGTTGTACTAGAGCTTTTTGATCATAATGAGTGGAGGCTTGGTGTTAAGCTTTCTGGAACAACAAAGTATTCATACAAGGCACATCAATTTCTGCAAACAGGATCAACAAATCGGTTTACACATGCTATGATGTGGAAAGGAGGAAAAGATTGGTCTCTGGAATTTCCTGATAGGAGTCAGTGGGCTCTTTTTAAAGAGATCCATGAAGAATGCTATAATCGGAATATACGTGCTGCATCAGTTAAAAACATTCCGATTCCTGGGGTTCGCCTGATAGAGGAAAATGATGATAATGGAATAGAAGTACCATTTTTTCGGGGTTGTAAGTACTTTCAGCAGCTTGAATCAGATGTTGAGATGGCTTTGGATCCATCAAGGGTGCTATATGATATGGACAGTGATGATGAACAGTGGATGCTAAAAAATCGAAGTTCTACAGAAGTCAATGGCAATTCATGGCAGATTCCAGAAGAAATGTTTGAGAAGGCGATGGACAAATTTGAGAAGGCTGCGTATTCTCAACAGCGGGACCAGTTTACATTCAATGAAATGGTTGAGTTTATGACTGGAATTGAGCCCACAGAAGCCATCAAAACCATCCATGAATATTGGCAGCATAAGAGGCAGAGGAAGAGAATGCCTTTAATCCGTCATCTCCAGGTACCTTCTGATATTTGCTCTGCTTATTTTACGTTGTTATATTGTGCTTGAGCTATTTTTGGTCTCCTGCGCAGCATAAGGTTATTGAGATTTGCCATTTTTCTTGGTAGAAATATTTGGTTTTGATGAAATAGTAATGATTTTGAGATTGTTAACAGTAAGGGATTGCATAAATTGAGTCATGAAGAAAAGTCATGCTTTTAAGGTTTAAAAGGTAGGAAGCAAGACAACGTTGCTCTAAAAGGAGCCTTTGGAGCTATAGTTGGTTGGTTTAATACTCACTGAAATAGATGACAAGTTTTTGATTAAATAATGCCAGTCAACAATTTTCAGTAGAAGTCAAGGTTAATTGGGGTACTTGTAGTGGAGGTGACATTTTATGATATATAAGGAGTCCTTTAAGAAGTTTAAACTGAGATTGTAATGGGCATGGTTTTTTCCTTCAGTGATTGTACAACTACTGCTTCAATTTCAATCTCCAATGTCTCTGGGCATGCTGACACGGGGATTTCTAACTGAAAAGGATACTTTGAAAGATTAGTGCAAACAATGCATCATAGTTAAATAATATGTAAAATTGTACAACTATCGCTTCATGATTATTTCCTTAAGTGATTGTACAACTATCGCTTCAATTTCAATCTCCAATGTCTCTGGGCATGCTGGCATGTGGACTTCTTACTGAAAAGGATACTTTGATAAAATAAGTGCAAACAATGCATCATAGTTAAATAACCTATGTAAAATTCTCCTCTAGAATATACAAGGATGTGCTTCTGTTTGTTCTGTTGCTGGTCATCACGCTGGTAAAAATGCTTGATGGTGGATGCGATGGTCATAATAATGATATCTGTTGATTCCCAGAATTGCAAACCACCCTTCTCTCAAACAGAAAAAGGAAAAAAAACACCAAGCTGATGCCATTCCATTAACATGGAAGTTTTGTCACTGGTTATGAATATTCTTTTGTTTCCCTATCCATAGTGAATATAATAAATTTCTTTGATATCCCTTCTATGTTTTGCAGTCATTTAAGCAACATGCATAAACAGAGTAGAGTTTCTTTAGATTTATGCTGTGATATTTGGTCTGCAAAATCACTGTGAGTAGCCATGGTTTCTGTTGAACCAAAATGAAGGGTGCAGGGAAACTATGCCACTGTTTTTACTGATGTAGCTTTTGCATGATTTATGCTATCACTAGTTTTCTGTTGAATTATTCATTGATCATCAGTTGCATGACCACAATTCACATCTATATTAATGGAATAAAAGATCTATCATGATGCTTTAATTTGACCAGGCAGTTCTCCAATCTTTTGGCCCAACATGTAACTTCGTCAAACTTGGTGTATCTTTATATTATGTTTGTCTGTATATGTCATTTATACGTGGATTTGTTTTCTGTTAACATAGTTTTTGGTCTAACTTGATGTGCAATTATGGGTTATATGCAGCCGCCACTTTGGGAAAGGTATCAACAGCAACTGAGGGAGTGGGAGCAAGCAATGACAAGAAGTAACACAGGCATCCCTAATGGATGCCATGAGAAGTTTGCACCTGCTGACAAGCCACCCATGTGTGCTTTTTGTCTGAAACCAAGGGGTTTGGAAGTGCCTAACAAGGGATCAAAACAAAGGTCACATAAAAAATTTTCAGTTACTGGACAAAGCATTGGCTTAGCAGGAAATCATGATGGCTTGCATCCTTATGGTAATGTTTTTTACCCTTTGAGATTATAACCATGCTTTTCTTTTCTTCTCTCTTTTCCTGCGCCCCCATGCCCCCACCCCTTTTTCCGCCTTGATATGCTTCTCAACTTTCAACTTAATCATATTATGTTTGTTTTCCTAGGAAGAAGAACAAATGGCTTTGCTTCCAGGGATGAAAAGACAATATACTCAGTACATAACAACGAATCTTTTGATGATTCCTCATTGCCTCAGATATCACCCAGGGTGTTTTCACCACGAGAAGCTTGTGGCCATGGATATGTCTCCCTGAATGGTGATGGTTACGATAGGAATAGTTGCCAGAAACTTTGCAGGACCAAGTCAAAGAAACTTGGTACCTTTGTGTCTCCCTATGATGTTCAGATGGCTAGTTCATATAATCACAGAATGTTGGACCAGAGAAATGGATCTCGTCACTGGAATTTGGGTTTTTCTGACTGGCCTAACCAGCGACATCACCAGACGTATGGATACGCGAGGCATGGTCGTGAACAGTGGAATGATTCAGATCTTGATGAATTCAGGTTCTGTGATGCTTCTGGTGCAGCTAAGCATGCACTTAATATGGCTAAGCTCAAGAGAGATAGGGCACAGAGATTGCTTTACAGGGCAGATCTTGCAATTCACAAGGCCGTGGTTGCCCTAATGAATGCTGAGGCAATCAAAGCTGCTTCTGAGGACATTAATGGTGACGGGTAGGATGAGAAAGAATACATATGAGATGGTAGGCATTTGCCAGGCCCTTTAGCTTGCATGTCTGCACCCAAAGAGAGTCCAATTATAGACTTTACATTGTTTTTTGCTGGAACAGTCAGGTGTTTCTATCATCAGTGGCTGTGGCCTTTTGCCACTAGCCTTTCCAGCAGGTTTCTAACAGGTGTCGTGGCATTTAGAGGGGAGAAGAAGTTTTTTATTTTTTGCTCCGCCTCATTAATCTGCCACCAATCTGGCAGTTTTGGTTAGGACTTACCAGGTCTTATACCCACTTGTTTTTTTTTTGTTCTTGTTCTGGTAAGTGGTTCACCTGCACAGATCCTGCTGGTGAAGCTGCAGATCTTTGTACAGATTTTTGCTTCCTTTTCCTTTTTGTTTTCTCCCTCAACCATGATATGGAAGTAGCGGTTGGCCGAAATAATATGACTCCCCGGGATTCGACTTTCCCATCTGATTCTACACTGGAGCATTCACTAGATAGATGCGTGCCCAAAGAATGCGAAAATATACGAGGAAAAATTCTGTAAATAATTTCTTATAATCTTCCATGGAGATTCGTTAGAATGTGTTTCTGGATCATTGTTTCATATCTTTGTCATTATTTTGTTAGATGTTAGAGAGAGTTGGAAAGTTTGTGGCCCTTTGCCTCTCTGCTATCTTTTCATATTCTTGTCAATATTAGTTATTTTAAGCGAGAAGTTATATGGGTTCTTCAGCTCTGCGATCTCTCTCTAATCACACGCTTCTTTTTCACCTAAGCCTAAATAAAGACTATCCCCATCTTATGTTATTCATTTTTTTTTAAGTTTTAGGTTATTATTCTTTGATATTTTTAAATTATTTTGCTGAGATGATATTAAAAAAAAAAAAAAAACTTTTAATATATTCTCAAACAAAAATTACTTTAATATATTTTCAAAAAAATATTATTTTTAAAAAAATATTTACCTGCTTTGGCTTGCATATGTTCAAAAAAAACAAACAAGGGTGACAGAATGTTCGAGGCATAAAAAAAACAAAGGGAACAGCACGTGTCACCAAGGATGTCAGAATATTCCTTGTTGTCGCTCAAAGGCTGTGTTCAGCACAGGGTGTAGAGTTTTCTATTGTTTCATACATACATACATACATACATACATACATACATACATACATACATACATTTGAAAATACATATAAAAAACTCACTTTGTAAAAAAAATGTTTATTTTTAATTCTTTATAGCATTTTTCCTTACATTGCCTTAAAACAAATCCCCGAAACATAAATTATTATGTGCAAAGTTATGTGCTCAGGCGTGCGTGTGTCTTTGTTTTTTTAACTAGACTGGTTTTAAAGTAATACAACAAACGATTGTTTATTTTCCGGATCGCCATGATGGGCCAAGGCCCACAACATGGTTTTTAAATTTGAATCAGCGAAAAAAAGAGACGAGCACAGCGTCTCTCTCGGCTATTTTCCCTCCATGGATCTCGCTCGAACAAGACATTGTTTTCCACCAACTGTCTCTTATGTATTCCTATCCCCATTTTCAATTTCCAGGGTTTCTCTTCCTCAACTTCGATCTCCAGACCCTCAAATTCTTAGAACTCTGCGGTATCAATCAATCAATCCTTCTTGTTGCCTCGTCATCCGGTGCATTTTACCGCCGGAAAAATGACTAAGAAAGACAAAGAAGAGGAGAGAGTTGAGAAGATAATTCGCGGTCTTATAAAACTCCCTGAAAATCGTCGTTGCATTAATTGCAATAGCTTGGTAATTTTCCCCTCTCTTTGCTTTTATTTTTGTTTTTCCTTAAAATCTCATTTAATTATTTTTTTTGTAGGGACCACAATATGTATGCACAACGTTCTTCACATTTGTTTGCACAAGCTGTAGTGGACTACAGTGAGTATTATATTTTTCTTATTATTTTGATTTTGATTTTGATTTTTTTATTGGTGGGCGAAGTTTATTTATTTTTGTTGAATTTTCTTTTATTCAAGCATGAAAGATGAATTTAATTTTTGATGAATTTCTACAGTCGGGAATTTACGCATAGAGTTAAATCGGTTTCGATGGCGAAATTTAACGCGGAAGAAGTTAGTGCTCTCCAAGCAGGAGGGAATGAGGTTGGGCATGGAATTGAATACTACTTCATAGCTAACAATGTCGGTATTTTAAATGGAAATTTTTTATTTTCCTTGTCTAAATCTTTTATTTTTTTTCTTAATAGAGAGCAAGACAGATTTATTTAAAGGATTGGGATCCGCAGCGTAATCAGCTTCCTGATGGCAGGTGGTTCTATATGTTGATGTGCAATATGTTTATTTTAATAGAAATGTTAATCATGATTGCGACTTACAAGTGACATGATTGTGCGATTTGCGTTGTGTATGGGGATCACAAGATTGCACATTCGTGCATGCGACTGTGCTTGGAATTTTTTTTTTAATTGTGGGGATTTTGACTTATGTGTTCTGATATATATTTATATATGTATTTTTTTCACAGCAATCTACAAAAGCTTCGAGATTTTATCAAGCATGTTTACGTGGATAGAAGATACACTGGAGAGAAAAGTGATGAGAAACTCTCAAGGCTGAGACTGGTAAATCCCTCCAAAGATAGATATGGTTACATACATAATATCTATGTTACGTTAAATTTTCGGCAACATTTATCAGGACGTAATAATGAAAATAGTGAATTCAACGATTTGGACCACACGAATTGAAATCTTGGGAATAATGGGAAATCTGTTGAGTGTGCTTCAATTAAAGCTGCCAAAATTTGTTAAAGGTTCTTGTGGCTGTTGTGCAGACTGACAAGGAGGAGTCTAGTGAGAGCAGGGGGCTTGTTTTATATTCTGGTGGATCTAGAACTCTGAGCTATGAAGATAGACATGGACGAAGTGAAAGATGTGGTTTTAGTGGAAGAACTGATGACAAGACTTTCAGATATTATTATGATGAAAGAAGAAGTCCTCGTTATTCCCAAGAAAATACAAGATATGGAGGTTTTAGGAAAAGTCCTGCTCGCTTTGAGGTTGTTGATGACAGGTTTCGAGATGACAAAATTCAAAGTGTCAGGCAGACTGATGCCCACTCGTTTTCAGCGAGAGAGTCCAGGTCTGGGAACAGGTCATCTGACATTCAAAAGAATAATGCCCCTGTGGTTCGCTGTCTTAAAGATATTCTGGGGGAGAATCTTCCGCCTCTACAGGTTGTTGAGTATTCTAACGCACCTAACGGGAAGGATGCATCTGTTCACAGTCAGGTGTGGTAATCTCTAAATTGATGCGGTAACAATAGAATGGTTGAGTATCTTTACTTTTCGTAATAAAATCTGTATCAAACCATCCCAGTCAATTCTAGTGAGGAGTAACGTGGCATAGAACATGCAAGCTTCACTGGCAGAACTTGCTGAGATGAAATAGCAGCACTGCAACTGTTACTAGACTCTCATAATTTTACTTTCGTGGATTCTCTCACTTTCTGAATTGAATGTTTATTTCCAATGATAATGAATGCCGGTGGAATGATCTGAAATTCCATTCATCAGCTCTAGATACAATTTTGAATAAAAATTCGTGTGTAATTGTGATGTTTTACAAACTTGCATTTTGTAATTTTCTGCTAATCACAATTTGATATTTACTGTCAGTTCTTGTAGACTAGTTACTTTCTAGTCGTATGAAATTCTGTGTTCCTCACTGCAGACGCCTACTTCCTGCCCCATGGTTTCTGCTGATGGGAATTCTGTGCAGCAGAAAAGTCATAATTCAGAAAGCTCAGCAGATTTAAATGCTGATTCCAAGTCCTCCAATGCCGCGGCAGCACCAGTGGCGCTGGAGAATCTTCCTGCCAGTGAAGAAGGCAGCTGCTCACATGAGTCATTAGGAAAGGAGAACATACCTCTGGCCCCAAAACCAAATATTTTGGAATTTTTACTGATGGAGTTGTCAGTTCCCTCAGCTATTCCTTTTGATAATACATCTGAAATACCAACTAATGATAACCCTTCATCAGCTTCATCTGAAGAAAATATACTCATGAGTAGTGGTGCTTCAGCAGCTGGGCCTTCAGGGCAGATATTTGCATTACCAAGCAATGATGTTGACTCTGAAACTGTATCTGGAGACAACATGCCTACTGGCAGTGTTTCACTACCTGTGAAGCAGATGTTAACACTGCCCAGTAGCGCTGGTGCTTCCACAGCTGTGTCTAGAGGCACCATGACTGTGGGAAGTGTTCCACTAGCTGCACCTGTGGTGCAGACGGCAACAGTAGGTGGGATCAGCTTGCCTGTAGGTGACCCTGTACTAGCCATGCCAGTGGAGGAGACATTGACACTAATTGATGCTTTTGACGCATCCATAGCTCCTTCAAATACTTCTTTGGCAGCGCAACCTTCTAATGCAATTCCTCCACAAGCTGCACTTGATAACAATGGTGGCTCAACTTTCAAGGTTCTTGATGGGAAACAGATATCCACCATGCAAAAACAGTCTTCTGCACTGCCTGCCAATAGTAGCGCTACTGGACAACAGACTACTTATACACCAGCTGGAGGGGTAAATTATCAGGTTAGTTTTTGGACTTAGTTTGAGCTACAGGAGATTAAGGAATATCTAGAACCATGCCAGAGTCGTAGATTTTTAATAATTCTATCCACAAGATATAAGATTATGTTCTGGAGCATCCACAGAAGAATTTCCGTGTCTCAATTTTGTTTTTGGATTCAAGCAAACCCCACCTCCCTTTAGACATCCTTTGTGAGCCCGGTTAAGCGAGTAGAACCTTGACTGTCCCAAATTCTTACAAGGTGAGCACTTGACTTTAATCCGAAATCTACAATATAGATCTCAAGTTTTTTATCACCTCGTCATGCCCCCTGGGGGATCCTTGTCTTGAACATGTGAATTGTAATATCACTTTTGTCCCTGCAGGCCACCCCTGATGATCATTTTCCAGATCCACTGTTTAATAAAATAACAACCCCAAAATTTGGCTCAGATAGTGATAATTAATATGAGTGGAATCCCTATGGCTACCATATTTTCTTTTCTTTTATTGTCATTTTATTATAATCTTAAAAAAAATCCTTTGTTGTCTCACATGCATCATGCATCATGCATCCAATGCTGATATCAGGTAAATTTATTTATAACTTTTGTGCTTGTTCTTCAAATTTGCAGCTCTGGACTACATCGAATGTTCCTAAT
The DNA here is from genome assembly GCA_027405865.1 of Salix purpurea. NCBI lineage: Eukaryota > Viridiplantae > Streptophyta > Magnoliopsida > Malpighiales > Salicaceae > Salix > Salix purpurea. The sequence continues at coordinate 3,241,211 of JAOWLH010000023.1, forward strand.
GCTCAGGGACCTTCAGATTTCCTCGGGGAATACCCTTCTCAAGATGTCTCGACACCAGCCCAAGAATCCGATTCTGAAGACAAACCTAAGCCTCTTGCATCAGAAACAAAATCTAGTGGAAGAACGGAACTTCCATTGGTGATTGCCTTGCCTAACATGGTGTCTGCTGTTTCTCATATTGCTCTAATGGTATACATTCAATTTTCTGCAGGACCTTTTTACCACAACCTTTCCCACTCCAGGCCCAATTCCGGGCTGGCATATTTCTCCACCTTATGGCATGGGCTTCAACATGCAATATTATCCTAATGCAACGGTATGTTATTAACCAAATGATAATGGGAAGGAATTTGATTTTTCACTGGTGAAACATATAGATGCCGATGCATGTTTATTGGGTTCTTTTACAGCCTGTGCCAGCATATCCCAACCCAACAAAATCAACGAACCCGTTCGATCTTAATAGAGAATCCACTTCGGTACAAGCCCCATCTGTATGTACAACACTCGAACTGATATTATCATGCATAAAACCTTTCTTATCCTGCCTATTTTCTTTTTCTGGTATGCTGATATTGAGCTCTTGACACATCTTTATAAGATCAAACTTTGGTCATGCTGTCCTGTACGAGTTCTTCAATCTCCATGACTTGGACATATCACGTGTCTTTGTACACCTTTTTGTTCTGTTTCTATCTCTCACCATGGCCGAGTAATGGTGTCCTTGAGTTTTTCTTAGATTGGCATTAAAACAAGTTTTCAGATTAAAAAATATGGTTCAAGAAGCCAGCAAAAACTCAAATAAATTCCACAAGATGCGATATATCCTAATATGACTTGTTTGATCATGCTGAATTCACCGATACTTAACATACATAGGAAGCGATTTGCATGGAATAACCTTTATAGCCATGCCAATGACTTGGATGTGTTTTATCATAAACATATCAAGGTCTAGTGCAAGATTAGAAAGCATATCTACTGCAAGCAATATTTTTGTTCTTGTTCAGAGCTGTTGCAAGGCTCTGTTGTTTCTCTTGAATATTTTGTCTAATCTAGTCCTGTTTTGTAAATTTCTAAATATATATACTGTTTTTGATGTAGTTTCCTTCCATGGGAAACTTGCACAGTGGACTCCCAATGGTAAAACATACTTCCGCATTGCCTCCACTGACCCCACCCTTTGCATCAGCCATGCCTTATGGTAAATTCACTTCTGCCTATCTTCAATACCTACTGATAAATGATCCCTATCTGGTCCTCATATTCAGTTTTCTACATCTTAGGTGGATACACAGGACAACAAGCATACATGAATTTGCCTCTTTCCAGGTAACGTTCTTTATCCTCAGTGTCATACTTTTCACCATTTGGTCATATTTATTATTCTGCTCACTAGGTCTCACCATGTCGCCTGATTTCATTTGCCTATTGACTCTTAAGGATCTGACTTCCCATTTGACTGGTAGGATAGGAGGGGGGGAGTGAAAAGTCGGTGAGAAATAGGACTCACACACTGTTTCAAAGTTGCATGGTCTGGATAAAATGCAGTGGGGGTCTTCTAAGGATTATCTCCATTGAAAATACGGGATGGGCATGACAATCATATGCATTTTCCACACCATGGACATCCAAAATCTTATCATGCTGACGTGTAGACAAGAAGCATAATGCTTTGTCTGCTGTCACCATACTTGCATGACTAGGTTCACCATGGCACATGATGACAAATCCTCTCACATGGATTAGACATTATCCATACTTCATTGAATTTCCTTTCAGGCCACAGGGACCGGGCGACTTTGGCAGTGAGGGAGTTCCTTTTGGGTCATTGGATATGGCTCAACAGCCAGCCAACGAATACTTGCTCCCAACCTCCTCAGGTTCTCTTCCTCCCAGGGGAGGCAATCCATTTGGATAGATCAGGACAAAAATCTGCCCGGATCATGGTACTTATCCCCGTAGCCATCATACCTGCTATTTTGTTTCTTTTTCGCTCATCTGGTGAATTCTGCCATCTCTCATAGTTTGATGTACTCCACTGGAGCGAGCTCCTTTCAGATGCTTAGCTAATTATGAAACACAATGAAACATAAAACATGAAAGAATGTCATTTCAGTGATCTATAAACACATGGAGTTAGAAGCCTCTTTCAGCCTTTGCTCTGTCGTCCGATCCTGTCGAAGACAGATGACGAGCAGCCACCGATCACATTTTAGCTATAGTAGCAAGGATCTAACAGGAATGTCTCAGCGAATCATTTGGCTATGTTCTAACAAATATCTGATGCAGAACATCTTGTATTATTTGAAGTAAGAAAATATAAATTACAATACAAGAGAGTAAAATATTCTGTGGGATTACTGATATTGTGTTTCTTAATTAGCAACCGAAAATGTTCTGCCATAGAGATTTTTGAAACACGTAACGAGAAGATCCAACACTCCAATTATCAGCAACAAAACCTTGATCCAAAACTAGTGAAGATTCTTCTGACTGAGATCTCTGGTACATTTGCCTAAAACTTCTGCATCTATAATCGATTATTTTTGTACTTTTGTTACAATGTGGAGCTGTATGGTGTGCAGCATCTCCGATTAACACCACGTTGTCCCAAAAGATTTTTTCTAGGGGATCACATTAATATATGTTTTTTTTTTTGTGAAAGGCTTCTTTGTATCTCTCACAAATTCTGGAGCCCTAACTCTCTGCTTCTTGGTACATATTTTCCATGATGTCACTGCTTGATATTGTGTTAACTGATTTTCCCTGCTAAGTAATACTGAGGGGAAAAAAGAGTTGAAATCGCAAGTTGTTTATAACAACCCTGGTTTTCATATTAGTTTTTCTCGAACCATTACAATCAAGTGAAAATAGCTATTTTTCATATAGTTTTTCTCATACAAAGTCACTCTTATTATGAAGCATGCTTCCTCTATTTGGTACATATTGTTTATCATGTCAGTGCCTCCTTTCAGGGTCACTGAGTTTCTGTGTATAAATTTCAAGTAATTAAGCCCAGTTGCTCCTTTAGAACATGTTCATCTTCAAATGAACTGGTAGTCTCATTGAGTAGTAAATGAAAATCTCAGAAATTGATGGGTAGAAAATGAGATTTGTGTCGGGCTGGGGTCGAAGGGCATTGCCAAATTCAATAAAGCATGTTGCGAATTAGCTGTTTTATATTAGACAATAATATAAATCATATTTTAAAATCTCATTTAATAATTTAAATTTTTATGTGAGATGAGTATCAGAATTATGTTGACCTAGTAGTTACGAGTTGAATCTTACTATCTTTATTCTATTTGATAAAAATCAAGCACAAGTTAGTGTGAGTTTATTCAAGTTTCAAGCCTAAAAAACTTTCACTTGAGGAGATATATTAAAAAATAATATAAATTATATTTTAAAATCTGTCTAATAATTTAAATTTTTATATAAAATGATTTGTTTAGACTTAGCTTTAGTAATTAGACGAAAGTATAGCATTCCCCGAGAGCAGCTGACTTTGGCAGCGGGGGACTCTGGCATGTTAATTCCGTTCCGTTCCGGCCAGAATGTTCCGTGCCATTAAAAAAACCGAGACGAAATGACGTTATTTTCGTCTCGGTTTTAATTCCTGTCTTTTCCGGAAATTCCAGCTAAATTCCGGTCGGAATACCTTGGTACCGTTCCGGCTCAAAATCATAATATTTCTTTTATTTTAAAACATTTTACTATCATAATATTCTAGAATTTTAGAGATGTTTCTAATTTTGAGATTATATTTGTTTGACTTTGTGTTTGTATTGTATAATTTAAAATTAATTTCTTGAATTTAAATTATACTTGTTAAATTAATTTTTTTCATATATATATATATATATATATATATATATATATATATATATATATATATATATATATATATATTATACAGTACAACCCTGAAACGGCACGCCAAAACGCTTCGAAACCGAAACATTTCATTCCTATAGAAAAACCGGAACGACGACCAGAATGGTATTGACAAGTTTGCGGGGGACTTCCTTATGAGTAATTGAATATGACTCGACAGCCGACCAGTGGATACATGCCAGTAGCTCCTCAAGTTCTCTTCCTTTAAGGGGAGGAGCATTTGGATAGATAAAACTTTAATGTTCAAAGTTCAGTTAGGTGTTTAAAAGTGTTTTTGAAAAAAACTATTTTTTTATTATTATTTTAAATTAAAAAAAAAATAATGTTTTTAATTTATTTTCATGTATTAATATCAAAAATAGTTTTTTAAAAAAAATAAAAAAACATCACTATGATGATATATTTTAAGTGAAAAATACTTTCAAAAATAACTTTAACTGTGATTCCAATCAAGCTGGCTGAATTAGAGTTAGAAGCTTGATTAAGCCTGATTCTAATATAACTGTTATTGTTCAACTTGTATTCACATTTTGACTACAGTGGCAGGGATCTAACAGGTTGAACATGAATGTCTCTGCAAATCATACGTCCATGTTCTAACAAGTATCTGATAATTCGTATCTTGATTCACAACTGACAAATGACATAGCGATAACGGAAAGGGAAAACGAGAAGATTTAGTACTCTTATCAACAAAAACATCAACAAACCTTAATCCCAAACCAGTCCAGGATCCAATAACCCAAAATACAATCCTAAAAATATGAACAGAACTTACTCATGGATCTTGAGATTCCCGCCATGGAATTCCATGGCACTGAATTGTGGAACATGGCTGGTCCTTATGCCAGTTTCTTAGTTTAAGAAGCAGATGCACAGCAATTCCACACAAAAAGCCCAGCGCCGCACTTGAACCTGTGATTGAAACCGCAGTGCATAAAAGCATCACAAATGAATCCTCCTTCGTGTTCATGTCTCTCGAAGCCATGGCCAACTCAATTCCAGCAAACAATAGCAGCACGCCTAAGACTCCAACAGGAAATTGGTTCAAAACCATCACCAAAGAGCTTCCTAAAGCCAAACCCAGAACCAATTTGGCCGCACCAAGTAGTGCCACACAACCTCCACTCCTGCCTCCAAACTTGTACTGCCCCGCCAGTCCACCGGCACCGTGGCAACATGGCATCGCACCAAACCAGCATCCCACCAAGTTCATCACACCTACAGACACCGAAACCGAGGAGGCTGAGAAACCCTTTCCGGGAAACAGATCGGATGACAACTTGCACACAGCAATGACAGAATTTAGTACTGATAAAGGAAGCTGAGGGATTGTTCCCTTGATAAACCCTTCCTTCCAAGCATGCTTAGAAAATCTCACAACTTCAATCGAAGATGGCCCGAATTTAAAATCATGAACAACTCCAGGCCTTCTTATGAATGCCAAAACCACGCCCAGCAAGAAAACCATCAAGGCAGAAGGGAGTGAGGCTATGATCCGCCTCAGACCCCTCCGCCCAGGCCTTTCACTGCCACCCAAACTAATTTCATCGCCCTCTCTTTCACTGCCCTCCTCACCAGAACCACTGACGACGATAATAAAACAAGCACAAACAATAGCCAAAACCAGACCATCTAATCCCAACCAGTGCCTATCACCGCCAGACTTCGATTTAGAAAAATCTTGGACTTTCCTAATATACTTCACTGCAGACATAGCAAATGATAACCCTTGTGACAGCTGAATTCCCCTAACAACAGATAAAGGGATCAACTTATAAACTAGCTGCATCAAACCTGTGACGCCCAGAAGTAGCAAAATCCCACCAGTACATATTCCTGCTGCCATAATTTCAGGCACACCAAATTCCGCACTGTTTGATATAGCCACGGCTGCTATTGATTTCATGGGCTGGACTGGCATTGGCACACCATAGATTGCCCCAGTAACAATGTTGTATATGCCAGTGAAGATTAACGTTGTCCCTAAATTAAGGTCGACGGATAAAGTTAAGGCCAGTACTATTGGTATGTAGGTGCCTAAATCCCCCATGGCACCATTGAGTTCTGCCCATTTGGACCGAAACACCAGGTTGTCTCTCAATCTGCCGACTATATTTGATGGAAAGCTTGATCTGGGTGTTTGAGTTGGTGTATCACGGAGAGGTATTTGGAGACCAGGGGACTCCATTTTTGTTTCTTGTGTATTTGCAAGATCTGTGATTCAACTGGTAGTGTGGCTTTTCAATTTTATATGGGAGCTATAAAGCAATCGCTCTATTTGTGTGACCTTCTTGAATCTAGAGAGATTCGGCCATTGATAAATGAGAAATATCTTCCAGTGAAGAAGGTTTTTGTCTTGTAATTATGATAAAAAAGGCAGGGGGTACCTCTAATTATTGGTGGTTTGACACTATGTTAGCTTCTAATTTTTTTCTTACATGAATTAGTATTTTTCTAAATGTTTTTGAATAGTTTAAAATTAAATATATATATATATATATATATATATATATATATATATAGAAAAGAATCTTGCAAGATATTATTAATCAATAATAATGTTTGCTTTTGAAAATAAAGTATTCTATCAAATATTATTTTTCTAATTAAATAGGCCGTGTTTAGTTCATGTTGCTTGACATAATAAGCAAGTATAAAATAAATAAATAGATCTAACGAGTTGGGTAGCCCGCGTGTTGCGCCAGGCTTTTTATATGTAGCAAACTGATTATTTATGTGGTAAATAAAGAATTTTTTAGTTGATAGATAGAGAATTGTAAATTTTAAATAATGCTATAATATTTTCTTATGTATTGAATTAGTTCATTATTGTTATAAGCTTAAATACTCAGATAATAATTCAATTGCGAAATTTAAAAATTATTGGCGATAATTTTTTTGAAAGATTAGCTAATTGTAATTTGAGTATTGCAAGATCATAATTGATTAATTATTTAATATGTACTAATTGTTTTGATGGTTATTTAATTGGTTGATGTAAATCTGCAATCAATAAAATGAATGAAAGATGATTTTTTGTTGTCTTCAATTGAATGTGTTGATGGTTAAATATTTTTTAATAGTTACTAAGCATTTAACTGGTTGATAGCAATATTGGAATCGCTGAAATCTATTAAAAATAGATTATTTTTTGTTTGCATTGATCTGGCTGGTTGTTAACATTATTTTACTGGCTTGGAGAATAATTTAGTTACAGTTTGGATCTGAATTGTGTGTTGATTTAATTAACTCATAGATTGCAAAATTGCAATGTTTTGATTATTTGAAGAAAATCGCGATGCGGCGGGTTTTTTTTATCTATGTTAAAAATTGATTGCTTTTAAATGTATTGTATTTTATTATTTTGATATTTAGTTAGTATAATTATATTTAAGAATACTGATATGAATTTTTTTCCTTCAAAAAATCCAAACTCATTTTCCCTCTCTTTCAATATATTTTTAGGCGATAATATTCAATAAATATCAGACATATTAGAAATAAAAATATTGTGATTTGTTTTTAAAACATAAACTTAATTTTTTTTTGTGCTATAATTATTTAATTGCCGTCTAAAAAGAACAGTCTAATGGAAACGGGAAGTGACTTGTATATTTTTTAATTTGACTTGTAGATATTGGAGGTAAATTTGCCAAAAAAAAAATTAGATGTTTTGTTTTCCCAGTAATATCAGATCTAAAATATTAAAAATGAAAACATTAAAAATTCTTGTAAAGAAATCAACTTAAATAAAATAGCACAAAATTAAATTTTGAAGGCAATATTTTTTTTATATAAGATTTATTAATCATATTATTATATTAAATATATTTAAGAAAACATGATATGAATTTTTGTCCTTAAAAAAATCCTAAGTCATTTTTCCTCTCCCTCAATATATTTTTAGGCGATAATATTAAATAAATGTTCAAACATATAATTAGTTTTACATATTTTCATTTGACATAAATATACAAATATATAATTAATTTGACATAATTTCCATAATATATTTAATTTGAAGGATAATCTTAGGCTATTTTGTTCTCTCTCTATATATTCTTAGGCGATAATATTCAATAAATATTATAACATATAATTGGTTTAACATATTTTAATTTGATATAAACACATAAATATATAATTAAAAAGTCAAAACACTGCAAATTTATTTCAAGAAATAAACTTAAACAAAGAGCACAAAATTGAATTATGAAGCCAATATTTTATTTTATTTTATAAGATTTATTCATCTTATTATTATATTAAATGTATTTAAGAATAGTGATATGTATTGTATTTTATTATTTTGATATCTAGTTAGTATAATTATATTTAAGAATACTGATATGAATTTTTTTCCTTCAAAAAATCCAAAGTCATTTTTCCTCTCTCTCAATATATTTTTAGGCGATAATATTCAATAAATATTAGACATATTATAAATAAAAATATTGTGATTTGTTTTTAAAACATAAAATTAATTTTGTTTTGTGCTATAATTATTTATTTGCCGTCTAAAAAAAACAATCTAATGGAAACGGGAAGTGACTTGTATATTTTTTAATTTGACATGTAGATAATGCAGGTAAATTTGTCAACATTTTTTTTTTTTGAGATGTTTTTTTTCCCTGTAATATTAAATCTAAAATATTAAAAATGAAAACATTGGAAATTCTTGTAAAGAAATCAACTTAAATAAAAGAGCATAAAATTAAATTTTGAAGCCAATATTTTTTTTATATAAGATTTATTAATCATATTATTATATTAAATATATTTAAGAAAACATGATATGAATTTCTGTCCTTAAAAAAATCCTAAGTCATTTTTCCTCTCCCTCAATATATTTTTAGGCGATAATATTGAATAAATGTTCAAACATATAATTAGTTCTATATATTTTCATTTGACATAAATATACAAATATATAATTAATTTGACATAATGTCCATAATATATTTAATTTGAAGGATAATCGTAGGCTATTTTGTTCTCTCTCTATATATTCTTAGACGATAATATTCAATAAATATTAGAACATATAATTGGTTTAACATATTTTAATTTGATATAAACACATAAATATATAATTAAAAAGTCAAAACACTGCAAAATTATTTCAAGAAATAAACTTAAACAAAAGAGCACAAAATTTAATTTTGAAGCCAATATTTTTTTTTATTTTATAAGATTTATTCATCTTATTATTATATTAAATATATTTAAGAATACTGATATGAATTTCTGTCTTTAAAAAAATCCTAGGTCATTTTTCCTCTCCCTCTATATATTTTTCTTGAGTTCCATTTTCTCCCTAGCAATATTAGATAAATAAAAATATTTACATTTTTTCCAGAAATGAACTTAATTTTTTTACATGCTATAATGACCTATTTCCCGTTTAAAAAGAACATGAATCAAAACAAGAAGTGACCCGTATATTTTTTAATTGTAGATAACCTAAGTAAATCTGTAAATTTTTTTTTAGTTTAATTTTCCCCCCGGTAATATTATATCTAAAATATTAAAAATGAAAATATTGCAAATTTGTTTTTAAGAAATAAACCTAAACAAAAGAGCACCAAATTTAAATTCAAAGGCATTTTTTTTATAGTATTTATTAATTATATTTTTATATTAAATATATTTAAAAATATTATATGAATTTTTTTTTAAGGAAAAAATCCTAGGTCATTTTTTTCCTCTCTTTATATATTTATAGGCAACAATATTAAATAAATTTTTTTTATGTTATTTGAGTAATTCAATGTATTTAAGAATACTATTATTAAGTTTTTTTTTATTCAAAAAAATCCTAGGTCATGTTTTCGTCTCCCTATATACATTCCTATGCGATAATATTCAATAAATATTAGAACATATAATTAATGATAGACTAAAAATTTCAAGAAACTTTAACAAAAGAAAAAAAAATAAAAATAAAAATTAGCATTGCTATTATTATTATTATTATTATTATTATTATTATTATTATTATTATTATTATTATTATTATTATTATTGTTATTGTTACCATTTAAAAAATATTTGTGATCCAAAAAAAAAGATTATTATTATTATTATTATTATTATTATTATTATTATTAATTATATTATTATTATTATTATTAATTATATTATATTATTATAATTAATTTAAAATGAAGGATTAATTTGACAACAATTAATAATTTTGTACTAAAAATATTCAAAGATTTAAAAGGAAAAAAATTTAAAAGAAGAGGACAAAAGATAAAACAAAAAAATAAAATAAAAATACTATTATGATTATTATTATTATTATTATTATTATTATTGTTGTTGTTGTTAGCATTTAAAAAACTATTTGTGATAAAAAAAAAGATTATTATTATTATTATTATTATTATTATTATTATTATTATGATTAATTATATAATTATATTATAATTAATTTCAAATGAAGGATTAATTTGACAACAATTAATAATTTTGTACTAAAAATATTAAAAGATTTAAAAGGAAAAAAATTTAAAAGAAGAGGGACTGAAATTAAAGTGCAATATATAATGAATTTGAAATGAGGGACACAATTGAAAACAATATAACCTGTTGCACTAAACAAATTAAGGGATCTAATAGAAAACCGAAAAATTCAAAGAAGAAGGACTGACATGCAAATTGCATATATATCAATTTGAATTAAAGGACGAAATTGACAGAAATCGAAACTTCTATTACAGAAATCAAACAAAAGCCAAGGTACTGAAATGCATCAACAATAAATCGGGGGACTGAAGTTGAATCCGGCGCTGAGGAGAGAGAAAAGTGCACATAAATGTTAAACCGACTATATGAGCCTCTAAGTCGATAATCACACCACACGCGCCGCTCCATGAGATTCATCGAAGGGTTGCGAAACGTTCTAGCCGGCGGAGGAAAATTTTTGACCGCCGCATGACGCCGCACGCGCCGCCTGAAGCGATGACGCTCTGACGCGCCTGTACGGACACCTGACGTTGCTGACGCAAGCGCACAATGACGTGTGCGTCAATTACCAAACCACCCCTGAGTCTAATTAATGCATTTTGTCTTATCGGGGGCTACACTCGTAATAACACATTTTTAAAAATATTAAAAAAAAAGGTTCCGGCGGACCGGACCGGTCCGTACGCGTGCAATGACAACCTTAGCCCTCAGCCGAAAACGTGCTTTTGTCTTATTATCGGGGGTTGTTTCGCCATTACACTGTTCACATCAGGAAAAGACAAAAAAAAATAGGGTGGACGAACTCGCGCGACACACCGGCGACAAAGCTCGCGTCCACAGTGAAAGTAGAGAGGGTGAACAGTAATGAATAGTGTTTTCCGTAATCTTTTAGATATATCTTAATTAAGGGGATATAAATATGAAATAAATATATTTTAAGCTCAGTCTTGTCATCTCCTACTTTCACCAGCCACCATGGTCAGAACTCACTCAAACTCTTTGTTCAATGGCAGTCGAGATGATGTATACTGCAGAAGTTAGTGGTTGTTCCCCAAAGTTATAATTCTCATGGTCATGAATTAGGGGTATTTGTGAGTGCTTTTAAAAAATATTTAAAAAAAAATTAATTTTTTTTTTAGTGTTTTTAAATCATTTTGATGTACTAATGTTAATAATAATTTTAAAAAAATAAATATCATTTTAATATATTTTTAAACAAAAAATATTTTAAAAAATAATCACAATCACACTCTCAAACAGTCACTAGCACAGCGAGGTGACGGTGGCGATTCCAGTGGGATTTATCTGGCACTACCATTAAGTTTGGCAAGTACTATTTTCAGGCCTGTACTTTATGGACAATCAAACCGGCCCATTTCTTCACTCTCTCACTATTTCACTTGCTCTGCAGACTTGTTCAAGAAAGAAACAATGTAGGGGGTGTTTGCTTGGCTTGATCGGGTGCTAAATGTGTCGTCTGAAGTTTTAGAATCTTTTCTAAAAATGGTGGAATCTGCAGGTGTCTGCCACCTTCTCGATAATTACTATTATTGCCTAAGGATTTACAGTTCGTTAGTTTATTTATCATTATATCTAAAACGATGCGCTCTATCATCATATATCTAGAGTGTTAGAAAATAATTATATTATAAAAATTCATCTAATAACTTAAATTTTTAAACGAGATAGTTTTTTAATATGGTATTAGAGCTTTATTGACCTAGCAGTCACGATTTCGAATCTCAACACCTTCATTTTATTTGATAAGAACCAAGTACAAGGTAGTGTGGGCATGTGCAAGTTTCAAACCAAAATGATTTTCACTTGAGAAGTATATTAGAGAATAATATAAATTATATTCAAATATTTTACCTACAAACTTAAGTTTTTGAAATGAAATACTTTAACACGAAGAATATGTTGAATTAGAGCACCTTGCTGCAAAGAAGTAGTTGATTGCTGTCATTGTCATAATTTGCACAATATAATTTTTCGTCTAAACATGTATCTATGCTGGTTTTTCTTCGATCATGCATTCATGAGTTCTTGCTGTAAATATCCATTGTAATTACCCATCTGCTAGAATGCTCCATTTACTTTTTTTTCCGGGTAATATTGTTAAAGAATTATCTTAAATTGTTAGGTGAGACTCAGAATATGATTTATATTATTTTTTAACAAACAATACCCTACATGTTAGACAATATATAAATACTCTTGCATGTTGGGTTTTTTAAGGGCACGAAAATCTTTATACTATTTCAAAAAATAAAAATAAAAATTAACCTCGTCATACCTTTAAACAAATTTTACCTTAAGGTTGATATAGTTTTTATATAGTGATGATGCAAGGTGAGAAAAAAAAAACAAATTATCTCAAATAATTGGATAATAACCAATAGATTTTCTGGAAACTAACAAATCACCTGAAAGAGTAAAAGCTAGCAATGTTTTGGTAGAAAAAATAATTACACTAACCAATAGATTTTCTGCGTCTATCTATCTACATTAAGATTGTCAATATCATTCTGATAGTCGTTCCGGTTTTTCTATTGATACAAAACATTTCAGTTTTGGAGCATTTCGACATGTCGTTTCGGAGTTGTACTGTTCATATATAATTAATTATATATATATATATATATATATATATATATATATATATATATTAATTTAACAAGCATAATTAAAATTCAAGATAAATTAACTTTAAATTATACAATATAAACACAAAGTCAAACAAATATAATATCAAAATTAGAAACACAATCACAAGTTAATCAAAATAAAAAGAATTTTAAGGCCAGAACGGCACACCCGGAACGGTACCGAGACGTTCCGGCCAGAATTTGACCAGTATTTCTATAATGGACCGGAATTAAAACCGAGTCGAAGAACCCCACACGACCATGTGATCTGGGTCCAGTTTCATGAAGTATGTAAAAAGAACAAATAAAATGCTGGGAGCTGCCCTACTCGGGATTGCATGGAATCACCAAAAGGAAAGCCTGTGGATTGTCGTCTTCTGTGGAGGACCATCATAATAAGAGCACATGGAAGTTAGGGATTCCACAGAGAACATTTAATCTTTCACCACGTCACTGTCATCTCTACTCTCTTCTTCTGCAATCATTGAGAGTTGGGTGGTGAAGCTGATCAGCTTGCATAATCCACCGTTGGATTTGGATACTTGGAAGAGGAGGAAGTTCATCAGAACCGTCGACACTCAGCTGGATTTCTTGCTACTCTCTGCTAGCAGGCTGCGAGGAAGAGGTGAGAAAAGATTATAGCCTGGTGAGCTCGGAGCTAATGAATGCGAGAGAAAAGCGACCAGGGTTTTGCCCGATAAAACATGGATTGATAAATGAATTTAACAGTCCACTACTCCAGCCTTCAATCTCACTATACATATTATATTAACTAAAATATAATCGGCGTACCGGTTTTACTGTAGAGTTTTTCACTATATACATAGACATAAATCGTTGTGGATTGCGACAGTAAAATTACTATTTTATTCCCAGAGCCGAAAATTTTAACCATCGGAACCAGGGTCATTTTCGATATTTTCAGGGGACATGAATGATATTTCTGAATTCTTTGCACAATAAAACTACCATTTTACCCCTAGATGCTGACACAAGGACGCAGAACAGCGAGGTGTTTTTGATTTTTCACAAATTCATGCACGGTGAAACTACGAAAATAACCCTCAAAAAAGATAAAAAAAAAAAACCTATAGCCGAAGGTATCGTGGTACACCCCCCCCCCCCCCCCCCTATGGGAGTGTATCGGTAATTTAGTATTTTTTAATTGATTTTTTTCTAAAACACTATAGACGCGTCGTGTGGAAACGCCAGCAGTATTTCACTTGCACACTTTTCAGGCGGAGTATGCAACATCTCTTGGCAATAGAAACTGTATGTCCACCGTGTCACCTGGTGTGCGTCATGTCCTCTACCTCCATGTGTGGTTTTCCGGTGGTAAGGGAATCACCAATGAATGAGTTTTGATTTTTTTTTCTCTTTTTTACCGCTAAAAATTACAGGTAAATCCTTCATGTTTCAGCTTGTTTGGTTTAGTCCTTTTTCTTTTTATTCCCTATAAAACATGGATTGATAAATGAATTATGCAGTCCACTACTACAGCCTTCACATACACACACACATACACACATACATACATCACGAAATCACAAGGAACATCTCGTAATAATGAGAGGTCCCCACGTTGCTCTTGGACCTCAGTAGCAGCCAAGCAGGAACTTCCATTCAGGTGCAAGTGACCTTCAAATTTGTGGAGAAGGTCAAATCACATTGCCATGAATGCTTACATCAGATGCCTTGAGAAATTTTGTCATGCGGGGGGGATCACAACAGATTTAGTGACACCTTTTCCAAGGTGGGCCCTGCCCTTGTAAGATATTAGAGGTGAATCTTGATCCTGACTTCTTAGGTACATTTTTATTTTATAGGAACAAGGTATTGCTAAATAGCTTCTGCAATGATATTTTTATTTTATTTTAAAAAAAATAATTTTAGTAAAAATATCTCAATATATTAAAAAAATTAAATTTTAAAAAAAATACTTCAAACCCGAACTAAATCAAGAAGCTAGCAGGAAAGAATGGGTGGTATATAATAAGTAGCAGCATCTCATATATTCAGTCAAAAGATGTGGTTGAGTTTGCAGGCTTATACAATAACTTATGCTGCAATGGAGGTCAAAGAAGGATAATAAATTTGAGCAGCCACAGTAATGAGCCGCAGCAGTTTTACAGGAATTGCAAGGCAATACAAGCCTGGATTATGGAAAGCAAAAACTAGCCAAAACCATGAATTATGAAGCATAAACTGCGAAGGAAACAATTTACAAAACGACCATCCATGGCTGCTAAGATCTAGATGCACATAAACAGCTCTTTATAAACAGATGATCAGGGGTGTCTACCTTCGCTTTAGCTTCATCAATCATGGCCATAATTGCAGGTGCATTTGCCGTCATGGAGCTTCGATGATGCCGGTTTCAAAAAGTCCCGTCCTGTTTTCTGATGTGGGAACATCCTCAGAAGATTTATTGGTGGTGTTCTCCATCTCCTCGTCGATCATAATCTCCTCTGAACGGCAACTCGAACTGCAAAATGCTTTCTCGCCCCTGCATGAAATCAAATCAGCCTAGCATCTTACAATCAATATCCTTCACTAACGAAACTAAAATGGCTTGTAGATAACTGGCACAAACCTGTATATGTAAATATCTTTTCCCTCATCCAGTTTCTTGTTGCAAAAGTAGCAGAGGCTCAGGAAATCTTTAGAGGGGAATGAACTTGGGATCTTTGAGCAAGTAGCAGCCTGGGCCAATCCAATCTCCTTCTCTTCGTTCTTGCCAGAATAACTAAACTCATTAGGATGACATTCTAAAATGCAGCCACCATAGATATGAGTTGTTTTGGGGTTGGGACCATGTGAAATTACGCATGTATAATCCTCAGAAAGCTCAATCTCACTTGCAGAGAGAGAGCTGACAAATCCATTGCCAGAGCTGGCTGACATTGGGGTACAAGTCAAATTTATGTTCGAGAAGTTGTTTGTATTTGAGCTTCCTCCGAGTAATCGAGGAGGGCAATCAACTTGGGTGGGTATGTTATCCGAGCAAAAATTCAGAGAACTTGCTCTCAGGTTCTGGCCAGCCAATCGAGACAGGGATGAAGATGATCTGCAAGAGTCCAGTGAACATGACCGAATCTTCCCGAAGGGCTCAGATTCAAAAGGGCCTTCTCCAATTTCAAAAAGAACATCAGAACTGCCCTTTTGAAGGGGAGATTTGGTGAGGGTGCGAGGGAAAACCGCAAAATTTCTTGGCAATGACTTTTGTGATTGAAAAGGATCGGTATGGGATTGAAAATTAGGGGGTTTACTTCGCACTCGGGGTCCAAAAAGAATGTTCTTACTCTCTGATGATTGCAGAACTTTGCCAAATCCTTTCCCATCATCACCATCACAATCATCATCATCAAGTGAATCTAAAATGCTCAGACCTACTTTGTTACAATCCCATGATCTAAGGGACTTGTGGGGGTTTCCTATGTTTGAAAACATCCTACAGTCCAGGGGAGATGTTGGACTCCTGACAGAATCACCATCTGATAAACCCTTGTGGCTTGACCCAACAAACAAGCCAGGGCCAGTGAAAAAAGAGCTAGCTTTGTGGCTGTGCCCCATGTTGTTATAAGATTGGAAATATGAATCAGAACCAGAATCAGACACTGTCATCTGACCCGTGTGTTGATCTTTCTTGACTGACCTGGTTCTTTTCCTCAACATTGCCACAAAACCCTTCTCGTAAACACCAAATTTCCCCTTATCTGCACACAAATTAATTAGTAGATGTCAATGAATTTGCTACTATATCCATCACTAAATTAGAATCAACACGAAACTTTTGACCAAACAAAGATCATTTATTAAACTGCATTGAAGAAACGGAAAGGGATAACTTACAAACACAAAAGGATCAATCAAAACTTTCAAAGGAAGATCTTTCTAGTTAAGAAACCTCAGAAATCCCAAAATACCCGCATCAAGAACTGCGAAAGAAGTAAAGAAGGAATAGCAAAATCCCACCTTGAAGATCACACAACATTTTCTACGCAAAACCGAGCTCCCGCAATCAAAATCACTCGAAAAACAAAAACCCCAGATGAAAAAACCTCTTGAATCCATTAAAAAACCTCCGAAGAAAATACTAGCAGTGCATAAGAACATCATCTAGACATCAACTTGGACCAAAAAAACATTAAAGCTTAAACCAGAAAAAAGAAAACACAATGCATCATGATAATCGCCGTCCTCAAAAGAATGAAAAGAAAGCATACCAGATTTCTTTTACTTTTCTTCCTCGATAAAACACGGAGGGAGATGATGTTTTTAAAGAAAAATATACAAATGCAGTAAATAAAAATATGGTTTTTTGTCAATTTCTTGGACTGTTTATGTGTCTGCTGTTGAAACTTGCACAGGACTCCTTTATCTCTCTATCTCCATCCCTCAAAATCAGCAAAGCAGTGAGCTTCTGAAATACTCCATTCACTTAACTTACACGCTCGCTCTCTCTCTCTAGAAATATACATTACATTACTACCTTTCTTTCCTTGTTCCTTTCTCTCTCTAGAGGAAGGATACTGTCTTAAGCCCACGGGTTTCTTTTTCTCTCCTCTAGTACTCCTACGGACCTACCCTACAACCTACTTTTGTAGGCATACACAAGAAAAATTACCTCTTGTTTTGTCACTTCTACACCATTTTACTCCCTTTTTGAATCTTCTCCCTCTGTGCTTCATTAAATAAATTAACACCTTTTCTCACTGCAATGATGCTATGAATTGAATTGCAATTAACCCTTTGACAGTCCTTGAATTTAATAAAGATGGAGTAATTAGTGTAATAAATGGGTAATCTTGTATTGGTCTTGGCAAATGATTTAAAAACTAGACCAAGCCCAGTGGTATCTTTTCCTTTCTGTAAAGATGGATGATCACCACTCATGAGTTGCTACTTGTAATAATATATAAAATTAGATATATTTAAATGTGTGATTTAAACTAATATCTTTTTATTTTACATGCAAGGAAAATAGATGTTGGAAAAGCGTCACGTTATTTCTAGGAACAAGTTCCTAAATTAATGGGTAGAAAATCCAATTCTCTTTTCTTTTTTGTCAAATTAGTATGGTAAATGTAAAAGTTTAAGTGAAAGGTACAATTTGAAAAGGATTTGTTGGAATAACATTGATAGAGCTTGTTATGCTTTTTAAATGCTATATTAGCTACATATTTCATTTTTAAAATGCAATAATTTAAATGTTGCGGTTCACAATATGGTATTAATTAAAATTTAATCAGATTAAACACTAGCAAAACACATGGATAAACATTCTATTTTTCTTGGGAAAAACCATTGTCTCCCTTGAAAAGCTTGTTAATCACTTGGATTTTCATCTTAAAACAACTAAAAATCAAATTATCCTGGTCTTTAAGCATCATTTGCCCTTTGTGTTTAAAATCCATTGTTCCTTTTGCTACCGTCGTCACCTCTCTACTTATTCTTGTAGTCTTATAAGCAGGGTAAATGTACTACATTGCTATTAATTTGTTTATGATTTTTGTTTATGATTTGGTTGAAATTAATTAATTGATTAATTAATTAATTAATTAGGTTAGATTCAAGTTTATAGTGAATTTAGAGTTTGTTTAATCAAGGATAAATTAGTTAAGAATACAATTGTTTATGGTTTATTTGATATAGTTAAACATAAAAACAATTTCAATTAATATGAATTAATTACTTTGATTAATTAAGTTGCGTTTGTTTTAATTTAAGTTGTCAAATGAGAGATTTTATGTATATTGTTGGAATTGGCTAATAATGTAGTTAAATACACACACATGTTCATGTAATATAGCATAAATGTGGTTGAATTATGATGAGTTACACGTTTTAATGAATTGTTGATAGGCTAACAAATTTAATATTTTCTTTGAGTTAAATTAATTTGTTATGAATTGGTGTTTGATTCAATGAAATTGAGCATGAAAATGTCAATTGATAATGTATCTTGAGTTGTATTTATTTGTTTGTTAAGTTTGCTTTAACATTAGATTTTAAAAAAATTGACTGCATTGCTATGAATTTTGTCAATTAAGGTTGAGGTAATGCAATTTAGTTACAATTATGTTAAATTGAATAGAATGTGATCTGTTTATTTTTACAAAATGTCTAATAAATTATTTAGTCTTGTACACATAGAATGATGAGACTATATAAGCGGGTCCAATCATATATGGTTGAAAGTGGTTTTTTGCATGTCAATTATCTTCACCATATCAAGCTTGATCATGGTTTGATCCATGCGCTAATTATGCAATGGAGACGTGAGACACACAAGTTTCATCTTATTCATGAAGAGATGACATCATTGACACTATAGGACATGACAATTTTGCTTTGTATTGCCTACTGATGGACAGATAGAAACATTTAATGGTGTTTGTAATAGAATTATGTCATGTAAGCGATCATTTGGATTAACACTTTTTTTCTGAATTGAAAGGAGTAACATACTATTTAATTTTATCAATGAGACATTTTTTATACCACCATATGATGGTGTGAGGAGGCCTTGTAGAGGTATAAGATCGATTTATAATTTAAATATATTGATTATTTATTATGATTGCATTAGTTGTTATTATGATTTTAATTTGCTTACAAGTATGTCAGAGAATATACACTCCATTTGTTTGGTAGTGTATTATTCAATAATCTCCCATGGAGATATGTTCTCTTGCTTTAAATGACACTCCTATAGCTAGGGAGTTGTTATAATGGTATTCTTGTACAAATATCTATGTCTTACATGCATGAAGAAAGTCAAACAAGTCGGGGGATGTTTGTTATTACTATAGTTATGAATCAAAAAAAAATATTTAGATTTGAATGTTTTTGTACACAATAAAATTAATAAAATGAATTTATTTAATAACAATTATGGTCGTATGAGCATCTCTATATGGGCAGGACCTAGATACCGAGATTACTGGATATGGCAGTCCATACTATGAGAATTACATTCTATCCTCCACTAGATTCAAGTATTACAGTGTTATTTTTGCAAATATATAAATTTTATATTGGGTTATTGAAACATTGAAAAATACAATTAAGCTGACGTGTTTTTAATGTTAGGTGGTTTAGTAGACAAGTTTTTAAAAATAACTCAACACATGAGCTAGCATTTCTCATAGCAAGCTTGATAGGCAACATGTTATCCAAGTGTTTTTTAAACTATTTGTTAAATAAAATAGTTAATTGCATCAAGTTACTGTTGTTTGATTATTATTTAACTTATAAATTGCAAGTCATGTGGACGCTTTTCTCAGAAAAAAGATTGGTCATTGTTATGGTTGTCTTCATTAGAAAAATGAATATATGGACAGTAATGATTCGGCTAATATGTTTGGAGATGGTCGAGTTATATATTTCCGTATTGGATAATGTGATAGTTTGGCTATATACAATATATTTTACTCAATATCAATATGAATGGTGATTTTGCATGTCATTACTTATAGGGGTAAAATGATGATTGTGAATGGTTAGGCTCGCATAATGCTTATGTATCATTAAATGTCAAACCTAAAATATCATAAGTATTGAATTGAAAGGTAAAATTGGAAAAAAAAATAAAGAGAATGAGGAATAAATTTGAAAACAAATTAGTATAAGATCATGAATCTAAAAATGAAATTGAAGAAAAAATAAAAGAGTTAAGAATCAAAAGTATAAGTCAAAACATTAAGGGTCAAATTGAGTATCATAAAATAAAAGTACAAATATGGTTTTTTTAATAGCAAGCACAAAACTCAACGGGGTGGGGGCAAAGAAGAAGAAAAAATGAAAATGAAAAGGCTTTTGATGAGACATCATCATTGTAATCGCATCATGTGTTATCCCGTGACAAGAGGTAGTTGTGACGCTTCCAACATCGCTGCGGAATATAGAGTTCCTACACGTGAAGATGACTCACACATCACAAGAATAGAGTTAAGTTGACCCACATGCACCAACAACTTTTTTAAAATATATTTTAGAAATGGAAAAGGATTAGACTATCTTCAACCCAACTTGATAATAATAATAAAAAAAAAGATAGAAAATGACAGAAACACTTATAGATAGAAGGCTTATAAAATCTAATTACAAGGGTAATATAGCCATTTAATTTCTTAAAAATAAAGTAAACAACTAAAATTATGTCGCCTAATGTTAGTTAATTAAAAATATTTTTTTAAAAAACAACTTAATAATTTTACTATGTAATAGAGATATAAGCTTATCATTATGTCCCTGATAAATTTGGTAATGATATTTGTATCCCTGAGAAAAAGATTCAATTACCCTTCTAACTAAACTAAATGGTTTTCTTATGTCTAAGAGTAAAATAATCTGAATACAATTTGAATACATGGTAAAGTGAATGGATGTGTAATAAAAATCAGATTCTTTTTAATTAAATTCTAATACTTCACCCCGACTATTGGATGAATAGTCAACTGATGTATACAGTCCGTCCCTAAAGAGTGTGATGTTATGGTAAAAAGATTATGATTTGTACAATAAATCTCGAGTTTGAGTCAGGACGTGTACTATTTATAAGATTTTAGGACAACTGAGATTTTACCTGCTCACCTGGATTCATATAGTGTATTTTCTAGAGATAAAGTTTTCTCACATCCCAAACAAAATGTATAGTCATTTATTTCAAAAACATTTTTATCAATTACTCTCTTTACATGCTGTTTGGCGTCATGTTTCAAAAATATTTTTGAAAAAAAATGAAACTTTTTTATTTTAAATTATTTTTTTTATATTTTTAAATTATTTTCACATAATGATATTAAAAATATTTTTTTAAAAAAATATATTATTTTAATATATTTTTAAATAAAAATCACTCTAAAAAACATTACTGTAAATCTCTTTTCATTAGCGAAAGGATCGTGCATATCTCGTCAACACAGCGTATATTGAGAAGCTATTTGGGACTGCGGTCAAACCGACGTTTGGCTAAAATTCAAATTTTTGTTTTTTATTTTAAATGAAATTTTTTTGGTGTATCTAGATCATTTTGATGTGCTGATGTCAAAAATGATTTTTTAAAAATAAAAAAAATATCATTTTGATGTATTTCTAAACGAAAAGCACTTTCAAAAACAACCGCAACCGCCTCCCTAATAGGTCCTGATAGTTACTTTTTTTACAGGTTTGCACTCTTTTTTTTTTCTTGCATGGGGTTTTTACTCTTAAAAAACTATTTTTTAAGGGTTGACATGTTTTAAAAAGAGGTGATGAGAATAGTTTTTTTCTCAAAATATATCGTTATGACGTAAATGATATTTTTAATAGAACTTATCCTTAAAAGTTTTATTAATTAAATATAAAAATATTTTGTAATTAAAAAAATAGTATTGGCCGGGATGAAATAAAATATTCAATTATGTTTTTGAGTGTGTTTAAAAATATATTAAATTATTTTTTATACCAATGCATCAAAACATTATAAAAACACTAAAAAATATTAATTTAAAAAAAAATTAAAGCATAATTATAAAGTTGACATGAGTTCCAGGGGCAGTCGCACTGTACAAACCCCGTTAACATTCACCCTTTGTTTGGAAGTGAAATAATAGTTATTTTTTCAATAATGAATCTTAAAAATATATTTTATTTAAAAAAATATTAAATTACAAGCTATAAGAGAGAATATATATTGGAGTAGAAACAAAAAAGAAACGTGGAAAAGAGTAAATAGTTCAGTTACTTCTCTACCCCTATTTAGGGCAAGTGGTCACCGAACGACAAGGCTGACGTGTTAGCTGGTCTTTATGGAAACTGACAAGCGGTCTCGGCCATTACATGCGGCCAGTGGACTGAGTTAACTAGGTTCCAGGTCCAGTTAATCGGCTCGTTTGTACAAGTTTGAAAATCGTACTAGATTGTTGATGGATGAATTGATTTTGTCTGTCAAGAGGATTAAACGTCGACTAGACAATTTGTTTTGAATAATTGAAAGGCTTTTGGACAACTCAACTTCGAGAGTGTTTGGTAGAGCTTTTTAAAAATATTTTTGAAAAAATTTGAATTTTTTTATTTAAATTAAATTTTTTTTATGTTTTTAGATAATTTTAATATGCTGATGTCAAAAATAATTATTAAAAAAATAAAATAAAAATTATTTTGATGCATTTCTAAATAAAAAATATTTTTAAAAACAACTGCAGCGACCCTCCTAGACGGACACTTTATATTGACAACTCTATCACTCGTTTATTTTATTTATTTTGTTTTATTAACCTTTCATGATATTCTTGTTTTTGTGTTATAAAAGTATTTTTAATTTTTTTTTTATGTTTTTAGACTGTTTAAATGTGATGAGATAAAAAATAAATTTTTAAAAATAAAAAAGATATTATTTTATAAATAAAAAGCACTTTAAAAATTAATCATTAATACAATATCGAACCATCTCTGATAAAAAAAAATAATAATTATCAGAGGCTTATAGATCATGACCTCGGATCATGCTATTGATACGAGGTATAAATTATGTGTATTTGTGTATATGTTCATATGCCATGAAGATTATATTTAAAATATATATATATATATATATATATATATATATATATATATATATATATATATATATGGTAAAGATATCATATTTTGTTAATTATTATATATAAATATACTATGCATTTTTTGTATATATTTATGGTCGAAGTTAGATTTTATATCTAGTTATGTTTTTATTGTGAACTTTTAAAATGATTTTTTTTAATCTGATTATGATTTATTTCTCTGATTGCATGCAAAATATGGAGACATGATTTTCATTGTGTGTTTTCTTTATTACAACTTGTTTTTCATGTCATGATAATTTTCTTTTTTATTTTAAAAACAATACTTATGATAAATTTTTTTTCTTAAAAAATTAAATATAGTTGTTTAATGCATCGAAATCCTTTTTTTATAATTAAATTTATTTATCATTTTTTCAGGATGATTTGCTTTGTTTGCCAATTACCAAAAATTATTATACATTGAAGTAAAATAAAAAAATCCCCAGATTGCATAACTTTTATTCTCTACGCAAAAACTAGTTTCGTAAGTTGTTTTCTACAACTAAATATTTTCAGAAATCATTGAGAGTCAACTCTGCTAAAATCCTATATTAAAAAATAAACAATCGATCATTCATGTTAAATGAAAGCTAAGTGCATGTTTGAGAGTTTAATTAAGATTATTTTTTAAAATATATTTTGTTTAAAAATGTATTAAAATAAAAAAAAATATATTTTTAATATTACCATATGAAAATAATTAAAAATCACAAAAAAATCATTTAAAAAAAATCATTTTTTTAAATGCGATGACAAACAGAGCTATATATGATTGGCGAGTCCCGACTATGCGAAGATCAAACTTTATTAATTAGATACGTATAATGGTGGTTTTTTATTCATTGTCCACGTCATCCCATGTGGTTAGGTTATAATTACAATTAAAACCACTACTAATAAATCATCAATCTATTACAAACAACGCTACAAAAGTTAGATACGAACACTTTCCTTCGTTACCTATCAATTTCCTCGAATGTTTTATATAATAAAAGTCATACATTGATTTTTTTATAAAAAAAATCGGTGATATTTTCCAACCACCATTTTAAGAAGAATAATCATTTAGGAGGTAGCTTGATGGTAAGAGTTTGGAATTAATGAGTTTGTTCCTCTTATGTTTTTAGACTCGAGTCTTGTTATTGTTAATATGATGATCATTGGAGATTTACATGGTCGTTAATGCATAGGCCTGTGGGATTAGTCGAGGTGTGCGCAAGTTAACTCGGACACTCATATTAATAAATAAAATATAAAATATTATTTAAATTTTCAAAAAATATATTTTGATAAGTTGATCTTAAAAATATTTTGTATATGTATATATATATATATATATATATATATATATATATAAAAGTATTTTAAAGATTATTATTATTATTATGATTCATAAATATTTTTTTTATGCGAAGAAATCCCAACCCACTAAAAGCGTATTTTGTGGATCCAAGTAAGCGAGTAAAACCTCAACTGTTTCAGTCTCTTACAAGGAATGTACGCCTGTCAAACTTGAGACCTGCTATACGGATCGCAAGTCCTTTAACATTACATCACGACCCTTGGGGACATTCTCTTATAAATACCTCCTATAACATGTAATGCAAGATAAGTAAAATTAGACAAAGTATAAGTATATTTTTGGGATTGTGATTAAGGTTGAAATAATTTTTTTATATATTTTTGATACCAACATGTTAAAATAATTTTAATATATAAAAAATAATTAAAAATAAAAATTATAAAATAAATTTAAATTCGTTAGATACAATGTAAACAGACAGACACTCAGTGCCAACATGGTCAGTAAAACAAATGAATAATATTTGAAAACAGATACGCTATCCTAAAAGGACAGTTAACGACGTCAGGTAACAGTAACGACGTGATTGGCCGGTCCCTGTCAGTTTCGACGTCATCAAAGTTGATTAACCTGACTAGAGTTAAGACCTGACTAGGAGGTATCATTTAAATCGCCACCCCCTTTTTGCAATTCCATTCCTTCTCCCGAGCAATACTAATTTCAACGAAAATGACTACTGAATAATTTAGTCGGGATAGCACCAAAATTACTCTTTGAAAAATCTTTTGCAAGTGATTTGTTTTGATGAGTCCCCATCGACACGTGGAGATATACCAAGCCTGGTTACTATAAGCCATTTAAAAGATTTTATTGCAACCTGGTTGGTCCAGAATATCAATGAATTATAGGGGTGATGATTTTCAATTTGGATCGGTTTTTATTTATAAAAACAATAAAATCAAATTTATGGAAAAAAAACTAAACCGAAACCGGTTTAAACCGATCAATTTTGGCTTGTTTTTTATGTAAAAAATAGCACTTTTTTTTTTTAATTTTAACCAAGTGTTTCCCTATTTCCATTTCCTCAAAATTGAATCTAACCAAAAAAATTGAACTGAATTGCTAGAAAGTTTTTTTTGAAGTACATATTTTATTTTAATTTTAACCAATTTGGTTTTGGTTTACTGGTTTTAGCCTTGAAAAACCAAAACCAGACTTAATGTTTTCAAAATTATTCTAATCAATTTTTTTAATGGTTTAGTTTTTCATGGTTAGTCTCGGTTTAATTGATTTTTCGGTTGTTTTGTTCACCACTAATGAACTAGAATAAAACTATTTCATAATATTTTTTTTAGGTAGAGAGTATACACACACACAATCTCACACTCACATGCTACTATTATGTCCACTTAAAAAAAGAGTAAGCCATATGCGTTTTTAACTGTAGCAGTAGATATAAATTACTATGAATTATAATAATATAATTACGGTTTTGCTCCTCACTGCATAAAATTTTAACTCTTGCACTCGGGGTAGTTTAGATTTTTCAATGAGATCGATTGGTATTTTCTAATTGTTTAGGGGTATTTGAGTCTTTTCAGAGTTTATTTGTACAGTAAAACTATGTTTTTACCACTGTCAGCGGACAACAAATAGTTGACTCACAAGGGTATTTTTTTTATTTTTTACACTATTGTGAATAGTAAAATAATCATAATATCATTGAATAAGACAAAAAAAAAAAACAAGAGTTGATGGTGGGTGTGTTTCTGATTTTTTTAAATATTTCTAAACAATACAAATATGAATATGCTATCATAAAAAACAAAATTCAAGAGTTGGTTGAAGAGGTGTTTAGTTATTTTTTTTCTATAGAATATTGTGGGCGCGTCAACTGGACACGCCAACGGTTTTCTTCCTTACGCTCCCTTCAGGCAGAGCGTGCAACATCAGGCGATGGTAGAAAATGTTCATCCGGTGTCTGACCGGATGTGTCATCATGTCCTCTTCCGCATAGTGGTGCACATGTCGTCTCACGGTGGACGATAACGTGACAGTGATCGATTATGTTTTTCCTTTTCTCTCTCTTGCAGCCTAAATTACACGACAATCCCCTTAGTTTATAATGTTTTTAGTTCAGACCTCATCTTTTGATTGTTTTGTTTGGTCTTGATTTCTGTTATAAAAATTTTGATTTGTTTCAATTTGTCCTTGAATGGAAATTGAGTATATATTTGGCTTTAAATTTGATCTTTATTCTTTTGATTTTGGATTTGGTTTTAAATCCCTTAATTTTTTGGTGTTTTTAATTCAGTCTCTCCTCTTTTGATTGTTTTGTTTGGTCCTCATTTCTATTATAAAAGTTTTGATTTGTTTCAATTTTGTCTTGCAATTGAAATTGATTGTATATTTGGCTTTCATTTTGGTCCTTATTCTTTTAATTTTGGGTTTGATTTTAAATCCTTTAATTTTTTTTGGTATAGAAGTTTGGATTTTTTTCAATTTTGTCCTTCAAATAAAATTGATCATATGTTTTTTTTTTTTTTTCATTTCAACCCTTATTCTTTTAGTTTTTGATTTGATTTCAATTCCTTTAATTTTTTTAATCCTTCTGAAATAGTTCCTATATTTTGTCTATGTTTATATGTATATACTTTTAGTTTTAGTTTTTAATTTTTATTATCTTCTCTTTTGTTGAGGTTGTGTTTTATTCATTTTAGTCCTTAAATTTTAATTTTTGTTGGTGATCTTTTGAAAATTGATATTTTTTCCTTTGTTCTTTTTTTTGTTTTGTTTTTTTTTCAAGTCAAATGATTTTTTCAATCTAATAATATTTATTTATATTTGTTATTTATTTTATTTTATGTTTGATCTTTTGTTAAAGTTTTTATTTTTTTTATTCTTTTGGTAATTTTGTTATTTTCATTATTTATGTAATAATAATAATAGTTTTAGTTTTGTTTGCTTACTTGCTCTTTGTTAAAGTTTTTGGGTTTTTATTTTATTTTTCAGGTTAATTTAATATTTTTTATTGCTTTAGAAATAATAATAATAATAATAATAATAATAATAATAATAATAATAATAATAATAATAATAATAATAATAATCCTAGGTGTTATAATCATGGTAATAATAGTGAAAATATTAATCATAATGATAATAGCAATTGTAATTTATTGTAATGGTTATAGTGCTTATGATGGTAATAATTATGATTTTGATGATAATAATAATAACAATAACTCATAAAATAATATGAAGAATATCAACAATGAAAAAAACTTATTATAATAATGATAATAATACTAATGATAATTTAGATGATATTGATATAAAATTTAAAGAAGAAGGTAAATCTAAGCAGAATGGTGCTAGATTTTTAACATTTTTAAAAAATATTGATGGTGTTATATTTTTTTATGATGCTATATATCTTAGTGAAATAATCAACCTAGACATATTTTTCATTAGGTAATGTCAAAAAACTAATTATAGGAAAAACATTTGTGTTTATTACTAATGTTAAATAATATAATTTAAAATAAATAAGGTAAAAAATTAAAGACAACATTGAGTTACAAGATTTTTAACGAATACAACATCGAATGATAAATTATTAATTTGAACCATTATATAAAGAAAAAGTGTAAAAATTCTTAATAAATACAACATCGAATGATAAATTATTTCAATTGTTATTCTCATTATTATTCATATGATTGAAGACAAAAGACAATCATCAGCATAAAAAAATATTATTTAATTAGAAGACGAAATGAAAAAGTTAAAGGATAAAATTAAAAGACGTAAACAAAATTTGTACTATTATCATTATGAATATAATTATTATAATGACTTGGACTCTAATAAAATTTATTGTTTAATATTTTTTTAATAATAATGTTAAGTCATACAATTTTAAAGAAATAAAATAAAAAATTAAAAACAATATTGAGCCACAATTGTTTTTAAATTATTAATCTGGGATATTAAATTTGAAACATTATATGTAGAGAAGTTGCAAAACTTAAATGTTAATGAATACAACACCGAATGATAAACTACTTGAATTATTATTCTCATTGTTATTATGATTGAAAGTAAAACCAAAAACAACATTAGGAGCATTGAAAAAAAAATGATAAAAAGAACAAATGGAAATATTTGAAGAGCAAAATTAAGGGATAAAAACAAATTAGTATTATTATCATCATGAGACTATCGAGCACAATCCAAGTTAATGTATTATTTTCTTTCTTGTTTGTCTAAAAAACTTTTGATTATTTTTTTATATATATTAATTTTATTATGGATAAGATGTTGAAAATAATGATAACGATTATTTTTAAAGGATGTTTTTCTTAAAAATATGCTAAGCTAATTATATATTCTAATATTTATTTAATCTTCATGCAGTAAAATATATATAAAAAAATGAAGTAAGATTTTTTTTATCTCAAATTAATTTAATCTCAGTGTTCTGAAATACTTTTAATATAATAATATCAAGAATAAATCTTAAACCATAAAAATAATAATTTATTTTTAAATAAAAATAATTTTAAATTAAAAATATACTAGACCACATGTAGATAAAATAAATGAAAAAAATATATAGAGATAACAGATAACTAACAACAAAACATTCATTATTCGTGTATAAGAGAGAGTTTCACTCTCATTTCACACCACCAAAACTAAATTTATTATGTTTTTTTAACATAAGCTGCATTTAATATAGAGATAAATAACAATAAAAAATCAAAATCAAAACTAAAAGTATAAATATATAAATATGATTAAAAAATAAAAATTATTCTAGAAAGACTGAAAAAATTAAAAGGATTAAAACTAAATAAAAAAAATAAAAACCGAATGTAAAACAAAAAAATTGCATATATATTGAAACAAGGTAAAAAAACATTTCTTCCGTAGCAGAGCTTAGGCAAAAAAGGCTTTTAATTTCTATCATTTATAAGAATAAAAAATAGAGAAGTTAATCTTGATAATGTTTATTTCTTATTTAAGGGTTTGTTTGGCATTGTGATCGGAAAGTGCTTATGAAAAAATTTGAAAAATTTTTATTTTTATTTTTATGTTTTACTAATTAAAAATAATTAGTGTTTTTAGATTATTTTGATGTACAGATGTCAAAAATAATTTAAAAAAATAAAAAAAAATATCATTTTAATATATTTATAAACAAAAAATACTTTAAAAAATAACCACAATCACACTCGGAATCCTTCACTAAGAACCAAAGCTGCTATCAATTCCATCATCGAAAGATATATCGATTGTTTTACTGCTATCAGTTACGGTGTTTGATATCCACCCCTGACTTCCCATCGCAGTTAATTAACCTAACCAGAGTTGAAAATCCATCAAGAAGTTACTAGTTCATGACTCGTGTTATGCTGCGAGAAATCGTAGCATTAAAAAAAATTTAATTAAAAAGAAAAAAAACAACAAAATTACATTTCAATCGGCACGCAACCCATGAATGAGACCACGGTGATTTTTTAAATAAATTTTAAAGGATAAATAAATAATTAATATTAATTAAAATAAATTTTTTAAACTCGTCACCTCAATCATGAGCCTCATATGACTCTATTGACAATAACCACGACTTTCAATTTACAACCAGCCCGGTATCAAATGATAATATTCATTATTATTTTTGACAAAAGTCCTATAAAAAAATAATAATATAAAAGAAAAAAGACCAAACATTATATATAAAATAAGTTGAAAATAATGATGAAAATAATGCCTACCAAATTTTAAAGATTATAAAATCATTGGAGTGACACTACAAAATATTTATAATTTAATAAATTATTTATAGATAAAAAATAATAAGGGGTAAAATTAAAAAAAAAACAATTATAGCCCGAATTCAATCAAGAAACCTAATTCACAACCAATTTAATTTTGAATGATGAGATTGGTAAAAGAAAAACATTAATAAAAAAAACTTGCAAAAACAATAAGGATAAAATTTGATAAAATAAAACCCAGAAGGATTAAATTTAGTAAATAAAATAATCTCAAATAAAATAAATACAAATTAGAAGAATGAGGACCAAATTTAAAGATTAAAAAAATAAAAAGTGAAATTAAAAAACATTTACAATACCATAGCGAACATCTTAAGCATTATCAAATCTTAAAAACTGACAACTTGTGAAACCATATATTTAGATTCAATCAAAAACATTATTAGGAGTCAATTAAACAAATTGGCAATCACAATAATATGAATTAAATTTGTTAGAAAACAACATAATGTAAATTTATTAAAAAAATGATCTCAAATAAAACCTTGTTAAGATAAAAAAAAAACTAGCAATCAAAAGAACCAATATTAAATTTGACATGAAAAAAAAACAAAGAAGGGTGACATAAACAAAATCAATTTAAAAGGTGATTTATAACTATAAAAAAATGATGATGAAATTTAAGAAAAAATCAAGAGAGATGGGATTGAAAAGATATACTATTTTTTTCAAGATAGGGGTAAAAGCAAAATAATAGTTACACAACAATTACTTCACTAGGAAAATTGGTTTTTTCTCAACTATAATAATAATATAATAATAGTATCCATTCAATTATAAAATAAATTAAAATAGATTAATGTTTCATTGTAGCATGTGAGTGAAAACACTGTGGATTATAATAATGTGTTTTTGGGTCGGTACGGTGTGGTCGGGTCACCGATTTATTAATTTTTTTTATATTTATTTGCACTGTGAAATAACCATTCTATCACTTGAAGAAAAAAACAGTAGCTGCCAAGAGGGGTGCCACTAGAATTTCATATTCTATTGCATGGTAAAATAACTATTTTGCCCTCCAATGAGACAAAAACCATGACTTGCCTGCAGGAGTGTTTCAGATATTTCATATTTTGTCTAAATACTAATATGCTCCAAAAAGTCAAAATTGAAGATTTGGCTATGGGGGTGTTTCAGTAATTTACCATTTTATTTTTATTTTTTGTTGAATATTGTGCACGTGTGCCACTCGCGCCGACAATATTCGGCCTCACGCTCACTTCAGTCGGCGCATACGACATTGTCTGGAGGCTGAAAATATCCATTTGGCGTCTCACCCGCTGCGCCACCTTGTACTCTTTCTCCTGGTGGGGCACGTCGTGGCCCACGGTGGCCAAATTCATGACGATAGTCGGTTGAACTTTGTCCGATCCTTTTCTCTCTTTTGCATGCTAAAGTACAGGGCAGGCCCCGGTTTATATGGTGTTTTCATTTTAGTCCCCTAACTTTTAATTATTTTACATGATCCTGATTTTTGTTATATAAATTTTGATTTATTTCAATTGAGTCCTTCGATTGAAATTGATTATATATTTAGGTTTCAATTCAGTCCTCATTCTTTTAATTTCCGGATTGATTTTAAATCCCTTAATATATTCGGTACAGAAGTTTTGATTTTTTCAATTTTGTCCTTTAATTGAAATTGATAATATATTTGGTTTTCATTTCAGTCTCTATACTTTTAATTTTTTTATTTTAATTCCTTTATTTTTTTGTTTCTGAAATAGTTTCTATTTTTGTCCATGTTTATATATGTGTGCTCTTAACTTTGGTTTTTAATATTTTTTTATTTATTGAGGTGATATTTTTTTTAAAGAAAAAATTAGTTCTTAAATTTTAGTTTGTGTTTATGATCATTTGAAAATTGATATTTCTATTTTTTTTCTCTTTATTCTTTTATTTTATTTTATTTTCAAGTCAAATGATTTTTTTTCCAGCTTATAATTTTTATTTTTGTTTTATCATTTATTTTATTTTTTTGTGTGATTTTTTGTTAAAGTTTTTAGGCTTTTTTTAGCCTTTCATTTAATTTTTTTTTATTATTAACAGAATAATAATAATAATAATTTTAGTTTTTTTTCTTGGTTACTCATTTGTTATTATTTTTGAGTTTTTTTTTTTGTCGAGGTAATTTAATATTTTTTATTGTTTTGACAGTAATAGTAATTATAATTTTAGATGTTAAGAATTCGATGTTGCCGTTATTATAATAGGATGTGTTGATCTGTTTTATTATATCAAACTTTGCATGTATAGATAATTAGATATTATATTTTATTTTTGAACTCGCAAATCCTATTAATTGCTTTAATCCCAACAATTATAAAATTATTTGTTCGACTTGCAATGTTATGCGGGCAATTTAACTAGGTACTACCTAAAAGATAATTTTTTTTATTGTTTTTAGAAAAAAAGAAAAAAGAAAATGCTTCGGCTTTTTATAAAAACCACTTGTTTCAGTTATTATTTGAGAGTGTAATTGATGTTATTTTTAAAAGTAATTTTTTTTTAGAAATAGATCAAAATAATATATATTTTTTTATTTTTTAAAAATTATTTTTTATATCAAAACATAAAAATGGTTTAAAAACACTAAAATATTTAATTTAAAAAAAAAATATTTTTTTTAAATATTTTTAAAACAGAATATAAATATAAATAGATGAATAAGTGCTTCCCAAAGGACCAAAAGATTCCACAGCGAAGACAATCAAGAGACATGATCTGTCTACTTTTTTGTGAAAAAAAAGAGAGGATTGCCCGGGATTGTCTCCTCGATAAGATTTTGATGCTTAATCGTTAATCTTTAGATCAAGAACAAAAGGTGCCATTAAACTGTTGCTTTTGCGGGTAACAAAAGGTAGATCGCAGATTTCAAAAGGGCTGTTGATTTTATTTTCTTTTGTTTTAGTGTCTGTTTGGCCAAGCGGTTGAACTGTCGTTTGGATAAATTTTGATTTTTTATTTTTATTTTAAATGAATTTTTTTTTATATTTTTAAATCATTTTAATGTGCTGATGTCAAAAATGATTTTAAAAAAATAAAAAAAATATCATTTTGATATATTTCTAAACGAAAAGCACTTTCAAAAGGGCTGTTGATTTTATTTTCTTTTGTTTTAGTGTCTGTTTGGCCAAACGGTTGAACTGTCGTTTGGATAAATTTTGATTTTTTATTTTTATTTTAAATAAAATTTTTTTGTGTTTTTAAATAATTTTAATGTGCTGATGTCAAAAATAATTTTTTTAAAAAATAAAATTTTGATATATTTCTAAACGAAAAGCACTTTCAAAAGCAATCGCAACCACACTCTTAAACACCCCCTTAATCTAGCAAGAACATTTGGCATTGGTCCTATAAATTCTTGACCAGCAAGGACGGGCAAAATTATATAAAGTTCAAAACTCAGTGGTTAAGCTGTACTTTTTCTTATTAACTTCAGTTTTTGGGCTAATATGTGTGTATATATAAATTTTTAGTGACCATCATATTAGTAATTACATGACTCGAATATAAAATTATAAAAAGAATAAATTCTTTAGTCTCGAGCTTTTATCACTGGAATACATACTAAATGATCGATTGATGTATTTTGAGTTAGCACAAGGTGCTACAGCTGATACAAATTAAAAAAAAAAAAAATTTTTTTTGCTTCAATCACAAGGATTCTAGTAAATCCTCCAAATCTAATATCTTTATGTTCTTTTTATATATAATTGTCAACTTTCAACTTTCAATTTGTACGGAAAAACAAATGTTTTGTTTTATGCGAGCATGATTTAGATGAACATTGGATGATGGATCATTGCACCAAATAAATTGATTACTTAGCGAAAACGAATCTGTGATCTCAACCGA
This sequence comes from Salix purpurea, assembly GCA_027405865.1. Taxonomy (NCBI): domain Eukaryota; kingdom Viridiplantae; phylum Streptophyta; class Magnoliopsida; order Malpighiales; family Salicaceae; genus Salix; species Salix purpurea. Next base: position 3,275,832 of record JAOWLH010000023.1, read on the forward strand.
CTCAATCTTGGCTTACTTCGACTTAAAGATATTCATGCCATGCCACGTTTCATGGGAATCTTTGATTTTCCTCTATTGATTCCTCGTTTATTGGGCTTAGGTTGTCATTAATTAAAGTATTTGTTTGATATTATGTTTTTTTTTTTTTAATTTTAAATTAAATATTTAGAGGTTTTTATATCATTTTCATATGCTAATATCAAAAATAATTTTTTAAAAAATAAAAATATATTATTTTAATATGTTCTTGAATAAAAAAACTTTCAAAAATACTTTAACCACAAATTCAAAAAAACACAAAAATAATCATCTTTAAACCTTTTTTTTTCTTTTCTTACGGAAACCAACCCAATTTTTTTTATGCAACATTTGTCCAAATAAAAAAGAGAAGATTTTTTAGAGTTTATTTGTGGCTACTGTTTTAAAAATTAAAAAATATATATATTTTAAGCTATATTTTTTTGATGTAGTGATATAAAAAATATTTTTTAAAACATGTGTTATGCAGAGTATATATATTGTCTAATTTGACCCAAGAGAACCTTAAAATTTGGAGAAATTGCATTTATTATTTTTTATTTTCAAAAACTTATCTGGTGATCAATTTGGTCACTTTAATATTTTTTTTTGTTTTTTTTTTTGTTATGTATAAGATTTGTCAAGTCATGCACACCCATAAATATCTGAATTGTGTTAGGGTTAAATTTCTAAAATTTATAACCAAGTTAAGTCAAATATGAATAATGATAAAATTCAATCCATCCACGGATATCCATTCTCATTCCTTTTCAAAAACCTCATTTACCTTTTTTTTTTCTTAATTATTTTTTGGGACCCCATCTCTCTCTTAATGTTTTATATCTTGTTTAGAACTTGGCTGAAGTTGTTTTTAAAATTATTTTTTTATTCAAAAACACATTAAAATAATCTACATATTTTTTATTTTTTAAAAATTATTTTACTATCAAAATATAAAAATAAAAATAAACACTTAATCTAGATTCTGAACCCATAACAGATTCAGACAGAAGCCCACCGAAATGCTAAATTAACACTTAATCTGGATTCTGAACCCGTAACAGATTCATGACAGAAGCCCACCGAAGCCAGAATTATACAATTGGACCCGAGACCACCTTTTCTGTTTCAATGGGTTTGCTCTTTTTCTTTCCTTCGTTTGAATTTTATCCCATCTTTTCAACCCCAACAATTGCATTCCATGAAAAAAGAGAGGTTCGGGTCGGTTCTGATTTAAAAACTCGGGATCCGAAAGCTATGAAGCTCTTAAACTAAAAAAGTCTCAATTATCGATTCATTGTCAAGCCAGTTATCTGAAGTTTACAATTATTTTCAAATATATTTTATACATAACAACAATATAATTGCTGTCCTAGGCATGCTGGAGTGTGACGTGGTGGCAAAGGACTTGAGAGCTGCATAGTAGATCTCGAGTTTGATTCATAGCGTGCATTTTTTGTAAGAGTCTAGGACAGCCGGGATTTTATTCACTTATCTAGACCTATAAAGTGCGTTTTTTGAAGGGTGTGTTTCCTCGAATCCAAATAAAAAATAAGAACGGTAAGCTTACAAGTCTTGTTCTGTAACCTTTTATCTTTTAGTAGAGCTTGGCATTCAGAGTGTAGATATTGATTTCCATTCATTTGAGGATACTTTATCGGCAAGTATATAAAGGCACAGACCCATCAACAGTCACAAAATATGTGCTTTAAACAAGGGAGCGTGTATTTCCCTACCTTGTGATATATTATACATCCCGAACTTTTATTATGTTTCTACAAAAGGAGCTGGCATGTAGGCTGATGATGGTTGTGTTTTAAGATTCAAAAATAAACAAGCGATCATTCTCTCTTAAAGCATCCAGTTCTTCCACTTCTGAACCATCCTCCATGAGAATTTTGTTTCCTTTCTTGCCAAACTTCTTTTCTGCATCCGTCAAATGTAGCAAAGGCTTAGCTTCAATTTGTTAGTGATATAGGACACATAATGCAAACATGTAATGCTCTTCATGCATTTATATTGTCTTTCTTTGATGTGGGAACTCAGAGACTGTATTGGGCCTCTTAGCTCCTCAATTTCTCAAAATCTCTTTCCAGTTAGTATTTCGTCAGTTGTATACATGCTTCTTGTTTAGTGTTTGAAGACAGTTATGTATATTTTTATTGTTAAACCAATATCAGCATTTGAGAATAGAAACACATTTCACAACCCTGTTACCTGCTACACTGAATAGATCTTCTATAGAGTCAGGCAAATGTATGAGCTTTCCCATTGTGTCTCCCGCTGGACTTTCATTTGGATGATGCCCGTGTATTATCACTCGTGTGGGATGTGTGCTTGATAATGGAGTAGAATCTTCTGGTGTTCCTGAAACGCATGGATGAATCTCAAATCTTTCATTAGTTGTGAAACCCCCCCGCCAAAACTAATTTTACCTTCTAAATTTGTTTCTCCCTGAGAATTTACTGCATTAAAACTTGGTAACTCCTCGTTTGTTGTTGCTTGCTGCAAGGAAAAGATCATGACCGTTATATAGAGAATATTAATTAGAACTGATGTCCAGGTTTTATATTGGCCAAATAAATGCTTTTATGTACTGTTTTGAGGATATTTACACATATGCCCCCGTCACCATACTGATCTAGCCCCAATCAATGGTCGATACATTCCTGTGCCATCTGTTCTGACTGGTATTATGCATTTACCAGAAACACTATAGCAGTCAGTACAATCCAAAACATCTTTTGGAGTGACTTCGATGCATGTATGGGAGCAGTATTGATGAATCATAAATCTGGAAGGCCGGAACAGAAAAGTCGGCAATGATACATACAATTTCAAAGCTAGTTCTGAAATGTCTTTGAATGATGTTGGTAACTTCAATTACAATTGAAGTTACCAACATTTATTCTTTTCTTTCCTTTTTTGGGTTTATACGCTCTGGTAACTTCAATTACAACTGAAACGAGGACAATACACTATTCTCTTAAATCAACTAAAAGTAATTCAAATTTCAATGCCATAAAGTTTATGCATAGTTCAAAACAAGCTTGCCTTTAATGGCAGATACATGGATTAAGGAGACTCTGTTTAGTCAAAGTATTTGTTCAAAACTAGTTAAATTGGTTGAAGATAGAAATATACCTCTACAGTTGTGTCTCCCAGCAATTCCTTGAGAAAGGGTATTTCTTGTTGCATCTCTTGTTTTAAGTCCTTCATGTACTGCACTCGAAGAGTCAGTATAAACAACTATTTCAGCTTCAGTGTAAGTGAATTGCAGTTCCGGTACATGTGCTGGAGTGCATACAACTGATTGTACTCGGTCATGTAATGAGACAAATAAGTTCTTTAACCTGAATGAAGTTGGAGATAAATATTTTTCCATCTTCGCTTTGGGCCGGCACCATTTGCTTGAGATGATGATGACTGAGCCTGATGACCTGGGAAAGTCTCTTGGTCCTCAGAGTAAAAGGCTGTGGGATGTTGAACACAACCCCAATTTCCCCTGCGACATCTGAAGGTCCTATCTTTGACAAAACCTGAAGAACATGAACATAGATTTTTAGGACAAGGAAGAACTTGTTATATAACATAGGTGTAGATTTGTTTAGAGTTTCGCCATCATTTCCTGAGAACTTTCCCACATTAGTTTGCCTATGGTATCCTATTTCCTTAAATTCAAGAAACTATCAATACTAGGATAGATAAGATGTGCAGAGATCACTTAAAAAAAATATTCTGCACCTTTTCTTGTGGCCATAAACATCATTCTGCTTTTTTATATTTGCATCGTGACTCCTTTTCTTCTCCTATCATTTCCCAGCTCTAGTGCATCTACATATCATTTATGTACTCTTTGAAATTTATTTTCTGATATTGTGCCCTGAGCTTTTATATATAGTGATTTCCTGAACCTTGGTTTGTTGATCTGCCACAATAACTGGTTGGTTGGAACCGGTTCCAGTTTTTATTTTTTGGCTTGGTTTTTTTTTTTAGATAAAAACCAAACCGAAACAAACTGAAAATGATCACCCCTGCTTCAGGGGTTTGCATCCTTAGCAGCTTGTCTTTGGATAAAGTGACGTTTCTATTTAAGTGGTATGTGACTAAATCATTATTTCTTTGTTAAATATATTCTTGACTGCCAGGAAAGTTCCTGAAGTCTCTCCAAACGACCAAATTCTTAAATAAAAAGAATAGCTGCTGACTGGTGATGTTAATATAGGTTTGGTTGCATATTCTTGCAGTCTTTTGTATATATATGCAGGGATGAATCCCCTTTACAATCATCTGCAGTAGATTTTTTAGCTATTTTTTTTTTAATTGGAAAGGAGCTAATTTATTTCTTGACTATTTGCTACTAGAAAACCCAATTTGTTTCAGGGAGTGATGTTTTGATGCATGTAATTGGAATTACCTGCTCTGTTCCATTCTTGTACACCAGCACGTCCTGCAGTTTGAGTCAAATCAGATTTTATATCTTACATTACATAGATGAACTTGATAGATATGTGAGCATGGGGCATACCAGTGCTCCAGATACTAAGATGTAAAACTCTGTGGGAATCTCGTTTTTTAAAATAATATCAACCTTAGGTGGAAAATATTCTGCTTTCATTTCTGTTACCTGGAAAAAAGCACAAGAAAATGCAGAGTTAGTGTTACTTTGTGTTATAGGTATCTATCATAATTTCTACCTTCTGTTTTGATAGTAGCTATACCACTGTCTTCACTGATACAGGTTTTATGGAGAGCAAAGGACATTTACCAACTGGGTAATAAGATCTTCAGAAACTCCTTTGAATAGGTAGGTGTTTACAACAACATCATGGAATAGATGTTGAGCAATGCTGGATCTGATTGCTTTTGGTAAGTCTCCTAACACTTCTTCTTGCTGCAACTCTGCTGTCTTGAACTTGAGTTGCATATGTGCTAACATTTGCTCTTTCAAGCCTTCCGGGAGTCTATTCTTGCTCGCATATCTTAATATCTGATTGATCGCATTCCTCTGCGAAACAACAAACAAGTAGATGTGTTCTGTTAGATTGTTCTAGCTGTAGGATTGTTATATAGATGAAAGATTCGATCATGACTTGAACATTTAGCATTCCCGTTTTAGGTTGTTAAGGCATGTTTGGTGAAGTGAAATCGGCAGGCAAGTGGGTTGAGCTCTAGAAGATTCCAAATTTTATAGATATTCATAGTCCTGATAGAAACCTATGACAGAATCCGTTGCAATGATAAAGCATATGAGCAGGGTAAGAGAGAAATTACCATAGCAAAAGTACGGACGGCAGCATGGACAATGAGATTTGTCATGTTTCCGATTATATAAGCTGTGAGGCCAATGTTGAATAGCATGTAAAACATATTAAAAATCTTCTCTCCTGTGTTCACTGCATGCAAGTCTCCGTAGCCAACAGTGGTTAGAGTGACAATTGACCAGTAAATGGAGTAGGTGTAACCCAACCAGATGCTTCTGTGTTTGAAATCTTCAACCTGAGCTCCAATCCATGTATTGCTTGCTGTATCATGATGGGCAGCAAGCCAGTAGTAGAAGCATCCTGCCGAGTGAACCGCGAATAGTGTAACCTGCCATGGATGAAAGATCAAGTCTTGACGAGCGAATAAAACTCAAAAGTTAATCGTTGTGGTGGTGAAGGAGTTGACGATTACACTGATTAGTTTAAGCAATCTGGTATAAAAGTAGCTGAAGCGTGTGTCTTTCTCTAGCCTGTAGAAAACAAGTTGTTGATTAAATAAGCATACCCCCCTCTCTGTTAGACAGTATTGAAATTTACCTTTTGTAGAGTTCAGTCACACGCCTGAGTCGCCAAAGCCGAAGCAAGTTGAGGAAACCGAAGATTTCTCCATTGTGCATTTCACCAGTTATGAGACTGTAAATGGTTTGAAATGGTAGAGTTGAGGCTACGTCCATGGGGAAAAATAACCTGGTGATATACCTGAGAAAACATGCTAGAAATGTTATTGTTAAAACCAAATTTATGACTAAACTATCACTGGGTAGCTTCTAACGGTAGGGTATTTCTGTCAGGTAATCAAAGGATGAAGGGATCCCACTATTTTTTTTTTTAAATATATCCATTCAAACAGATCATATTAGAATTTGGTTTGGAATCTTCGTGGGTTCTTCTATTGTTAGGGCTAAAGTGGAGCACCTTGTTGTGAAATTAAAGGATGTGTTGCTGTGATTTGGAATCATACCGTACTGCAATTTTCTTGTGATCATCCACGAGAAGATAGGTCTTCTTGTCCAAATAAGCCACGAAGAAAGTCAAGACAATATCAGCGGCAAAGAAGGCATCGACCACCAAATCTACCGGCAAAAGTCCTCCGGTGGCGGTTTTCTTAAAAGCCAGCTCAAAAGGAGATGCCCATGCTGAGTATACCACCAGCACCACAAGGAACGTCTGCCACCACCTGCATCACATCAACTGTTCAACATTAAATTCTTGTCACGAATAAAGCCTATAATTACTAGGTAAAACAACTGTTATTTATGAATTTTTATTTTAACTATGTACTTTAACTTTTATATTATTTATCTTACTTTTATTTTAATTGTTACACTATTATTTATAATGGGTGAAATTGTCTATATAATTAGTTATAAAGTTTTATTACCTGAATTTACATTATATTTTTTTATATATATTTTTATTAAAAAATTATTTTTAAAGTAATCATATAAAATAAAACACAATTCAAAAACATATAAAACTAAAATTTCGACCATTTGCTGTTTGGACTCCGTTTAGGCGGCAATATTAACGGAGGCTAGCCAAACAAGTTAGGGGTCCCGAATACAAATTGGCTCGGGATTACTCATTGGTCCCGGTTAATTAATGTTCGTTGAAATCGGGATTTATGAAAGCAATAGGTAGGTATTAACAGTAACAGACAAGACCCTATCCCTCCCCCCTCGAAAAACAAAATGTTGAATAATTTAAATTAGCTCCTCTCACCCCCACCTCACGGATGCTCCATGAACAGTCACGAACTCACGGACGCCGCCTGCTACAGGCCACGCCCAGTTCCAATTCAGTATTCAAAGTAAACAATAGTAATCAAAGAAGGTAGGAAGTAAAAACGAAAATCAAAATCAACACGGAAAAATGTACTGAATCAAAGAAGGTAGGAAGTAAAAACGAAAATCAAAATCAAACACGGAAAAATGTACTGAGTCAAAGAAGGTAGGAAGTATAAACAAAAATCAAAATCAAAACGGATCAAGAAAACTCACCGGTATCTTCTATCATATGGAGCGATGACATATTTCTTCAGGTGCAAGTAACCATCATCAACAACAGTTCCAAAAGCTGGTAAAAGGCTGCTCGAAACGGAGGCTAGATTCTTCGTGATGTCTCCACTCGACCGTCGTCGAAACAGTGACGGCAACGGTGACCTTGTTTCTGATCCGGGCATTGGTAGCCGTACCCCTGCTTAGCAGCAATAGAGAAATAGGAGAAGGGACGAAGGAGAGAGAAGCTTTGAATAAGAATAGATAGTGCGAGGAGATCGGTGATGACCTTTCATTGAATAATAATAATCAATATTGTATGCTGGGAAGTTTTCTTTTGAATTTTTTGGATCTATATATATATCTTTTGAATTTTTTGGATATATATATATATATATATATACATTTATGACATTGAAAACTATAGGTTGATAGAAGAAATCAAATTAGATTAAGTTGCCGTTTTGAGTTTTGTTTTTAAAAATATTTTTTATTAAAAAATATTAATATTAAAATATATAAATAATCTAAAAATACTAAAATTTTAAAAAATATTTTTAAAACAAACTAATAAACACCCCTGAAACTTCGAGAGTTGACTAATCATCGCCTCGAGTCTACAAATTTCCTTATAATTCTAGCGGCAGTGCGGCTCGCCCGCCATTTCCTTTTAGATCATTGGAGGTCACGCGTAAAGACTCTTTTTTTTTGTTTATTTATTTATTTATTATTATTATTATCATTATTATATGGCACTATTTACTAGGGCTGCCTAAGGACAAATCATTTGAGTCTTATTTATTTTTGTGCTTTTAATATATTTTAAAAAAAACAAGTGTTTTATTATTATTAATTTAACCATTTCAAATCGTTTTGAAATAATAATGTTAAAAACATTTTTTTCCAAAAAAAAACATTATTTAATATATTTTCAAATAAATTAATTTTAAAAAATAACCCCACCCACTATATTTACCAATAATCTGCCACTAGCTCTGATTTCTGCCACTAATCTTGCTGGATGATGACATGACTATAAACAAAGGATCGTTGATTATAGAAGCCTAGTTTTCCTACTCCGTAGAGACAATGCTCTCTCGCTTTCCCAAACAGTACGCGTGCCTAAGCTCACTGACTTTGTTTTTTCTTCTCCCGAATAACACACCATTGACAAATGGAGACCGCTAGCAGATCCCAGGTAGGGCCCACACATCATCGGCTAGGGTTTCCAGAGACACGTCAGGGTGTATTCGTTGGGCATTTAGGGACACAAAATTACCAATTCGAGACAATAATAAATGAAGAAGGTATACGCCATATATCATGCAATGCACTTTCAGGAAAGAAAAATAAAAATAAAAATGGAATAGCCATTAAAGGATAACAAAAAAGGAAAGCCTTTTATTTTTATTTTTTTTAAATAAGAGTTGACTTCTTTAGATTGATATCGACATTTTAATTTTTCTACCCATAAGGATTGAGTTGACTTTCTAAATATATTATTGTGAAGAATTATATAAATAAGCCTATTTGTATTTTCTCATTTTTTTTAACCAGATATTCGAACGTCAGGTGTGGCTAAAATGGTCTGTTGCTTTTTTCCTCACATACGTGCGTGCATGCATGCATAGTGTACACACACGCACACAGAGAGTTGCATGAAGGTTTGTTTTCACTATTTTTTTTATATTTTAAATTAAAAAATATTTTTAAATCATGAATAATATAAAAAATAATTTTTAAAAACAAAAAAAATATTATTTTAATATACATTGCTAAATAAAAAAATATTTTTAAAAATAACAGCAGCTAACTTAAAATCAGGCACGAAAATTGGAGCCAAGAAGGCTCGTTCTATTGATGAGTGTAGAGGGAAATCAATCTCATGCCCGGCCCAGCTTGTGCAAAAAAAAAAAAAAAAACTTAAATCAAATAACATTTTATGTTCCAAATAATTTATTTATTTATTTTACAGTTTAAAGACAAAAAAATAAAAATAAAATCCATAACCGTTACCGTGTTTTCTTTTGGCAGTATGAAAAATTCATGGCTTGTTAGGTATTGGGTAAGCCCAACATGAAATTCATGCTAACATCTAGTAACATTGAACAAGGGTTTCTTGGATCTTTGACGAACAACACATCTCTTCAAAACACCAAGTACTTAGCCTCATAATCCGGATCAACAGTAATATGATGATGAGAGAGTCAATGTTTTATCACTGTAATTAATTGTTTATTTAAAGATAAATTTTAACAATTACTTTATATGTTTTTAAATATCTTATTCATTCCTTTGTTAAGATGCTATAGTTGTAGGCTAATTATTAGAAAAATATGTATATGACATGTTAAATATTTTATAAAATTAAAATAAACTCACAAATTGAAATGTCCTTCACAATACAACTCACAAATTAAAGCTAAACAAGGTTAAAATTAACAAAAAAGAATAAAGATTTTCATAGGAAAACCTAAGTTTGTAATTTCACGCCGACAAAAACACAATTACACAGGAGGTGATTGAATCAAAATCATAAAGTCAACAATATATCCCCAGACCCTTGGAATGGTCCGAAGCCATGGCTAAGTGCTGTCCCGAATTTCTCCCCCGTGGCATCAACATGTTCATGCGAAGTTGACAAAATGGCAGAGCAGGTTGAAAGGTGTAGCACCACTTCCTTGTTTTTCAGTGCTATATATCACTTTCTGGAAGTACTTTTTATCTCTGGTTTAGGTCACCTCATTCTCTCGCACTGGGCAACTATTTTTGTCCACAATAGCTATGAGAAAGAAGAAATCTGACAGCATGAACAGAGACATTGGAGTGTAGAATCAGGTTGGAAACTAAGATTCACGTCCGAGTGGAATGAATAAACATGTTTCAGAATTGTTTCTCACTGTATTTTTAAATTGTTTTTGAAAAAAAATAATTTTTTTTTTATTAATTTAAATGAAATATTTTTGATGTTTTCAAATTGACAAATCTATACATCTTATATATTATAACTAGCCACACGACTTGTGCTTTGCTGCGAGTCGGGTAAGAAAATCAATGTTCAGTCAACGCAATTATATTTTAAAAAAGGGGAAAAATCAATATCTATAGAGAAAAAACATTTTCAAATGAAAATCATAATAAAAAAATCTAACTCATATCAACTTATTAAGCTCATGATCCAAGTTATTTTATGAAAAAATCAAATATGAAAAGGCCTCGAACTAGTTCTTAACAAATTAAATATTGAAAGATAAAATTAAAAAATATACAAAAAGTTAAAAATATAACAAAGGCTGTATAAAAGCAAATGTTCAAAACGACAGCGTTTAGCTGCTGAAACAACGTAAAAGCTGCGTTTCGCAAAACGGGAGTGAGTGGGTGTGTCCCCTCTCCCTAGCCCAAAAAGATGGCCTGAAATTAACTAATCAATAACCCTAGAAAAGGTAAAGTAACCCCACCACGATCCTTACAGTTAACCAGGCCAGGCCAGGCCAGTAAAATTCATTTAGGCGGGAAACAAATCCCCAGAATTTTACCCCCTTCCCATCCTCTCTCCGCCAATCCCCTCTCCATTTCACCCTCTCAAATCTCCGCATCCTCTCTCCCTGCAAAATGATCGATGACGAGAAGGCAAAAGACGTCGCCGTTTTGAACGACGTTCCGTATTACGAATCGGAAGTCGACAAGATTCGTGGCCGCTGGGAACTCGCTTCGATTCTTAATTTTTTGAGCGTACAATCAACAATCCTTCCTTTTTTTTTTAAAAAAAAATCTATTTTAAATAAGTTCGTGTATGAATCTTATTTAAAATTGGGGTTTTCTTTACAGATATTTGAGCCAGTTCTTGGGGTTGATTTGAAGTTAACAGCAGAGGAGATTGAGAGCGGTCTTGTTAAGCCTGATAAATCACTGGCTCATCTTCACGTTAAGCTATTAAAGGTACTTCCCCTCCCCCAATTTTTATTTATCTACGTTTGCTTGATTTTTTTTTATAAATGCAGCTATTATTATATATAAAATAATTATAAAGGCCACATTCATAGAAATTCTTATAATCGCTGAAGTAATTATTTTGGATCAGAAATTCTTATCATGATGTATATTTTAAGAATTGGGAAAAAAAACGAAAGGCACGGATCGGGACAAGAAATAATCATAGCTGTTGCATTGTGGAACCTGCATGTGGGGGCTCACAAGTTTGATAGCTATGGTTATTACTTTTCTCCTGCCGACAATGTGTTTTTCATGTGTTGTTATTTTTTGGTATAAATGATTCAAATGAATTGAATGAATATTTTCTTATGAGCTAACACATGATTTAAATTCGGGTTTGATGACACTGGATGCTTATTGAGTTTATGCGTGTTGTGTTTTCTTGTATTTCGTGTATTACTGGATTTGATGCATTGAGGAAGCTGTACTGATTTTTAGAATTGAAAATCATGCGTATGGATGCTATGAAAGGTAATTGTTTAGTATAAGATGCTGTAGAAAGCAAGAGAATAATGCTTTATGAAATGAAAGTAGTCGCATGGAAGCGATCCTACTTGAAAGGATGCAGTGCCATTGGATGCGTGGGACGCACCTTTGGTTCCAGCGGATACTAAAAATCCAATGGCTAAGGACCTTTAGCGAAGGGGTCAATGTCATTGGTTGATGTGTATAACACTTTGCACAGCGAGTAGGAATAACTTTGCCCTCATGTAGTTTGTGTTCAATGTTCAATTTCCTTGGAAGAATTTCCACGTGGATAATATCCTTACAAGTTTTTATGAATGTGGAATTTTCAACAGGGGATACCACCTGTGAGTAAAAAACTGAAAGCATCTGATGCATGGGTGACTGCACTTTGTAAAACACTAGACACTTGGTGGCCGTGGGTAAGCAACTTTTGATTTTCAACTATGTAGAAAGGATTTTCACAGAATTTGAAATTTGCATTGCTTATTTATGTTTTCCTTTAACAGGTTGCTGAAGGTGAGTTACCGCTGAAGGCAGCCAAAGGGTAAAACCACCAATACTCTGTCTCATGTTGTTTCCTAAAAGATAAGTTTTCATTCCTCATTTAGACTAACTCAGATCATGATGGTTTGATGCTGCTGTGGTATGTGCAGAGAGGAGATATCTGTGTACCAGGAACTGGATCCAACTAATAGATTGCTGATTTTGAAAGCACTCTGTGAAATCAGAGCTGAAGTAATATGCCTTGCCATTCTGATTCTACATTTTCCTCAAATGTTGGAAGTTCTTTATCTTGTTTTTAACTGGATGATGTTCTAGATAATCGTATCTCTGATCGGTGCATTTGCATCCTTTTGTTTTTCATAGTATTTATATTCTGTGCAAGCTTGGTTTGTTTAAGGCTTTGTGGTCATGTCTATCAGTGGAAAACCACGTTCTCTATTTGGGTGGGATATATTTAAAACGAGTGAGATGTTGTAGTTTTTCCATGTTTCCTTGTTAATTTGGTGTAACCCATTCACTCTGTTTACAGCAAGATGACATTGCATCATATGTTAATACTTCCTTGAAAGATGGAACTGGAATTTCTTATTTCCGGAAAGATAAGGTCGGGGGTGATGGAACGGCAACCTCTTACTGGTAATTCTTGTGTATGCTCTGAATTTCATTTAATTTGCTGTGCGAGAGTTGACAATATTAATTGTACTTACAGGTATGATGGAAATTCTGCCATTGGCCATAGATTATACAAGGAAGTAAACATGACCAGGGCTAATAATAGAATGAAGGGTAAAGCATCAAAAAATCTGCCAGCTACCTGTTTGCAATGGGAAATACTTGCAACCAATCTCAAGGGATTTCAGAAAGTTGTGGTAAGTTTAGCATTCTTCTGATTCAACTGCAGGGAATTTTAGTTACTTTGTTTCTTGCTGGTAATGGCAGAATGAACTATCTTCTAGCAAAGTCGTGGCAGATGTTGCAGCTGGCAAGACCATTGAAACTGATGTCCTGCCTATCATTCAAAAATTTCAGAAGGTTTGCTTATGCATTTCTTTTATAATCATGTCGTAATAGTGTGGGTTTTATCACGCGTTAGTTTATTTTTCTTTCATGTTGATGATAAATAATCTGTTCATTGTCACTGTATTCAACAGAAGAAAGATAGGGCTCTCAAACAAAAAGAAAGGCAAGAAGAGCTCCTGAACAGTTTTAGATCCTACAGTGCTGGGATTACACGTTCCTGCCGCAGTCGCAGACCTATCAATTATACATATGGTATGATGTGTATCTCATCTGTATTCATTCTATGGCCTGGTTGTGTGGCATTTAATAAAATATTTGTTGGTATTTTTGCTGCTTTTTCATTGTCTTGCTGAACTACATCAAATATCAAATAGTCATAAAGACCACCAGAACATTTTTTGGACTTATAACTGCCTCCCTGTGGTCAAGTGCATTACTAAACTTCTAGAGGATGTCAAATTCTGAATAAGATGGAGAAAAAAGTTGTGCTCTAAATTTCACAAGCTAACCAATATTTTTCTTTGTTTTTTGGGTTACAGTTTATCATACTTTCTTGCTTGTTTCAAACAATTTTTTGATCTAAGAACCTTCGCGGTACTTGAGCATTACTTACAATTAACTTTTTGATTTGGGATCCAATATGCAGATGATTATGACCGTGCGATTGATGAGGCTATAAAAATAACAAAGTAAGAGATGGTTGTTATCCCTATATGAAATAAACTTGTCATTACTGCTTTTGTGAACTGCATTTATATATTCTGAATCTACCAACAAAGTTCTTTGCTAATGCTGTTCTTTAATACCTTGTATGCAATTTGTCCCTCTTATTGAGAATAGTATACATAACCTTTTCTACATGATGACTTCAATTTACTATCCAGGAAAAGGAACACAATTGAAGAGCAGAACAATGACAGGAAACATGTCAAGCAGGGAATCGCTTCTAATGGGGGTTCAAACATGGGCATGGATTCAAAAGAAAGTCCTGGTGAAAAAGATGATTCAGACATGAGTGCAGAATCCAAAGGTAATATTGAAAAGGGAAACTTCTCGGATAGTGAAGAAAGTGACAAGCTTGAAGAGGCAGGTAATGATGATGATGACGGTGATGATGATTATGATGACAAAATGGATTACGATAACGGGAGTAGATCTGGCAAATCTGGTGAAGAAAATGAAACTTTTGGTGGCAAGAACATTGCACGTAAGTTTGGTTCACGTTGGAGTTCAAGACTTGCTGGAGTTGCAAGCCATCCTGTTGTGGAAGCTGGAAACTTTGGCACAAAGAACAGGTTGAGGCAAAGACCCACGCGTAACTCTGCCCTGGACTCTATGATTGTGCTTGATTCAGATGATGAAAGTTCATCAAAACGTACCACCAGCGAGATATCTGGGCATGAAGATTCGTCTCCGGTTTGTAATTCAGAAGGGGTGAGTGACAGTTTGTAAACCAGTCAGTGCAAGTGATTATGCTTGAAAACTTTGTCGGGAGGAGATATCTTGAAGTCGGTGCATGTTTTGAATACGTGCCAGCCACTGTGTTCCATCTAGGAATCCAAACTCTAATTTGCACCCTTGTGCTTTCTGAGATCCTGTTTTGAAAGGATATGTAGAGAGCGAGAGAGATATCCTGTACAGAGTTGTAAAGCTACCAACATATTTAAATCCCTCTTAAAATGGAATTATGTACTCCGTTTAAATGGAATTCCTCCCTAGCATGGAGGAATAGCCTGTATAATTAGTTGATTAACCGTTTGTAAAAGAGGTGGTCGGGTAATTGGAAACATGGGATTTAGCTAATGTCCGGGCTTCAAATTGATAACAGTCATCGTGAAGCTCTTGAAAATGGGGCAAATATACTTTTTGACAGGGTACCCTACATATCTTGCTCCGCATAGAGATATTTTTACCATTTGTAGTGCTTAAAATTGGTTCTTAAGTGGAAGGCTTGCACCGACGAGCAGATTCGTCGCTTTCATGCTGACAACAAGGCTTGTTTTCAGTTCGTGCCTTCACTAGTGACAGCATGACAGAAATTGCCGAAGCAAATTCACATGAATCCGACGAGCTTATGCTGTATGTCTGAACTCTTAACAGGCTGCGCTATAATTTTACATGACATACAAATAAATTTCTAAATTAATTAAAACTCATAAAAATAATCGTGTCCCAAAATCCGTAAAAAGTAATGAAAACTCGTTCCAATCTTGGCCTAAAAGAACTTTTTGTTTTTAGATGCGAGAGCACTATATTTTCTGGAAAGTATATTTTATGAATCTATATGAACGATTAAAACTCTGGTTGTTCCAGGTTTTTATAGAAGATACACATCCTGACTCGAACTCAAGATCTGTTATGCAAATCGCAATCATTTGCCATCACGCTACACCTCCTTTAAAGGCCGTCTAAAAGAACACTATCTCGTGAAAAAAAAAGCACATATTGAGAGCAATTATTTTTAAAACATAACATTTTTTACTATCTTCGAAATTTGTAACTCCATTTCCCATTTTGCAAGAACTTTTTAAATATTTTCTTGGTATTATTTTCGATTGTTGTTATTTCCAAATCCTTAATAACAAAAATCACAAACGATTATTCCAATAACCCCGAAATCCTCCCATTCAACAACACATAACAGGATTTTCATGGCCCAAAAAGAAAAGAAAATCCATCATTTGACCCAGGCCCGACCAACCCAACCCATCCCAAGCATCACCTAGCCCAACCCATCCCAAGCATCACCTAGCCCAACCCATACCAGCCTAGCCCAAACATTCCCATCCTAGCAACCAACACATGAAGAAAAGTAATAATAATAATAATAATAATAATCAATAGATAAATAAAACCGCATACGTCAAGAATTACAGGACGGCGAATAATGGCATCCACAACTAGAGAATCTAGAAGGAGAAGGATCATCGATAGAGGATCTGACCGTTTAGCCCTCATCACTGGTCAGATCCAAGCCATCCCATCCCAAAAGTTGGTTTCCGAGGACTCACATCCTCATATCTCCGGTGAAATAACCGGTACGGTGCTCCGCTCCCTTCTCTCCTCTTCTCATATCATATGTCAAATCTAATTGCCCCATTATTTTTATTAAATTTTGAAAACCTACAAAAACGGTAAGGCTGTGTTTTGAAGGGCAAGGTTTAGCTGCTGCTGCTAGACAATGAATGTAATCTGTATAACAGTTACTTTATGGTTGCACTGGTTAGGATTATGAAGAACTTGAAAGGTTATCGTGCTTTTATATCTATAGATTGTTCAGGATTCTGAATTTAGAAACTTGTTTTTTGTTGCAGTTTCTCCTGATGGGAAAGATGGAGTTTCTGATTCTAAATTGTTGGATTGTGAGCCCACCGCCATTGCCGCTGGCAGCGATGAAAGCACCGTGGAAACATCTTTACGTGGGTTTGAGACAGGTGTGGAAGCATCATTAGTTCCTTCTGTGGAAACAAGCAGCAAAGTAGAATCATCTTTGGCCACAGCCACGGCTCAGAAATCGACTAGGTCAAATTCAGGAACAGAGCAAAAGATAAAACCACCACCACGGACAAGTCGTCTTGTGACACTAAATCAAATAAGCTCTGCCATCGCAGCATCGGAGAAACCCCGACTCCGTTGTTCTGTTGTTATAGGCCTTTTGGTTGTCTTATCGTATTTAGGATTTCCTCTTCTGGGCAGCAACTTTGCGAGGAGCATTATTGGTTTTAGGCCTCTTTATCTACTTTTGCTAACCAATTTAACCCTTGTGATAGTGCCGCTTCTCTTCGATAATCAAAGAGGTTTTGAAAGGGCTGTGGATGCAGAAAGCAAGATTCCTTCAACTGATGGTTCTGATTGGATTGAACAAGCAGGTAACGTGATGGAGGTAGGTTTGGTGATTCAAAAGGCAATGGATGCAGCATTTATGGATTGTAGTGTTTATGCCGTGATAATTATTTGCGGCATTGCCTTGGTCTAATATGTTATTTTCTCTCAACATGTTTTTGTTCATTCTTTCTGGAACAACCTTTGGTTTCTGAATAAATTTACGATAGTTTTATTTTCTGCATTTGCTGCTTTCTTTTTGATTTGATCCGCATATGGGACATGAATTTATGGAAAATAGATCCTGCTATGCAAAACATCTCTTATCCTGCTATACTATGCTTTGAAATTCAGTTGGGTTGGGGGTGGAAGCTTTAATTTCACAGTGCAGGTTTTGCACTTCATCACGAGCTGTCTGGATAGCCTGGAAAACGATCCCATTTACACATACAAACTTAAATAGTTTTGTTTGCCGCTACCATCACTTGACCTCTTACATATTTGTGCCTTGGTAGCTTTAATCCTGACGATTATAACTTGTTCGGGCACTGCAAAACCTATTGACAAACTACGAATCAAAGACATTTTGGTTAAGAGGCACATAAACTTCATGAGTCCCAGTTGTTCTTTGGATGAGATCATGAATTTTTAATGTATGAGATCGAGAGCTGCTTTCTTGCCAAGGAACTGTTCTTTGTCCAGCACCAACTCGAGGCTTCATCTACATAGACATTTCCCATTGGAGGTTCTTGTGTTAACCCAGGCATTCACTCCCATCCTCCGGCATTATTTCAATTATACGAGGATCAGTTGTGTCCCGATGGGAAGTCAGCACCTCTAGCAACCAGAAAATGTCTCTTGAAAATGGCTTCGAATCATCCCATGATACAAATTCTTGAACCACATTGTTGATGTCAATCAAACTAGATCCTGGTGTTTTCTTCATGCTCTTACTTTTGATAAGCTTTCGCATCCTCGACACACCATCCCACTTGCCAAGATCTGCATATATATTGGAAAGCAAAACATAATTTCCTGTATCATCTGGTTCAAGCTCTTCGAGGTGTTCCATTGCAATAATAGCAATATCAAGATTAGAATGAGTCCTGCAAGAACTTAATAATGAACCCCATATCTTCGAATCAGGCTTCATAGGCATCTTCTCTATAACATCAAGAGCCTGATTAAGGTGCCCTGCACGTCCAAGAATGTCAACCAAGCTGCCATAATGCTCAACCTCTGGCTCTATATGATAATCTTTACTCATGGAATCGAAGTATGCTAACCCCTCATTCCAAAAACCAGCATGAGCACAAGCTGATAGAAGACCAAGAAACGTAATACCATTTGGTTCAATGTTTGCTTGCTTCATTCTTTCAAACATTTCAATGGCTTCGCGAGCTTTCCCATGATTTGCCAGCCCTCTAATCATGGTACTCCAAGAAATCACATCTCTCTTGCACATTTGATCAAACAGTTGACAAGCTTGACCAATGCAGCCACATTTTGAGTACATTTCCATAAGAGCATTACATATGGATGTCTTCCTCAACAACCCATTTCTATCACAATATATATGTATCCATTTCCCAACTTCAAGAGCTCCTAGCTGCGCACACGCTGGCAAAACAGAAATAATACTAATCTCATCAGGCTCAACGCCCACAATTTGCATTTGACGAAACACATCCAACGCATCGGCGTAAGATCCGAAACGCGTGTAACCAGAAATCATCGCTGTCCAAGATACTATAGTCCTGTAAGGCATTGAATCAAACAAAGCTCTTGCCTTTCTCATCTGACCCACCCCAACATGCCCAGAAATAATACTATTCCACGAAATTGCATCTCTTTCAACCATGCCTTCAAACACCTTATGTGCACCCAATAAACTTTCACACTTCGTGTACATATCAATTAGAGCATTCTCCATAGTAATATTAGACTTCGGCCCAAACTTGCACAAGTGGGCATGGATTTGCTTACCTAGATTATAACAAACAAGCCCTGAACAAGATTTAATAACAAAGGGGAATGTGAATCTGTCAGGGAAAATTGGGTTTTCTCTTTCCGGGTCTTTTAGCCTTAGCATTTCCTTATAAAACAAGATTGCTGAAGTATACCCTTCATTGTGTGTGTAAGCTCTTATCATTGCGTTGTATAAATACCCGTTTGGTTCTTTGACTTGATTAAAAAGCAAGCTGGCGTAACCAAGATCCTCACTTTTATCACACACATCTACCATTTTTGTCACCAAGAAGTTGCTCTGCGAAAGTGAGTACTTGATAACACGAGCATGGATGCTCTTCAACTCTACAATGTTTTTGCAGTTTTGCAAAATGGGTACAAAGAAATTCTCTAGTTCTCTGATTTTAAAGGCACCAATTCTTGTTGCCATTAAAGAAGGGAGCTTTTAGTATATTTGACAATCAATGAATAGAGGGTTGTTTTCAGTGTGAGGCGAGGCAGAAGTTTGCATACTTTTTGCGGTTTTGCTCAACAAAGTTTGTTTCTTGATCAAGGAATGCAAGTGCACGGAGCTGAGGTGAAAGTGAGGTTTGGGTTCTACTTGACGTTAAGCAATGATCTTATAGCTATGCATGGAAAATGAGGTAGAGTGAATGAAGCTTGTGATGTGTTCGATAGAATGCTTGAAAGAAATGTGGTTTCATGGAGAACTCTTATGCGTCATGATCACTCTTCTCCGAAATGAGCGTATCCAGTGCGACACCGAATGATTTCACCTTTTCGCTGAATCTTAAAGCCTGTGGTTTGTTAAATAGCCTTGATATCGGAAGACAAACTCATGATATTCGTGTGAGAACTGGATTTGATATGGAAGAATCACTGGTGGGGAATTCTACATGTTCTCAAACTATGGAAGAATCACTGAAGCCGCCCGTATGTTTGAAGCCATGCTTGTTAGGAACCCTGCAAGCTGGAATGCTGTGATAGCAGGATAAACTCTTGCAAGATTTTATGAGAAAGCTCTAGTTTTGTTTCGAAAAAATAAAAGAAGTGCTTGATGAATTTACGTTTGCAAGCACAATGAAGGCTTGCACTGCCTCAAGGAAGGAAACCAAACTCATGCTTTCTCGATTGCTAGTGGGTTATTGTATTCTGTTAACACTGCCATTGCCGGTGCAGACATCTCAGAAAATTTTGGATGTGTATCTGAAGTGTGGAATGATAAAAGAAGCAGAGAAATTCCCGCTAGAAATGTGATTTCTTGGACATCTATGATCACTGGCTATTTTCCATGCGGTCTTGAACGAAATGCAATTAGGTAGTACCGGGGGTCTTTTGTCAATTTGATACAGATTAATTCATAATCTTTTTTTAGAAATATAATATAGTTTAAATATAACGGGTTTATCTCCTAAAATCAACCAAAGTTTTATAAAGTTTATTTTCAAGAGATGAAATTTAAAAATAATATAGTGGTGATAATTTCCTTTGATGATTGTTTGAGGGTACCATTTGCGTAGCTAAAAATATTTTAGCATTTGAGATATGTAACCATAATTATATTATGTTCTCTTTTATTAAAAAAAAGAAGAAGATGTTCTCATAAGCTGAGGTATAAAGGATATCTAAAAGCAATATATAAGTTCAACTAGCTCGCATGAATATTTTATATGGAGAGATCATTCATGTTTGTGGAAAGGCTCATGTGATGGTTGTGTATATAATCCTTAGACTTGATATCATTAAGTTGTTTTATATAGAAAATGTTATGATTTGATCCTATTATATGTCATCTTAATTAAGATAATGAAAGAATAGACATTGAGTATAACATGAACTATATAAATTTGCCTAAGTGGGTGTTTGACTCTGCGGTGTGGCCCGCGGTTGAGGCTCACCGCAGAGCCAAACGTAGATTTACCAAACGGGAATGTGAAATTATATGGTGGGCCCCACCAATGAATTAAAATTTCAGCCGTAGTTGCAAAAGCAACTGAGAGTTGCTTTTGTATCTGCGGCACACTCTGCCTCTGCTTTGCATCCTAATTTCACCAGAGAGAGAGAAGCAAGCAAATCCATCATTGATTAACACTGGTTCTTTCTTTCTTAGCAACAAAACAGAAGATGAATAAACACTTCAACAAAACAGAATCGCAGACGCGATGGATGGAGGATTTCAGAAGTGAGATTGCCACCGTAGTGGTGGAGAATTGGTCGGAAAGAGTCCTCTTCAAGTGGCTCACAGATTTTCCTTGTCATAACTCTCACCTGTCCAGGGAAGCGTGATTCCAACTAATAATGGGAATGGCACTAGGACCATGAGGAAGGCTGTGCCTGTTAGTGGGCTTGAGACGAGTGAAAAGGGATTGGAGGAGAACACAGAAGGACAAGGAAACAAGGATAATGATCATTTTCATCTCATGGTTTTTTCATTTTTATTTTAAATAATAATAATAAAACGGAATAAATCGTATAAAATATTGATGATAAATAAAATATTTTATTTAATTTGCAAACGTTATTATTTAATTTATTAGAAGATGATCACAATGTGATATTATTTTTGTTAAATATGATCGCAATCTTAATTTTATTCCTGAAGATATTTTATTAGATGTTGTTCCTCGATCAAATAGTCAGTAATCGCAGACGCGTTCACGTATGAATTTAGTTCGTGATGGAATTGCAAGTAGTTTGATTATTTCAATTATTTTATTATAATAATTATTAATAAATATACAAAATTATTCCAACAAAATATTTATATATGTGTACATATGTATGTGTGTGTATACATGTGTATTTTTAATTAATTTCACAAGTTGACAGCAATATGAAAAACATGGTAACCAAACACACAAAACTGTTTTTCATTAAACTCAACATCAACCACAGTTTTAACCAAACACAAATTTCAGTT
This sequence comes from Salix purpurea, assembly GCA_027405865.1. NCBI lineage: Eukaryota > Viridiplantae > Streptophyta > Magnoliopsida > Malpighiales > Salicaceae > Salix > Salix purpurea. The sequence continues at coordinate 3,297,806 of JAOWLH010000023.1, forward strand.
ACGAACCGCAGCTAAAAGCGCTTTTCATAAACCTGCTTTTTTTCAACCTCAACCACAACAGCAACAGCTGTGCCAAACAGGCCCTAAGGATTTATTACTCTAGGTGAATATGAGAAAATGTTACATATGCTAGAAATTATATTGACTAAGAAATCATTGACCAATATGGAATGAGATTTGGAAAGAGTTCCAAATCTTATTTAAATGATGGATTACTATTATATAAAGAACAAACATGATTTAACATGACTAATATATTCTATATTTTAATGTTAAATTGAAACATTATTGATGAAATTCTATTAATTACAATAAGAAAACGAATCAATGAAAGGTTAAGTCAAACCACCAATGATTTGTCTAATATTTAAGGGATTATGACATTTTAGTAGACGATTTATCTAATCTTCAAACATAAATTAATTAATTTTTGAATTGATGATAGATCAAATTATTTAATATATTTAATTATAATTTATATTTGGGTCAGCATATTAGAAATCTAACGGGTCGTACAAATTAAGAATTATTAGTAAGAAATTAAACTATAATGATTTAATTAACAACAACTTGATTAAATTATATCTTAAAAATTAAAGACTGGAACATAATTAATCATATATTATATTTCTAAACCTAGAAAAATCAAGTAACGACTTGATTGGGTTAATTTCTAAAATCTTATATATATATTATTCAGGGGCAAATTGATACTTTGTCAATTTCTATGATTTTTCAATTTGCCTATAAATTAGTGAAATATCAATTTTTGGCTTAAAAAATATTCATATATGAATTCAGGATAATTTTATAAATAAACTTAAGCTGCATGTCTTCTATAAAATTTATTTTTCATATCAACATATCAAAATAATCCAATAATATATACATGGTTAACAAACACATCATTAACAATTGAAAGAAATTGATTGAGAAAAATATGAAGACACGAGCAATAAATTGCTCGTTTGAGAATGTAGTTGAGGTTGTTTTTGGAAGAAAAAAAATCATTCGAAAATATATTAAAATGATGTTTTTATATTTTTTAAAAATTATTTTTGATATTAGCATATAAAAATGATCTAAAACACCATTTTTTTTTTAATTTAAAGTGAAAAATAAAAATAATTTTATTTTTATTTTTTTTCAAAAATAATTTTGAAACTTAGTGTGAAATAAAGTTGAAACTTTTAGCCAGGATGAAAATGTAGTTTTACCAAACAAGTCCGAAATCAACAAGGAAGGCGCTAAAAATAAAACGGCCGTTACAAGGCGGCGATCAAAAGAAACAATCCTCTTTCCTCTCGGACTCCATTAGCATATATATAAGACACAACAGGCCCTAGTTTTTCACTCTTACACTTCTTGAGCAAAAACATCAGTTCTTGAACAAAGAAGAATGGCTGCTACGAAAATTACAGCGGTGTGGAGACAGAATTTCCAACAGGAGATTTTCAGATTGGACGCTGCCCTGTTCAAGTTTCCACTTGTCTCTTTTGACACAGAGTTTCCTGGTTTCTTTCGAAACACTCCTATGGGCGCCACTGAGTCGACTCGCTACGATGATCTGAAGCACAATGTCGACCACTCAAGGCTGATCCAATTTGGTATCACCATTGCAGACGTGGGTGGCAATATCGGGGGCACCTGGGAGTTCAATTTGCGGTTCGATTTGTCAAGAGATTTGTTCGTCTCCCAGTCTATACAATTCTTGCAAGACAATGGCGTCGATTTTGACAGGTTGAGAAGAGATGGGATTCATTTCGACATGTTCGCACAGTTGCTGTCGCGTGTTGTTGCCAGGCATCGCAACCTATGCTGGGTTACCTTCCATGGTTTGTATGATCTGTCTCACACATTGAAGACGGTGACAAACAGGCCATTGCCCCCTTCTGTGGCTGCTTTTGCGTCTCAGCTTGGCATTGTATTCGGTGATGTGGTGGATATCAAATACATGGCGCGCTTTTGCCATGGATTACACGGCGGCGAGTTGGGCTTGGCCGCCATTGCTAAGATCTTGAATGTGGAAAGAGTTGGCGGGGCCCATCAAGCAGGGTCCGATTCTTTGTTGACGGCCCGTGTGTACACAAAGATGAGGATGGCATACGAAATTGATGAGACTCTTTTTGCGGGGTGCCTGTACGGAATCTCAGCTAGAATCTGCAAGCCGATTGCTGTGCCTAATACTAACGGGCGGCGCTGCTTTATTCTGAGCGCCGCCACTCCAGCACCGTTCCTGCGTTGCATCACTACCCATACTTCTGTTTTCATGATTGCTGCCCCTTTTAGTCATGTCCTGTAGGATATATTTTCTGTAAGCATTTGGTTGCTGTAAACATTTATGATTTGATTATTCAAGTAAATACATTTCCTCGTTTCCCTTATTATCTTTTATCAATATCATTTTTACAGAAATTATTAGATTATTAAATAAACCAACATAGAAGAGAGAATCAGATTTCACCATGCGGATTAACCTCAAAACTAATTTAAAGTTTAGGATTTTTTTAGCAGAGAACATGAAGTTGATAGGGCAGAGCATCTATATAATAATAAAATATTATTTTCTTGATTATTTCATTGTATATGCACAGCTACTACTAGCAGCAGACGCACAGTTCCAGATGCTAGAGCAAGGAAAATTCATGCTAATATTTTCAAACACTTGGAGCGCATAGAACAACTGTTTATTTCACTGCTAGAAAAACGACTATTATAATGCCATTATTTACACCCAGAGAGAGCTCGAAAAAATCCTAACCTGATGTCTCAAAAGAGGAATAGCTTTAGACTCTATCTTCGTTCTCTAAGCTTTCTTCTCTCTGCTAGTCGCCCTCCTCTTATGCATAGAATCACGAGAAATCCATACAAATCCCCGAATTGGCAAAAGTAACCTGAGAGGAAGAGATTATGCTTCAGATAAGCTACAAGTTTACAAATCCAAAGCACGGAGGGGAGGGGAGGGAATACGGGATGATGGAGCTGCTGCCGGCTGAAGAGGAGAGTGAGAGGAAAAGATAGGGAAGAGCTGAGAAGGAACGAACTGCGGCTGAGAGTAACGTGAGAAGTGTGACATATATATATATATATATATATATATATATATATATATATATATATATATATATATATATATATATATAAAAAAAAATTGCCCTATATATATATATATAAAATTGCCCTCGCGCGTTGCTTGTGTATATAATTTAACATAATTAAATTCACAATGATAAATTTATATTATATAAGTAAATAAAAATTATATATTAAAAGATAAAATTTATAAAATTTTAAATAGAGTTTGTTACGCAAGCATAGATTATATCTTTTAAAATAAAGATATTGCATCATAAAAGATCAAAAAAGAGCGCGAACTAACATTAAAAAAAAAGAGCAAAATATTTTTATAAGAAAAAAAAATTAATCACTAAAATCATTATTGTGAAGATAGTAAAATTATACGAATCATTTAATACAAAGTGCAAATAAAAATAATAAAAAAAATAAAGGGGAAAATGAAGCAATATTAATTTAAAATATTATAACAATAGCAACATCGGAGTCTTCACATCTAAAATTATTATTGCTGTTAGTATCAAAACAATAAAAATTATCAAATTATACCGAGGAAAAAAAAAAGCATGAACAAAATAGCAAGCAAGAAAAATAATTAAAATATTATTATTATTATTATTATTATTATTATTATTATTGATATTATTATCATTATTATCATGAAAGAATAAATAAATGAATGAAAGATTAAAAAAATTGTAAAAACAACAAAAAAAGATCAAACAAACAAATAAAATAAAAACTAAAAATTATCATTGTTATCACTGTCAACACAATAAAAACTATCAAGTTGTTCTGAGGGAAAAAAAAAACCTCACAAATATTAACAAAAGAGTAAGCAAGAAAAACAATTAAATTATTATTATTATTATTATTATTATTATTATTATTATTATTATTATTATTATTATTATTATTATTATTATTATTATTATTATTATTATCATTTATATATTTTATTTTTTGTGTTAATAATGAAAGGGAAACAAATCCTGAAAACTTCAACAAAAGATTAAATAAAAGAATAAAACAAAAACAAAAACTATCGTTGCTATCACTGCCAAAATAATAAAAATTATCAAATTACCCCGAGGAAAAAAACCCTCAAAAACATTAACAAAAGAGTAAGCAAGAAAAACAATTAAATTATTATTATTATTATTATTATTATTATTATTATTGTTGTTGTTGTTGTTGTTGTTGTTGTTGTTGTGTTAATAATGAAAAAAATAAAATAAATGTAAGACTAAAAAAACCATAAAAACTTTAAGAAAATTTAAATCATAAAAAGAAATCAAGGGATTTAAAAAAAAACATTAAAAGTATAAGGTCCGAATGGAAAATCAAATATTAAGGGATTAAAATGCAAAATTAAAAGTATAAGGACCGAAATGAAAATCAAATTTATTATCAATTTCAATCAAAGGACAAAATTGAAAAAAATGAAATTGTTGTACCGAATTGAATGCGTTATTTAAACCCAATCCAGAAATTAAAAGAAGGAGGATCGAAGTGAAAATTGCATATTCAATTAATCTTAATCGAAGGACCCAATCGAACTAAATCAAAACTTATATAACAAAAATCAAGACCATAAACAAATTTAAAAGTACAGGGACCGAAGTGCAAAAGAAACAAACCCGGGGGACTCTCCTCCACTTTGACGTGCGAGAGAGAGAGAAACGGTTGCAGCGGCTTTAACCGGCCGCCACCGCTTCCACGGACGTCAAAGCCCAAGACGCACCGCACCGGGAGGAAGGCCCTAGCGGAGTCGCATCGACTGTGATGCTGGTAGCTCGTCTCTGGCGGCCCCATCACCACGCATGCGCTGCTCAAAGAGTGCGTGGGGCGGAATACTGTCGGCCGCGTGTGACGCACGCGCCGACAGTAAAAAGAAAAAAAATTAAAAAGAATGGCTAATTACCGGTGTAGCCCTGTGTCTAAGTCAACTATTTTGTCTTATTAGGGGCCAAACCGGTAATTAGCCATTTCCGGTTAAATATAAAATAATGAAAAGGTAGGCGAACCGGACCGCACCGGTCTGAAAGTGTGCAAGTACCGCGTAGCCCCTCCACCCATAACTGTTTTTTTTGTCTTTTTCGAGGGATAAAAGCGATATTTCACTGTGCATATATATATAAAGAGAGAGCGCGCTATTTTCTAACATTAGATAAATAAACTAATTAATCCACTGGATTTATCTTTAAACAACATATGAAATCCTATATTATAAAGAAAGAATTCATTAGAAAAATTAAAAAGAAAACAAATAACAATAAAATCTGATATAAAATAAAACCATCTAGGTTCTTGGTATGAAGCTCAAATACGATATTATACTATATATTAAAAGAGATCATGGTTCATTTATTGTAGCATGCGAGTGAAATCATTATGGATTACAATAGTGTTACTCAGTTGGTTTGGTTTTGTTGGGTCATCAATTTATTGATTTTTTTTATATTTCTTTGCATAGTAAAATAATCATTTTATCCATCGAAAAAGAAAAAGAAAACATTAGCTGCCGAGAGGGATGCCACGATAATTGCACATTTTTGGTTCGGTCAAGTCACAAATTTATTGAATTTTTTATATTTCTTTTCACAACAAAATAACAATTATATCCCTAAAAAAGACAAAAAAAAAACAGCAATGATCGAGAGGTGCCACGGGAATTTAACATTTTTTTATAAAATGACTAAATACTACTCTGCTCCCCCAATAAGATAAAATTGAAGAGTTGCATGTAGGGGTGTTACGATAATTTACTTTTTTATTATTATTTCCCTCCGAATAATATGTGCGCGAGTGACCCACGCACCGATAGTATTCGGCCTCACGCCCGCTTTGGGTGGCACGTGCAGCGTGTGTGGTGTCATCCGGTGGAGAAAAAGTCCATCCAACATCTTTATGGATGAGCCGTTGTGTCATCTTCCTCATGGTGTGGCGCGTAACTTTATACAGGGGCCGTAGACATCACGGTGAGCGGTTGAACTTTTTTTCCCCTTTTCTCACTCCTTCACCCTAAACTACATGGCATCCCTCCAGTTTTTTCACTGTTTCATTTAAGTCCCTGCTCTTTTAATTGTGATGTATAGTCTGTATTTCTGTTATGTAAGTTTTGATTTGTTTCAATTATGTCATTCAATTTAAATTGATTATATATTACGTTTATATTTCAGTACTTATTCTTTTAATTTTGGGTTTGGTTCTAATCCCTTAATATTTTCGATACAAAAGATTTGATTTTTTCATTTTTCTCCTTTGATTGAAATTTATAATATATTTTGTTTTAATTTCGGCCCTTATACTTTTAATTTTTTATTTTAACTCTATTTTTTTATGTCTTAAATAGTCCCTCCTTTTATCCATGTTAATAAATGTGTGTGTGCGCTCTTAGCTTTGGTTTTTAATTTTTATTATTTTCTCTTTTGTTGAGGTAGCATTTTTTTGAAAAATTTTGTTCTTAAAATTTTAATTTATGTTTGTGATCATTTGAAAATTGATATTTCTATTTTTTTTTGTTATTCTTTCTTCTGGTTGTTTTTTATTAGTTTTTTTTTATGTCATATCAAATGATTATTCTTAAGCTAATAATTTTTATTTTATTTTATTTTATTGTTTGCTCTTTTTCTTAAAGTTAATGTTTTCGATTTTTTCCCCTCAAGGTAATTTAATAATTTTTATTGTTTTAGCAGTAATAGTAATTATATTTTTAGATGTTAAGCCTTTGATATTGTTGTTGTTATAATAGAATGTGTCGATGTATTTCATTATATCAAACCTTCAATATATTAATATTATATTTTATTTTTTTAATGTTTTTTATATTTCTTAAATAGTTCCTACTAGTTTGATGGCGCGCACTTCATTGCGGGCGGAGCAAACAATTTTTACAACTGTTTCAGATTTAAAATATAATATTTCTACATGTAAAGTTTGATATAATAAAACAAATCAAAATACTATGTCATAATAACAGTAACATCGAAGTGTTAACTTCTAAAATTTTCATCACTCTTATTGTCTAAACAATAACAGTTATCAAAATACCTCGAGAGAAAAAAAAAGCAAGTAAGAACAAAAACTTAAATTATTATTATTCTTAATATTAATATTGTTATTGCGTAATAACCAAAAAACCAAAATTAGATCAAAGACTAAAAGAAGTCTAAAAACATTAACAAAAGAACAAATAAAAAAATAAAATAAATGATAAAACAAAAATAAAAATTATTACCAAAAAAAATCACTTCACTTGAAAATTAAAAAAAATTGACCGCACTACGCGGGCGGAGCAAACAATTTTTATGATTGTTGGGATTAAAGAAATTAATAGGATTTGTTGGTCTAAAATTAAAATATAATATCTATATATACGAAATATAATATAATAAAACAAATAACCATGTCCTATCATAAAAATAGCAAAATCGAAGTTTTAACATCTAAAATTATCATTGCTATTACCGTCAAAATAATTAAAATTATCAAATTATCCTGAGAGAAAAAATATTCAAAAACATTCACAAAAGAGTAAGCAAGAAAAATAATTAAATTTATTATTATTATTATTATTATTATTATTATTATTATTATTATTATTATTGTGTTAATAATGAATAAAAAACCAGAAATAGATAAAAGACAAAAAAAATTGTAATAACTTTAACAAAAGATGAAACAAAAAAATAAAATCAAAATTATCAGGCAAAAAAAAAAAAATCTAACTTGAAAATATAAAAAAAAACCAATAAAAAACTAAAAGACAGAGCAAATAAAAAAAATAATAGATGATAAAACAAAAATAAAAATTATTATCTGAAAAAAAAAGCATTGAATTTGAAATTTTGAAAAGATATATGTTTTACGTAGCGGGCTGAGCAAACAATTTTTATAGGATTTGCTGGATCAAAATTAAAATATAATATTTATATATGTGAAATTTAATATAATAAAATAGCTCAACACACCCTATTATAACAATATCAAAATCAAAGTCTTAAAATCTAAAATCATCATTGCTCTTACTATTAAAACAATAAAAATTATCAAATTATCTTGAAAAAAACACTCAAAAACTTTAACAAAAGAGTAAGTAAGAGAAACAATTAAATTATTATTATTATTATTATTATTATTATTATTATTATGAAAGAAACAAAAATAAATGAAAGACTAAAAAACATGCTAGAAACTTTAACAAAAGATAATACAAAAAATCAAAATAAAAATAAAAATTATCATTGCTATTACTGTCAAAACAATAAAAATTATCAAATTATCCGGAGAAAAAAACACAAAAAAAAACATTAACAAAATAGTAAGTAAGAAAAACAATTAAATTATTATTATTATTATTATTATGAAAGAAACAAAAATAAATGAAAGACTAAAAAACATGCTAGAAACTTTAACAAAAGATAATACAAAAAATCAAAATAAAAATAAAAATTATCATTGCTATTACTGTCAAAACAATAAAAATTATCAAATTATCCGGAGAAAAAAACACAAAAAAAAACATTAACAAAATAGTAAGTAAGAAAAACAATTAAATTATTATTATTATTATTATTATTATTATTATTATTATTATTGTGTTAAACACACATATATATACATGGACAAAAGTAGGAATTATTCTAGAAATATTAAAAAATAAAAGTATAAGGGCTGAAATGAAAATCAAATATAAAGGGATTAAAATCAAAAATTAAAAGTTTAAGGGCTGAAATGAAAATCACATTTATTAACATTTTCAATTAAAGGACAAAGTTGAAAAAATTGAAACTTCTGTAACAATATATTAAGCTTTTTCAACCCAATCCGGAAATTAAAAGGAGGACCGAAGTGAAACATTAACATTGAATTAATTGCAATCGAAGGACCTAATCAAACTAAATCGAAACTTATATAACAGAAATCAGGGTCATAGACAAAATTAAAAGTCAAGGGACCAAAGTGAAAAGCCCAAAAAACCAGGGGCCTCTTCTGCACTTTTACGTGCAAGAAAGAGAGAAGAGATGAAACCGGCTTTAACCGGCCACCGCCGCGTCCACGTCCACCTTAGGATAAAACACGCTGCCCCGAGAGGAAGACCATGAGGAAGTGCACCGACAGAGACGCTGGTAGCCCATTTCCGGCCACCCTACCAGCCTTCACGCGCCACCTGAAATGGGCGTGAGGCGGAATACTGTCGGTCGCGTGTCCCGCACCCGTCGACGGTATTTCAAAAAAAAAACTAATAATGGTCAATTGCCGGTACACCCCTGTGCTTAAGTCACAAAATTTGTCTTATTAGGGGCTATAATCATATTTAGCCATTTAAAAAAAAATATTAAAAAAAAAAGTTGCGGCAGATCAGACCGGTCTGTACGCACGCAATTACATCTGTGACCCTCAGTCAAAACTGTTTTTTGTCCTATTAGCGGGGGCAAAATCGTTAAAACACTGTTCATAAAAGGAAAAGAAAAAGGCGGACAAACTCGTGCGACACACAAATGAAAAATGGTGAGTCCACAGTGCAATGACTCTGTTGCTACAGGGAAACACTGAGCTCTTGGTTTTGCTATAATTTTTGTTGTGAATTGTATATACTGGGAGACGACCGAATCTCTTGACAAATCAAACCGCAAATTGAACTCCCAGGTGCCCCCGATATTGCCACTGACGTCTGCAACGAAGATACCAAATTGTATCAGCCTTCAGTGGTCGACATTATGCTTCAGATCCTCATACCGAGTCCACTCAATGGCGCCCATAGGAGTGTTTCGAAAGAAACTAGGAAACTCTGTATCAAAGAGACAAGTGGACGCTGCCCTGTTCAACTTTCCACTTGTCTCTTTGATACAGAGTTTCCTAGTTTCTTTCGAAACACTCCTATGGGCGCCACTGAGTCGACTCGCTATGACGATCTGAAGTACAATGTCGACCACTCAAGGCTGATCCAATTTGGTATCACCGTTGCAGACGTCAGTGGCAATATCGGGGGCACCTGGGAGTTAAATTTGCGGTTCGATTTGTCAACAGATTTGTTCGTCTCCCAGTCTATACAATTCTTGCAAGACAATGGCGTCGATTTTGACAGGTTGAGAAGAGATGGGATTCATTTCGACATGTTCGCACAGTTGCTGTCGCGTGTTGTTGCCAGGCATCGAAACCTCTGCTGGGTTACCTTCCATGGGTTGTATGATCTGTCACACACATTGAAGACGGTGACAAACAGGCCATTGCCCCCTTCTGTGGCTGCTTTTGCGTCTCAGCTTGGCATTGTATTCGGTGATGTGGTGGATATCAAATACATGGCGCGCTTTTCCCATGGATTACGCGGCGGTGAGGTAGGCTTGGCAGCCATTGCTAAGATCTTGAATGTGGAAAGAGTTGGCGGGGCCCATCAAGCAGGGTCCGATTCTTTGTTGACGGCCCGAGTGTACACAAAGATGAGGATGGCATATGAAATTGATGAGACTCTTTTTGCGGGGTGCCTGTACGGAATCTCAGCTAGAATCTGCAAGCCGATTGCTGTGCCTAATACTAATGGGCGGCGCTGCTTTATTCCGACCGCCACCACTCCAGCACCGTTCCTGCGTTGCATTACTACCCATACTTCTGTTTTCATGATCGCTGCCCCTTTTAGTCATGTCCTGTAGGGTATATTTTTTGTAAGCATTTGGTTGCTGTAAACATTTATGATTTGATTATTCAAGTAAATATAAGTCTTCGTTTCCCTTATTATCTTTTATCAATATCATTTTTACAGAAATTATTAGATTATTAAATAAACCAACATAGAAGAGAGAATCAGATTTCATCATCATGCTGATTAACCTCAGAACTAATTCAAGTAATAATTGTTAACCAGTAAATTAACGTGAAAATCTTTTAAAGTTTAGGACTTTTTAGCAGAGAACATGAAATAGATATGGCAGAGCATCTATATAATAATAAATTATTATTTTCTTAATTTTTAAGTAGTATATGCACAGCTACTACTAGCAGCAGACGCACAGTTCCAGATGCTGGGCTACAAAACCCTCCCCTTTCTAAAACTATTAGAGCTGCTAGCGCAAGCAAAAATCATGCTAATATTTTCAAACACTTGGAGCGCATAGAACAGCTGTTTATTTCACTGCTAGAAAAAAACGACTATTATAATGCTATTATTACACCCAGAGAGAGCTGGAAAAAATCCTAACCTGATGTCTCAAAAGAGGAATAGCTTTAGACTCTATCTTCTTTCTCTAAGCTTTCTTCTCTCTGCTAGTCGCCCTCCTCTTACGCATAGAATCACGAGAAATCCATACAAATCCCCGAATTGTCAAAAGTAACCTGAGAGGAAGAGATTATGCTTCAGATAAGCTACAAGTTTACAAATCCAAAGCACGGAGGGGAGGGGAGGGAATACGGGATGATGGAGCTGCTGCCGGCTGAAGAGGAGAGTGAGAGGAAAAGATAGGGAAGAGCTGAGAAGGAACGAACTGACGGCTGAGAGTAAGGTGAGAAGTGTGACAGAAAACTTTTACATATATATATATATATATATATATATATATATATATATATATATAAGTTTTCTGTGACACGTCTCACTTTACTCTAATTTCTAACATTAGATGAATAAACTAATTAATCCACTGATTAATCTTTAAAAAATATATTATAAAATAAACTAAAAGAGAATAAGAGCCAGATTAGTGACAGTAGTCTTTTTTGCCCTTTTCTCTCCCCTTTATGCTAAAGTATTGGGCACATACCTGATTTTATATGGTTTTCAATCCAGCTCTTTATCTTTTAATTGTTTTGCATGTCTTGATTTTTGTTATATAAATTTTGATTTGTTTTAATTGGATTCATCGATTGAAATTGATTATATATATAGGTTTCAATTCGGTTCTTATTGTTTTAATTTCCGGATTGGTTTTAAATTTCTTAATATATTCGATACAGAAGTTTTGATTTTTTCAATTTTATTCTTTAATTGAAATTGATAATATATGGTTTTCATTTCAGCTCCTATATTTTTAATTATTTATTTTAATTTATTTTATTTTTTTATATTTCTGAAACAATCTTTATTTTTGTCTATGTCTATATATGTTTGGTCTTAACTTTAGTTTTTAATTTTTATTATTTTCTTATTTATTGAGGTGGTATTTTTTTTTGAAAAATTTAGTCCTTTAATTTTAGTTTGTGTTTATGATCATTTAAAAATTGATATTTCTATTTTTTTTTCTCTTTGTTCTTTCTTTTGGTTTTTTTAGTAGTTTTTTTTTTTAAGTCAAATGTTTTTTTTTCCAGCTAATAATTTTTATTTTTGTTTTATCATTTATTTTATTTTATTGTTTGCTCTTTTGTTAAAGTTCTTACACTTTTTTTAGTCTCTGATTTAATTTTGTTTTTTTTCATTATTAATGCAATAATAATAATAGTTTTGGTTTTTTTTCTTACTTGCTCTTTTGTTAATGTTTTTGAGTTTTTTTTCTCGGGGTAATTTAATGATTTTTATTGTTTTGGCAGTAATAGTAATGATAATTTTAGATGTTAAGACTTCGATGTTGTTGTTATAATTGGGTATGTTAATCTGTTTCATTATATTAAACTTTGCATGTATAAATATTATATTATATTTTTTAACTAGCAAATCCTATTAATTTCTTTAATTCCAACGGTTATAAAAATTGTTTGGTCGACCCGCAATGTATGTGGGCAATTTAACTAGTGAAATCCTATATTATAAAGAAAATATTCTGATAATTTTTTAATTAAGAAAACAAATTACAATTGAAAAAAATAAAAAATAAATTTGATATAAAATAAACGAACTAAAATATTAAGAAATCTAATTGGAAAAATAATTCAATTAAAAATATAATATAAAATATTGAGCGATGCAATTAAATTACAAATTTAATAAAATTAAAAAAAAATATTAATGAAAAGTATGAAGACAGAATTTGAAAAAAAAAATAATCAAAAAGGGTAAAATTAAAAGCAAATTTTAATGATGCTATATGAACTGGTTCACACTCGTGGCATAAAATCAAGGTCAGAGGTCCAAGCATTGAGCGACACAATAATTTTCTAGCTTGTCATTTTCTTTAAAAAATCAAGGGATGCATGACATGTCTTTCACACCTTTGAAAAAAAAAAAAAAAGTTAAATGAAAAGGGGCTTGGAGCATGGGTCTAGCTTGCTATTTATGGACTAGGTGTTAGGCCTGCCCCTTTTCTATTTCTTTCTCCTTATTGTTTCCTTTCTCTTTTGTGCTCTTTTGGCACTCCGAAAATATTTTTAATATATTTGCTTTTTAATTTTAACATGGTTCTTAAATATAATTAATTTTTTTTTATTTAAGTTTTAATAATGTTCCTCTATTATGAATATGATATAAGAATGATAACACTAATAATAAATTATTCTTGAAAATCAGACTAGATTCTTGTTTATTCTTAAAAATTTAAATAAATTTTGAACATAATTTTATCATATTTATTAAATGTATCAATCTTACAATGTTTTTTTTTGTATGTGTGTGTGCGTGTTGAAACTACAAATCCATTTTAAAATCAAGGGTTTGCTTAAATAAACAAGAGATATATTAATAATGGTGTAAGTATTTTGTCCCCAAGAAGCGTGATATAATAGTGGAGGATTTGCGATTTGCAAAACAGATCTCGAGTTTGAGTCAAGACATGTATTTCTTATAAGAATCTAGTACAACCAATGTTTTACTCGAGAGGAGAGTGTTTTGTTGTATTAAAGAGAAACATGTGATATCATGGACGACACTCATTCTTGCTAATGCTCAAGAGGGATGCTTAGCAGAGTCCATGGAGTTGTTTAGGCAGCTTAGAGAGAGCTTCATTCAAGTAGATGGGTTAATTCTGCAGGCATGAGGAGTAGGTTTGCTGATTTTGCGCTTGTTCATTAGGCAAGCAAATGCATGCATATGCTATTCAAGCAAACCGAGGGTCTTTTTTCAATTAGATACAAATTAATCAATAATCTTTCTTAGAAAAATAATATAGTTTAAATATACCAAAAGTTTTTTAAAGATTTTATGTTAATGATATTTAAAATTCAATAATTTGGGTGTTATGAGAGAGACAGAAAGAATTGATCACACCTAGAGATATAGTAGATCTATATTTTTTATACACTTGATATTGTTATAAGATCTTGACGAGATTTTCCTTTCATAATTATTGAAGGATTTTATTAGTTAGTGATGCATGGAGACAATTCAAGATTAAATTATTGTGAGTTTCCCACATTTTAAATAATAAATTGATAGATTAGGTTCCATTGGTGGCAATAATTTCCTTTGATGATTGTTTGAGGGTACCATTTACATAGCCAAAAACATTTTAGCATTTGAGATATGTAACCATAATTATATTATGTTATCTCTTTTATTAAAAAAAACATTCTCATAAGCTGAGTATAAGGGATATCTAAAAATAATATATAAGTGTGTCATAAAACATGTATACTCATATTTATGGAAAGGCTTATGTGATATCATTAAGTTGTCTTATACAGAGAATGTTATGATTTGATCCTATTATATGTCATCTTAATTACGGTAATGAAAGAATAGACATTGTGTATAACTTGAACAATAAGAAGATGCCTAAGTGATCAAGAGAGGATTCATCACTCTAGGTGAATTAGAAGAAATGTCTCATATGCTAGAAATAGTATTGACTGAGAAATACTTGTCCAATATAAAATGAGATTTAAAAAGAGTTCCAAATCTTATTAAAACGATGAATTACTTTTATATAGAGAACAAACATCATTTAACATGATTTAACATGACTTACATACTCTATAATTTAATGTTAAATTGAAACATTATTGATAAAATGATATTAGGTACACTAAGAAAATGATCAATGAAAGGTTCGGTCAAACTACCAATGATTTTTCTAATATTTATGGGAATATGACACTATAAAATTTCTTTTTCACATCAACATATCAAAACAAATAAATAAAATAAAATAGAATAAATATTTTTTTAACACAAAAAAATACACTTATGAAATCGAGGAATTACAAAGACATAATAACATTAATAATAGAAATAGAGTGATATTATATTTCATATAAATTAATACATTTAATTTATATTGTGTTTTGGTATTTCTTAATATCCTATTAAAAAATTTAGAACACAAAACTCCCTTCCTAAAACAGGATTACAATCTTTATTGCAATTTTTTTTTTTTATTTCAGGAACACAGACTCGCACAATAATATATACACGGTTTACGAACACATCATTAACAATTGAAAGCAAAATTGATTGGGAAAAATATGAAGACACAAGCAATAAAAAAGAAAAGATGAAAGCAGGGAGACTTGATAAAACCGATCGGATTCTTTCAAATACAGACAAGTTTAGTAAGGAGTAAAATTGAAACTTTTAGTCACAAATATTCTTGATTAATAAAGGAAAGCCTTAAGTATAGGGATAGAATCTGATCGTTTATGACACTATAAGGATGAAAATGTAGTTTACCAAACAAGTCCGAAATCAACAAGGAAGGCGCTAAAAATAAAACGGCCGTTACAAGGCGGCGATCAAAAGAAACAATCCTCTTTCCTTTCGGACTCCATTAGCATATATGTAAGACACAACAGGCCCTAGTTTTTCACTCTTACACTTCTTGAGCAAAAACATAAGTTCTTGAACAAAGAAGAATGGCTGCTACGAAAATTACAGCGGTGTGGAGACAGAATTTCCAACAGGAGATTTTCAGATTGGACGCTGCCCTGTTCAAGTTTCCACTTGTCTCTTTCGACACAGAGTTTCCTGGTTTCTTTCGAAACACTCCTATGGGCGCCACTGAGTCAACTCGCTACGACGATCTGAAGCACAATGTCGACCACTCAAGGCTGATCCAATTTGGTATCACCATTGCAGACGTATGTGGCAATATCGGGGGCACCTGGGAGTTCAATTTGCGGTTCGATTTGTCAAGAGATTTGTTCGTCTCCCAGTCTATACAATTCTTGCAAGACAATGGCGTCGATTTTGACAGGCTGAGAAGAGATGGGATTCATTTCGACATGTTCGCACAGTTGCTGTCGCGTGTTGTTGCCAGGCATCGCAACCTATGCTGGGTTACCTTCCATGGTTTGTATGATCTGTCACACACATTGAAGACGGTGACAAACAGGCCATTGCCCCCTTCTGTGGCTGCTTTTGCGTCTCAGCTTGGCATTGTATTCGGTGATGTGGTGGATATCAAATACATGGCGCGCTTTTGCCATGGATTACGCGGCGGCGAGGTAGGCTTGGCAGCCATTGCTAAGATCTTGAATGTGGAAAGAGTTGGCGGGGCCCATCAAGCAGGATCCGATTCTTTGTTGACGGCCCGTGTGTACACAAAGATGAGGATGGCATACGAAATTGATGAGACTCTTTTTGCGGGGTGCCTGTACGGAATCTCAGCTAGAATCTGCAAGCCGATTGCTGTGCGGCGCTGCTTTATTCCGAACGCCGCCACTCCAGCACCGTTCCTGCGTTGCATCACTACCCATACTTCTGTTTTCATGATTGCTGCCCCTTTTAGTCATGTCCTGTAGGGTATATTTTATGTAAGCATTTGGTTGCTGTAAACATTTATGATTTGATTATTCAAGTAAATATATGTCTTCGTTTCCCTTATTATCTTTTATCAGTATCATTTTTACAGAAATTATTAGATTATTAAATAAACCAACATAGAAGAGAGAATCAGATTTCACCTGATGTCTCAAAAGAGGAATAGCTTTAGACTCTATCTTCTTTCTCTAAGCTTTCTTCTCTCTGCTAGTCGCCCTCCTCTTATGCATAGAATCACGAGAAATCCATACAAATCCCCGAATTTTCAAAAGTAACCTGAGATAAATTGAAACCGAACCTAACCTGAGATATTTTAGAATTGAAAACAAAAATATTCTCATTATTAAACTAAAATGTGATCAGTGTTGGAAAGTAAGCTGGAAGTTGACAAATCCATAGCACGGAGGGGAGGGGAGGCGGCCTGATGGAGCTGCTGCCGGCTGGAGAGGAGAGTGAGAGGAAGAGAGAGAGGGAAGAGCTGAGAAGGAACGAACTGACGGCTGAGAGTGAGGTGAGAAGGGTGACAGAAAAACTTTATATATATGGGGAGAGAGAGAGAGAGAGAGAGCGAGCTAAATTCTAACATATGAATAAGCTAATTAATCCACTGGATTAACCTTTAAACAACATATGAAATCCTATATTATAAAGAAAAAATCCAATAGAGAAATTAAAAACAAAACAAATAACAAATTAAACCTGATATAAAATAAAACGAACTAAAATATTAAGAGATGTAATTGGAAAAAATAATTCGATTAAAAAATAATATAAAATATTGAGGGATGCAATTAAAAATAATAATTAAAAAAATATTAATGAAAAGTATGGAGACCAAATTTGAAAAAATAAAATCAAAGAAGGGTAAAATTAAAAGCAAATTTCAATTCTATAGATTATTTAAAATTCAGAAAATAACAATCAAAAGAATAAGGATCAAATATTTTTTAACATATTTGCTTTTCAATTTTAACATGGTTCTTAAATACAATTAAATTTTTTATTGAAGTTTTAATAATGTTTCTCAATTATTATGAATATGATATAAGAATAATAAGACTAATAATAAATTATTCTTGAAATTCAGATTGCATTCTTGTTTATTAGTATAATTTTAAATAAATTTTGAGCATAATTTTATCATATTTATGAGTTTTTTTTCTCAATCACATATAAAATATGGACAGAAGAGATATATTAATAAAAAAAATTATCTTAAAAAAATTAAAATGATTTTATTTTTGGGTTTAGTAAAAATTCTAGGAAGTTCTCTTATATTAAAAAATATTGAAACCTCTTGGCATAGAGCGAACACATATCTACAAGGAGCATGACGTGATTGTAAAGAGTTTCTGATTTGCACAACATGCCTCGAATTCAAATAAAGACGTGCACTTTTTATAAGAATCTGGAACAGCCAGGATATTACTTGTTCATCTGGACCCATAAAGTACACTTTCCAGAAAATGAAGTTTTCTGAGAAAAAAATAGAGCGAACATACAAATGAGTACATTATTTTTTTTAGGGACCTTCTTTGTTCTGAGTCATCTCTATTATAGCAGTAATATAAATTTTACATTTCATAAATATCCAATTTATGAAAATCTTTTTTTCCTTTATTTTTATTTAATTAAGAACATTTTTAATGGAATTTTGGTAAAATTTCCGTTATACTGAAACTCTATCCAAAATTTAATCCCATTATAAAATATTTGCAACAACAATTCACTCAATCCAAAATCATAGGTAGCCTCAGACCTTCAAACCATAACCATCAACTACCATCATTACCACATTTTTTGCATCATTAATATATAACATTGTTTCATGAGGTCTTTAAAATAAAACAAATACACAGAGAAATTTAAATTACTTAACAATTAAATATTGCGATAATCATCTCAAACGAGTATAAATTTTTTTAACCTAACTGTAAATGTCATCCTTTGACAACTTTTAAAAGTTAAAAGTTGATTATCTAACAGTATTGCTCTTTTGTAAAATTTTGAATCTTTAAATAAATTTTAATATATTTTTAAACAAAAAACACTTCAAAAACAATAATTACACAACACCTCTAGCCAAGTGCTTGCTCTATCTTGTAAGGAACTACTCTAGATGGTGGTGCATCCTTGCTGCTCTTTGTTGCAAGTTCTTCATTTACTAGAAGAAAGAAAGTGCACTGATTGCATAGGAGTCTATCTATCGAGCCACCAAGATAGATTATGGCAATGTGGTGATTTAAACCATCAGCGACAATTAAACAAGAAATAACTTGTGTTCTTCTACAGAATCACCCCTTCCCTCAGCTCATGTATGCATTTGGAGGAATATAAAACAAAAATATTTTCACAAAACAGCAGGAATAGCATCAGCCAATCACAACAAGACCTGACTGTCTCAGAGAAAAGGTACATTTGGGCTTAAGGTGGTAATAACATCAGGCTAGGATTAACTTAAGAGATTTTACTAACTAGAAGCTTACATTATGATGCACGATTACGGTTTGAGTTCTGCAACTGTGTGATGGATCTCAGTTTCTCGTAAGCATCGGAACAGGCATGAGCATAGTCTGACATAGCGCGGAATAGCTCCGGCAGGCGAATTTTGAGACTTCCAACTGATTTCTCTCTTACCTGAAGGCAATGTTTCTGGTGAGCTTCTGTTTCCTCTTCCAGCCTCTTCTTCAAGCTATCTACTACAAATTGTCTCTCAGAAACAGGATTGGGGTTTGCATCTTCCCCTCTGTCAGCATCTGTTTCATCGGTTGGGGTTCTCCGCTGCAGGTATTTCTGGTACCATTCCTCAAATGCCTGGCTTTTGCGCAAATATTCCCTCCTCGTTTCCTCACACTTTTCCTTTAGCTTCATCTCTTCTTCCTGATGATGTACTATGGTTTCTACCACAGCTGCAAATGATGAGATGGCAGATTTGGCAAGCTCATCTGGGAGCTTTTCTAAATAGTCGTGCCATGAATGGAGAAGGGCTTGGATAGGGGGGTTCTGGGCTCTTGGTGGAGATGATATTTTCTCTTTTAAGCTGCTTTCAATGGGGATCAGATTTAGCTTTAACCAGCTAGTAAGAGTGTGAATGTATTGTTTCTGGTGGGCCACAAGCTTCTCAAATTGTGAATGCCATCCCTGGACAACTTTCAAAAGTTGGATTGTGCGCTCGTGATGGTGTCTGGTTGTTTCCTTGATTGCATGGTTGACATCAAGGGATTTAAGTTCTGTGACAATCCTCAATTGGCTATTATGATGCGTGCACATACCTGCCCACATTTTCGCCATCCTGCAGTAATGCATTCAGAGTCTTACAAGTAAATAAGTAGAGAAATGGCATGCCATTATTATTGAAATAAGTAGACCAATCTCCCATGACTAAAAAGAACTGCCTTTCAGACACCTAGCTAACAAAAACTGAAATTTAATGGTATTGCGATAACAAAATAAGATGATTAAAAAAGTAAAGTATACCCAGAAAACGGAAGAAGCTGCATGTAGCCATGATAGACATGCAACACTTATCATTGCCTCCTTTAGACATAGATAGCTATAGAACGACAAGTCAATGGGCAAATTCATGTGGTTCAGCATTTAACATCTATATTGCAGCATTGGATGAAACCCTACTCCTAAAGAATAAAAGGAATATAATCAAATCCAGGTTTTTATCTAGTCCACCAAACAGTTCATAAATGGCAAACTTTTCAGTCCACTTCATATAAGCCCATTTCGTTAGGAGAGCAAAACAAGAAGAGAAACTAATGTCATAAATTGCACAAGTAATCTCGTTCTAGCTAGTAAACAGCAAGTGTCCATTTCATAAAAGCACCAGTATGCAGATTCTTGACGTGAATCATAAAGTAAAACAAGCAATACAAAGAGACAATATAAAGTTTTGAGGAAGTTTTCAGGGATATATGTCAGGAAACCAGAACATGCAAAAATGTAGAATTTAAAATTTCCATTTTTTTTCCAAACAAAAGCTTACCCATCAACAAGATCAACAAGTTTTGGATACAACTGCTGGTCACGTATCTGATTCACTTCTGAAACTGTTGAGTCCATGGATTGCATGTCAACTATATATCTTGTATGCAGATGACTCACAGCTGCTTTTGTTTTCTCCAAGGATTCAACACTAGCACCACGTTTCTTCTGCTTATTTAGCAAAGAAACCTTCTTCTTGTACTCAAGCTTCATAAGCTCCCCTTGCTAATAATAATCAACATTAAGCAAACTTCAATCAGACCAGATGCTTGACAATGGCAAGTGATATAAGCATTGCCCCAGAAAAACAAATGGAAACACGGGGAAAAACGATCACTTTGCACCGTGGCTAAGATTTACAAGAAAGTGTCGAGCATCCACAAAATTCTGTTTAGAAACTTTAAACTTTTAATCTAATCATATGAAGAAACTGAACATTTTTCATATGTAACAATTATTACCTAAAAAAATCACTTCACTTGAAAATTAAAAAAAATTGACCGCACTACGCGGGCTGAGCAAACAATTTTTATGATTGTTGGGATTAAAGAAATTAATAGGATTTGTTGGTCTAAAATTAAAATATAATATCTATATATACGAAATATAATATAATAAAACAAATAACCATGTCCTATCATAAAAATAGCAAAATCGAAGTTTTAACATCTAAAATTATCATTGCTATTACCGCCAAAACAATTAAAATTATCAAATTGTCCTGAGAGAAAAAATATTCAAAAACATTCACAAAAGAGTAAGCAAGAAAAATAATTAAATTTATTATTATTATTATTATTATTATTATTATTATTATTATTATTATTGTTATTATTATTATTGTGTTAATAATGAATAAAAAACCAGAAATAGATAAAAGACAAAAAAAATTGTAATAACTTTAACAAAAGATGAAACAAAAAAATAAAATCAAAATTATCAGTCAAAAAAAAATAATCTAACTTGAAAATATAAAAAAAACCAATAAAAAACTAAAAGACAGAGCAAATAAAAAAAAATAATAGATGATAAAACAAAAATAAAAATTATTATCTGAAAAAAAAAAGCATTGAATTTGAAATTTTGAAAAGATATATGTTTTACGTAGCGGGCTGAGCAAACAATTTTTATAGGATTTGCTGGATCAAAATTAAAATATAATATTTCTATATGTGAAATTTAATATAATAAAATAGCTCAACACACCCTATTATAACAATATCAAAATCAAAGTCTTAAAATCTAAAATCATAATTGCTCTTACTATTAAAACAATAAAAATTATCAAATTATCTTGAAAAAAAAACACTCAAAAACTTTAACAAAAGAGTAAGTAAGAGAAACAATTAAATTATTATTATTATTATTATTATTATTATTATTATTATTATTATTATGAAAGAAACAAAAATAAATGAAAGACTAAAAAACATGCTAGAAACTTTAACAAAAGATAAAACAAAAAATTAAAATAAAAATGAAAATTATCATTGCTATTACTGTCAAAACAATAAAAATTATCAAATTATCCGGAGAAAAAAACACAAAAAAAAAACATTAACAAAATAGTAAGTAAGAAAAACAATTAAATTATTATTATTATTATTATTATTATTATTATTATTATTATTATTATTATTATTATTATTATTGTGTTAAACACACTTATATATACATGGACAAAAGTAGGAATTATTCTAGAAATATTAAAAAATAAAAGTATAAGGGCTGAAATGAAAATCAAATATAAAGGGATTAAAATAAAAAAATTAAAAGTTTAAGGGCTGAAATGAAAATCACATTTATTAACATTTTCAATTAAAGGACAAAGTTGAAAAAATTGAAACTTCTGTACCAATATATTAAGATTTTTCAACCCAATCCGGAAATTAAAAGGAGGACCAAAGTGAAACATTAACATTGAATTAATTGCAATCGAAGGACCTAATCAAACTAAATCAAAACTTATATAACAGAAATCAGGGTCATAGACAAAATTAAAAGTCAAGGGACCAAAGTGAAAAGCCCAAAAAACCAGGGGCCTCTTCTGCACTTTTACGTGCAAGAAAGAGAGAAGAGATGAAACCGGCTTTAACCGGCCACCGCCGCGTCCACGTCCACCTTAGGATAAAACACGTTGCCTCGAGAGGAAGACCATGAGGAAGTGCACCGACAGAGACGCTGGTAGCCCATTTCCGGCCACCCTACCAGCCTTTACGCGCCACCTGAAATGGGCGTGAGGCGGAATACTGTCGGTCGCGTGTCCCACACGCGTCGACGGTATTTCGAAAAAAAAAACTAATAATGGTCAATTGTCGGTACACCTTGTGCTTAAGTCACAAAATTTGTCTTATTAGGGGCTATAATCGTATTTAGCCATTTTAAAAAATATATAAAAAAAAAAGTTGCGGCAGATCAGACCGGTCTGTACGCGCGCAATTACATCCGTGACCCTCAGTCGAAACTGTTTTTTGTCCTATTAGCGGGGGCAAAATCGTTAAAACACTATTCACAAGAGGAAAAGAAAAAGGCGGACAAACTCGTGCGACACACGGATGAAAAATGGTGAGTCCACAGTGCAATGACTCTGTTGCTACAGGGAAACACTGAGCTCTTGGTTTTGCTATAATTTTTGTTGTGAATTGTATATACTGGGAGACGACCAAATCTCTTGACAAATCAAACCGCAAATTGAACTCCCAGGTGCCCCCGATATTGCCACTGACGTCTGCAACGGTGATACCAAATTGTATCAGCCTTCAGTGGTCGACATTATGCTTCAGATCCTCGTACCGAGTCAACTCAGTGGCGCCCATAGGAGTGTTTCGAAAGAAACTAGGAAACTCTGTATCAAAGAGACAAGTGGACGCTGCCCTGTTCAACTTTCCACTTGTCTTTTTGATACAGAGTTTCCTAGTTTCTTTCGAAACACTCCTATGGGCGCCACTGAGTCGACTCGCTACGACGATCTGAAGCACAATGTCGACCACTCAAGGATGATCCAATTTGGTATCACCGTTGCAGACATCAGTGGCAATATCGGGGGCACCTGGGAGTTCAATTTGCGGTTCGATTTGTCAACAGATTTGTTCGTCTCCCAGTCTATACAATTCTTGCAAGACAATGGCGTCGATTTTGACAGGTTGAGAAGAGATGGGATTCATTTCGACATGTTCGCACAGTTGCTGTCGCGTGTTGTTGCCAGGCATCGAAACCTCTGCTGGGTTACCTTCCATGGGTTGTATGATCTGTCACACACATTGAAGACGGTGACAAACAGGCCATTGCCCCCTTCTGTGGCTGCTTTTGCGTCTCAGCCTGGCATTGTATTCGGTGATGTGGTGGATATCAAATACATGGCGCGCTTTTGCCATGGATTACGCGGCGGTGAGTTCGGCTTGGCAGCCATTGCTAAGATCTTGAATGTGGAAAGAGTTGGCGGGGCCCATCAAGCAGGGTCCGATTCTTTGTTGACGGCCCGAGTGTACACAAAGATGAGGATGGCATATGAAATTGATGAGACTCTTTTTGCGGGGTGCCTGTACGGAATCTCAGCTAGAATCTGCAAGCCGATTGCTGTGCCTAATACTAATGGGCGGCGCTGCTTTATTCCGACCGCCACCACTCCAGCACCGTTCCTGCGTTGCATTACTACCCATACTTCTGTTTTCATGATCGCTGCCCCTTTTAGTCATGTCCTGTAGGGTATATTTTTTGTAAGCATTTGGTTGCTGTAAACATTTATGATTTGATTATTCAAGTAAATATATGTCTCCGTTTCCCTTATTATCTTTTATCAATATCATTTTTACAGAAATTATTAGATTATTAAATAAACCAACATAGAAGAGAGAATCAGATTTCATCATCATGCTGATTAACCTCAGAACTAATTCAAGTAATAATTGTTAACCAGTAAATTAACGTGAAAATCTTTTAAAGTTTAGGACTTTTTAGCAGAGAACATGAAATAGATATGGCAGAGCATCTATATAATAATAAAATATTATTTTCTTAATTTTTAAGTAGTATATGCACAGCTACTACTAGCAGCAGACGCACAGTTCCAGATGCTGGGCTACAAAACCCTCCCCTTTCTAAAACTATTAGAGCTGCTAGCGCAAGCAAAATTCATGCTAATATTTTCAAACACTTGGAGCGCATAGAACAACTGTTTATTTCACTGCTAGAAAAAAACGACTATTATAATGCTATTATTACACCCAGAGAGAGCTGGAAAAAATCCTAACCTGATGTCTCAAAAGAGGAATAGCTTTAGACTCTATCTTCTTTCTCTAAGCTTTCTTCTCTCTGCTAGTCGCCCTCCTCTTATGCATAGAATCACGAGAAATCCATACAAATCCCCGAATTGTCAAAAGTAACCTGAGAGGAAGAGATTATGCTTCAGATAAGCTACAAGTTTACAAATCCAAAGCACGGAGGGGAGGGGAGGGAATACGGGATGATGGAGCTGCTGCCGGCTGAAGAGGAGAGTGAGAGGAAGGAAGAGCTGAGAAGGAACGAACTGACGGCTGAGAAGTAAGGTATATATATATATATAAGTTTTCTGTCACACATCTCACTTTACTCTAATTTCTAACATTAGATGAATAAACTAATTAATCCACTGATTAATCTTTAAAAAATATATTATAAAATAAATTAAAAGATAATAAGAGCCATATTAGTGACAGTAGTCTTTTTGGCCCTTTTCTCTCTCCTTTATGCTAAAGTATAGGGCATACACCTGATTTTATATGGTTTTTAATTCAGTTCTTTATCTTTTATTTGTTTTGTATGGTCTTGATTTTTGTTATATAAGTTTTGATTTGTTTCAATTGAGTTCTTCGATTGAAATTGATTATATATATAGGTTTCAATTCGGTCCTCATTGTTTTAATTTCCGGATTGGTTTTAAATTCCTTAATATATTCGATACAGAAGTTTTGATTTTTTCAATTTTATCCTTTAATTGAAATTGATAATATATGGTTTTCATTTCGGCTCCTATATTTTTAATTATTTATTTTAATTTTTTTGTTTTTTTATATTTTTGAAACAATCTCTATTTTTGTCTATGTCTATATATGTTTGGTCTTAACTTTGATTTTTAATTTTTATTATTTTCTTATTTATTGAGGTGGTATTTGTTTTTTTGAAAAATTTAGTCCTTAAATTTTAGTTTGTGTTTATGATCATTTGAAAATTGATATTTCTATTTTTTTCTCTCTTTGTTCTTTCTTTTGGTTTTTTTATTAGTTTTTATTTTTTATTTTTAAGTCAAATGATTTTTTTTTCAGCTAATAATTTTTATTTTTGTTTTATCATTTATTTTATTTAATTGTTTGCTCTTTAGTTAAAGTTTTTAGGTTTTTTTTAGTCTCTGGTTTAATTTTGTTTTTTTTTCATTATTAACGCAATAATAATAATAGTTTTAGTTTTTTTCTTGCTTGCTCTTTTGTTAATGTTTTTGAGTTTTTTTTTCTCGGGATAGTTTAATGATTTTTATTGTTTTGACAGTAATAATAATGATAATTTTAGATGTTAAGACTTTGATGTTGTTGTTATAATGGAGTATGTTAATCTGTTTTATTATATCAAACTTTGCATGTATAAATATTTTATTTTATTTTTTAACTAGCAAATCCTATTAATTTCTTTAATTAAAATCCAACAGTTATAAAAATTGTTTGCTCTACCCGCAATGTATGTGGGCAATTTAACTAGTGAAATCCTATATTATAAAGAAAAAATTCTGATATGTTTTTTTAAGAAAAAAAATACAATTGAAAAAAATAAAAAAAAATTGATATAAAATACACGAACTAAAATATTAAGAAATGTAATTGGAAAAATAATTCAATTAAAAATATAATATAAAATATTGAGGGATGCAATTAAAAAACAAATTTAATAAAATAAAAAATTTAAAAAAAATTAATGAAAAGTATGAAGACAAAATTTGAAAAAAATAATAATCAAAAAGGGTAAAATTAAAAGCAAATTTTAATCATGCTATATGAAGTATGAACTGGTTCACGCTCGTGGCATAAAATCAAGGTCAGAGGTCCAAGCATTGAGCGACACAATAATTTTCTAGCTTGTCATTTTTTTCTTTAAAAAATCAAGGGATGCATGACATGTCTTTCACACCTTTGAAAAAAAAAAAAGTTAAATGAAAAGGGGCTTGGAGCATGGGTCTAGCTTGCTATTTATGGACTAGGTGTTAGGCCTGACCCTTTTCTATTTATTTCTCCTTATTGTCTCCTTTCTCTTTTGTGTTCTTTTGGCACTCCGAAAATATTTTTAATATATTTGCTTTTTAATTTTAACATGGTTCTTAAATATAATTAAATTTTTTTTATTTAAGTTTTAATAATGTTCCTCAATTATTATGAATATGATATAAGAATGATAACACTAATAATAAATTATTCTTGAAAATCAGACTAGATTCTTGTTTATTCTTAAAAATTTAAATAAATTTTGAACATAATTTTATCATATTTATTAAATGTATCAATCTTACAATGTTTTTTTTTTGTATGTGTGTGTGTTGAAACTACAAATCCATTTTAAAATCAAGGGTTTGCTTAAATAAACAAGAGATATATTAATAATGGTGTAAGTATTTTATCCCCAAGAAGCGTGATATAATAGTGAAGGACTTGCGATTTGCACAACAGATCTCGAGTTTGAGTCAAGACATGTACTCCTTATAAAAACCTAGTACAACCAACGTTTTACTCGAGAGGAGAGTGTTTTGTTGTATTAAAGAGAAACATGTGATATCATGGACGACACTCATTCCTGCTAATGCTCAAGAGGGAAACTTAACAGAGTGCATGGAGTTGTTTAGGCAGCTTAGAGAGAGCGTCATTCAAGTAGATGGGTTAATTCTGCAGGCATGAGGAGTAGGTTTGCTGATTTTGCGCTTGTTCATTAGGCAAGCAAATGCATGCATATGCTATTCAAGCAAACCGAGGGTCTTTTTTCAATTAGATACAAATTAATCAATAATCTTTCTTAGAAAAATAATATAGTTTAAATATACCAAAAGTTTTTTAAAGATTTTATGTTAATGATATTTAAAATTCAATAATTTGGGTGTTATGAGAGAGACAGAAAGAATTGATCACACCTAGAGATATAGTAGATCTATATTTTTTATACACTTGATATTGTTATAAGATCTTGACGAGATTTTCCTTTCATAATTATTGAAGGATTTTATTAGTTAGTGATGCATGGAGACAATTCAAGATTAAATTATTGTGAGTTTCCCACATTTTAAATAATAAATTGATAGATTAGGTTCCATTGGTGGCAATAATTTCCTTTGATGATTGTTTGAGGGTACCATTTACATAGCCAAAAACATTTTAGCATTTGAGATATGTAACCATAATTATATTATGTTATCTCTTTTATTAAAAAAAAACATTCTCATAAGCTGAGTATAAAGAATAACTAAAAATAATATATAAGTGTGTCATAAGACATGTATACTCATATTTATGGAAAGGCTTATGTGATATCATTAAGTTGTCTTATACAGAGAATGTTATGATTTGATCCTATTATATGTCATCTTAATTACGGTAATGAAAGAATAGACATTGTGTATAACTTGAACAATAAGAAGATGCCTAAGTGATCAAGAGAGGATTCATCACTCTAGGTGAATTAGAAGAAATGTCTCATATGCTAGAAATAGTATTGACTGAGAAATACTTGTCCAATATAAAATGAGATTTAAAAAGAGTTCCAAATCTTATTAAAACGATGAATTACTTTTATATAGAGAACAAACATCATTTAACATGATTTAACATGACTTACATACTCTATAATTTAATGTTAAATTGAAACATTATTGATAAAATGATATTAGGTACACTAAGAAAATGATCAATGAAAGGTTCGGTCAAACTACCAATGATTTTTCTAATATTTATGGGAATATGACACTATAAAATTTCTTTTTCACATCAACATATCAAAACAAATAAATAAAATAAAATAGAATAAATATTTTTTTAACACAAAAAAATACACTTATGAAATCGAGGAATTACAAAGACATAATAACATTAATAATAGAAATAGAGTGATATTATATTTCATATAAATTAATACATTTAATTTATATTGTGTTTTGGTATTTCTTAATATCCTATTAAAAAATTTAGAACACAAAACTCCCTTCCTAAAACAGGATTACAATCTTTATTGCAATTTTTTTTTTTTATTTCAGGAACACAGACTCGCACAATAATATATACACGGTTTACGAACACATCATTAACAATTGAAAGCAAAATTGATTGGGAAAAATATGAAGACACAAGCAATAAAAAAGAAAAGATGAAAGCAGGGAGACTTGATAAAACCGATCGGATTCTTTCAAATACAGACAAGTTTAGTAAGGAGTAAAATTGAAACTTTTAGTCACAAATACTCTTGATTAATAAAGGAAAGCCTTAAGTATAGGGATAGAATCTGATCGTTTATGACACTATAAGGATGAAAATGTAGTTTACCAAACAAGTCCGAAATCAACAAGGAAGGCGCTAAAAATAAAACGGCCGTTATAAGGCGGCGATCAAAAGAAACAATCCTCTTTCCTCTCGGACTCCATTAGCATATATATAAGACACAACAGGCCCTAGTTTTTCACTCTTACACTTCTTGAGCAAAAACATCAGTTCTTGAACAAAGAAGAATGGCTGCTACGAAAATTACAGCGGTGTGGAGACAGAATTTCCAACAGGAGATTTTCAGATTGGACGCTGCCCTGTTCAAGTTTCCACTTGTCTCTTTTGACACAGAGTTTCCTGGTTTCTTTCGAAACACTCCTATGGGCGCCACTGAGTCGACTCGCTACGACGATCTGAAGCACAATGTCGACCACTCAAGGCTGATCCAATTTGGTATCACCATTGCAGACGTGGGTGGCAATATCGGGGGCACCTGGGAGTTCAATTTGCGGTTCGATTTGTCAAGAGATTTGTTCGTCTCCCAGTCTATACAATTCTTGCAAGACAATGGCGTCGATTTTGACAGGCTGAGAAGAGATGGGATTCATTTCGACATGTTCGCACAGTTGCTGTCGCGTGTTGTTGCCAGGCATCGCAACCTCTGCTGGGTTACCTTCCATGGGTTGTATGATCTGTCACACACATTGAAGACGGTGACAAACAGGCCATTGCCCCCTTCTGTGGCTGTTTTTGCGTCTCAGCTTGGCATTGTATTCGGTGATGTGGTGGATATCAAATACATGGCGCGCTTTTGCCATGGATTACGCGGCGGCGAGTTAGGCTTGGCAGCCATTGCTAAGATCTTGAATGTGGAAAGAGTTGGCGGGGCCCATCAAGCAGGATCCGATTCTTTGTTGACGGCCCGTGTGTACACAAAGATGAGGATGGCATACGAAATTGATGAGACTCTTTTTGCGGGGTGCCTGTACGGAATCTCAGCTAGAATCTGCAAGCCGATTGCTGTGCGGCGCTGCTTTATTCCGAACGCCGCCACTCCAGCACCGTTCCTGCGTTGCATCACTACCCATACTTCTGTTTTCATGATTGCTGCCCCTTTTAGTCATGTCCTGTAGGGTATATTTTATGTAAGCATTTGGTTGCTGTAAACATTTATGATTTGATTATTCAAGTAAATACATTTCCTCGTTTCCCTTATTATCTTTTATCAATATCATTTTTACAGAAATTATTAGATTATTAAATAAACCAACATAGAAGAGAGAATCAGATTTCACCTGATGTCTCAAAAGAGGAATAGCTTTAGACTCTATCTTCTTTCTCTAAGCTTTCTTCTCTCTGCTAGTCGCCCTCCTCTTATGCATAGAATCACGAGAAATCCATACAAATCCCCGAATTTTCAAAAGTAACCTGAGATATTTTAGAATTGAAAACAAAAATATTCTCATTATTAAACTAAAATGTGAGTGTTGGAAAGTAAGCTGGAAGTTGACAAATCCATAGCACGGAGGGGAGGGGAGGCGGCCTGATGGAGCTGCTGCCGGCTGGAGAGGAGAGTGAGAGGAAGAGAGAGAGGGAAGAGCTGAGAAGGAACGAACTGACGGCTGAGAGTGAGGTGAGAAGGGTGACAGAAAAACTTTATATATATGGGGGGAGAGAGAGAGAGAGAGAGAGAGAGCGCTAATTTCTAACATATGAATAAACTAATTAATCCACTGGATTAACCTTTAAACAACATATGAAATCCTATATTATAAAGAAAAAATCCAATAGAGAAATTAAAAACAAAACAAATAACAAAGTAAACCTGATATAAAATAAAACGAACTAAAATATTAAGAGATGTAATTGGAAAAAATAATTCGATTAAAAAATAATATAAAATATTGAGGGATGCAATTGAAAATAATAATTAGAAAAATATTAATGAAAAGTATGGAGACCAAATTTGAAAGAAAAAAATAATCAAAGAGGGGTAAAATTAAAAGAAAATTTCAATTCTATAGATTATTTAGAATACAACAAATAACAATCAAAAGAATAAGGATCAAATATTTTTAACATATTTGCTTTTCAATTTTAACATGGTTCTTAAATACAATTAAATTTTTTATTGAAGTTTTAATAATGTTTCTCAATTATTATGAATATGATATAAGAATAATAAGACTAATAATAAATTATTCTTGAAATTCAGATTGCATTCTTGTTTATTCTTATAATTTTAAATAAATTTTGAGCATAATTTTATCATATTTATGAGTTTTTTTCTCAATCACATATAAAATATGGACACAAGAGATATATTAATAAAATAAATTATCTTAAAAAAATTAAAATGATTTTATTTTTGGGTTTAGTAAAAATTCTAAGTTCTCTTATATTAAAAAATATCGAAACCTCATGGCATAGAGCAAACACATATCTATCAGGAACGTGACGTGATTGTAAAGAATTTCTGATCTGCGCTTTTAAAAGTTGATTATCTAACAGTATTGCTCTTTTGTAAAATTTTAAATCTTTAAATAAATTTTAATATATTTTTAAATAAAATACAGTTCAAAAACAATAATTACGCAACACCTCTAGCCAAGTGCTTGCTCTATCTTGTAAAGAACTACTCTAGATGGTGGTGCATCCTTGCTGCTCTTTGTTGCAAGTTCTTCATTTACTAGAAGAAAGAAAGTGCTAACAATGTGGGAATTTTGTTCACCTAAAATTACAATTAGATAGATAGTGCACTGATTGCATAATGCTTAATTCATAGCTACACATGGCGGCAGTGCCAAGATTTTAGTGTTGTACTATCCATCATATCAGAACCCTGAAAGGTCACACTGACGCAGGAGGCAATTGTAACCTTCAAATTAACCATCAGCGACAGTTAAACATGAAATAACTTGTGTTCTTCTACAGAATCACCCCTTCCCTCAGCTCATGTATGCATTTGGAGGAATATAAAACAAAAATATTTTCACAAAACAGCAGGAATAGCATCAGCCAATCACAACAAGACCTGACTGTCTCAGAGAAAAGGTACATTTGGGCTTAAGGTGGTAATAACATCAGGCTAGGATTAACTTAAGAGATTTTACTAACTAGAAGCTTACATTATGATGCACGATTACGGTTTGAGTTCTGCAACTGTGTGATGGATCTCAGTTTCTCGTAAGCATCGGAACAGGCATGAGCATAGTCTGACATAGCGCGGAATAGCTCAGGCAGGCGAATTTTGAGACTTCCAACTGATTTCTCTCTTACCTGAAGGCAATGTTTCTGGTGAGCTTCTGTTTCCTCTTCCAGCCTCTTCTTCAAGCTATCTACTACAAATTGCCTCTCAGAAACAGGATTGGGGTTTGCATCTTCCCCTCTGTCAGCATCTGTTTCATTGGTTGGGGTTCTCCGCTGCAGGTATTTCTGGTACCATTCCTCAAATGCCTGGCTTTTGCGCAAATATTCCCTCCTCGTTTCCTCACACTTTTCCTTTAGCTTCATCTCTTCTTCCTGATGATGTACTATGGTTTCTACCACAGCTGCAAATGATGAGATGGCAGATTTGGCAAGCTCATCTGGGAGCTTTTCTAAATAGTCGTGCCATGAATGGAGAAGGGCTTGGATAGGGGGGTTCTGGGCTCTTGGTGGAGATGATATTTTCTCTTTTAAGCTGCTTTCAATGGGGATCAGATTTAGCTTTAACCAGCTAGTAAGAGTGTGAATGTATTGTTTCTGGTGGGCCACAAGCTTCTCAAATTGTGAATGCCATCCTTGGACAACTTTCAAAAGTTGGATTGTGCGCTCGTGATGGTGTTTGGTTGTTTCCTTGATTGCATGGTTGACATCAAGGGATTTAAGTTCTGTGACAATCCTCAATTGGCTATTATGATGCGTGCACATACCTGCCCACATTTTCGCCATCCTGCAGTAATGCATTCAGAGTTTTACAAGTAAATAAGTAGAGAAATGGCATGCCATCATTATTGAAATAAGTAGACCAATCTCCCATGACTAAAAAGAACTGCCTTTCAGACACCTAGCTAACGAAAACTGAAATTTAATGGTATTGCGATAACAAAATAAGATGATTAAAAAAGTAAAGTATACCCAGAAAACGGAAGAAGCTGCATGTAGCCATGATAGACATGCAACACTTATCATTGCCTCCTTTAGACATAGATAGCTATAGAACGACAAGTCAATGGGCAAATTCATGTGGTTCAGCATTTAACATCTATATTGCAGCATTGGATGAAACCCTACTCCTAAAGAATAAAAGGAATATAATCAAATCCAGGTTTTTATCTAGTCCACCAAACAGTTCATAAATGGCAAACTTTTCAGTCCACTTCATATAAGCCCATTTCGTTAGGAGAGCAAAACAAGAAGAGAAACTAATGTCATAAATTGCACAAGTAATCTCGTTCTAGCTAGTAAACAGCAAGTGTCCATTTCATAAAAGCACCAGTATGCAGATTCTTGACGTGAATCATAAAGTAAAACAAGCAATACAAAGAGACAATATAAAGTTTTGAGGAAGTTTTCAGGGATATGTGTCAGGAAACCAGAACATGCAAAAATGTAGAATTTAAAATTTCCTTTTTTTTTCCAAACAAAAGCTTACCCATCAACAAGATCAACAAGTTTTGGATACAACTGCTGGTCACGTATCTGATTCACTTCTGAAACTGTTGAGTCCATGGATTGCATGTCAACTATATATCTTGTATGCAGATGACTCACAGCTGCTTTTGTTTTCTCCAAGGATTCAACACTAGCACCACGTTTCTTCTGCTTATTTAGCAAAGAAACCTTCTTCTTGTACTCAAGCTTCATAAGCTCCCCTTGCTAATAATAATCAACATTAAGCAAACTTCAATCAGACCAGATGCTTGACAATGGCAAGTGATATAAGCATTGCCCCAGAAAAACAAATGGAAACACGGGGAAAAACGATCACTTTGCACCGTGGCTAAGATTTACAAGAAAGTGTCGAGCATCCACAAAATTCTGTTTAGAAACTTTAAACTTTTAATCTAATCATATGAAGAAACTGAACATTTTCTGATAAGACTGGGCAGCATAATGCAAACAAGGGGAAAAAAAGATTGCTTTGCACCGCGGCTAAGATTTACAAGAAAGTGTCGAGCATCCACAAAATTCTGTTTAGAAACTCTAAATCTAATCATATAAAGAAACTGAACATTTTCTGATAAGACTGAGCAGCATAACTAATAGTTGGGACAAGGAACTCAAAATGAAGGGCAAACATAAGAATTCAAACTAATAAATGATGCAGCGCACCTTTACTTCATCATAGAGTTTCTTTTCCCATGCTAGTAACTTATCCAAAACTGTAGCATGAGTTTCGTAATCTTCATAATCAAGTTCATCCTTTCCACCACCTTCAGCACCAGGTACACCTTTGAACGACCTATTCCAAGTGATAACACGCATAACCCTGGCAGAATGATCAATATGTCCTGCGAATGTTGAATGCCATATCAGAAAAATATAGATACTAATAAAACGAAACAATTACTAAAGGAAAACAAAAATGTGAAGGAAATATCTAAGTATGCTTCCAGTTTCTTTACAGGGATAGCACATCAGAATAATAAATATCTAAGAATGATTGATAAATGAACTTTTCTTGCTTTTGAAAAGAAAAAACCAATAAGAAGCCTGAGGTTCTCAAAAAAAGCTTCCACAGAAGATGAAGATGCCATTACAAAGTCTAATTGGTGTAAAAAGCAGATGCTGCCGTTCAGAATAACAAATCCAAATTGCCTACAAATTTTATATCATTCAGTTTTCCACAATCAACATGTGTACACACATTTTGGAAACTTAAATCATAAAATGGTTAGCAGAAATTACTATTAAAACATCCACATGTTACTAAAAAAAATTATGATTTTAGATTATGTTGATATAAAAAAAATAAAAAATAAAAATATATATATTATTTTGATAAATCTTAAAGCAAAAAAGTAATTATTAACACAATCTTAAATGCTATTTGAATTTTTTTTTCAAATGAAGTTTTTTATAATTTTAGATCATTTCAATATATTAATATAAAAAATTACTTGTTTTTATAATTTTAGATTATTTTAATATGATAATATAAAAATATATATTACTTTAATATAATTTTAAATAAAAAAACATTTTAAAAAGCAAAAAATATTCCCATCTCAAATACTATTTAAGTTTACATTATAAGATAGCTTCTATTTTCATATTTTCAATTAAAATACACCACCCAGCACTAAATAATTAAAACACAGCATCAAGTAAACAAAAAATTTAAACACGAGCAGCCAAAGCAAGCCAATTATACCTCGATTATCGGCAAAATTAGAATGGTAATGCAAGCGAGTGGCCTCGAGCATCTTACAAACATCCTGTGCACTTTCTGATGATTTTAAGAAATGATCATCAATTTCATTCAAAACCTGCATCAAATTCACACTAGGAACTTTCCTTCCCATCGCCATAAAATCCGGTGGTGCTGTTTTCGAATGCTCAATCTGGTTCCTCTCCTTCTTCTCCCCACCCTCCTCCTCCTCTTTCACCGCATGCTCCATCTTCTCCTCCACCTTCTCCGGCGTCTTTGGCTCAACCCAATCAATCCCATTAACACTACCACCAACCCCCCTCCTCAAATCCCCAACCCCGCCGAACCCAATACCCACATTCTCAACATTTCCAAAATTACCCCCGTTCCTACTCGCATCCTCCTCCGGCTCCAAGGACGAAATCGGCTCATTATCCACCATAAAGAAATAATCCCAGGCCATGTTCTTCACCTCCGGCATCGGTGGCACCTCCGAAGAATGACTCTCCACCGTCCTTGGTGGATTCCTCGGCCGTGTATCCTCCTCCCTCGGTCCCACATTCCCCCTCATTTGTGGGCCCCGCTGCGAAACCTTTTCAATATTGTCATAATTATTGGTCTTTCTACTAGGACTCCTATCCCGCAACTCTTGCACCTCCTCCTCCTCCTCCTCCTCCTCCTCCGTCTCCGCCTCCTCGATCGCAACAGTATCACCCATCTGCTTTCTTTTCATCACACTCTCAGGCATGCTCATAGATCTTTTAACCGGACTGGGAGAAAAGTTAGGCAGCGGCGGAGGCGGAAGAGGAAGATTAACCATAGAAGGCGGTGGCGGAGGAGGCTGTGGTTGAGATGAAGAGTCAAGGGAAGAAGGCTGTTCAAACTGGGATTCTTGATCAGCTTCTCCATGGCCATAATCACTCAAAGACGCACCAGTATTCTTTAAGGAAATAGCATATCCTGAATGACCAGCAGCAAAAGCATTTCTTGCTGTGACTGCTTCTTTCATCAAGATTTTCCGCTCTCTGCATCTTGAAACCGATTCTTCATTATCCACCTTTGACTGTGCACACCCCATTACAGTTCAAGAAACAAAGAATATGAGCTCAGGTTTCTAAAAATGAGAGAAAAGGTTCATAATAATGGAGGAGTGCATGTGTAGAGAGAGAGAGAGAGACTGACAAGGTGGTACAGAGAGAGAGGGTCAGTGAAGAGTTTGCAGAAGAAAGAGAAGAGAATGGATTTCATCTCTCCTCTTGGGTGTTTCGTTTTGGGTACTTAATGAGAGTAGAGGGATGGGTGTACTCGCTGGGTCCAGAGGAACAGGTGTCCCTGTTTTCTATTCTCAATTAACGGTCATATTTTTTAAAGAGGAAACTGTGTCGTTTGGTGGGGGCTTAGAAGCATGTAGTAGAGTTATTATGGTGTTGATGAGGGTTTTGATTTTGGAGATGACGGGTTGAGACAGAATGCTTGCCAGCCCACATGATATTATGCTTTGACTATTTTAATAATATTTCTTATATGGGTTTTTGCATCCATAAATTTCTTGGCACAGCATTTTTTTTTAAACAATATATATATATATATATATATATATATATATATAATATATATAACTTTCTTGAGTGTTATTTAAATGTAAGGATTTCATGAATTTAAATATAATTTTTATTTAGTTTTTCTAATGTTCAAACTTTAATAGGCTATTTGAAACTTTCGGGATTAAATTTAATTCCAAATATTAAATCAGCATTTTAATTTAAGATTTTTTAACAAGGTTTGGAATTCACTTCAATTATAAGTGTTAAATTAATTTATGTATTTGAAACACTTTTGAAAGATAGTGTTAAAAAATAAATAAATATCCGGTTCAGTAAATAATTAAAAAAAACGATATTCCAAAAAATCCTTTTTAAGGAGTGCGGTTGTGGTTGTTTTTTAAAGTGCTTTTTATTTAAAAATACATCAAAATGATATTTTTTTTTTATTTTCTTAGAAATTATTTTTGATATCAACATATCAAAATAATTTAAAAATATCAAAAAAATTTCATTTAAAATAAAAAAAAAATTCAAATTTTGAGCAAACGACAGTACAACCGCATAAACAAAGAAACAAACATGCCTTTATTTTCTCTTTCAAAAAAACATTATTCCTTAAAATTTAAAGAACCAGGGACACTATTGATGAAGTGCCAATAAAAAATAAATGCAAGAAATCAGATGACGACTTATATGAGCTGCAAAGACGCGCTATAAAGAATAAAACATATAATGGACTTTCGTATCGCTGCAAGTCAAATATTTTTATACATATAAAAAGTTATGTATACAAGTTCTCTTAACATGTTTTTATAGTTACAATAAATATAAGTAAAAATAAAAATTATATACATATGTATAATCAAATAAATCAAGAGCTATATATATTAATTAATAAATAAAATAGAAATAAAAAAAATAATAGGCATGTGTAGATCAAAATATTTAATATAACAAACCATTATATTTACTCAATTGTGCAGAATTTATTTATCTAAATATATATTTTTCTTCAATCAAATGATAATAGAAATAGAGACATTGAATAATATATATATATATATATATATATATATATATATATATATATATATTATTCAAGGCCGCATATATTAGAAATATTATCTTAAAATAATTTTTTATTTTTAAAAGTAAAGATTATTTATACAAAAAAAAAAACATAGATGAACAAAAAAATCTTCAAATCTAAATGCATAATAAAAAAAATCATTTAAAAAAGGTTTTTTAAATAAAAAATTAGAGAATGATTTTAATTTAAATAGAGGGAAAAATCACATAATTTTTTTTTTCTTTTAAAAAGAACAAAGGTCCAACGTTTTATGGGACTTTGATTATTATTATTTTGGTTGTTACTAGAACGAGCAACCTGGCTGTCATACATGCCAAATCGTTTTTAAAAAAATAAACAGATGACATGTCATGTGATTCTTTCAAATCTTAACGACTGTGGTGCCCAGAAAATTAGGGATTAAGTTTTTTTTTCTTAAAAACCTATTTTAAATCCATTTTAACCCAAAATACCTTAAAGATTATGATAAAATTATTAATGATCTTGGGTGGAAATCCCAAAAAACAAAATGAACATGAAAACAAAAATCAAACCGAGTTTAAAATTCGAGTTTTTTAGGAGTTCAAATTGAAAATGGTCAAATGTTAACTCGAAGATCTACTTTCAAAATAATTAATTAGTTAATAACTAATTATAAGTATTAAATTAGGACAATGTTATGTTATCATGGTATAAATTTTTTAATTTATTTAATTATACATCCACCAGCTTTTCAACTCATAATAAAAAAATATCTTCAAGCTAAAAAAACACATTGACGTAGCTAGCACTTTCTATTTTTGGTTAAAAAACAACTTTTTAATCGACCACCAGCAAAGTGCGAGGACGTAAACTTTCAACATCCCCTGACGAAACTACCCCAACACTTAAAAAATATTTAGTTTTTTGAAAACAATGACAATAGACTATCAATATAAGTTTAAAATCATTATAATTTTTCTGTTCATGGCGACAGCGAAGGGCAAGTAGCGAAACCTAGGTCTCAAGCTTTCGGTCAGAAAGCGGTGGGACATCATTGAAAGAAACAAGACTCAAATAAATTATTATGGGCTACGGTTTTCTTTTGCATGGTCGTATTATAGATTTTAAAAATAATTTGTTTAAAAATTATTTTTGAATAAACAATAAAAATAATCGAGGTCATTGTAGGATGTATGGAAATGTTTAATTTTCAACCAGAAACATATTAGCACATATCTTTTTATTTTTTAAATATTAACATATCAAAATACTAAAAAAAAAATCATTTTTTTTCAAAAACAAAATCAACCCTCAGCCTCGACCAATGGGACATGCTTTTCCCCGGAGCCAATTAGAGTGAAGCTGTTAAAGGTTAATGTTGCCAAAACCTAAATCCTTTCCCTTGGATTTAGGGAAGGGTAACCACTCCCTCGCCTTTGTTCTAAAATATCATGCAATTAATAATATAGACTTTTACATGGACCACAGCATTTTCTATTTTCAAGTATAATTTTAATAGATTGTACGGCTAGTTAGCTTTTGTCCAACTAGTGTAGGTTTCGAGGTCATCTCTCACGGACTAGGCTATTCCTAGAACATCTCAGAAATTATGAAACAGGAGGGGCCACGACAATAGGCAATGGGATGGTGTCATAACGTATAGAACGAGTAAGAAACCCAAGAAAATAAATAAGAATTTTCAGTTGGCAGTTGAATTTTTATTCGAAAACACATGGAAATAATATATTTTTTATATTTTAAAATTTAATTCTGATATCAAAATGTAAAAATAATCATAAAAAGATATTTTTTTTTTGAAAAATATATATATTTTTGTAAATACAAAAATAAACTGAAAAAATAATAATTTTTCAAAAAATAATTTTTTTTATGAAACATGAGGGGCCATGACAATAGGCAACGGGATGGGTGTCATAACGTATAGAACGACGGAATAAGAATCCCAAAAACAAAAATAAGAATTTTCAGTTAGCAGTTACATTTTTATTCGAAAATACATGGAAATAATATTTTTTTATATTTTCAAATTTACTTCTGATATCAAAAAATAATCTGAAAAAAATATTTTTTAAAAAAAAATACAAAAATAAACAGGTTCTAAATCATATGTAATAAACCAAGAGACAAGGCATAAAATGGCACCCATGAAATGCATGATAAGAGAGACTGGGAGGAAGAATCGCCACCTATTGTAACCAAGCCACTGGAGCAAAAAATGTTACCTCGGTAACTTGCAAAACTGGCTGGTAAAGGTAACATTTACATCAGTCGTCTGTAATATCAGGGGGGCCAATGGAACCTGATTTCCATGTTCCAACAACGCCTAAAACTCATCCACCTGACATATTTACCGGCGCATGACAAAAATAGTGCCTTGTCATCTAGACAGTGGAGTTCCGGCTTTCCGCATGTGCGTCCCATGCATTCTGGAGAGAAGTCACCGAAAGAAGCATTTCAGAATTCATCAATTACCCTTGTGAAATGCAGAGAAAAGAATGCAGTTTCGTGTCAATTAACTAATCCAATTTCATCTAAAGACTGTAGACAACGGCATAAACTTGTGATGACGTAGGGCTGCGCATGAGAATTTCTGGAGGGGGAGGGGACAAAATTGGCAATTGTTTTCTCTTGATCTTGCTGCTTTCACGACCACTCAATTGGAAAAACAACTTAAATATTCACAGACATGCAAGAGCGCACACTGAACAGGACTAAGATATGGCTATGGAGGTAAGCAACGAAGTGAGTCCAACACAGAAAGAAGTTGCTAAAAATAATTGGAAACTAACTCATCATCCAGTGTAATAGACAATCTCACACAGCACGTGAGCTCCCCTTTGACTTCTGATGATTGACCGAATTTTAGTCCATATTGGGGCTTACCTCTAACAGGGTATAATGGGTTTTTTTTTTTTGAAAAAGAAAAATCATAATTCGTGAGCAAGGATTGAAAATTAACACATGCATGGGCCAAGTAATATTTGCATAAACTAAAAGGATAATTGGAAGGCACGATGTTTCTATGTTGTGAGTGCTTACCCAAAACAAACTTTTTTAGCCTGCACTTTTCTCTGAAACAAGAAGAGTCAATAAACTGAGACATCACAGCTCATTTAGACTTCAATGTGGCCCTAAGTTTTCTCAACTCTTGCCCTTGTTGCTGGAAAAAAGAATCAACATGCCCCATTCAAAAAAGTAATCAAAACTACTTTTTTTCCAGCATTCTTGTTGATATTAAAAAACTTAGAGATTGCTAAATCCAGAGAAATAGTTGAATTAAGTATAGAGACCTGGCGTAGCTTTCTCAAAGCTAGATCTGATCTTTCTTGCAGTAGGCACCATTCCATTGCCATATCATACTCAAGTGTATTGGGCTGAGAACAATGTGAGGTAGATACTGCTTCTTTCTGTGCATAAGAACATCTTTCAATCACAGCAATGAGAGGAAAAAAGGAGGGAGGAGGGTAGTGACACAACAAAGTTTATACACTTGAACATTGCCTGTAGTGTGTGCAAGCGTGGTTAAAGCAAGAATAATTTTTACCATCTCGCGTTGCATGTGAATTCTAAGTTTATTGATAGTGAGATGACCAAAAAAGGTTGACTGCTTTCCTGGGAAACAAGCAGAAGCAATGCTACCAACCAGAGGCCTGTAAATATGAACATGAAATAGAAGAATAGGTGGGAATATGAAAAGTATAAACTGGCAAATAACAATCAAGCTAGAAGTTCACAGAGCAGATATTAGACAAATAATGGACTTGATGCATAACGAATTATGGATTTTAGCCCATAACCGTCAAAATAAGTGCTTTACATGTCCATAAGGCTAGGGGAAGCATTGCATGCAAACAGAAACAATTAAAAGAAAAAAAATTCCTGAGCACTCCAATGCCAACAAATATAAGCTAACACTACCATGTCAACCAGTGGGGAACACTGCAGACTGAGCAGCAGCATTGGTAGAGTATAATGCCATCCACAGAAAAGGTTAGCCAGGTAAAAGGACCTACAATCTCAGCATGAGAAAGGGAAAACGATAGAAGACTGGAGAAAGCATAGACACCACGAGGGAGTTGCTCTATTGTCCCAAACAATAAGATGTAAAAAAGATAGTACGAGGCTTAATAAATTGTTATTTGAGGGGGGCATTAATATTGATAAAACTGGTGGGGCTTAGACTGGAATTTCTACTAATAAAGTAGAACCACCAAGCAGGAAACATTTAATTGATGTGCAGCAGTGCTGAAAGAGGGTGCAGCATACCTCCCATTTGATAGCATTAAGCAAACTTCATCTAATTTCGCAACTGCCATCTCAGCTACTTCCCTTTTTTGGAATATAACAAAAGCCTGACCTGGAGCACAAACAGCTAACAAAATCAAAATCCAGTAACAGGTGATTCTTTGTATGACAGAATAGGTGTCTTGACCCCCCCCCCCCCCCCCCCACCCACCCACACATTGACAGAAAAAAGAAAAGAAAAGAAAAAATATTGCCTTTTATAAACAAATTTATAATATTTAACAAGCAATTAGCCACTTTCATTTGTACCATAGTGTGGGCTGGAACGTGCAGTCCTTTGAATCATCTTCGCAGTGCAACTTTTCTTGAAGGCTTGCCAAATGATATCCTGATCCAGGGCAAGGAAATTATGAGCGTTAATGCTCTCTCACGGTACTGTAACAAAAAGAAACCACTACTTGGAACATGAAAGAAAATACCATAGAAAGCACAGAACATGGAAACAAAGGCCAGTAGTGAAAGAGAGGCGGGGTAAAGGTGCATGTGAAGGGGGTGTTTGACCCCAATTTTCAAACAGAGTTTTGCAATTATTTTTGCTTCAAATTATTATATTTTTTGTGTTTTTGAATTGTTTTGATATGATGATGATGTCAAAAATGAATTTTAAAAAATTTCCTCTACCACTATCTCAAACACCCCCAAAGTGTTTTACTAAAACATGGAAGTGATGTGAAACAGAAGGATGGAAGAGGATAAG
Organism: Salix purpurea; assembly: GCA_027405865.1. Classification (NCBI taxonomy): domain Eukaryota; kingdom Viridiplantae; phylum Streptophyta; class Magnoliopsida; order Malpighiales; family Salicaceae; genus Salix; species Salix purpurea. The sequence goes on from JAOWLH010000023.1 coordinate 3,340,945, forward strand.
CAAGCAAGGATAATGAGTTCTAGAATCAGAATCACCTCTACTTCTGCTGAAGTATAAGACGGGTCCAAATTCTGTAGCAGGACAAGAGTTCCTTGCTCATGAGCAGTTTGCATTCTTTCTTCCCATGGCTGGTAAGAATATACAAGGCAATTCAAATATTATTATGGCGTGTCCCATTTTGACTTGTTTTTAATCGCATCAATATTCTACAATGGGGTCTAGCTTGAAATGCACTCTTTGTTTTATCTGTTGGGCCTTTGGTCCAACTAGTCTACCCCTGAGGCTGGAGCCTCCCTGTATATGACAGCCCACTTGACTACAGGCTAAGCAAGTGGCCAACAATAGATTTTTTTTGTGATCAGTGGGCATTGAGTTCTACACCTTTAAAGAGTATTGACAAATGTTGGTTACATCATTATGGTATAATGGTCCTTCAAAAAAGTTTTTGAAAGCAAAATATCAACAACAAAAATGTAGTGATCATAAAATCACTTGAAATCAGGAACAGAAACAAATTTGAGAAAGAATACTCACAAGTCCCCGAAACCACTTGCTTCTATCCTGTCAACATATCAATTACAAAGATGTAAGTACTAAATCTAACTTTCACCACAGGTTTCTCATCAAGAACAACAAAGCAAGAACTATAAGATGTCAATGAACACAATCAAAAGCAGGGAATGCAAGGCATCAATGAGCTTAATGAAGGAGTTACAGAAAACCAATGAGGCTTGAGCACATCATTCCTTTAGCTTCCATCCAAATCACAAACATATAGAGCACATATTTTTTTCCAGAATTCACCCTTTCTTTTCTATAACATCACTGCTGTAGTCTGTTACACTCCATAAAATTATAATTGGCACCATGCAGAAGCTAGTCAATGCAGTCTGGGAATGGTTATTATTATTTTTTAAAACTGTATTGCTTTAGAAATTTTATTATTGTTTTAACAAGTTTGTTATTTAACTTCTTAATTAAAACAATGAACCAGAGGGAGTTCTATTTCTTTCCCACTCTCTTTAGAAATGTTCCATAGTTTGGTACCTATGAAAAAACTTAAGCTGTATTTTAAGGACAGCTATTTATGATAATGAATTGAGAATCAGATTCAACTTTCATGTGTATTTCAGTGTGTTGAAGAAAACTCGTGTTCAAGGGGTAGGTTCCTATTGTTCATCTTCCATCTTTTCTCAGTTCAGCATTAGCACTCTTATCCTACTAGCTCTTCACTTATGTCAAAAGGCATTATTTTTGCTTAATAGAAGCATCACTGCTAAATAAATGGGAGTACAGCATTAAAGTTATTTAACAACAGACCTTGATAAATAAAGGAAAAAAGAAGACTTCTGGTAATGCAACTTACAGTTTCTGGCCTTTGAATGGGTTCCTGTATTTTATAATAGTTAGTTTCACTGCCCTCCTCTGAAGGCCGTCTTAGTGATGCTTCAGGAAACTTGCCATTAGTTAGCTTCTCATCAGGCTTTGGCTTCTCAGAAAGTGCATTGTTGGTCTCATGGGGATCTTTAGTTAGGCCAGGCCTTAATTTATCTTCAGAAGCAGGGGTTATTTGAGCCACAGCCTTGGAATTGCCAAGGGAATCATGTCTTAATTTCTGCGTGCTTTTCATCTTATTATCATAAGATGCTTTTGTCAAGTTGTCAAGCTTTGCTTTCTTACATGATCTGTCATCCAAGTCACCATAAGCCTTAGCAGCTTTCAATTTCTCTTCAACTAAAACCTGATCAACAAAGAGATTACCAACTTTACTTTCACTCTCGCCAACATCATCTTTAGGTCTTGAAGAGATGTCAATCAATATGCTTTCCTTTCATTATCTTTAGTCATTTCACCTAATCCTACGCCTAAATTAGATACATAATTTTCTATTAGTAAAGATTTGTTCTTGACCAATAAAGGTTTTACATGTCTGAAATTCCTTATCTTAGAACCTGAACTTGCAGTCTCACCAAAAATATCTACCTGCCTTTCATTTGTTTTAGCTACTTCATCAAACTGTACACCTGAACTAGAAGCAGCTTTATCTCCAAGATAAGATTCTTTCTTGGCCAAAATCCTTGTGTCATCAGAAGACACAGCATTTCCACTGACTTCTTTCTTATTTGAATCAAGTTTTGGAGCACCACTGGAATTCTGATTACCGACTCTGTTCAATAAGAACTTCGCTGAAACAATTGAAGACACGGCAAACATACAGGAATGTAATGATAAAGTGTTAATCAATTGATTAAATAAAAGTTCAGGAGTATTGAAGGCAAAAATAAACGCACCTTCAATCCCAGCAATTTTTTCGTCTATCTTATCCAAGATCCTACAGTTCCCAACATCAAATGCACGGTAAAATACAAAGTCAGCCTCTTGAAGTTCTTCATCTGATGGTTGTGGATTTCTACTATCCTTTGAACTACATACCACATTGCATTTTCCAGCAATTGCTTCCTGATTTGATGCATTAGAAATTAACCTCGCTAGAACCAACACCTCAAAAGCACCAACTATGTTTCCAATTAAAAAAAAAACAAAGTTGAAGTCCAGTACGAACAAATCTTAAATTTTAGTAAAATATATACAGTAAACACCCAAGACTATGTTTTAAGGTGCTTAGAAATAACACTGTTTCATTTCTATTCAAAAGCATTACAGTTTTTATGCAAGATTGTCAATGAACATTTTATTATGCCAGAAGGACCTACTGAAGATTTGGCTACCAATTAAGTATAAAATAGATGTAATTAAAAGTGTAGGAAATATTGAAAACAATATGTACATTTTAAGAATGCATAGCCTTATTTTCCTTGACAATAACCCCGCGTACAGCAATCCAGAGAAAAAAATGGAGGACTGCTATAAGCCCAACATAATCGAAGAAACAAATTATGAAAAAAAAAGGGGGGGGGGACCTCACTGTGCCTTCTTTCTCCTCAATGTGAGATCAGGCAAGGCCCCTAGATGTTATGTCTAAATTTTATTTCACGTGTCAAATACAAGTAATATATTAGATTGTGTCTCTTGTTATTTTGACACTAATATCACAAAGGTAAATGGAAGGTCCGAGGAACAAAGAGCCCTAAACATTAAAAAAAAAAAATTGAGCTTGTTTTGCAAATTTAGTTCTCTTTTTTCCTCCATGAAACCCATTCGCCTTATTTTAGCACCTCCGAGGTAAAATAGATGAGTATGATGTTGTGAAAGTGCCCCATGTACAACTTCAAGATGGGACATATATTTATGTATGTTTGACCAAATATAGACATTATTCCAACATCAACTATGTCGCAAAATTTATACTAAGCTTCCCCACTCTCCCATTGAAATTTATGTCATCCAAACCATATGTGATTACAGTCATATAACAAGTCACTACTGATGACAAACCAAAATTATATTAAAAAAAAGGCATAATCTAAATTGATTACCAAAGGATTAACATTTGCATTGCCTACACCTTCACCAGAGGCCAAAAACAATTCATTCCTGTGAGTCTTCTCATCTCCAATATAATATGAAATCTCACGAGGACGGAAAAACCACAGAACCTTCACTTTCTTTGTCTTGTCAGCATTCTCCCATATCTTTATGAGCTTACCAATATAAGGCTCTGTCTCACCTTCCTTGTACATATACACAGAATCGTAAAGAGTATAGTCCACACCATCATAAAAGAAAGATTCATAAAACTGTATATCTTTCTTTTTCCCACCAACTCCTCTCTTTTTACCCCACTTGAATTCAATGCTGTCAACTTTTTCTGCTTCTACCATACTCAGATAACAGGCTATTCCAAATTGTTGTATTTGGTAAAACGTGTAGATTCAAGCTGGAAAAAAAAATAAGCAAGGAAGCTAGAGCCACATCAGAAGATAGCTACAGTGTTTTAAAACAGTCATGAGGACAAGCAAACGTAAGAACACTTCAATCATTTCTAAACCAAAATAATCTGTACAGCATGTAAATACCAATTGACGACATTGAAAAACAAAGGTGTTCTTCGGGAAAGTTCAAGCTCTAAAAGGACATCTAAATCTAACACTTTCTGTTGGAAACACATTAACTTATTCATCAAGATTCACCATGCAAATTAGTTAGCCCTGCAATCATGAGTAAAACACAACCCCTCCCTGATTTTCCAAAATCAATTGTCAGGTTTCCTCCCTCTTTGGTGAAATGAAATGCTGCTGTGGTATAACAACATCGCAAAAAAAAAAAATTAAAGAGTTGTTATTGCTTCAAATATTAGAGACAAAAACTGATTTCATAATGGCATGCCGATGCCACAGTAATTCTCTGTATATATGCATAATTAAACAAAATTGACACCACAATATATCTATACATATGCAAGATAACACTACATTCATGCATTTCAACAGAAAATAAAGTAAACAGCAACTCCTTCCATGAAAAATAAAATAAGAATTGTCTATCAGGTTAAATTCATATAAAATATCAACAAAAAAAAGCTTGAAAACATACTGTGTACTTTTCTCGAACTTCGGACTACGTGATCATCCAGAGAATTTCAAAAGGAAACGGAGCCTGGGTCCAATTGTATATTATTCCGGGGGAAGCAAACGGTGCCGTTTAGTGCAAGCAGTAATGTGTCTTTTCGCTCAAAAGCGCAATGGTGGTGACAAATGAGACGAGTAATCAGCCGGGGAAAAACTTGAAGAAGGAGAAGAAGAGAAGAGAGAGTGAGTGGGTTTTTGTTTTGTGAAAACCCTAGCGAAAGCCCGCTCAATTTATCTGCGCTTTTTTGTCTGTTTATTTATCTTTCGTCTTTCTTTTTTAATTCTAATTTGTTGATTTTGATTCGAACGTGGATTAGTACTTTAAGGGTAATTGGAAATATTACACAATTTATGTTTTAGTCCCTGCATTTTGGTAACGTTTTACATAATATGCTATTTGTACTGTAGCAACTTGAAATGAAAAGGTCATAGTATTGTTCAATATAAATAAATCATCATCCTTCTCTCTTCACCAATAGCTCTCGGATAAGCCAAAGGGAAGGGTTTCCAGCTCCATAGCTCTCCTGGCCATCCTAATTAACTTTTGGGCATTCTCAATAGTTTCCTTTTGGGTTTGTATTTTTCCTGCAGAACAATCCAAATTAGCTTTGTGAAATACTTTCATATTTAAAATAATAATTAAAAAATTAATAATTATAATGTTGGAGTATTTTTTAAAAACAATTATTTAATTATATAAAATATTTATATTAATTACATACTTAATTACATAATTATATTATATACAAAATAATTGTACTATATTTAAAATAATATACAAAAAATAGCTATTCTAAATGGCTTTTACCATTGGACGTGCTCTAAGCTTGTTAAAAGTTGCTTGCATTGTGTTTAGGTGCATTTTAAAAGTGAATTTGTCATGAAAAAAATATAAAATTAATATTTTAGTGTTTTTTTAATTTTAATGTAGTGATGTCAAAAATAAAAAATCTAAAAAAATATATTGCACCATAATATCAAACACACACTTAATGCAATTTCTTCTTTTTCAATAATCATAATATGAAAAATGGTGTGTGTGTGTGTGTGTGTGTGTTTGATAAAAAGTTTGTTTGAGAGTGTTATTGAGATTGTTTTTCAAAATACTTTTTATTTATAAATATATCAAAATGATATTTTTATTTTTAAAAAAAAATATTTTGACATCAGCACATCAAAATAATCTAAAAATACCAAAAATAATTTAAAATAAAAATAAATTTTTTATTTATTTTTTCAAGAACACTTTTGAAATTCAATGTCAAACATGCACAAAGTCTCCATTATACAAAGGCTCTTCCAATTAAAATGATAACACAAGATTTACTCTACATAAGCACATCACATACAAAGGGTTTTCTATTTAAATTATATGTTTTATTTACTCTAATGAAATTTCAATAGAATCTCCCCTATATAGTACCCTACCTAAAATTTTATCCATAGATAATACCCAAAACACAATCGCAATCCAAACCATATTTGATTTATACGACCAATACTCGTAGGTAGTTGCATGCATACCCTCTTGACACATATTCCATCATCACTCATAATTGTTCACCATATTTTTAAACACGTGGAGTTTATATCATTTTTAAAAAAAATTAGATAGATAGATAGAATTATGCATGTGTGTGTGTACAATAAAACTTGTAATAACTAATAATCCAACAATCTATTTTTTTTTTTACCAAATTCAAAATATTATAACTTCACATGTACATAAAGTTTGATTATGAAATTACAAAATAATACCCAACACATAACTAAGTGGTCCCGCCAACAATGTCATTGTTGCGGTGGTGGATAAGATGGACTTGAAATACATGATATGATAGACAATAATTAAATATATGTAAGTATACCCTACACTTATGTGTTATGTTATAACCTAGATGCACATGCACCTACATTATATCAATTTCATTTAAATTAATAATTTTCAACTAAAACCTTGTCATTAGAATAAGTTAAATTATCAAATATAATTTACATCATTACATCCACCTAGCTCATTACCATATAATTAGTCCCTCCCAAAATGACCAATCTAATTTTACATGTAGTCCTTGTCAAAGTGACTAACATTAAATTATTCAAATTAGTTATCGCTTCTACAACTAGTTTAACTTCTCCTAAAATAGTCCTTTTTTATAACTTAATTCTTTTTAAAAATAATCGATCATGCAAATGACATAAACTCTTCTTAAAAAATAATCACCAATCATACAACCAATCTCAATCTTTAATACATTTTTTTGTAATATATTTCAAAACTCATTTCATATGTATATAGAGATTTTAACAGCATTTTTAAATCAGTGTTTGCCCATTTCATGAAATAGGCTTGCAACATATTAATATTATCCATTGATGCAAACCAGGGTTTACCATGTATAGGTTCCAAGACATAATGATTAACCAATCAGCTTTAATTGCATATTTATTCATTTTTATGTTTCATTATCACTCAAACTTCCTACAATAAAAAAATCGCCCATCATTCATCCTTTTATTTATTTACATGCCTAATCCATGATTCATTTAGATGCTAATTTTTGTTGTTCTATAACTTATCCCTATATAAATCTTTTTTTACTATAATATATGTCCATATTTGTTTCCCCACTTTTTTATGATTTTCTCTCTATATATTTTGCATGTGTTCATACTATACCTTCTTTTTTTCCTTATCATTTCTATTTTTTATAGGCCATTCATGGGTTGGCTCATGTTATAAATATCATTGTTTCAGTGTCCTTTATCGATGAGGGAGTCTACAATAAGGTAAAGAACTTTTACGCGTCTAAAAACATATTTTTCAACATGGTCATTAAGGATGAGTGGTTATTAACCTCAATGTGTTGTCCTAACTTGTCACATTATTTATACCACGATATTATCTAAACTTCATAGACTTGATGAGCATCTTATCCAAGAAACAATGGTCATGTTTGTTGGGAGATTAGGTTTCATTGACTTATCAATGTCTCACTGTTTTTTGACCCATCTACATATTTTATTTAAAACTCATCCTAACATAATTTTTATTCTTACATTTGAAAACTAAATATTGTTAAAAGATTAATAAAGGTTCAACTTCTTAACCATATTTTAGTTAGGGGTCAACATTTGGATAATAAGAGAGTTTATCGTTAATGATATGAGGTGCATTCTTTTCCATACATTATTGTCCTACAATTGCATTTATCTTTTTAAAAATATTTCTTTGAGGAGATAAACTTCATGTAACCCTTTAAGGTGAAGATATAAAAGGCTTTGGTGAATGAATTATGTATAATTGAAGTTCTTTCATTGTTATTTTCTTGCTAGTTTTTAGGTTACTCAATTCCTTGATACAAGCTTTTAAGACTTACTATAATGTTTTTTTTTTATTTGTGAATTATAAATATGTTGGCTAAAATCAATTCATTGCATCTCTTTAGTTTTTTTCTTCACCTTTCTCACAATATCAATATCTTTCATTAAATAAAGGCCTAACCTTAATGCAATATTCACTCTAATACTTTAACCCTAATATTCTTGAGACACTTAAGCATAAACATCAATACATTTCATTTATCTTTTTTATTATCTATTTTCAACAAAACTCATTTAAACTTAGTTAGTTGTTTAACATTTTTTTTATTGGAGTTTTGGTCCATTACCAAATATTGCTGTGAATATCAAAGACAGAATTAACAAAAATAGAAAAACAATTAATGAACTTATATGCATATGTCATAATAAGCATAAGGTTTGTCCATTTTAATAAAAAAAGTTTTAACTTAAGCTTTTATATTTTTACTTAAGTTAGCCTTTTGTTAGCTTAAAACCAAAACATGAACACTTTTTTAATGCACTTTCAAACTTTTTAAAATGATTTTCTTATGTCAATGTTTAAATCTCCACACAAAGGATAAAGTGCTTACTTATTAAGCCTCGATACTAAACTTTGATGTATAGAAAGGTTAATGGTACCAAAGTCATCCAACTTGTAAAAAAAATGTTAAATACCCAAAATGTTTATAAAATGATTTGAACATCTTTAAGCTTAACAACACTTATTCCATATTAGGTTTTCACCTTTATTTTTCAAATGTTAAAATATTTGGAAAACACTTTACTCATACAAATAAGTTTTTAACAATCATTGTCTACCAATATTTTCTTTTGCACAAGTTTAGGGTTGAGTGTATTGCGACAAATGAAGAAGACATTACCATTCCTCTTGGATGGTAGGACAACTGAGAATTTTTGTGGCTTATGTTCAAGCAATTATGCTCACGAGAAATAATTTAATGATCCAACTGTTATTGAACCTCATATGATTGAACTTAATAAGCCTTGAATATTAGTCATTCTTGTATAGGCGATATATACTGAAATAGTTTATAAGTGAATAATGAAGAAAAAAATGGCAATTAACACTTGAGCATTTAGAACTTGGAATTAGATTTGTCAAATTAATTTTAATTAATCTATTTTCTTAATTAATTTTTGTAATTAAATTTGACAGATATGACTATTGAAATAAAACTGAATATTAAACAATCATATTGCTTCATTAAAGTGCCCGTTTATTGAAAAGTCATATCGTCTCATTAAAGTGCTACATGTTTGTTGTATTAAAATTGAATATTGAGTAGTCATATTATTTTATTAAAATAACATTTCATTGAACAATCATTTTGTTTCATTAAATTGTTACAAGTTTGTTAAGTTTGCCTATATATACAGTCTTAATATATGAACTAGAAAGATATGAATTTTTTTAAATCTTATTGTCTTGTCTTTTTATTTTTTCAAGAGGTTTAAAGGGCTTAGTTGTATTTTGGAGGTGTTCTCTCTATGTGGAAAAATAAATATTTTAAAGACAATGTTCTTTTCACGCCTCTAAATCATTGTTCATATTCTCTAATTTTTTTTCAATATATTTATCATAAACATATATAAAGATAATTTTGTTAATCAATTAATCAAACTATTAAACCAAGTTGTTTTGCCTTCTAATCATACATCAATTGCTTTGTTGTTTCAAATAGAGCGTACAATTGATTTAAAATGCCAAAACACCATTCCATGACAACTTTCAATTCATCTTGGTGTTTTCTCCTTGTTAAATTGGTTTAGATTGAAGCTTCTTAATTAAGTTTGTGTATGAGATTTCACGAATTATGCGTTTAAGAAGTTAATCTAGCTTTAGAAGCTTTGCCCGAGTTTGCTTTTTTTTTTTTTTTTAAATCATTTTCTTAAACTATTTTGTTTTCAATTTTATCATTTTATATTTATTTAATTGGACATTGAGCTTTATTTTTTTACTTGCTTTCCACATCCTTTGTGCTTTATATTTAATTGTGTTATCTCAAAATTGTTATTTGTTAAATTAATTTATTCAAAATGAATTTTATTCTTAAATTAATTATAATTGATTAATTGAATATAAACAAATACTCACTTCATTATGTTTTGTCTGGTTTGTTTTTTAGGGCATAGCTCTAGTAACCCATGGAACTTTTTTTTAAAATAGTTGTGCAACTTTCTATGGTAGAATTTGAAATGTCTACATATTTTTTAGTCATGGACGTTGTTTATGGTAGAATAATGATGAATCTTTGAAGGTTTTTTTTGAAAGCCTTTTCTTTCCCCTCGTTACATTTATGTTATCATTGACTTTATTTTTTATAGTTGATTTTTTCCATGTTTTTTTTTATGTTTTGTGTTTTATCATTGCCTATAATTTAGATTATATTATTAAATCACATGATTTTATTGGATATAATCAAGTTGATGGCTTTAATTCATATATATTTTTTACTTCTTTTAAAAATAATGGCATCGTACAAGCATTCATTTTTAACATTAAAATAAATTTAGACCAATTTAATATATTTTCAAGTAAACATCAATACCCAAACCAATACTATATTATGATTATCCCATGCTACACTTATGTTTGATATTATGTTTCAAAAATACTTTTGATTTTTTTTTTATATTTATGAATCATTTTGATATATTAATATCAAAAATAATTTTTAAAACTTAAAAAATATTATTTTAATATATTTTTAAATAAAAACAATTTAAAAATCAACCTCAACTATATTCCAAAAAAAACCAATAATGAACCGTTTATAAAATCAAATGGCGCTAGTAGCCATCCCATCAAGTTTCCCATAAATAACTACCTTGGCACTCTCGCCCACGTGAATAAAAGACACAGTGTGCTCGGATCCACCGTGCATTTGGCGCTCTTGCCCTCAATAATTTGAAGTTTCAAACCTTTCACGACGTCGTAAGACCGTTAATAAAATCAAACGGCACTAGTAGCCATCCCATCAAGTTTCCTATAAATTACTACCATGGCACTCTCGCCCACATGAATAAACACAATGCTCGGATCCACCGTGCACCTGGCGCTCTTGCCCTCACCAATTTGAAGTTTCAAACCTTTCACGACGTCGTAATAGCTCCCTTCCCAAGAAAACATCACTGCGTGAATAAAAATCCTAGGGTCTTGCAAATCACCGTCGAAATCTCCCATCTCCTTCTCCCATGGCGTCTGATTCTCCTCGGACTCGCATTGATCAGGTGGGCCCTCTAACCCTAGAAATTTCCCAACGGTAAAAAGATTCAAGCTCTCTTCAAAGAAAAAGAAATCTGTTTCTGAATATCGAAAACTGGGTCTTGTTCGAAATTAGTCAATTCTGAAGTCAGATCATAGTAAATTTGAACTAATTTACTATATTTTGTGCATATTTAATTACTCCAACTCTTGCTTGGCTTGTGTCTGTGATTTAATTTACAGTTTTTTGCGTCGAGGAAGAGGAAATCTTCGTCCCCGAATTTGAAGTCGGGAAGAATCGAAAAAGATGCAAGAAGCAAAGTAGTTGAAGGGTCCCCCGGTGCCAAAGGAACTTTGGATAATTACTTGGTGAATTCGCAAGATGATAACCGTGGGCGTGGTTTCTTGGTTAAAAGAAGCTTGGCATTGGGTATTGATGAACTTTCAAATGACGAAAAGGAGGAATCTTTTGAGTCTGGTCGATTGTGTGTGGGAAGTTGTGAAGGGAGCAAGGTGGTTCAGAAGGAAATGTCTCAAGGATCGTCCAATGCAGGAAATGTGGGAAATATCGTGGTTGAAAGGGTTGTGAAGGGTTGCTTGGATGTGGGGAATGGGGTGGAAAATTCGGAAATGAAACAGTTTGCTACCGATTTTTTGTCTCTGTATTGTAGGTAATGTAGTTTAAGTTTATGAATGTCCATTGTAATTATGTTATGTACTGTGTTTGTGTCCGTTTTCACTATGAAAATGTCATTGCTAATCATTTTGCTGGGTGCAGTGAACTTCAGTCAACTGCAACTTCACCTTCAAAGACAAAGTTGAATGACCATAAGCGAAATGGTGCTCCATTGCTAGTGGATGTTGATTATAAAACATCCAAAAAGAGGCTTTGCATGTCCAATCAATTAAATTCTGATGTTGAAACCCCTTGTCCAATTGAGAAGAAGCCAGAAGACAAACAATCTGCTTTTGTTGTTAAAAATGGAACATCTGTTTTCAATGTTTTTGGAGAGGTAAAATTGGTGTATTACGAAGCAGTCGTATGACTGTTATATGTGAGGTTTCTGGTTTATGACCATTCTTTTCCTCCTCTTGCATTTTCATGACAGGTCGGTAATGGTAATGATCCTGCTCAGCTTCAAGCAAGCTTGAGAAAATGCAACAATATGTCTAACTCAACGGTAAATATGGCCGAATGCTGTACACCAGGATTATCAATCTGTAAAGGACGTGGTAGTGAAGGTCCCAAATCTACACGTGGAAGCTCTATCTTTTCACCAGGAGACGCATTTTGGAATGAAGCAATTCAAGTTGCTGATAGTTTATTTTGTGAAGCTGACAATCCTTTTGTCCAGGCAGCTGGAAATATCATTTATGAGAAGTGTGGCAACCTGTCACGGGAATTGTTAAACAAAGCCGGCAGCAATGGTTGTTCTTTGGAGTTTATAAGGAAGCACATAGAAAACGTATCTCCAATGCCTGTCAAACAACTTGATTTACTATTTGAGGACAGGAACTTGGAAGTTAGCACCCCACCATGTGCTAAAGATGATTCAAATGTGGACAGAAGCAGTGTAAAATCTGGGCGCACCTCTTTTAATCTCAAAAGCTTACAAAATGCGAATACTGTAGCATATTATCTCAAAGATGAGCCAAGAGAAGAGATGCTTAAAGTAGAAGAGAAAACAACTGTGGATACAGAGACCACAAAGAAAGTGGATTTGCCAAATCAAGATGCTGATAGCATTATATATCATCTACCAGTTAAAGAAACCAGGAATGTAATTGATAATAATGAGCGTGTTGAAACTGGAACTCCTTCAAGTTTTGGGCCACTCAAGGACCGGTTAGATCTTTGCAACTGGCTTCCTCTAGAAGTATGTAGCATATATAAGAGGAAAGGAATCTCAAAACTGTATCCTTGGCAGGTATCTTCAAACTTTCAAAATCACAATGCTCTAGATGTATGTTTTGTTATGTCTCCTGCTTATACATAAGTTACCCACCTCATGTTGCAATTTTGGGTGTTTGGGCCCACTATGGAGAGACTCTCCTCTCTCTTTCATTTTTGGGAGACGGATGTAGACTAGGGTCCACGTGTACCGGCCCTAGATATAATTCTTATGAGGTTGGTTTTCACCATCATGAAATAAGAAGACTTCCACAGATTGGTGTAACTTGACAAATGTTGGGGTAGTTTTGGGTTGCCACTAGTGTATTTCTTGTGGAATTATTATTTTTGGACTCAATCACATTTAGTAAAGCTCAGATAAGTAATCCTATTCTAACCTGGACAGAGATGGATCATTAGAGCCAAAGTTTGGGGTGTTTTTTTTCGTTATATCCCGCAGCAATGCCATTTCCTGTATTATTGTCATCACTCAAAAATTGAATAGGAGGATCTTTAATTGAGGTTCAGTTTTACCCTCTGAATCTTTATATTGCTTTCTTGCCGTCTTTATCTCATAAAAACCTTTCTTAGCTTGAGAGTATTCAAGTACGCTTTGTAGTCCCTTTTCCAGTACACATTTATTTTATTTCAAGATTACTCACCTGAGTTCCAACTTATGTACTTGTTGACAATCCTTTTTTATTTTTTATATTCACTTTTGACTTTCAGGTGCTGTGCTTTCTGTTTGTATTCTCTCCATTTTATTTTTCTGATCTTTTCTATATGTTGTTTGGGCTTCATTAAATACTCTTTTCTTTTCCTTTTCTTTTAATGCTTTTCTGAACAGGGTGTGTACATACGAACTATTCAACCTCTCATATACAATTTCTCATATTGATTTGCCAGTGGTCATCCATAGAATATTTTCCCCCCACCATTCAAGCACAATTATGCTTCCAATGGGGTTGCAGAAATATTTCTGTATTTATTATTGAAATTTCTATGTTGGTGCCCATACATCTCAATATTTATGTCTGACTCTGATGTATTCGACTGTTCTTTTTTCCAGGTTGATTGCCTTCAGGTGGATGGTGTTTTGCAAAGACGAAATCTTGTATATTGTGCATCTACAAGGTACTGTTTGTCAAATTGATTTCAGATAATATTCGATAACAAATTTATACATTTTCTTTCATTTATTTCTATTTTGTGCCAGCAATCTTGTTGTTTAGAAAAACAAGTTCTAATCAATTTTTCCTTTTCCTTTCCCCATTAAATTGTGTTTAATGATGCGGTATTCATTCCTTAACCATGTTTCCCTGCCACAGTGCTGGTAAAAGTTTTGTAGCGGAAATTTTGATGCTGCGGCGGGTTATATCTATTGGAAAGATTGCGCTTCTTGTGCTTCCCTATGTTTCAATTTGCGCAGAAAAGGTCACTTGATAATTTTGTCCTGGAATTACAAAATGTTCTTACTCATTTGTGCATGTCTTGTACTGTCTGTATACCATGTATATTTTATCAATGTCTTATTTTGCCCAGGCAGAACATCTGGAGGGCCTTCTGGAACCTCTTGGCAAGCATGTCCGGAGTTATTATGGCAACCAAGGTGGAGGAACACTTCCTAAAGATACTTCCGTGGCTGTCTGCACAATAGAGAAAGCAAACTCCCTAATAAACAGATTACTGGAAGAGGGTCGTCTATCAGAAGTTGGAATCATGGTGATAGATGAACTACACATGGTAATTTGAATCATAGGTTACCATGATTGTAAAACCATGTCCCTTCATGTATATATCTATATGGCTGTTTGTTATTTAAGTGAGAACATTGAAACAACCCCCATTATGCATGAGGTAACACTTTGTGTCCTTAGCTGATGGCATTTTGAAGTTTCATTAATATGGAGTAAAATTACAAATATGCTATTTAAGTTACGCACTCTAGACCCTTCTTTTCATTCTCTCTTAATAACTCTGTCCCTCCCTCTTCCTCAAACTTCACTGGCACTTCCAACCACAAAGAGATGCTTTAATGGTCACCCACAAAGAAGCCTAATCACTGCTCAAAAATGTGAACAAATCTTGTCACCCACAAAGAAGCCTAATCACTGCTCAAAATCTTCCTCTAAAACTTTGTATGTTTCAGGTACAATCAATTTTTTTCATTCAAATAATCTCTAAACATGGAACAAAAGCCCCCCACCCCTGGTGCTAGGTGTTACTAGAGACAAATATAGGAAGAAAATGTTATGTAGAGCAAAACTTAAACTGGATGCTTTCTATGATTTCCCTTTCCTTTATTTAGATATATGATTTAAGTATGATTCATACAACTTTAAGAAATTACTCATTAGGTTTATTTATCTGTGTAATTTTAGTATTGCTATCTTTTTTTGTGTGGACAGGTTGGTGATCAGAGCAGGGGTTACCTTTTGGAACTTCTGCTGACGAAGCTTCGTTATGCAGCTGGTGAAGGCAATTCAGAATCCAGCAGCGGAGAAAGCTCAGGTACAAGCAGTAAGGGTGATGCTGCTCATGGTCTGCAAATTGTTGGGATGAGTGCTACCATGCCCAATGTTGCAGCAGTTGCTGATTGGCTTCAAGTAAGTGGGTTTACAAAAGAGTGTCCGACTAAGGTTTTTTTTATTCGTGTTTCTGTTTCTTCAACTTACTGGTCAGCCCATAGGTGAAAGTCTTGTAATAAACACAGGACAATTAATCTAGGCACAACAACTTTTAATTGTACTCCTATACTGTAAAGGATGTTTGTTCTTATCTTTTCAAGAACTTGTTTCTTTGTCACTCTGACTGTATTATATGTTTTTTACAATATTATTGTTCATTTGATAGTTTCGTCAAATTGTTTTTGCAACCAATTTTTTGTGTAGGCAGCACTATACCAGACAAATTTCCGACCAGTTCCGCTAGAAGAATACATTAAAGTTGGCAACACAATTTATGACAAGAAAATGGATATTGTTAGAACACTTTCAAGAGCAGCTGACTTGGGTGGTAAAGATCCAGATCATATTGTGGAACTATGCAATGAGGCAGGGGCCTTTCTTTTCCTAATGTGAATCAAGCTATATCAAATTATTAGAAAGCTGAATAATTGTGTTGCTGTTATGTATTTCAGATTGTTCAAGATGGGCATTCGGTGTTGATATTTTGCTCTAGTCGAAAAGGATGTGAATCAACAGCGAGGCATGTTTCAAAATTTGTCAAGAAGTTTTCTATTAACATTCATAATGAGAGCGAGTTTGGTGATATTACTTCGGCCATTGATGCACTGCGAAGATGTCCTGCAGGATTGGATTCAACATTGGAAGAAACTCTTCCTTCCGGGGTTGCCTATCATCATGCTGGTTTGACGGTATGATTTCCTGGCTCTTTTGTTATTTATGTTCTGGTAATCTAATCTCTTGCAACTTTTACAATTTATTTTTTATTATGTGGTTTATTTGGTGGATAATGTGTTGTATATATTCATTCATGTACTTTTTTTTGAAATTATATACTTAATTATGTGGAATGTTGCAAAGGGATCTATATAGCCAACCCTAAGTAGTTTGAGGCCTTGGTTGTTGTTTTTAAGTATTATATACTTCCTTTCTATTAGATGTGTCATTAAAGGATTATAATGTTCTCTTTCTTACAGGTAGAGGAAAGAGAAATTATTGAGACCTGCTACCGTAAAGGTCTTTTGCGCATCTTAACTGCTACATCTACCTTAGCTGCTGGGGTTAACCTGCCTGCTAGGAGGGTCATTTTTCGACAACCCAGAATTGGTCGTGATTTCATTGACGGTACAAGGTACAAACAGATGGCTGGTCGAGCTGGTCGAACTGGAATAGATACTAAAGGGGAAAGTGTAAGCTTATCCTGAGGAACTTGCTAGTAGTATTTGAATAATCCCATGTTTTATTATAACTTTGCTGATGATTTTCCATTTGAGGGCATATATTTATTTTGAATGAAGTTATCCTTTTCCATTTAACAGTTGTATAGCTTTACCTGATCAGGTACTTATTTGTAAACCAGAAGAGTTAAAAAGAATAATGGGACTTCTCAATGAAAGCTGCCCACCATTGCAGTCGTGTCTATCTGAAGATAAAAATGGAATGACACATGCAATTTTAGAAGTTGTGGCTGGTGGGATTGTTCAAACTGCTAATGATATTCATCGTTATGTTAGATGTACTCTTCTCAATTCTACAAAACCATTTAGGGATGTTGTGAAATCAGCACAGGATTCACTTCGGTGGTTGTGCCACAAAAAATTTCTTGAATGGAATGAAGATACTAAGTTATATGGCACAACACCTCTTGGACGTGCAGCTTTCGGCAGTTCTCTTTGTCCAGAAGAATCACTTGTAAAGATCTGTAGCCTTATTTTTTCTGCATTATTTTGCTCCATCTTTATACCAGTGTTCTATTGGTTGGATCCCATTTGTTTTACATATTTCCTAAGCATTCTCCCAGTGTTTCCTTTTCAATTATTTCTCTCTTAATTGCTTTAGCTAACTATTTGACATGTGTCTATGCTTTCATTTATTGTGTTTTTTTTGTCTGGTTTCCTAGATTGTGCTAGATGATCTTTCCAGAGCACGAGAAGGATTTGTGCTTGCGTCTGATTTGCATTTAGTGTACTTAGTCACACCAATCAATGTTGATGTTGAGCCGAACTGGGAATTGTATTATGAAAGGTTTATGGAATTGTCTATCCTTGATAAGGTAATGTTGCTAGTTTTGATCACCTTTTGTTTGTTGATATAGGGCATTCTTTTCATTGCAAGTTGGATACAACTGATGCCTTGTGGCAGCTCTCCAATTTTTGTGAGAGATGGGCTTTTGTATGTTGAATTTGTGTGTTTGGTGTGTGCCATGTGATTTCTGAATAACATTCTTTCATCCTGGCCAATGGTCTTTTCAGATGTCACCTGAATAGTGATACTAAAGCCATGTAGAGTTCAAATCTTTTGACCTTTCTAGGTAGATGCCACTTAGCACAGAAAATACGATCATAGCACCAAATTCATTAAAATTCAAAGAGTGATAGGAGTGTTATGAAAGAAAGAAAACATTAGAATTGGACCAATGTAATTTTCTGCACGTAATTAGTTCATGTATACTAACAGATATAGGTACTAATATGCACAATCAAATTACTAAACCATAGAAATAGAGGTGACATCTTTACTTTGCTCTTTTTTTCCCCCAATCTTTGAGTTGTAGTTTCATGTTTGATTGATCTTTTCTCTGAATTTTCAATGTTGCTTTAAATATCTTACCCTTTTCTTTTCCAATTTCATGGAATGAAGTCTGTTGGAAATCGAGTTGGAGTTTCAGAGCCATTTTTGATGCGGATGGCACATGGAGCACCTATGCGCAACTTGAACAGATCAATAGATAATACAAAAGCCTTGTATGTCTGCAAGTATGAAAACCAATCTGGGGTTACAAACAAAAGCGCTCTTTCAGATGAACAGACACTAAGGGTGTGCAAAAGATTTTATGTTGCTCTCATCTTATCAAGACTTGTGCAGGTGTTTCATCCTTTTTCATCTTTCCTTCATTCTGATCAAATATTGACTCAAGGAACCAGATATTTTCCTGTGCAATTCACATCCTTTTGAGTACATCTATTTTTTGTGTTTATTTTGTGTGTTGGCATATAGTACCATTTGTAAATTGCATATACTAAGAATACACAATCTTGGCTATTTCTTTATCCAGAAAAAGTATATACATTAAGTATTTTGCTTATTTATTCACATGGTTACCTGAGCATGATACTTAATATTTCATTATCATGGGTTGTGGTTGCTTCTGCTTGCTAATAAATGCTGAATTTTGTTTTAATTTTTTAGTTCACTGCTTTCCTGAATATATGTTTTTTAAATTCTGGCATAAAAGGAAACACCTGTACCTGAGGTGTGTGAAGCTTTTAAAGTTGCTAGAGGCATGGTCCAATCCTTACAAGATAATGCTGGCAGATTTGCATCTATGGTTTCTGTGTTTTGTGAAAGACTTGGATGGCATGATTTCGAAGGGTTGGTTGCAAAGTTCCAAAATCGTGTTTCATTTGGAGTGCGAGCAGAGATCGTGGAGCTCACTAATATTCCATATGTTAAGGTAATCAATTGCTTCTATTTTTTTCTGCAAGGTTACTAACACAGTGGTAATAGTTATTTGTCATCCTATTGATGATTCAAAGTTTCTGGTTAATTATTCAGAGATGGCCATTATTTTCACTACTTCATTTGTAGGGTTCTCGAGCAAGGGCACTCTATAAAGCAGGGTTGCGGACACCTCAAGCTATTGCTGAAGCATCTATCCCTGAAATAGGCAAAGCACTCTTTGAATCTTCATCATGGTCTGCACAAGGTGAACTTTATAGAAATTTCAGCACATGATCTCTTATATGATGATTTTCAGTAGAAAATGCATGATATCTTTATTCTAGCTTAAACTGCAAACTTCCCTCAATGTAACTTACAAGTGATTTCTGCTTTTATGGGAGATTTTTTTGTGATTCTTATAGAATTTATTTATCACAGAATTCTTTCCCCGCTTTGAGAGGTTTGTACCTTATATATTCTGGAAGAAAAAAAATCACAGATATAAGAACATCATGCAAGTGACAACAAATTCTAGAGTGTTGCATCCTGGCACGCTCAAACATGCACTCTGTCTGTAAGACTACATGTGCACCTGGACATTGTATCCGTGTATACAGACCCATATACATTCAAATATAATAGTTATATTTCACATTGAAGTTTTGTACTTGTAGATGCACATGTCTATATTTTAGTTTTGTCCTGTCGTATTCTTTGTGATCTTTTCTTTTTCTTTTTTGTTCTTAGAAATTTAGGTTTTGCTATATGGATTTAGTTTTCATGTTTATCATTGAGGTTGAGATTTTTAGGATTCAACACTTAGATCTAATTGAGTTACAACTATAGGGGTTTATAACTGAGTTTGTTCTAATTAACATGTTTAGATTTGAGGGTCTTAGGGAAAATGTGCCTAAGAGTTTAGGGTTGTATATTGAATATAGGTTTGCAGGTTAGGATTCCAGGTTTTAGATTTTAGTGTGTCGAATTTTGGGGTGGGGTTTCATTCTTGGTTGTTATTTTGGTTTCTGTAAACATGCATCTATGGATTTCTGATCTAAATCTAAGTATTTCATATTTTATATCATACTTGCATTTGAACTTTTCTTATAATTGCAATGATGTTCTTCTACATGCCTTATAATTGAGATTTTGTGTACCCTTGTTGTCTCTGTTGCATCACATGCATTTATAGATGCATGCATTAAATATTTGGATTTATTATGATTCACATGATTTGATAAAATGGATGTAGAGGGTTCAGCACAAAGACGCATGCAATTGGGAATTGCAAAGAAAATCAAGAATGGTGCACGCAAAATTGTGCTTGACAAAGCAGAAGAGGCAAGGGTTATTGCTTTTGCAGCTTTCAAATCACTTGGATTCAGTGTTCCACAGTTTTCTCTTCCTTTGTTATCCAATGCTCCTGAAAATCTTGTTGAGCAAGGAACTGCAAATACCTTGATTGGAGATGAATCCAATATCACTTTGCATGTGGACCAAAGAGATCATGCTTCATCTATGCTGATCATAGAAGGTAGTAAGAATTCTGGTAAAGTTACAATGGGAACCGGAGAGGACAAACTAATGAAACCGGCTAGTGTTGGACTGGTAGCTGCTGCAGAAGGAAACTCAAATGTCCCCATTCAGTGCTATACTGGTGCTGAAAATTCTACAGTGCCAGCTAAGAAATCTTCAAATCTTGGCACTGAGCTTTGTACTACTGTTGATCATAAGAATAGTGCAGAAACAATCCTCTCTGTACAATTTGGACATAGTGGTGATGGAACTGGGATCAATGACCGGATCATTGATACAAGAGTTCAGGGGCAGTGTAGTAGAGAAATTTTAAGTAGTGATAGGAAGGACAGTGCTTGCAAGAAGGGTCCTACTAATGCAAGTAGTATTTCTGGTGGATTTGATTCTTTCTTGGATCTCTGGGATGCTACCCAAGAATTCTATTTTGATATCCATTATAACAAGCGATCAAAAGTAAATTCTGTCAGCCCATTTGAAATACATGGTATTGCCATCTGCTGGGAAAACTCTCCTGTGTACTTCATCAATCTTCCTAAGGATTTGCTGTGGTCTCATAAGCAAAGGAATGATTCAACTCCTAGTCAATCTGGTGACAAAAATAATGTTCAACCGCCTGAGAATTGGTTGGAGATAGTTGGAAAGAGATGGAACAAGATTGGAGAAATAATGGGAAAGAGAGGTGTCCTAAAATTTACTTGGAATTTGAAAGTTCAACTTCAGGTGCTCAAGGGTGCTGTAGTTTCCATTCAGAGATTTGGCTGCCCAAATTTTTCAAGAAAAATCTTCTGTCCTGAACTCATAGACAGTTCACACTTACCGTTATCCCCTATTAACATTAAAGAAGCAATCGACATGTGCATTGTGGCATGGATTCTTTGGCCTGATGAGGAGAGAAGCTCCACTCCAAACCTGGAGAAGGTAATATTAACTAGTTGCATTTAAAATGTGAATTCAAAGATTAGCTCATGCAGTCTGTCTTTGGAAGGGAAGTTTCCTTTTCCATCTATGCACTTTTTTTTCCCTTCCTGTTCCACTGAAGTATTTTGAAATGGTCAAATGGGATGCAAACTCTAAATCCCTTGACAATTAGATGTGCATAAGCAGTCAAACTGGCTTATGATTTTCATGATGATGAATTGGTGATTCAGGAAGTCAAGAAAAGGTTATCAAGTGAGGCTGTGGCAGCTGCTAATCAGAATGGCAGGTGGAAGAATCAGATGCGAAGAGTTGCTCATAACGGTTGTTGTCGCCGCGTTGCACAAACAAGAGCCCTATGCTCTGTTCTTTGGAAGTTACTGATTTCTGAGGGACTCATTGAAGCGCTGAAGAACATTGAAATCCCGCTGGTAAATATTCTGTTGATTTCAGTTATACTTCCCTAAATGTAAATTTTGTTTCCAGGCATTGAAAGTTTAAACTTTTATACAAGGTTTCAATAATATTGAAGCTTAGTATCTTGAGCTTCACCTTGATTATTTTCATTGAAGTTGTTGGGATGGTAACACAGGATCATTTGGTAGAGATTCTGTTCTATATTAAAATCCTTTATTTGTTTTGTAGAATAAAAGTAGCTATCAAACTGTGTTAGTATCTTCATGGAATCTTCGCCTCTCGTATAGCTGGTCATGCACATCCACAAATGGTTGTGTGATGCAAGATTTTTTTGATTCTGGAATCACTGAGCCAATATCGTCAGTATTTTCACTCTTTAACTTGATGCTTGCATTACTAATCTATTGCTTGCAAATTTGTATCAGGTCAATGTTCTTGCAGACATGGAACTTTGGGGGATTGGTGTTGACATGGAGGGGTGCCTACTGGCACGCACCGTGCTGGGGAAAAGGCTGAAGTATCTTGAGAGGAAGGCTTATAAGCTGGCTGGCATGACATTTTCACTGCACACAGCAGCAGACATTGCAAATGTTCTATACAGACACTTGAAGCTTCCCATTCCAGAAGGACACAATAAGGGGAAAAAACATCCTAGTACTGACAAGCATTGTTTGGAATTTTTAAGGTATGAGATGGTCTTACTTCTAGTAACCAATACCCTTAAGTGAAAAACATGCTAAGCACATCTTTCAATATTTGTATATGCAAAATGAATGTCCAAGTTATCTATATAGATCTGCGTTTTCTTTTGCTTTGTGGATAATCAAGTGTTATTCTTATTTCTGGATAATGTCATGGATACGGCTTTTGTCATAAGCACGATACAACCCTTTCTTATTTGCTTACAAGATCAAGTAATTTGGATTATGTCTTACAATGGCCGGAATGGAGTAATATAATTGCTGTAGTGGTCATTTAGAGAAGTCCACTTCTACCTTTACTCTTAATGGTATGGATGCAATGCCTATGATAAAGTCTATATATTTAATAAATAGGATGGATTATAATTGTTGACCTTATAGTTCAATGCAAAAGTTTTAATTGCATGCTGGAATATCCTTTTGTCAATATATATATATATATATGTCAGTTGATTTATGGGTGTGAATTATCTGGATTTATCTGAATTATACAATTCAATTTGGGTTAACTAATTCCTTAAGATCGGATATAGGGTTGGGTTAGGTTACAACCGGATTTTTTTTGAGGCAATTTCTAGTAAGAGAAAAGTTTGGGTACCCAAGTTACTTGGACTGTAATTTCTTTTTCTTTTTCAATTTTGGGTAGCAACTCAAGCATTGACAAGAGAAAAGTCCGTGACAATATCATTTCTCATTCCTTCACTCTTGGACTCCAAAGATGCAAGGCCTGTATATCCTATCCTACGATGGAAATAATTTTTTTGTTTATCTCTTGTTGAAATTGCAATTTGTGTTATCTTTCTTCTATGCTTATGTTCTAACAAAAGTTGATACGAGAATAATCCCTTTTTCCATTACCCTTTTGACATCCTACAAAGATTTTCACCTTAACTTCTTTATTTGTCATTTTAGGGTCTGTTTCTTTTAATTCACAAACGGATAGTAAATAAATGGTTTTTGTTTGATTTTGATTACAACAAAGCAGTTTATCTGACATTGGTAAAACAATTATTGATATATTATTATTATTATGATTATTATTATTCAATAGGCAATTTAATAAAAGATAATTAGTTCACGTAAGTCCCTGTTAGTTCTTGTCATGTTGTCTCTTGTTCAAGTTATTTTTTTCTAACCAATAAAAAAAATAATTTTTATTTCAATGGGCCCAGTTAACTTGAATTACACGTTTGGGCTGAGCAATTTTGGCAACATAAAATTGGTTTAGGTTGGTTAGTGAAAATGAAAATTCGGGAAATGTTATTTATTCGGAATTTCCTTCTTCCAGCCTGAATTACCAGCAATGATCATCCCTAATTGAAGGCATTACTTTCAAATTTACCTGGCTTTTAAAGCCTATTGAGTACTGGCCCTTGCACTTTTGATTACGGACAAAACAGTTTATCCTGTCATGCTCTGGGTATCTAGATGATTCATGGTGGCTTACTCGCTGCATTTATTATGTTTGTGAAACCAAGTACATTGACAGGATTTGTTTTATTCAGGCATGAGCATCCTATTGTTCCAGTCATTAGAGAGCACAGGACATTAGCAAAGCTTTTAAACTCTACGTTGGGTTCAATCTGTTCACTGGCGAGGCTATCTATGGGGACTCAGAAGTACACACTACATGGCCATTGGCTCCAAACATCAACAGCTACTGGTCGGCTTTCAATGGAAGAACCTAATCTTCAGGTTATAATTATTTATATTCACCCATTCTTCTTTTACAGTGATCCCCCCAGTAATCTGAATTTAATTTTAGTGTTGGTAACCAATCTTGCTTTTGAGTTATGCAGTGCGTTGAACACGCAGTTGATTTCGAAATGAGTCCGGATGAAAAGGGGGATGATGCTGAACCTGAGCATTATAAAATTAATGCCCGTGACTTCTTTGTTCCTACTCAGGTAATATGGTCATTTAGCTTGTAACCTTGTCTCATGCGTCTCACTTAATGAATTTTTGTATATATGTAGTTATTATCCAGTATATATCAAATATCTTAGAACTTGGAAGGATAAGCCTGGAAAAGAAAAACAGTCTAGGGTATTAAACATCCTTGAGATAATTTAGCTCCTTGTTTTCAGTAATGCAAACTGGAGAATGATAAAAGTCCTGTAGGGCCTGTAGATTATCCCCTCGATACATTAATCCTAATTCCCAAAGGATGTAAAGCTCAAACTCTTATTGCAGGATAACTGGCTGCTGTTAACAGCTGATTATTCTCAGATAGAATTGCGGCTGATGGCACATTTCTCTAAAGACACTGCATTAATTGAACTCCTTACCAAGCCAGATGGCGATGTTTTCAACCTCATAGCTGGACGATGGACTGGGAAGCCTGAAGCTTCTGTCAGCCCAGTTGAGCGAGATCAGACCAAAAGGATGGTCTATGGAATTCTATATGGAATGGGTGCTAACACTCTTGCTGAACAACTGGATTGTAGCTCTGATGAAGCTGCAGAAAAAATTAAAAGCTTCAAAAGTTCTTTTCCTGGAGTTTCTTCCTGGCTCCATGAAGCAGTTGCATCTTGCCGTGAAAAAGGGTAAGGGTGTTATCTTATTGCAGTGAGTCTTCACTTGACTTATTTTAATTCTATTGTCATGTTATTCTATTTTTGTTTTGTTCATGTGGTAAAGGTATTGCATAATTTTGAAGTCTTTTTGGATGTATATATTTTCATCTTTTTTTCCGTAAAAGTTTCGCTGCATATGTTCTTCTAATGATCACCATCATTTTGAAGTCTTTTTGGATGCATGTATTGTCATCTTTTTATTTTGTAAATGTTTAGCTGTGCATGCTCTTCTAATGCGTATCATCATTGGTATCAGAAGTTGTCTCTTGTATTTTCTACTTGATGGCACGCCAAGACAAATCTTTTCAATTCTAGACGTGTGCAGCTCTGTATTCTTTTTGTTCTTCAAGGTTTAATTATCAGAATAAGTATCTATTTACTGTTAATTCAGATATGTGGAGACCATTAAGGGAAGAAAACGGTTCTTGTCGAAAATAAAATTTGGAAACAGTGAAGAAAAATCAAAAGCTCAGAGACAAGCAGTTAATTCTATCTGTCAGGTATAATGATTTTCTGGGATGGTCAAAGACATTAGGACAGCATGGGTTAATAATAGTCTTGTCCTGATTGCTGCTTCTTACAGGGATCTGCTGCCGACATAATCAAGATTGCAATGATAAATATACACTCTCAGATTGTTGGAGTTGATAGGCCAGAGTCTAGCTCTTTACATGCAAACAAGTTTCACATGCTGAAGGGCCAATGCAGAATTCTATTACAGGTTACTTTGGAAAACTGGTTCATTTTCTTCATTTTTTTTAAAAATAATCCTACATTTCCAATGTCTAATGGACACTGGAACTCTGATCTGTGCATTTGTTGTTCTATGATCCGTCAATACAACAAGGTTCCCATTTAAATCTGAATTTTGAGTGGCTGCCATCATTTGAGAAAGTTGATAAGAATCTTGCTGGCTACTATTCAGGTACATGATGAGCTAGTGTTGGAAGTTGATCCATCCTTGATCAATGAAGCTGCATTGCTGTTACAAATGAGCATGGAAGATGCTGCTGCTCTTCTTGGTATGTGTTCAATACTTCTCTCTCTCTCTCTCTCGTTTTAAAATCTTGACATCTTGAGAATGTAATTAACTATAATCGACAACATTCATTTCAGTTCCTTTACATGTCAAACTAAAAGTTGGAAGAACATGGGGCTCTTTAGAGCCTTTCCTTGCTGATCAACAGTTAAATGAAGCTCTTATGTCTGAATCTTGAAGAACGAGTTGTTTGATAAAGATGTAAACCATTGCATGGAGTTGGAGGCGAAGATTATTGGCAATTTGGACCACTGTATGTTAATGTGATTCAATTGGTTAACATTATTTTATTTTATAAGATGGAAGATGTAATTTCAGATCCTCTGATTTAAGTATAGTTTTGTGCAGAGATCCCAGCTTCGATATTCATGCTGAGCAAAATGTTCCCCAAGGAGATGGAAAATTTTATGAGCCGCACTTGAATTGTGGTTTTGAGATAATGAGCCTTGACTTGATGTCATCTTGAAGGTTGAAAGAAATCACAGAGCTGCAAAGGAACTGTGTTTCACCAGATGATCAATCGAATGAGTTCTCTTAGAACAAAGACTTACAGGTGCTAATGATTATTTGTTTTCACAGCTTGGCTGCTGATCCTGCCAGTGCTAGGAAATCATGAGCTCATAGCTTTTCCAAATTCCTACACCTGCCAAGCAATTGCTAACATACTCAGCGTTGGAAAAGAAGGTATGTATTGGTAACATGGAAGCATAAATAGTTGAAATAAGCACATATTGCAGATGAGATGCATTTTGTTTGTGTTCTAGTCGTGCTGTATCTGTCACCATGCTTATTGGATATATGATTGAGGTCTGGGCACTCTACCACGTAACAAATCAATGCATAGGAGCTGTTGTGGGTCACCATCTATGTTTTTTGACTTCACCATCGGTTAGCATAATTGGAAATAACATTCTGACTAGTGGTCGTCCTAGGTTTATCAGGGCTTAAATGATGTAGGCCCTCAGTGCCCTGAGGCATAGATGGAATCTGTCGTCCAAACATTGCCTCGAAGTTTTATATTTTTCCAGTTTCCATCATAATGGCTTGTGAAAAGAAGTCCACTGGTCCCTTTACAGAGTAATGTATGCTGGAGGAATTTAACTCATGGTGCACAACTTGCAAAATTGTTATGAATCTCTAAGACAACTTGCACGAGGAAACAAGAACCCACATCAATTCTCTACTAAAATTGTGTCTGCACTTCCTCTCGATAACCTCAACAGTGGACATGAATAATTTTCTCCTATTTCTTGCAATTATGTAGTGTGCAGTGATATAAGCATTCAGAAAAGAAAAACAGGAGATAAAGGAATTATTTGTGCTGCTACAATGGAAATCATACCTGAACGGATAGAAACTGATGGATAGCTAGTTGAAGAAACAAATATGAACATACCGTGATGTTCTTGTCCTTAAATTATTTAATTCTTTGCTGTCTTTTTTGTGTATTTATTCAAGTTTTTTTTTTTTTTTTTTTTTTTTTACCGTATTCACTTGTTTTTTAATTTTGATAAGTTTCTTAAATACTATGATAAATTTTTATTTGATTTTTAATAAAATGTTTTCAATTGTGATGCGAAAATTATAATAATAAATTGTTTATGAAAATTCAATTGCAATCGATAAATAGTATTAAAATGTTTAAATAGACTTTGAATATGATTTTATTATATTTATTATTTTTTTAGCTTTTAATCACAAAATATGGACATACTATTTTGATATATCTTTGTTAACTTGCTTTGACAAACACATATATATTAAACAAAAACAATGCTTGCAGCTAAAAATATTGTTTTGTTTAATATAAACAAGCGCTACGGTTAATAGGATAAATTGTAATATCATATGATTTTTAGACCAAAATATTTTTTTAATTACGTTTAAAGAAACTTGGGTCTAGTAGTGCGAAGGTATACAAACTAGTTTTTATGTATAAGCACTTCTCCCTCATGCTGTCTTTTCTTCAGATGGAATAATGTTTGCTAAGGTTTTGTATGTTGTATCCATACACATAATATTCATCTACTTTGAGTGTATGATTGTAATTTCGGAAAATGCTACCTGAACAGAAACCATAGGCTATGCTTATTGCTTAAATAACAAGATAGGAAGCTGAAAGAATTCTTCTTCAATATATATAATTAAGAGCAAGTGTGGCTAATCAACCCTTTACTTTTTTCACCTGACACATGTCTTAAATTTTTGTGTTGCAGTTTGGTTAATGTCTTCATCCAAATGACATTATGCTCGGAATAAATGAAGGCCTTCAATCTCTAACTTTGATCAATCATATGATTTACCAAACTTTGATCGATATGGTAATTACTCAAGTAGTTGGACTAGTATCAGG
Source organism: Salix purpurea (assembly GCA_027405865.1). NCBI lineage: Eukaryota > Viridiplantae > Streptophyta > Magnoliopsida > Malpighiales > Salicaceae > Salix > Salix purpurea. The sequence goes on from JAOWLH010000023.1 coordinate 3,369,598, forward strand.
TATGAAGGCCTTCAAATCTAATTTGCTGCTCGGTTGTTGGCTTAGCATATTTTTTGGTGTAATAACTAAATAGCTTTGTAGCTTGGTATTTATAAACGTTAAAGTGATCATTTTTCACCATCTATTGGGTTTCACATAAAATAAACAAGAATAATTAATTTTTTCTTCTAAATCTCCCTCCCATTTCTAGTAACTTGTAAGGAATCTCTTCACAATCTAATATTGCTCGAGTGTTGATGATGGTAAACAAGAGGATGAACTATTTTCAAGTTATTTCAATTTTTAAATAATAATGTCCTTTTCAAAATAAATAAATAAATAATGTTCTTTACATGGGTATTTAGGAATATGTTATGTTGTTTGAGATGCTAGTTTATTTCTTGCTATTTAGTTATTATAAAGTTATGATTTCTTGTTGTATCTGCCCATCTTCTACATGCTAGTTACGTTAGGAGACATTTTAAGTTAGGAGACATTTTAAGAGTAAAACTCAGTCTTGGAAAAATATTAAGTTTAGGCATAGTTTAGTGTCAAGGAAACTAACACAAGGCTTTCGGCTGGACACAGTTTCTCAGCATGTGTTTTCTGGGTACTTGCTCCTCTGTTTTCTCGGATCTTCAAACTTGTCATTCCCAGACCTTTTGACACTGATGTTCTTGGAACATCTTAGTCAATAACTATAGTGGGCCTGTTTGCAATCTTCTTGAGATTTTCTGTGTAATGAAAAAGGCAAAATTTGTTGTTAGGGGAATGGGTGGGCATGATTAGCAAATGCTCTTGTTAAATGATTGTGTTGCTGACCAGATATTATCGTTAAGTATGGCATAAGGTTCCTTTTGTTTCCATACAGACCGCTACAGCTTTAGCATTTGTTCCATCAGCACCCTCCCTCTAATGGAACCGTGTAAGCCCTCCGGTCTTAATTGTGTACTTTTGCACTGGGTTTGGCTTTCCACTTCTGTGGATATTGCCTGAACATTCTTTCCTAATTTGGAAGTGCTGAAGTCGATCATTGACTCCAGTGAAGTTGCGCAGTCTTTCTCCTCTCCTTCCAACTCCAGGGTTTTCACATTCCCTGATTGTTTCCTCCATTACCTCTGCTTCTCAGGATCCAGGTTTGACTGAACTCACTGTAGATTTCTGGAAAATTATTAGATCAAAAGGGTATTGAATCAGCAACTTGGCGAGGTAAGAAAGTTGCTGTGTTAGTGTTTTCAGTGAATTGCAAGCTCATCATATTTCCTGGATGCATCATGTCTTTCTCCAAAAAAAAAGGGCTACAGTTGGGTCATCCTGTACATGAGTCTCGGTTGCCGCATACTTGTATATGGACGGGTTTGGCCCGGGGTTAACACCACCACCTTTACCTCCGGTGAGGACAAGGGTCCCGTCGCCTGGCTTTCCTTTCCCAGAGTTTACATTCACTCCACCCTTCCCTACAGCATCGGAAGTGCTCTTATCCTCTACCAAGTCTGCCTCTTTAGTAACGTCAATTAGAAGAGCTTTTCTTGATTTAAGTTACTAGAGCGTTGCAAAATAAATAAATAGTAAGATTTTAAAAGGCCATATCTTGAAAATTTAAAAATAAAATCATTTAGAATTATGCAATTTAATTTAAAAAATACACAATAAAATGATTTTTCTGAATAAAATTATAAGCATATATAATATTACGAGCATGTCATCATCAATCTCTTAAGGTTATTATATTCTGATTGCTCTGAAATTTTAACATAATATATATCAATATGTCAAAAGATTTCTTGTAAAATTTCATCTCAATCTAACTGTCGGATTAAGAGATATGATTGGTATTGTAAAATTATTCATTATTTAAAAAAATACTATTTGACCGAAACAGAATTGGCGGAACGAAACCAAAATGTTCCGGATGAAATTTGGGTGTAATTTCCAAAACAGACCGAATTTTTAAGTGAGGTAAAAATTATACTGATTTATCTTATTTTTTTAACTGATACGAAATGTTTCAGCTATATCAATTGAAACGAAATGAAATTAACAATGTTATAAGGGCAAGTCCAACGGCAAAGCCATTCTAGTAGGCAAAGCCAAATTTTTGAGTTTTTGATTATTTTTGTTTTTTCTAACGTCTCCAACGAGAGATCCATCCGGGTAGCTAAAATATTTTTTTTTGCCTCCGAAGCCATTCCTACATATTTTAAGAGAGAAGTCAAAAATTAAAAAACATTAAAAAGTACACATACTCATACCTGGGGGAGATAGGCTGGTGGGTGTCTATCTGTGTGCGGACCGGTGGAGAAGGGAGTGCTTAGGGCTGGGGAGAAGGGAAGGGGTTTGTGTGGGGGTATGGGGTTGACGGGTGTGTATATATAAATTATTAAAAAATAACTCAACAAGAGAATACAAGATTAGTAATTATATTGTTGGAGTATTTTTAAAAACAATTATTTTATTATATAATTTACTCATATTAATTGTATAATTAATTACATAATTAAACTACATACAAAATAATTGCATTATATTTACAATAATATAAAAAATAGCTTTCCAAAATGAATTTTACTATTTAAGTACATATCAATAAAAAAAAATCATATATACACTTTTCAAAAAACTATTTTAGAGATTTGGCTCACTAAAATGGTTTTTTTTGCCATCCTCCATAACTTATGTGGCAATAAAATGATGCTCTCATGATTAGTGGCGGAACTAAGACAAATAGGGTCCTAGCTGAAAGAAATATTTAAGCTCAAGGGTTACCATTAATCTTTTGATTTATTTTTAATGAATTTTTTGGGTCTGCGTCCCTCACCGGGTCTAGCGGTGGCGCCACCGCCCTGAACATGCAATAATATTTGGAAGTTATCTCTTAAAACTAAAATGTTAAACCCAGCCGATTAATTGCATAAAGTTTATGAAATTGTTTTTGAAAATATATTTTTATTTAGAAATATATTAAAATAATATATTTTTAATTTTTTTATATTATTACATGAAAATATCTAAAAACATCAAAAAAATTTAATTTAAAAAAAATAATTCAAAATCACTTTTAAAACTCAATATTAAATAGAGCCTAAATAATTTATCAATGATTTGCAATTTCAAGTGCAATCAACTAGTTTAAGTTTCATGTTAAAGTATAAAAGATATTAATTTGATAAAATTTCATAGATCAAATAAATTTCTAATTGTTCACTGTTAAGTTCTAGTTAAGTTCTGTTTGATGTTTGGTATTATGGGTTCACTCTTTTTTTCATCTTAAAAATGACTTTTTTTTTTGTATTTTTGAGTTGTTTTGATGCGTGTATATAAAAGATATTTTAAAAAATAAAAATATTATTTTAATAAGTTTTTAAATAAGTTTTTTTTAAATATAACTGATATTACGATAATACCAAACACTACCTATGCATTAATTTGAAAATACATGTGTGACAACTCATGGATAACACTACTTATGCTTTCAGTAATGTTTATGCTTTCATTTATGTTATCGATGCTTTGACTAAGTAATTGAACTATATAATATACAGTACTAAGTCTTTTTTTTTTATATAATTGAAAACCCTCAATGCCAAACCACCTCATAATGTAAACTATTATTGCCAGAAAAAGACTTAAGAAAGTGGTCTATTCAAAGGACTTGGGTCGGGCTTGTATTAGACCTCAATTGCATTTCAAGGCTGATACTTGTGAATTAGTATAGTTTAATGTTTTATCAAAGATTGGATGAGAGAATCATTTTACCTGAAAATAATAGGCTAAAAAAACTTTTATGTTGTTAAATTCAAGATGAAATCCCTTGGCCTCAGATACCAAAACAATGACATGTGTTCAAACTTTTACATGTTGTACAACCTTGAAAATATATATTTGACCAAATATAAAATATATAGGATGCTCGTTATAAATCCATAATTTGCAGAGAAGTTTCTGCACACCTAATTTTTTTTTTAATCAATCATGGATTGTAAAGATTATTTGTATCTTTAAAGACTACTGATGATATGATATGACATCATTCACATGATATGATGAGTAGAGTGAAGGTGCACTCATTTGATGGTAAAGTCTGGAAACATTTTAATATGGTGTATCTGTATTTTCCAATGGAATCAATAATATATGTATTGGGTTATATACAAATAAAATCAATTTATTTGAGTCATCCGACGCTCTTTATTCAGGTTGACTGGTAATACTCAGTTATCAACTTGCTATCCGGATGAGTATGAGGCAAGAACTTATATTTTATCTTTGTTTCATACCTGGTCCTAATAGTTTATATCAGAATATAAATGTTTATCTTTGATCATTGATTGATGAGTTAAAGCACTTGAGGTCATCAAGAACTTTGACATATGATATCTGGAGAAAACAAAATTCTATGATAAATTCAATTTTGATATGGATTATCAATGATTTTTCTAAGTATAAAATGATTTTTGGTTGGAGTTCGCATGAAAAATTTGCATATATGTATTATATGAAAAATAATAAAACATTCATCTTAAAAAATGGTTGTAAAAAGTTTTTTTCTTCTTTTCATATTGGCCTTAATGATTATTATCAACTGATCACAAGTAGAGAAAGAACATAAATGATTTTTTTATTAGCAAAGTTGAAAAGGATGTTGCACTATCGATATTGTTGGTTGAAGAATTATATGATGTGGTGTCATGATATGATGACTAAGTATGATATTTAATCTAGAAAGTAGAAGTTTTTTGGTTTTAGTGTGATCTATAAGTAGGTAAAACAAAGTATTTTCTATAATTTTTCCAATTGGAAGACCAATCTTTTCGACCATAATCTTGATATTATACATATTGAAAAGAACATGTTTGAAAATATTTTTACCATGGTTATAGACGTGAAAGGAAAGATAAAGGATAACATGAAGGATATAATGGATATACCTTTGTTCTGTCACCGTAAAAATATAAAGTTGATTTATGATAGGCCAAGGGTTACAAAGCCCAAAGCCATAATACATAATTATTTATCTACTAATGACTTAAGAGTCTGTATTTTTCTAATAGACATGCTTCAAACACAACATTCATTGTGTTGGCGGCCCTGTGCCAATCAAGTGACATGTGCATGGACATCTACCTAAATTTGTTTTGCTTTTTTTAAAAAAAAAATAAAAGTTCATGTTTTCTACTTCTTTTTTTTTTTTTTGAGTTTTTCTTTGTTAGTTTTTATGGTTTGCCTTATATAAAGTTAATATTAGGTTTAATAATTTGAATAGGCTCAGGTTTGTTCTTCTTACCTTTTTTTTTTCTTTTTGTGGTTTTGCCAGTTTATTTATTTTTGCTGTATTTTTCATTACCACTCGAAACAATGACTCGAAAAGAAATTTACTCAGTCTATGGCGGGGAACAAATATACCGTATACCATAAAATGTATACAAATTGGATAATACACACATGTTATAAAGATCAATAGAGCAAGCACTCAGTCCCATGATTCCTAATATGATCACCAGCTAGTTAGCAATGTTGCATTATTTCCATAAAGAAAGGAAATGAAAAGGTATGTAACTTATTTTCTTTGAATAAGTATATATAGGCATGGCATAAGCTATGGATTCACCGGCGAGCACTCGTTATTTACGTCACCACCTCATCAAGAGAGAGGGAGGGACGGGGAGCGGGGGTGGGTAGTTAAATAACCACCGGCAACATCATGTATAAGGGGTGGTGGCCCGCCGTCCGTTCCAAGTAGTCTGCCACCGATATGTGTGTAGCTCCTCTCATCGATGTTTTCTCCGGCCAAGTTGAAACCTAGCAAGTGGTTGTATGGATGCTCAACTTGCTTGTTTTCTGCAACTGGATCGGGAAATTATGCAGCTGGATGGGGAAATTATTATTAGATCTGAATAATTACTGTACTTTAAAGTTTGAGCTTTACAAGTTTCAACAGGAAAGCTGTTCGTACCGAAGGAACATGCAACGTGATCACTAGAAATTTGGGGGTTGGCTAATTAGCATGTAATCAACTTAATCATTTTACTTTCATTTCATGGTGTTATTTGTTGGGTTAGGTTAAACATATTGCTCGACACTTGTTGTCAATATTAATAATGATGGATCCCATCTGTATTTACTGTGTTTTTGTTATATATATATATTTATATATATATATAGAGAGAGAGAGAGAGAGAGAGAGAGAGAAACACTTGTTCTATGTCCTTGAGTTGCGAGATGATATAATTTTAATGTTTTGATGATATATTCTTAGGTTTTTTTATTGATTAAAATTGATTTTAGAAATTTTTATCCTAAAACTAAAATCAAGATGTAATAAGATTTTTAAAAAATATAAAATATATTAAATTTAAATTCTTAATTACTCTCGTTTTATAAAATAAATACTATTGTATCACTTGATTTTGTAATTTTAAAGAGAGAAAAATTAACTAAAAAGTAATGAAAATTCAAATAATACATAGCTCAACTTCTATAATATCATAGATTAATATAATATCTACCAGCTAACTCGTTTTTTAAATATTATTTACTAAATTATATATTTTAAAAAAGGATGTAGTTATCGATTTTTAATAAATTGTTCAACATTGTTTATGTATTATGTAGTATATTTTGAAGAGATTTCTAATATCCCCATGAGGTCTACGCATGGTGATAAATAGTTTGAGATCTGTTTTACAGGTTTTAGATTTGAGTTAGGGCATGCTCATCTTATAAAAATCTGAGACAACCAAGATTTTATTCACTTAACTCGGCGTGGTGTAATGACAAAGAGTTTGAGATTTTTATTTTACAAGTCACAGGTTCGAGTCAAGACATGCTCATCTTATAAGAATCTGAGATAACCAAGATTTTACTCATTTAACTCGGGCTCGTAAAAAATACTTAGGGTTTATTTAATAAAAAAAGAGATTTCCAACTACATGGTGTGATATCGACACATCAAAGCTAGACACCATGCAATGGCTGCCATTGATATGGACTGAAATGTTGCGCCAATTATAGATCTTGAAGTCAACTCAAAGCTGCGATACAAAGTTGACTTTCTCATGATTGACTATCTCGATGGATTTTTTCAGATACTACGAGCACGTCCAATGAAATTCGAGGGAGGCCATCATTACCCAAATCAATCGCACATGAATGGAAATCTCAGATTGTAAATGTTTTTTTCACTTTTAGAGAATCTCTGCCCTACACCTCCATGATTACATCTTTGCCTCGTTCCTCGTCGTGGAAGACATCTTGGCTACAATTCACACTTCCACACAAAGCCCAAGTTGGTCCTTGGTCCAACCCATTGCCACCCCATAATTACATCACACCTAGTGCTACATTGTTCACCCTAATTAATTAAACTAATCCTAGTTGTAGTCGTCTAGGAATTAGCGACGGTTTGAGAGTGTGATTGTGGTTGTTTTTTAAAGTATTTTTTGTTTAAAATATATCAAAATAATGTTTATTTTATTTTTTAAAAATTATTTTTGACATCAGCACGTGAAAATGATCTGATAACACCAAATTTTTTCAATTTAAAGTAAAAAATAAAGGTTTTTTTTTAAATATTTTTAAAATACAATGTCAAACACCCTTTTAATTTGTCAGAGAAGTGAAATCCTTTAAGGATCTTTGTTTTACTAATCCTTACGAGGTTACTGTTAAAGAGAATATAATTAAGGTTGTTTTTTAAAGTATTTTTCGTTTATAAAAATATCTGAATGATATTTTTTTTATGTTTTTTAAAATATTTTTTACAATATCACATTAAAATATCTAAAAACTTCATAAAAATATTAGAAACTATATAAGTATAAATATGTCCCCACTACCATTACTCATCTTTACCACTCAAGCCTTGCTCGTATTCAAGTTCTTCTAAGAACAAAGGGAATATATATAGGCATATCACTGTCTCTCTCCCTCTCTCTCACATTCATTGTTGAATGCTGATTAGTTCTTGCTCATCTTCCTGTTTAACCACCATTGAACAATACAACACACAGAGATTTCAAAAAGAAAAGAAAAAAAAACTATTCTCATGAGTGGATAAGTCCCCTGAATCCACTCCAATATTCAAGGAATCCCCTCGCGAGCCCTGATCTCTCTTTGGCCCTATCACTATATCTCGTCTCAATCCTTCAACTTAGTCCCCCACTTACTCTCTCTCCCGGCATCAGCAGCACGTTTTTTGCCGAATGGCTTCTCTTCTGCTTTGACTCGTACTAGTTGTAGCTAGCTAACACAGTTAATCAGTGTATGCAGTAGCTCTGAGACAGTTCATGGAATGCTTGAGAGAATTGAAGGAAAACATGCTCATGATCCTCTTTTCGACAGAATTATGAATAAATCTCCACGTTTTGTATCTGTCCCTGGTCCGGTTATTGTTGGTGCCGGTCCTTCAGGCCTGGCCGTGGCAGCTTGTCTCAGACAAAAAGGTGTCCTAAGCATGGTGCTAGAGAGATTCAGTTGCATAGCGTCTTTGTGGCAGTTGAAAACTTATGACCGCCTGCGCCTTCACTTGCCAAAACAATTCTGTGAGCTTCCTCTCATGGGGTTCCCTGGTGAATTTCCAACTTACCCTACTAAGCAGCAATTTATTCATTACTTAGAGTCATATGCACAGAAGTTCGAGATTGGCCCACGGTTCAATGAGACGGTGACGCATGCCGAGTACGATAAAGCTACTGGGTTTTGGCGCGTGAAGACTGTTGGGAAGAAGACGGAGGAGACCGTTTACAGGTGCCGCTGGTTGGTGGTGGCGACCGGAGAGAATGCGGAGGCGGTGGTGCCGGAGATTGAAGGGATGGGAGAATTTGGTGGGGATATAAAGCACACAAGTTCTTACAAAAGTGGAGAAGAGTTCAAGGGGAAGAAGGTTTTGGTGGTGGGGTGTGGAAACTCCGGAATGCAGGTTTGTTTGGATCTATGCGACCATAGTGCTAAGCCTTCACTTGTTGTTAGACATACAGTAAGTACTGTTCATCTTAATTAGATAATCTTTAATTAAGCCCTTGCTCAGTTCTAATCCAAATGTTTTGACGAGGAAAAACAAAACTAGTTTCTTTATCTGTCTGTCTTTTTCATGATAGAACAATAAGATGGGCTCGCTCTTTTTTTTTTTTTTTAAATTCAATATAAATATTCAAACCCCTTGTTTCGTATTATCTTCTCCTTTTCAATTTGCTTTTCTTTTTTTATATATATAATTTTGGTTGGAATGTTATTTGTTTTGATTGAAGCTTCATGTTCTACCTCGAGAGATGCTAGGCAAATCAACTTTCGGGTTGTCCATGTGGTTGCTCAAGTGGCTGCCCTTGCGCCTTGTCGACCGGTTCCTGCTGGCAGTGTCGAGGCTAACACTCGGTGATACGGCTCGACTTGGGTTGGACCGGCCGGAATTAGGTCCCCTGGAACTCAAGAACTTGTCCGGGAAGACCCCGGTATTAGACGTTGGGACCCTAGCCAAGATCAGAAGTGGAGATATTAAGGTACTTCCCCAATTATATCACGTATCATATAATGTACTGCCCTTCACATCACTTTTCAATTTGCCTCTCAAGCATCATATGGATCCTACTGTGCCAAACAATCGTACTTTTGCTTCTTCTTTTTTATTATCATTGTCACTATCTGGGTTAACTTATGTGTATCTTGACTAATTTCTAAGATCACAAAAAGATTTACAATTTACTATTTGCTTTTCTTGATTTCATAGCTAGTGTCGTAATTCTATTTCCCTTTTCTTTTTTCCTTTTTAATATGTAAGATATGTTGTGCTCGGTGTGGAACTTAATACATTCTATGTGGCCGTTTGGGAGGGCGTTTCAAACGTCGTTTTCAAAAAATTCAATTTTTTTTATTTTAAATGAATATGATTTGGTGTTTTTAGATCATTTTGATGTGCTGATATCAAAAATGATTTAAAAAAACAAAAAAAAAACATCATTTTGATGTATTTCGGCACGAAAAGCACACTACTGCAACCGCCCTCCCAAATAGGCCCTCTATCCTATCTAAAAATGTCATATTTACTGTAAAATTCCTGAATTTTCCTTTGCTGTTTTAGATATGTCCAGGAATTAAGAAGCTAAAGCGCCATACAGTGGAGTTTATTGAAGGGAAAACGGAGAATTTCGATGCTATTATCTTAGCAACAGGCTACAAAAGTAATGTTTCATCTTGGCTAAAGGTAACCTTTTTTCTTTCTTTCTTTTACCTTTATCTTTTGCTACTTGGAGGTGTTTCACACTGCATTTCAAAAGTATTTTTGAAAAAATTTAAAAAAAAAATATTTTTTACTTTAAGTTAAAAAAAATTTGGTGTTTTTAGATTATTTTCATGTGATGATGTCAAAAATAATTTTTAAAAAATTAAAAAAAAATATCATTTTGAAACATTTTCAAACGAAAATCATTTTAAAAAACAACCGCAACTACACTTCCAAACAGACACGTAATTTCCTTTCTTATTATTAAGAACATGTTATTTTTGCACCAAGTTGATGATCAAATGGCTAGAGAAAAAATGAACACGGGCTTCTGTTGTTTTTTCCTTGAATTGTCAGGAAAGAGATATGTTCTCGGAGATAGATGGATTTCCTATAAAACCATTTCCAAATGGTTGGAAAGGAGAGTGTGGGTTATACGCAGTGGGGTTCACTAAACGTGGAATATTAGGAGCTTCAGTGGATGCAAAAAGAATAGCTGAAGACATTGAACGATGTAGAAATGAAGAAGCTGCACTGTGTGACCGATCAGTTTTGATTTACAGAGAATGTTGATTGAAGAATTAAGACCAAGTATGAGAGGTATATGCCATCAGACATAAAAAAAAAAATTGGGTTCAAGAAAACCTCATCCTGCGAGTAAAACCTCGGTTGTCTCAGCCTCTTACAAGAGATACATATCCTGATTCGAACTTGCGAACTGTTATGCAAATCTCAGACCTTTTGTCATCACGTCACACCCCTGATCCCCTGATCGACTAGATCAGATCAGATGGAAGTGAGGAAGAGAAAAGAAAAGGGAAAAAGTTGCATTTTGCAAGAGATCGAACCCTTATCTTTCCAAATCATGTACAGCTTGTACAATACATTTTATTTTTTCTCTAGTCAGGAATGATGAGTTCTAGAGAGGGAAAGGGACGAAGAGGGTTATAGATTGCTTTGCACAGGTGAGATGATATGATTGTGCTGAACCTTTATTTTGCTTTTCCATGGGTGGGTTCGGGATGATGAGACTTGTTAACATTGCTCTCAAGTTTTTCTCTAATGTAGCCTTAATTGTATGCTTCATTTTTTTTTTCCAATTAGGGTTTTTTTATTAATGGGATCTATGACTTTCGAAAGGAAGAATCGATCATGATTTCTAATGAAATCATTGCATATCTCTGTCTCTCTATGTTTGGATTTTGAATCTCTTCCTTTCTTGAGGGCTAATCATCTTCCATTTTAGTGACTTGTGGTAAGCTCGATTCTCATCAATGCAGTAGCAACAAGGACCACCACCTTTTATCATAACTTACATGTATATGCAAGTGGGTCTTGGTTTAGCGGTTGAAGGAACTTGTTTCCTTTCTCTGCACTAGGGTTCAAGTTTTACCGTGCACGCCTGTCATCCCTGCGGTGTCTTACATGTTTACTGGGTTTGCAGGATGTTTAGTGAGTCCGGAGATCAGTTGTGGTGAGCGTAAGCTGGCCCGGACACCCCAGTTATCAATAAAAAAACTTACATGTGTACATTTATAAGTCTAGTGGGTAGCCGGATATTTTGAAATGACAAGTTTTTTTTTCCACCTGGTTATTAATATAATAGCCATTGAAAATTTATATGGTCGTTAATTTTAATTTTTATAAGATTAGTTGAGATATATATTGGCTGCCTGATTACAATCAATTAATAATAATAAAAAAAAAAACTTCCATGTGTACATTTTGAAGTCCTCGTAATACTATTAAATGAAAGAAATGCCTTACCATTAATTATATTGCCTCATTTTATTACCCTATTTTCCACGACTGACACTTCCCTATCCCATATTGTCCCTTTTGGATTTCAGATAGTACCACGTAAAAGTCTTTTTTTATATATATAGTTGATGAGGAACTTTGTGAATTGACCTCAAATTAGCTCCCAGCTATAATAAATTATCAATCTAGTCCCCAAACAAAAAATAAATCTCAATGGAATCCTCTATCTGCTAGAATTCTTCAATCGAGTCTTACTGCACAACATGTACTCTGTGGATGAGAGGCCCCCTGTCTAAAATTTAAACCTGTAATCTCAAAAACAATAAAAAATCTGAACCACTCAGAAATTAAATTCTTAATTTGAGGATCCAACTAAGAATCAGTGGATAGTTTGGCTTTTCTTTCTTGCGAATTATTTGAAGCTGCCAAAAAGATATTATATATATTGCATGCGTCTAACAAAGAAAGTAAAAAATGTGCTTATATCAAGGTTATCAAGGTTGTCAATACTGTTTCGGTTGAAACTTTATTTTTTCAATTGGAATTGAATATTTCGGTTTCAGAGTGTTTCGACTCGTTGTTTCGGGGTGGTATTGTTTATGTATATATATAATTAAATATATTAATTAAAAAAATAGTTCAAATCTAAATATAAAATTATTTAGAATTGTGCAATTTAATATAAAAAAGACACAATAAAATAATTTTTCTGAACAAAATTATGAACATGTATAATATTTCAAGCATGTCATCATCAATCTCGCAAGGTCATTACATTCTCTGATTGCTCTGAAGTTTTAACATAATATATATAAATATGTCAAGAGACTCATCGTAAAATTCCATATCAATCTAACGGTCAGATTAAAAGATATGATTGATATTGTAAAATTATTCACTATTTTAAAAAAAAACACTATTTGGCCGAAACAGAATGGGCAGAACGAAACCGGAACGTTTTGGCCGAAAAATCCGAAACGGGCCAGAATTTAAACCGAGATAAAAACGACGTTATTTTATCTCATTTTTTTAACCGGTACGAAATGTTTCGGCCAAAATAGAATGAAACTGAGAACCCTGATCTGATTTACACATGCTAAACTCTGATCCATGCAAGTTAATGTTTCCAGAAAACATGGAACCGCCATGAAAGATACGACCTTAATTTCTTTTTCTGAGACGCTAGTGGGTAACTTGAAATAGGCAAGCAGCTGCGATATTCTCCGAATCTTCTCGATGCTGTAAAGCAACGTGGCCATGGGTGCTCTTGAGAGCCATGGACGGCTCAAAAAGCAAGCAAGGTATCGCAGTCATCAGTTTTCAATATTGACCCGAAAAGTCACGATGAAAAGTGAGATTATAGGCCTATTTAGGAGAGAGGTTGTGGTTATTTTTAAAAGTATTTTTTGATTTAGAAATACATCAAAATAATATTTTTTTTATTTTTTAAAAATTATTTTTAACATCAGCACATCAAAATAATTTAAAAACACAAAAAAATTCATTTAAAATAAAAAAAAATCAAATTTTAAGAAAACAATGGTTGTACTGCTCTCCAAACAGCTTTATATATCTGAAGAAAAAGTCGGGAGCTTGGAATTCTTGACTAGATTACATGCCATAAAATATGGCATTAATTAGCAATTAGTATGTCCGAGTCTCGCAGATTATGACGGCTAGGGTTGGAATCATCTGTACTTGCTGATCACAATAAGCCTGGAAAAATGAACTTTACTTGTGTTTTAAAGCCTCCACACTACCCTCATGTCCAGCTAAAATAATCAAGATAAATTAATTATAACCACTTTCTCCCAAATAGAAAAAGTGGTGAAAGCATATATATTGAAGAGAGAACATTCTAAATTTAAGGGCAATTGAGTTTTAGTAGTTTGGGTGTCGAAGTTGAAATGACGCGAAACTCCACAGTTAATGCATTTCGGCGTTACCATCAATAGTCAAGAGTTTTGTTGTTGATGCATACCTTTTTTAGCCGAATTTAGCCAAGTATTGATTGGAGATGTGGTTTGATGTAACTACGGATGAGTGACGATCGATTATAATGGGAGAGAGAAAAGGAGGGAGGGAGATTTATGGGAAGGAATATTTAGGCTCTGAAATTGTCGTTTTGCTATTTTTAAAAAAAATTGTTTTAACCATAACTTTTGATTTTCAAGTCGGAATTTTGTCGATTCTGGTTTGCTCAGGATTTCTAGCAGTTTCAATTTCCGCAATTATTTCAGCTATGCTATTTTTGGTAATTTTTAGTAATTAGTCCCGTTTTCTTGTCCAACAAGAATAAGGACTGGATAATCAATTTAAATATGCTTGTAAGTCTTTTGGCTGAACTCAATCAATTATTCAATAAAATTTTAATTTTTTTTAGAGTTTCTCTTGTTTATGATAGATTCCAAAATAATTTATAAAATATTAACATAGATCATATTTTTTTATGTTTTTCACTGCGTTATTCTCTTTTACATTATTTTCCAAATCCATTTTATTTAAATACCTATCTCTTCCGTGTTTGAAGTCAAATTCACCGTGAGGTTTTGGATTCCAACATTTTGGTTTCTTTCTCTCAAAAACTGATTTCATTTTCGAAATTTGGTTTATAAGACTAAAATAACCTTTTTCATATTATACTATAAAGCCTAAATTATGATTACTTACCTCAGTTAATTTTCTTCATATTTGTGGATATTATTAAATTATTTTAAATGAAAAAAAACATTATATTTAGTTTCTTAATTAAAAAAATGTTTATATATACTTAACCATTTATATATAAACCAATAGGGTTTATCATCTACCATGCTCACAAAGAAATAGGATCATTTACTGTGAAAATAAAATAAAATAAAGTAAATTCATTTTGTTTTGGAGATTAGGATTAGGATACCAAGATGGCCTGGAAGATTTCATCAAAAATCATGAATTTTACCTATGAATGGACCTCGAAAAAAGCACAACGTTCTTGGGCAGCACAATATTTTTTTCAATATAAAAAATATTAATTGTGTTTATTTTTTTATTATAATATAAATTTAGCTAAAATAATAAATCTGTGCAGAATTCATGTCAAGTGCAAGTTTTCTATAAAATATATGAATTTAAAATCGATATAAATTTATATGTTTAGTAGTTTCAAACGAAATAACCAGCATAAATTTATCATCATCATTAAAAAAGCAAGAAAACTCGGATATCTGAATTATTAAGTTCACTGTATTAAGATTAGTTCATTTTATAATTCAATTTAAATCAAACAAAAATAAAATATAAATTGTGAAAATACCTACAATAATCAAATAAAAAAAATAAGTTGTTAATTTTCTATCAATAAAAAGACGAAAACATAGATTGAAAATTCATCCTGACGTTATTGTCATTATCATTGCTATAAAACCTAAAATTATTACTAACATTACAACCAAAACAATTAAAATAATTAAATTTCCATGAAAAATATAAAAAAAAAAGCAAAAGATTTTTATAAAACAACAATAAAAAAATAATAACTAAAATTATTATTATTATTATTGCATAAATAATAAAATCATAAAAATCATATAATCTAAAGAACAAATAAAGAAAAAGAAAACAAAAAAAAAAATGAATAAAGGGAAAAATAGAGTAATATTACTTTTAAAATGATACCGATATAAATTAAAATTTCAGGAAAATCTTTAAAAAAATCAAAAGATTTTTATAAAAAAAATAATCACTAAAATTATCATTATAATTGCGCAAATAATAAAATTATAAAAATCATCTAATCCAAAGAATAAATAAAAATAAAAGAAAACATCTAGCCATGGCACCCGCGCCTCGTCGCGGGCGGAATCATATTTTTTTCAACGTAAAAAAATATTTATTATGTATGAATTTTTTTATCATAGCATAAATTTAGACAAAATAATAAATTTGTATATAATTTTTATGAAGTGTAAGTTTTGTATAAAATATATAAATTTATTTGCTTAGGAGGTTTCAATGAAATAACCAATATAAAATAAGTTGTAATTTTCTATCAACAATAAGTTGCACTGTGGATTGCAATAGTCTTTTTTTTTTCGTCATATGAACAGTGGAATAACGTTTTCGTCTTTGAGGATATTATGATTATTGTACTATTCACATAAATGAAAGAAATTGAAAATATCTCTACATGATATTATTTAAAACACACTTTACATAATAAAATGAATATATAAAAAACTAATATACATTTTTAGAAGCTCTACGCCGCACGCGCCATCCAAAATGTGCATGAGCTCTGAAATTGGCGTCGCGCCCGAAGACGCGCCCATAACACCGCTATAGAAAATATAATTGGTAAATTACCAATACACCCCTATAACTAACTCTTGGATTTTGTCTTATAGGGGGTATATACGTACTTATAGAACTCGTGGTGCGCATCAGCTGATCCAGACACACTGATTATAAAAAAGGGTCAGAGGATTAGTCATGGTGCGCTTAAGTTAACCCAGAGACCCTGGTTATAAAAAAATATATAAGTGGGAAAAAAATATAAGCATGAAAGCACTGTAGCAATCCATATTGTTTTTTTTTAAATCAGTCCGGGAATTAGTCGTGGTGTGCTTAAGCTGGATTGGAGACCCTAGTCATAAAAAAATTATATAAGTGAACAAAAAAACGTATAAGGAAAAAAAATAAAAAATAATAATAAATTAGTTCGAAGATTAGTCATGGTGTGTCCACGCTGGCCTGGACACCCCGATTATCAAAAAACAGATTTGATCCGAGGAGTAGTGGTGGTGCACTTGAGCTGGCCCGGAGACCGTGGTTATAAAAAAAATATATAAGTGAAAAAAAATGTATAAGTGAAAAAAAGAGCTTAAGCTGGCTGAGAGACCATGGTTACAAAAAAATTTATAAGCGAAAGAAAACAAAAAAAAGTATAAGCGTGAAAGCACTGTAGCAATCCATATTGTTTTTTAAAAAATTCGGCCCAAGAATTAGTCGTAGTGTGCTTAAGCTGGTCGGAGATCCCGGTTATAAAAAAATATATAAGTGAATAAAACAAAAGTAAAAAAAAAGAAAAAAAATATACCAGCAGGAAAGCACTTTAAAAAAAAAATATGGGTCTGGGGATTGTCGTGGTATGCATAAGTTGGCCTGGACACCCTGGTTATAAAAAAAATTTGGACATGGAGATTAATCGTGGTGCATTTAAGCGAGCTCGTACACCCCGATTATTAAAGAACAAAAAACCAAAAAAATATATAAGTAGAAAAAGAAAAAAATATAATAAGAAAAAAATACAAAAAAATATAATAAGGAAAAAATACAAAAAAAAAAAAGAAGAAGCAAAAAACGGAGGAAAAAAAGAAGAAAAAGAATAATTAGGAAAAAAAAGCAAAAAAAAAAGAAGAAACGAAAAAAAAAGAGGAGCGTAATCATAAAATAAAAACAAAAAAAAAACAAAAGCAGAAAAAAAAATGTAATCAGAAAAAAAAAGCAAAAAAAAAAAAAAACTATTGCAATCCACAGTGCACTGTGTCTGTGTGCACAGTACGTGGGTGCACAGTGAAAACCCCACGCCTTTTATATATATATATATATGTGTGTGTGTGTGTGTGTCTCTGCGCGCGCCCTCTGGTGACGCGTTGCCGAATGAACATTTGACAAGATGTGTTTGCTTTTGTTTAAAAATATATTAATATGAGGTGTTGTTTTTTTAAAAAAAATATTTTTGATATTATCACATGGAAATAATTTAAAAAATTTAATTTTTTAATTAAAAATAAAAAATTCAATTGTTTAAAAATATTTTTAAAACAAAGTGTCAAACATCCCAATAAAATTAAATAGAAAAGGGTAGTTGGGATTTTAAAGATAGTGGGTGGTAGGGTTTATTCCGACCGCATAGTGTTGGAACCGAGCAAATATTAATCATGAGAGTGTGAGGCATGAGCATCAATGCGGGGCTCGTCGTTTTCTCCTGCTGATTCCATTTAAAGCCAGGCAAAGGAGGTTAACAGGGAGCTTCATGGCCCCTGAGATCCAAATGGCTATCTACTCTGGACCCCTTTCACCACTTGTCGTTTCTCCCCTTTATCTCTTTGTTCTATGTTCTTGGAATTATATTGCAACTAGTTCATCAAAAAAAAAAAAATATCTCCTTTGATGCTCAGCCAACTCTCATATTTTAAGTTAATCTGATTTTTTCTGTATACCTTTTATTGTCTGTTCGAAAGTGTGACTGGGGTTATTTTTAAAAGTATTTTTCGTTTAAAATTACATCAAAATAATATTTTTTTATTTTAAAAATCATTTTTGATACCAACATATGAAAATTATCTTATAACACCATATTGTTTATAATTTAAAATGAATTTTTTTTTTCCAAACACATTCTCAAATACCGCTTTAGTACCCTCTTGATTCCGAAGGAAATGCTTTGAGCCCATTTGAACCGCCGTGCCGCAGAAATTCAAAAAAAAATATTTTTTTTATTTTAAATGAATATATTTTGGTGTTTTTAGATCATTTTGATGTGTTAATGTTAAAAATGATTTTTAAAAAATAAAAAAATATCATTTTAATGTATTTCGGCACGAAAAACACTTTGAAAAACTACCATAACCGCCCTCTCAAACAGGGTCTTTAGCCTCTCGAGGACCCATCGAACAAAAGGTACGAGCCATCGTGCACTGTTCTTATTTGGAGCTTCTATAGTCTTGTTGCTCGATGTTCGGTAACCAAATATATAGGGTAGATGGTGAAAGATTTTGTTAGTCTTTTAGCCGTTGTTGGAGCTTTAGAATGTTCTTTTGTAGATTCAATTAATGCATCGTTTTCTCCTCTAATTAAAGTTTTTAAATACATTAATAAAAAAAATTAATTTTAAGTCAATTCAATAAATTATATAATGTTCAGGTAATAATAAAAGAAGAAGAAAATGTAAATAATAATAATGTTTTTTTCTAATTGTTTTTAAAATTAAAATTCTCTCCTTTTTTTATACAAGATTGTCAATGTTTTCTCTCTTTCTTTCATCATTGATGACAATGTTTTCTCTCTCTCCTAAATGATGACACTACCTTCTTCTTATATATCCATTACTTAGGTTAATTTGTAAAACCTTTCCTTTAAAGTCATGATCAAAGTGTTTTATCAACTTGGCTTTAGTTTTCTTTTCTTTTTTACATGTTTTTTTTTATAATTTTTAATCCATGTCTCATTTCTTTTTTACATTATTGATGATAGAAGCTACATTGTTAATTTATTTCATAACGGTTATTCTTAGAGAATAGGAATAAGCAAGTTACAAAGATTTTTATACTAGTAATAAGATAATGATTACAATGAAAATAATTGTATATTAGTACTAGTATTGGTAATATTGATAAAACATTAATTAAACAATAATATTAACTTGTCTGTTCTAACGAATGAATTGCTATTTAGTTTGTTTGTCCTTGATATCCTTGTTTCGGTAATTTGATTTTGAAAAATTATTTCATTCGTTATCTATATTTTTATTTAAAATTTAGATAAGATTGTGTATAGGAGAGTTGCTACCAAAATTGAGAAAAAAAATCAAACAAACCTCGACTGAGTCCTAAAAATATCTCAATCCATAAAATTATAAGTTTGAGTTCAATTAAGAATTTCAATTCTTAACTAACTTCATGTTAAATGATAAAACCGGAAAAAAAACAATTAGGTTAGCTTCTAATTAGTGCCCGTTTGGCTTTGCGATCCCACCGGTTTTTGGCCGAAATTTGAAAAAAAAAAATCATTTTAAATGAATATATTTTTGTGTGTTTTAGATCATTTTGATGTGCTGATTTCAAAAATGATTTTTAAAAAATAAAAAAAAAAACATCATTTTGATGTATTTTGATATGATAAGCACTTTAAAAAGCTACCGCAACCACACTCCCAAACAGGCCCGTAAGAGCATCTCCAGCGGGGAGTGCCATTTTGGAGAGGCAAATCTCCAAAATGACACTTTAAATAGTGTAAAAATGACATTTTTGTTGATGTGTGCTCCAGTGGTAAAAACCATTCTGGAGAGCCATTTATTTTTATATTATTTTAAATATAATGTAATTATTTTGTATGTAGTTTAATTATACAATTAATAAGAGTAAGTTATATAATTAAATATTTGCTTTTAAAAAACCCTCCAACAATATAATTATTAATTTTATATATAATTTTTTACTCTCTTGTTAAAGTATTTTTAAGTAAAAATAAAAACAAATATTTTTGATATAATTACATTATTTTCTAATATATATATATTATAATATATAAAGAAGGTGGCCCCAAGGTGGGGCCACGATTTTACCTTCCTCTCCTGAGCTGCTAAAAATAGCAGCTCATGGAGAGGAAGGTATTTTTACATATCCATATACCTATCCCGTTGGAGCATAAACAGGAAGACAAAAATGCTAAAAAAATTAATATTTTAATTTTGCCTCTCCATATGCCATCTCTGCTGGAGATGCTCTAAAAGTCACTTGAATACAGCAAAGTGATGAGCACATTGGCTTGTGCAATGCACGTGACTACTATATTTAGTTTTTTAATTATATTTTAATGTTGATTAAAATATATAAAAAAATAGCCAATTCAATTATAGAAAAGGTCGATGGACTACAGGAATTAATTCCATAATACCGAAGAAAGAGTTAAGGAATTAATCCTTGGACTTTTTTGCATTTTGTTTTTCCAGGTGGAGGGTTATGGTTCAACGTGAGGTCTTAAATAATTTCATTATAAATTTCGTGAAGTAGACAGGAGAAAAGAAAAGCACCTATGTTTGGTGTATAAAATCAAAAGCAATATATTTTAAAGCAGCTACGCTTGTCACTCATCTTAACCATCCAATTTTATTGATATCTTTATCAGCTTATGTGTACCTCTCAATTAATTCTAAGGGTTCTGAAATTAACGACTACATGGTCACTAATCTGGATCAATTTTTTTAATAATATGGGTGTCCAAGTCAGTTTGCACGCACCTCGACTAATCCCAAGAGCCCATAAAGTTAACAATCACATGGTCATTGATCTGGATCAATTTTTTTAATAACGTGGGTGTCCGAGTTTGTTTGCACGCACCTCGACTAATCCCACGAGCCCATAAAGCTGACAATCACATGGTCACTGATCTGGACCATCCATTTTTTTTTTATTAATATGGTTGTTCGGACCAGCTTGTGCGTATTTCGACTAATCCTATTGGCCATGAAGTTAATGACCACATGGTCACTGATCTAGACCATTCTTATTTTTTTATTAATATGAGCCGTCAAGTTGTGTATATATCGACTAGTCTCATGGGCCTAAAGCTAACACTCATATAAATCTCTAATAGTTATCATATTAGCAATCACAAAACTATCACTGAAAAAGTAAACTATCACTAAATGATATGGTTGTACCATCCAATTTTGATTGAGAGGTAGCTGGCCATAAATCCTATCAATAATGCTCTTGTGGCCCACCAAAAAAATTGATTATGCCCTAACGGTTTGATTTGGACCATCTTCAAGGCTCTTATGATTGGCTAGCAGAGGTCAGTATCAAATCAGATGGTGGGGAGTTATTCAGTCATTGTTGTTGATCTATCAGACAGTATAAATCATTGATTAGTTTCAATCCAATGATGATCATCGTCACTCCTTGGAATGTCTGTCACGTGACTGTAGTTGCACTCCCACAATTCTAGATGAGGAGAAGATAAGAATAAGATAGCGAGTCATGTCACCGCGTTAGTTGCAGTGAGTTAGTGCTGGAATTAAAAAATAATTTAATTGAAAAATAATTTCATGTATTTTTTGAAATATAAAATACAAAAGATATGTTTCCTTTAGGGAATTCCAGGCTTGTGATGTCGAAATTGAGTTTTGTACTCATTGAAGATGGAAAGGATTGAAATAGGAGAGTGGCGATAGATAGAACACTGCTGGAAAACATCTCATCATGCTTTCCTATCCTGTTATCACCTTTTGGGACAGATTTTTTCATTATTTATTGCATTCTTTTTAAGTTTTACAAAAAGTTGCAAAAATGGTGGAAACATCTTGGTGGAAATCTTGATTGAATAGCATTTTCATCGAGGATTCTATTAGATATTTTAATTTTTGTTTTTTTAGTATGATCCTAACAGGTGTATGCTCACATTAAACCCATAAATACAAAAAAAAAATCTTTAAAATTGATTTATATAAATTCCACAATGAATAATGCTAAATGTATTGCGTATTTATATGAGTTTTCACAATTGGAGGGTTTAAGTAGTAAATTCATATAAATAGTTCATAAGGATAAGATGAATAGAATTTGATGAAGCAATAGTATTTTTGTTGGACTTGGACTTGTTTTTAGTTGTATATATGGTACCTAAAAAAACAGTTAAGAAATTGAAACACATTATCGAACATAAATTAATTTATAGTCTCAGATGCAAGAAGAAAAAATGACTTTTTACCGAGTCATTTATCACTAAAAGTCTTAAACATGTAAACACATGTTCTTTATAATCATTTCTAAATATTCTTATTGTTATTCTGGAAGGTTTACAATGATTTGTATATTTATTATACTATCATGTTCTTAATGTTATGAAAATTTTGTTATTTATTTCCTCCTATTATGTTATCATTAAAAACAAATGTTCCAAGCATGCACCGAGTGAACAGGGGCATACATGTGGTACATTATCATACAAAAAGCAAATCCTGTAACTTGTAGACAAGTTAATATAAAGCTCACAAAAAAGAAATGGACTAGTTGTATTGAAACAAAAACATTTTGATGTTGCAAATTGATTAGCCATTCTTTATTAATTAATTAACAACATGCTTTAAATGTGATAATTAGTTGTAAAGCAATCATATTTCTTTTTGTGTCCCAATTTCAATGATAAATTGATTTAAAGAGAACAATAATTACTCATTCAAGAGAAGTATAAAAGCACAATATTCTGGAAGATAACTTAGTGTTAATGTACCACAGGATACAAATAGAAAAAAATAAATTTCATTCACAATCAAACCTAGCTTTAATTAAGGGAATCGAATTGAGTTCATGAAGTCAAAATAACAACAAGTATATCCCTAAAATTACAAAAGTTCAAACTATTTATAAAACTAAATTAGGAAATAAAGTTGTCACATAATTCCTAAAATGAAAACTTCTTTTATCATTAAACTCAATAAAATCACCCATATATCAACTGAAAACACTAACAAATCATACTCGAATGAACAATGTCAAACTTTAAGATAATTGAACAAAAAAACAAATTTAGGATTGGGAAATAAGATTAATTATTGGTGTCAGGTTTATAAGAAGGGCTATTGAAGATGAAACACCCTAAGCTGATGTCTTATAAAATGAAAAGGAATATAAAATAGGGAGAGGATATGAACTATTTGATACTAAATAGAATTTTCCATTACAATTTTTTGTTGATAAATTGTTGGGATTTTCATTGCTTTTTTTTATAATTGTATAGTTGCTGCTTTTCTTGGGTGAAAACTTTATTCTTAAAAATAAATGGGTAAAAAGAAAGAGGTTTTCACTTATCAAAGGATTTT
The DNA here is from genome assembly GCA_027405865.1 of Salix purpurea. NCBI lineage: Eukaryota > Viridiplantae > Streptophyta > Magnoliopsida > Malpighiales > Salicaceae > Salix > Salix purpurea. Next base: position 3,393,135 of record JAOWLH010000023.1, read on the forward strand.
TTTATGGGCTTCTAAATATCATAATTAATGAATAAACATCTAAATGTACAATAATAAGAATAGTTTTATTGAGTTGAATGTTCTAATTTTTAAAGAGTAATATAAAATCATGATTTCAAGTTGTACCTAACATTTTAGGTTTTTAAAATGAAATGGTTAAAAAAAAACAAGGTTTGAACTAGAGAATTAATCTCCTATAAGTAATAAATACAAATTCAATAAAAATAATGTAATTTCATTTGTATCCATATGATGAAATGGTCAAAATAAATAATGTTTGACCTATAGGATTAACTAAACCACTAAAATTATAATAATGTACAAAAAACTACATATCAATTCATTAAAATAAATATGATTTCATCCATAACCTTATCTTTTTTTTTTTAAATCTAAATGATTATAGATTTAGATTTTATTTAATCTTAAATTTTTTGGTTTTTATGTGATGTCCCACTATCAGAATATTGCACAACACCGATAAAATATTTTGTTAGTATTTAAACATTGATTCTATAAAAAAAAATAACCATACTAATAAAATCATGGATGGTAAGTGGTCATCAAAAAATATATTATCAATGATTTATATTATATTGGTAATTCCATTGGTAATACAATTATCAATGAATTTACAAATGAAAAAAAATGTAAAAAAGAATAATGGATATTATTTTATTAGTAATTTCATCAGTGATTAAATGCATAATACTAATAGAATTAAACTATCAGGGTATTACATATTGTCAGTGGCAAGTCTTACATATATTTTTTTTGAACTCTCTAGAACTTTCTGATAGACTTTTTTCCGTTAATAATTCTATTTTTAATTGTATATGAAGGGTATGTCAATCATTTTGTTTATGATTTAAATTTCATCAATAATCCAATTAGTATTGTATTTAGTATTTAAAAATTAAAAAAAAAAAACTAGGAAAAATTAAAAAAAAAACTACAATAAAATATCATTTTTTTAATTAAAAAAATATTGTTGAACACAACTTATCTAGTGAATAGAAGATAAAGAAGGTAATAGAAGATAAAGAAGGTAATAGAAGATAAAGAAGGAAACGAAGGTGGGCCTTTACTAAGACCAGGTAGACGAGTGACAATTGACAATAATTGCTTAATGACATTCACTTTTTTCCTTTTAGTAGGTTGTCTTAAACCTAAGTTAGATCATCTCAGCACTAAATCAAGTCATTTGAGCTTCAAATTTTTCTCATACAATCTCTTTAATGACTAAAGATTACTAATTTGAACCCGATTGCAAGAAACTAATAGTAAATACACTATGAATCATTTATATATTCTTGTTTATAGCGTTTGAGATACCATAAACCTGATTTTTATCCGGTTCCCCAAATGATTAAGCCTCTAACCACAAATCCAGGTTAAGTTCTAAATGGTTCAAAATATCTTCTCATGTCTCTTCTCTAATCAGGTGGTATATGCTTTATGAAAAAACTGAAAATTTTTAGAAAATAGTAATAACTTAAGAAAAAAATGTTAAAATTCAACTTACCATGAACTTTCAAGCTCGGTTTATCCACAAGTTGTTGCTATCTTTTTTTTACAGTTTTTATTTTGCATGTGTTTCAAAACAAAAACTTCATCGAATTTGGATCGCATCTACGAACCATATCCTACAAAAAAAGCTATTATTAGTTAAATATGTTTATATAATACAAATATTTATTTATATATATATATATATATATATATATATATATATTAACAAATACCTAAAACAAAACGGAAAACACTGTTCACGCACTCTAAATTCACTGTGGACGCGAGCTTTTTGATCCCTGCGTCGCGCGAGTTCGTCCACCCTATTTTTTTTTGTCTTTTCCGGATGTGAACAGTGTTTTACCGATTTCATCCCTGATAATAAGACAAAATAACGGTTTACGCTGAGGGGCACGGGCGTAATTGACCACGTACGGACCGGTCCGGTTCGGTCCGGTCCGGTCCGCCTGACTCTTTTTTTTTTTTAATATTTTTGAAGTGTAATGACGTTCATAGCCCCCGAAACGACAAAATATATGAATTCGGCGCAGGGGTGTTTTGGTAATTGACCATGGCGTTACTGTGCGCTTGCGTCAGCGCTGTCAGCGGACCGTACGGGCGCGTCGGCGCGTTTTGCGACCCCGGTTGATTCAGGCGGCGCGTGCGGCTTCATACGGCGGTGAAAAATTTTCCTCCGCCAGTCAATTCGATGCGCAACTCTTCCCTGAATCTCATGGAGTGGCGCGTGCGGTGTAAATATGGACGTGTAGGCTCAAATAGTCAGTTGAACGTTTATGTCGTCTTTTCTCTCTCCTCAGCGCCGGAATCAATTTCAGTCCCCCGAGTTATTGTGCATGCATTTCAGTCCCTTGGTTTTGTTTGATTTCTGTAATCCAAGTTTCGAATTCTTTCAATTTCGTCCTTGCATTCAAATTGATATATATGCAATTTGCATGTCAGTCCTTCTTCTTTTAATTTCTCGGTTTCCTATTAGATCCCTTAATTTGTTTAGTGCAGCAGGTTATATTGTTTTCAATTTTGTTCCTCATTTCAAATAATTAATAATAATAATAATAATAACAACAACAATTATTTCAATAATAATAATAATAACAATAATATCAATAATAATAACAATAATAATAATAACAATAATAATACCAATAATAATAATAACAATAATAATAATAACAATAATAACAATAATAATACCAATAATAATAATAATAATAATAATAATAACAACAACAACAACAACAACAACAATAATGATAATACCAATAATAATAATAATAATAATAATAATAATAATAATAATAATAATAATAATAATAATAATAATAATAATAACAATAATGATAATAACAATAATAATAATAACAATTATTTTTGTTACTAATTCTTTTATGAATATTTTTTTTGCTCTTCATAATTTAATAATTTCTATTGTTTTGACAGTGATGGTGTTAATTTTTTTTATATATATTTTTAGTCTTTCACCTAAGAATATATATAGGGAAAAGAAAACATGACCTAGAATTTTTTCAATATAAAAACTTAATATAAGTATTCTGAGATACATTTAATATAGTTATATAATAGTTGATGATCGGCCACACAATTACAAATAACCGATTAAAACACATTCACAAATTTAATTTTTTTTATTTGTAGAATAATGTCTATTTTTGTCCATGTATATATAAGTGTACTTAACACAATAATAATAATAATAATAATAATAATAATAACAACAACAACAACAACAACAACAACAACAACAACAACAATAATAATAACAATTATTTCAATAATAATAATAATAACAATAATAATAATAACAATAATAATAACAATAATAATAATAATAACAATAATAATAACAATAATAATAATAATAATAATAATAATAATAATAATAATAATAATAATAATAATAATAACAACAACAATAACAACAACAACAACAACAACAACAACAACAACAACAACAACAATAATAATAATAATAATAATAATAATAATAACAATTATTTCAATAATAATAATAATAACAATAACAATAATAACAATAATAATAACAATAATAATAACAATAATAATAATACCAATAATAATAATATCAATAATAATAATAATAACAATAATAATAATAACAATAATAATAATAACAATTATTTTTGTTAATAACTCTTTTGTTAATATTTTTTTTTGCTCTTCATAATTTAATAATTTCTATTGTTTTGACAGTAATGGTGTTATTTTTTTATATATATTTTTAGTCTTTCACCTAAGAATATATATAGGGAAAAGAAAACATGACCTAGGATTTTTTCAATATAAAAACTTAATATAAGTATTCTGAGATACATTTAATATAGTTATATAATAGTTGATGATCGGCCACACAATTACAAATAACCGATTAAAACACATTCACAAATTTAATTTTTTTTTATTTGTAGAATAATGTCTATTTTTATCCATGTATATATAAGTGTACTTAACACAATAATAATAATAATAATAACAATAACAACAACAACAACAACAACAACAACAACAATAATAATAATAACAATTATTTCAATAATAATAATAATAATAATAACAATAATAATAATAACAATAATAATAACAACAATAATAATAATAACAATAATAATAATAATAATAATAATAATAATAATAACAATTATTTTTGTTAATAACTCTTTTGTTAATATTTTTTTTGCTCTTCATAATTTAATAATTTCTATTATTTTGACAGTAATGGTGTTAATTTTTTTATATATATTTTTAGTCTTTCGCCTAAGAATATATATAGGAAAAAGAAAACATGACCTAGGATTTTTTCAATATAAAAACTTAATATAAGTATTCTGAGATACATTTAATATAGTTATATAATAGTAGATGATCGGCAACACAATTACAAATAACCGATTAAAACACACTCATAAATTGATCAATAAACTACAACAAAAAAATATCACACCAAACAATCAAATAATTCACCATACAAATGGATACAAAAAATATTTCCATAACCAGTAAACACAACTGAATAAAGAAAAATTAGATGATCGGCCACACAATTACAACAAAACCAACCACCAACAAATTCTCAATTGACTACAGCAAACAAAAATCTCTAATCGATATAATCTATTACATTTTTTCGACCAACTGATTATATAGTTATCAATCCAATTAAAACACATCAGATAATCAAAACATTGCAATTTTGCTATCTATGAGTTAATTAAATCAACACATAATTCAAATCCAAACTGTGACTAAATTATTCTCCAAGCCAGTAAAATAATGTCAACAACCAGCCAGATCAATGCAAACAAAAAATAATCTATCTTTAATAGATTTCAGCGCTTACAATATTGCTATCAACCAATTAAATGCTTAGTAACTGTTAAAAAATATTTAACCATCAACACATTCAGTTCAAGACAACAGAATATCATCTTTCATTCATTTTATTGATTACAGATTTACATCAACCAATTAAATAACCATCAAAACAATTAATACATACTAAACAATTAATCAATTATGGTCTTGCAATACTCAAATTACAATTCGCTAATCTTTCATAAATTTTATCGCTTATAATTTTTAAATTTCAAAATTGAATTATTATCTGAGTATTTAAGCTTATAGCAATAATCAACTAATTCAATACATAAAAAAAAATTATAGCATGATTTAAAATTTACAATTCTCTATTTATCAACTAAAAAATTCTTTGCTTACCACATAAATAATAAGTTTGCTATATATAAAAAGCCCGGCGCAACGCGCGGGCTAACCGACTCGTATATATATATATATATATATATATATATATATATATATAATAAAACAAAATCTTACTATTCTTTTTGCAGGTGAAATGAATGGAATGAAATCGTTGGTGTATGGTAATTAAACCATGATTCTCCTTATTTTAGTTCTCCATACCGGACTACAACAACCATATAAAATGCTTAAACATCACATGTATAATAGGCTTCCATATAGGATTTTTTAAAACTTGACTTTACTGAAACAAAGGTACTTCCATCAATGATTCCATCGGTGATTTATCCTGCAAGTAGCCTCCTCTTTCGTAAGCTTGAAATTCCATTAATTTATTGAAATCAATTATTAAAATTTATCCATTGTTGTTTATTTTTTAATCATACAGAAAAGGAAAACAAACTCACTTCATGTGGTCAGACTTCTATTAAGCAATAAACATTTTTTTTTGTTAATTTTTAATATTCATTCAAGGATCAATGGCGAAGAGTAGAACAGAACTTCACCAGAAACAATATTCATGGGGATGAAGTTACAATTTTATTGTTGAATTAGGATGGTAATTAAGTTATTTTGCATTTAGTGGGATACTGTGAAGAGCTTGCAAAGAAAAGGGGTGTGTTACCCGCAGAAATCAACATGCAATCTGCCAACTTTTTTTTTTCCAGAGTGGGCGACCCATGCCACAGCCATTGGCAAGCCTGAAGGTACCTTCCAAGACCCACAAAACTCCTGAGTTGATGGGAGATCTTTATTATTATATTTTGTATCTGTAAACTTGTTTTCTTTCATTCGATTATTGATTATACGTAGGTTTTGCCGCAAGATTTCGATATTGTTGTTGTTATAATAGGATATATTGATCTATTTTATTATATCAAATTTTATATATAAAAATATTATATTTTAATCTCAACAGTTATAAAAATTGTTTGATCGACCCGCAACGTAACGCGGGCAATTAACTATTATATTCCAAAGTGAAATGTGTTCTTGCAAGTAGATGAAACACAAGAAAGGAAAGGGGGTTTCTTCTCACCTTGATAATAATTAAATTTTAATTTCTCTTTCTCTCAATCTTTATCATGTTTTGTAGCTGTAAACTTGTTTTCTTCCATTCCGAAAGGGGTTGTTTGAGAAAAGGAGTTGTTTGAGTGTGCGTTTCAAAAACGTTTTTGAAAAAAAATGATTTTTTTTATTTTTTATTGTAAATTAATTTTTTTGGTGTTTGTAGATCATTTTCATACACTAATATCAAAAATAACTTTTTTTTTAAATATTATATTAATATATTTCTGAATGAAAAAAAACTTTAAAAAACAAAGATAATCGTACTTCCAAACAGTCACTACAAGTAGGTTTAGCCAGAGTTTGTGGGATAAGTTTCTTTTCTCTTTTATGTGAAAGGAGAAAATATTCCAAGCCACTTGCTCGCTTTTTTCCCCCCTCTCTTTATCCCCTTCCTTTTGGAATCTTTGTGAGTATAGGGTGGGGATGCTTTCTAGTTTTTGAATGATGGATGCTATCATCTTTAAAAGAAGAAGAAGATACTCTTTTTTTTTTCTTTTTTTTTTCTAAATTTGTATAGGAAAAAGCAGCACAAGCTTTTGCTATGGCTATTTCTAATGGGAAGTCAACAACCTTTCTCGAGTAGTACATGCATGCTCGTTCTAGTTTTAGCTTCCATTTTCCCTTCACGATCTCCCTTTGTTGCCTTGTCAGTTTTCACTGGATTGTAATCAAAATATCTCCCACTCAAGCAATGGACAAAGACATCCCAAAATCATGAACGACTTGCCACGATCACCCAATTAGATCGGGTGATTCCTTTGGGCCATGAGTTTTCAACCAAAACATTCAAACAAAACTTGTGTTATGACAATCTATAATTATATGTATTGAATTTTCATGATTTTTGAGTTTAGTTTTTACGATTCGTTTCTTTTTTCTATAAATAGATCCACTTGTTTTGTATTTTTATAACTTGAAAAAATAGAAGATATCATAATAAAATAAGTATTTCTTTTTTGTCGCTTTTGATTGTATTTTGAATATCATTATTCTTATGTGTTAATTGTTTCTTCGTTTTACAACACGTTATTAGCACAATTATTATGTGACTCATATCAATTTTAATATTTTCTCTTTTCATTATTGTAATTTATTTTTGGAAAAAAAGTTCACTTCTATTTATATAAAAGATTTATAGATCTTGAAAAATCAAATAAATTAAAAATAGTTCTTGAAGAACTAGTATTTCTAAAGCTAAATAAATATCAGTCTTAAGGGACTGATTTTTTTTTCTTCTTTTATATTCATGATTTTATTTAATAAGTTGTGTTTTTTTTTATTGATAAAGATAATGTCAAATCTGACGAAACTTAAATTTATCGCTCTTGATATCTCTAGAAATAATTATTTGTCATAGATCCTTGACGCCAAGATTCGTTTGGAAGTTATAAATCTTGGAGGGGCCATCAAAGAAGAAAATAACACATCCTTGCAGGATCATACAAAAACAATGATTTTCACTCGTCACTATCTCCATGAAAGATTGAAAAACAAATATCTCACAATAAAAGACCCTTTTCTTATATGGCGAAATCTAAAGGAAAAATATGACCACCAAAAGTTTACCAAATTTCTTCAATCTCGTTATGATTGGTTACACCTGAGATTACAAATTTTAAATCGATTAGTGAATATAATTATATTTTAATTAAAATTATCTCACAACTGAAATTTCATGATGAGGATATCACCAAACGCTCTCCGTTTTTTATGCCCCTAGGTATTTTCCTGCAACAATAATATAGAAAGCATAATTTCAAAAGATAATTGGAACTAATAAAATAAAAATGGGGAAAGCGTGGGGAAACAAATAAAATAAGTTGTTTAAAGTGGGGAAACAAATAAAATTAAAATGCGGTGAGCGTGGATCGAACACGCGACCTTCAGATCTTCAGTCTGACGCTCTCCCAACTGAGCTATCCCCGCTTCTTGTGCAATCTTCTGTTAATAGTTATATAATATAAATAACTTTTCTTTGAACTTGAATGAATGGCTTACGTGGCCCATAAATTATTTCATTGTCAATTATCTTCATTTACCTACCCTTATTTGAGATAGTTTATTATTTAGGAAAAAAAAGACGGGGGAATAAAACTAATAGAGCCCTAGTGGAGATTTCCTTAAGAGATGATGAGTGGAGGACCGTCTTTTTTTGCTATTGTTTTAAAAATATTTTTAAAAAAATTGAATTTTTTATTTTATTTTTTATTTTAAATTTATTTTTTATGGTTATAGATCATTTTGATATACTGATATCAAAGATACTTTTTTAAGAAGTAAATAAACATTATTTTAATATATTTTCAAATAAAAAATACTTTTAAAAACAATCTCAATTATACTCCAAATACACACTGAATCTTAGATATTAAAAACATTGAGATCTCCCAGATAATATATAAGATTTTTTTATTAAAAAAGAAAAAAAAATGTTTGGGGATCTAGAAAAAATATCATGGGGCCAATGAGGCATGGAGAATTTGATGTTGTGGGTTTAGGGCTCCAGTTGATACCCAAGCTCTCTTTGATATTTATTGCTGAGAAAAGGATGACAAATCACCGGAAGTCATCATGATGGCAAAGATAGGATTTACTGAAAAGAGTTGAGACATTCTGATTTATAATGGGATTTTCAATGTATACTTGCTTTCCATGAAACAAGACGTTTAAAAATATTTAATAAAAAATTGAAATTTTTTTATTTTTATTTTTTACTTTAATTAATTTTCTTGTAATTTTAGGTCATTTTCATGTGTTGATCTCAAAAATGATATTTAGAAACTTAAAAAACATCGTTTTGATATATTTTTGAACAAAAAATACTTTAAAAAACAACCATAATCACAATTTCAAAACGACAATAAGATTTAGGTCAGATTGTAGATTCTATTTTTATTAGTGTTTTTTCTGATTAAAATAATATATTTATATTTTAAAGTTTTTCAATGTGTTGTTTCAAGGTTATAATTCAAGAAATATATCTAATTCAATAATAAATTAACTTGAAATTATATTATTTAAATTTTAAATACAAGTAAGAAAATAAAAGTTAAATTGATAGACTCGATGAGTCCAAATATAACTTGGGTCATAGATTAAAATATAGTTTGACTACAAAAAAATCAAGACATCTTTAAAATAAATGAGACAAAAATATACATTAGATCAACTTGAGTTAATTTTTCAAATTCATGACACAAGATATGAGACAATGATAATCTCATTTAATTTATTTTTTTTTAAACTCAATTCCTAATAAACTCGTTATTGAATGATAAAATTGAGAAAAAATCAATCTAAAAAATAATACAATAAAATGATATTTCTAAATAAAATTATAAATATTACCAAAAAATTTAAAACATCATTGGTTGTCTTTCAAAGCCATTATAACTTCGATTACCCTGAATTTTTAAAGTGGAATATAACAATATGTTAAGAAACTCTTGGGAAATTCTAGCTCGGTGCAATAATCAGGTCAAGAGATATGATAAATATTATAAAACTTGATAATATCTTTTTATAAATAAAAAAACAATGCAAAAAAAAAATATTATTTAATCAAAATGAAACGAACAAATACATGAAAATAAGAACACTTCTTACTAATTTCTTATTTAAGAAGTTTCTTTATTCAAATTTATTTTATTTTATTTCGATGAGTCCAAATATAACTTGAGTCAGATTAAAATATAGTTTGACTACAAAAAAATCAAGATATCTTTAAAAAAAATGAGACAACAGTATATATCAAGTCATTAAATTAGTTTGAGTTAATTTTTTCAAATTCATGACACAAGATATGAGACAATGATAATCTCATTTAATTTTTTCTAAAAAAAACTTAATTCCTAATAAACTCGTTGTTGAATGATAAAATTGAAAAAAAATTCAATTTAAAAAATAATACAATAAAATAATATTTCTAAATAAAATTATAAACCTTACCAAAAATTTTAAAACATCATTGGTTGTCTTTCAAAGCCATTATAACTTCAATTACCCTGAATTTTTAAAGTGGAATATAACAATATGTTAAGAAACTCTTGGGAAATTCTAGCTCGGTGCAACAATCAGGTCAAGAGATATGATAAATACTATAAAACTTGATAATATTTTTTTATAAATAAAAAAACAATGCAAAAAAAAAATATTATTTAATCAAAACGAAACGAACAAGATTTAGGCAGAGCAGACTGAGATTTTGAATAAAATACAAAGACAAAATTCTCATAAAAGATCACAAAAAATCAGGGGTCAGATTCATACATGAAAATATGAACACTTCTTATTAATTTCTTATTTAAGAAGTTTATTTATTCAAATTTATTTTATTTCTTAAACAGATGAAGATATCCTGATTTGGAGAGGGAGAAGAAATTATTGATGATTTGGAAATAATTTTTTTGTTTATCCCATAACAATGAAAGATTTTTCTTTAGTTTAAAATTAAAGATATCATCTCATCATACTATCTTGTATTTAGATGTTAAAGTTTTATAAACATGACACTTGTATATGCTTGCATTATTTTATATTTATCTTTATTAATTAGAATTAAAGATACTAAGATTTGAATTTAAAAACCTAAGCTTATAGATGATATTACAAGAATATTTTCATATTATTTTTTAATAATTATATTATAACAAGACCTTGAAAAACACAACGTGCATGACAATAAGAGCATCTTGTAGATTTTATCAAGTATAAGAAATATTTTGAGACTTTTGGTAACATATTTTTTAACGGTAAAAAAGTTTACAAGTAATAAAATATATTACATAAATTATTAAATATTAAATATTTATTAATAATTGGATTATGCATTTCTTGACGTGACTTGTCATAACTCGATTTATCTTTGTAAATATAAAGAAAAAAAGCTTATCTGTTGATTCAAGGTGATGATGGTTACATTCATTTTCTGACACGTGCAGCAGAAAAAAAAAAAGGAAAGAAAGATTAAACCAATTGTGACTTAAGATTACAGAATGAGCCCAACACTTAGATGAAATCCGAAATGGAGGCCCATTATATTTCAAAACCGGCCCAACAGTGTCTTCTTAACAAAACCCTAAATATATATACATGGCTCCCTTTGCCGTCAGTCTGAACTTTCCCCTCTAAGTGATAGGGTTTTTGCAGCCGAAGAAGAAGAAATGGTTCTCTTCTTCCCTTCCATGTAACAACTATGGCCGTGTTGATTGATTATGTGATCCTAACATGTTTGTTTGTTTGTTTGTTTGTTTTATAGGGGAAAGGAACAGGGAGTTTTGGTAAGAGAAGAAACAAGACCCACACCCTCTGTGTGCGATGCGGCCGCCGCAGCTTTCATCTCCAGAAAAGCCGTTGCAGTGCTTGTGCTTTTCCTGCTGCGCGTGTCAGAAAATGTAAGTTGCCCCCTTTTTTAATGGATCGAGAGTTGCTTCATAGATTTTTTTTTATTTACTTGAAGCAAGATTTGAGTTTTCTTCATTGCTTCTTAATTTATGTTGATTTTTTCATGTTGCTTGACTTGAATGTTTATGATATTTTTGGGATATGTATTTTGATTTACATTGACCAGCTTAAGACGCTTTTTTTTATTCATTATGGTTTTAAGAATGAGAATTGTAGTGCTGTTTCCATGTCAGGATTTGTTTTTGTTATTTTGCCAGGAAATCTTTTTTTATTTTGCTCCCATGATCTATTTCCGTGTCAATTTGTTTTTGCATGCTGTCTGTAAAACTTGTGACGAAATTATTTGGTTCCTATTTCTTAGATAACTGGAGTGAAAAGGCTATTCGCAGAAAGACTACCGGAACCGGCCGAATGAGGTACCTCCGTCACCTGCCACGCAGGTTCAAGACTAACTTTAGAGAAGGTATAATTAAAACTCAGTTTGATGAAATCTGTTGATTGTTCATGTGATGTGAATGCAAATTTATTGTGGTTTGGTTTTGATGATCTCTTATATTTTTTGGCTTGTTTAGGTACTCAAGCAACTCCTAGGAACAAGGGAGCTGCAGCAGCTTCATCCTAAGTGTTAGAAGGGCGATGAAAGTGTGTTTTGTTTCAATGTTTCTAAATTTGCAAACAAGAAGTTTTGAATTGTTGTTTAAATTTTGTCACTTGTTTGAATGGGAATTGTTTTCAACAATGGAGAGCTTCAAATATTTATCCATCTGCTATGGTAATGAATGGTGATCACCTTTTATTGATTTCATTGGTCCGATGAATGCCTGTGTCTAGTTAATATTATGCTTCATGACATCAAATAAAAATGGTTTGAATCAGGTTTTGATTTCACTTGTGGATTGGTGTCGGAGCATCATGGTATCTTAAACTTAACAGGTCTTTGATTGAGATTTGTAGTAATATGGCAGAGTATGGAGACCTGATAAGCAGATTTATAATGTACAGATAACAAGAGAAGAAAAGGCAATTTCGGTTGAATCTGGTAGGTCTGCCTGCTATCTTATTTATACCTGACCTAAGGTGGTGGTGGTGTGATTGTTAGTATTGTTGATTAACCTGATGGTCTTTATAATCCATCAACTCGCAACTTAGGTTGTTTTAGGGTTGTCAGTTTTTTTATGTTTCGGTTGAAATGTTTTATAGTAGTTAAAAAAATAAGATAAAATAATATTTTTATGTCGGTTTAAATTTCAACATATTCTGGATTTTTTAGTCAATTATTGGCAGAAATTTTCTGGTTTTGTTTTGTTCGTTTTGATCAAATAATATTTTTTTTAAATAATAAATAATTTTATAATATCAATCTATTTTTTAATGTAACTGTTTAATTTAGATGAAATTTTATAAGGTATCTTTAATATATATATATATTAAAATTTCAGAACAATCAGAGAATATATTAATGATATTATTTTTATAATATTATATATATTTATAATTTTGTTTGAAAAAATTATTTTATTTTTTAATTGAAAAATTTGGTCAAAAAGATTGTCTTGGTAAAAAATAAATTTGGTACTTAAAATTTCAATCTTCTTAATTATGCCGAAGTTGGGTTTTCAAACTTGGTGTTTCACCATTAAATTTAAAATATAATTATAAACTTTTGCACCCAATTAAATCCTTTAATTGAATATAAATTAATTTTAAATTAAATTATATGATTTTAAATAATTCTATTTTCATATATTTTCTTATATATATATAACCTGAAATGACATGCTAGAATTCACTAAAACCAAAACACATCAACCCAAACAGAATCGACAACTTGGTGTAACAATCCTTCTGGCTGTCTAAAAATCTGCCCGTGTTCTTTTTGAAAATATTTCGGCGTCCAAAAGATGCATTTGCTTCATATCCGTTTCTAGTAAAGTAGGGTCCGACTTCAATGATGATTTGGTAATATTTCTGGAAGCACTCGCAAATACAACATCCCAGGTTTGTTCTACAGGCCAAGATAAATTTGGAAACAGCAGTGGCACTCGTGCTTTGCAAACATTTCAGCCATACTGTTTAATTAATTAATCAACTTAAACATCAGAACTCATGATACTTGAGTTAAACCAGTAGCAGATTGAATCTGATGCGTTATAAACACTGTAATCAAGTAGTAAGCTTTCCATTTTTGTAGCAAGCAGAGCTTGCAACCACTCCAGCATAGCCCTCGTCTCAATGTAGCAGGGATACAATATATATTGTAAGACGACACCGTTCAGCCTTCCATGTAAACAATCACTCGATTTTCCATGTATTTTGCCTGTCCGCTTCTTCCCAACTATATGTTCTTTCACTCTTCATTTGCACAGTGGAACTTGCCGGAGCATGTTCGCTAACTGTTCGCGACAACAGCCAACTCATCTATGGGGGTATGAAATGAATGGAATTCAACATGTATAGAACTAGCTTAATGACTTTAGCCATAGTTTAGCTGCAATTCTTGCCAGGATCAGCAATGGAAATATTACTAGAATGGTCTGTGTATGGTGTAAATGGAAACTCACCAAGGGACAAGGGAAAAGCTTTTATCTGCTTTCTTTTATCTCAGTGCTTGAGCCAGTAATTCCGCAATTGAGCTATGTGCAGTAGCATCTCATCGCGACCTTGATTGGTAACACCGCTGGTCATGATCCAAGGAGGTGCTGTCTCAAAGAAGTCACGTATCAGCTCCTGAAAGTCATTCACATTTTCTTCAGGCCTTTTCCCTCCATTTTTCTTCTTCCGCTTGTCGCATTTGGTGAAAATTAATGTCATGGGAACCTGAGAGGAATGAAATTAACTTTTAGACATCCTCCCCTTCCTCAAACCATGACTTGGATATGGATGGCAAGTGCTATCTCCAACGGAGAGGCTTCTGATCTACAAATAACTTAGCAAGTTTCTAATCTCCAAAGGATATTTATATGCTATATTAATACAGGGGGGGAAAGATGCAACAGAAGCCACTGGAAAGTGCTTGCTTATGCAAACAAACTTAAGTCTGGAACGTCGGCACACGCATATTCAAGATGTGCAGGGGGGGATCGCACGCATATCGTCGGCAAAAAAATTCTCAAGAAGCTAACTGAGGCAGGTCATCAATTGATATATTCCTTTTATCTCATCTAACTAGAAGAAAAATTCACCTGATTCTGACCCAGCCAACTGGCATATTCAAGATCAATTTTCTTCGCAGGAATACTAGCATCAATAAGAAGGAATACTGAGACCAGGGTTGAGCGATTGAGAAAATAGTTTTTAGTAAACTTATTCCAATCTGTTCGAAGTTCCCGCGGCGCAGATGCATACCTGTTCAGAGCAGAAACAAATGCAAATTTAATGAAATGGACATCCTAGATAAATCAACAGAAGATCAAATTCATTTAAACAGAAAGAGGTGGATAAAATTAGCTCTGTGGCTTGAGAAAGTGAAATAGGTACTTCTAAGAACCAATCAACAAATAGTTAAGTTTATTACCAACTAAACTCAGTTCAATCCCCAGAAAATATATTCTAAGAAACCTGAAAACAGCATTCGATTTTGCACCTAAACAAAATTCGTACATGATTAAAACGAACCAGAGCATTGAAACCATACCCAAATCCAGGCAAATCCACCAAGTACCAGCTATCATTGACCTTAAAATGATTGATGCACTGCGTCTTCCCTTCACCAAGAACAAAACAAAAAACACAAATAATATTCAGTTCTAAGCTACAAAGTCTCTTCATTTGGAGCACCCAAACTCAGCACAAGTCACTTCACTAGTCAAAATACAAATGCTACAAAAAAACCCCATAATTTCTTGCTGCAATATCCATCACATAACACAAAAACAGACATGAATCCAACAAAAACAAACATGACATTATTATCAACTAACCAGGTTTTTTTGAGGTAAGCGCAAGTTTATTTCTTCTAACAATAGAATTAAGAAGAGAAGATTTGCCAACATTAGACCTTCCAACAAGAGCAAACTCAGGCAAACCATCAGAAGGACAATCTTCAGTTCTAACACTGCTTTTAATAAACTCAGCTTGAAAAACCTGTGCATCCCTTGCATACTTACTCAACACAATATTAGACCCTTTTAAAACCCTAGCTCTTAAACCACTACTATTCTCATTGACTGAA
The DNA here is from genome assembly GCA_027405865.1 of Salix purpurea. NCBI lineage: Eukaryota > Viridiplantae > Streptophyta > Magnoliopsida > Malpighiales > Salicaceae > Salix > Salix purpurea. The sequence continues at coordinate 3,409,108 of JAOWLH010000023.1, forward strand.
ACCTCAGTGTCTGGGGGGATAAAGAGTTTGTCAGGTGAAAACTTCGAATGGGTTTGTTCTTGTGGTGCCAACAAGTTGTGGGCTTCAGTGATGGGAATGAGTTCTGTTGTGGCGAATGTGGATTTGAGCCTGGAAAGAATGGGGAGCTTAAGTTTGGTTATGAGAGGGAGGTTGATATGGGTGTAAGGAGATGGTAGGGGGTGAGTGAATATGCAGAAGATCATTTTTGGTAGCCGAGAAAGAGCCATTTCTCTGGGTTGTCTTGCAGTTTTCAAGAGGGTGGAAGCAGCACTAGCTGTCTGGTGTGGTTTTGACGAAGCAGGGAGGCAGCAGGAGGGGATAGTTCAGCTAGGCTGGATGGTTTAGCCCAATAATTCTTAGATAATTTGAATTTACCGGAGTATTTTAATGTAATTTCATTATATTTACTTGACTAATTTATTTATAGGATAATTATAAAAACTTCTATAATTTTATCTATACTTTATTTTTCTCGCCGTACTTTTATAAATTATATTTTTTTATTATATAGTTTATATGTTCCTTTGAAGCTCATCCAAGCTCTGGAAGATTGAAGTTTTGAAGCTCTTGCCGATCCACCACTAGGCAGAATTATAATAACAGTGAGGTGGCTAGCATGGTTGCCTGTGCTGCTGCTTGTGTGCATCCTTGAGCGTGTTTGCCAATACGAGGAACATGAAGATTTTCAACATGGCAAGAGGCAGTAGGCAGGATGGAATAAGTGGTTATACTCGATTTTTTGTAAATTCTGTTTTGGTTGATGTTTTGTTTTTTTAATTGGAACAAAATATTTCAGTTTTGAAGTGTTTCGGTGCGCTGTTACGCCGTTACGGGGTTGTACTATTTATGTATATATATAATTAAATATATTAATTCAAAAAAAAATAGTTCAAATCCAAAAATAAAATTATTTAGAATTGTACAATTTAATCTAAAAAAAGAAGCAATAAAATAATTTTTCTGAACAAAATTATAAGCATGTATAATATTACGAGGATGTCATCATCAATCTCGCAAGATCATTACATTCTCTGATTGCTCTAAAATTTAACATAATATACATAAATATGTCAAGAGACTCCTAATAAAATTTCATCACAATCTAACAGCCGTATTAAAAGATATAATTAATATTGTAAAATTATTCATTATTTAAAAAAAAAAAAAAAACATAATCTAGCCGAAACAAAACGAAACTGGAATATTTCAGCCAGTATTTAGTTGAAAAATCCGGAAAGGACCGAAATTCAAACCAAGATAAAAACATCATTTTTTCTTCTTCTTTTAACTAGTACGAAACGTTTCCACAGAAACAACGTTTTAACTAATTTAAAAACACCAAAAAATTAATTTAAAGTAAAAACATTAAAAAAATCATTTAAAAAAAAAAACATTTTTGAAACGCAGTGCCTCAAACACCAAAACTACTGTTACAAGTAACAGGATAAGAAGAAAAATGAACATTAATCAAACACCAAAACTACTGTTACAAGTACCAGGATAAGAAGAAAAATGGATATATGGGATACAATTAAGAGTTGGTTGGGAAAACAATCAATACAATGTTCTTTGTATTTGAAATAAGGCAAAAAGTAATCCTATTACTTTTCTAAATTGCTCCCACAAAAAATAGAAGTTGCCTATTCAGCCTTTTTTTATTTTAATTTTTTTCCAGTTTTTAACCGTGTTCTCTTACCTGTGTGTGCACTTTGATGATGCTGGCTTCTCCTTGCCAGACAGAAGAGATACTAACCATTGCTTCCAAGGTGCATCCTCTTGCTGCTCAAGCCAAGATAGAAAACAACTATCCAACAAGCAGAAGAAGTTGACATACAAAAGTTGATACCTCACTGGTATAAATCGGAAATTTGCAACTTGAACAATTGGCCATATACCTCCCTCCAAAATAAGAGCTGGTACAAAGTCCCTCTTCAAATCTTCCTTGATTTGAGGAACACTCTTTCCAGATGCAAATCCCATGTAAGAGAAAAATACAAGCAGATCCAGTGGTCCAAAGATAACCCCATCAAGTGCTACTTTAGCACCAACAAACCGCAAGGAATTCGGACGCAGTACAAGTCGTGACCTTATAAATCGGTCTAAACTTTCATACCTGCAACGGTTTAACAAGAAACAAATGAAATATGACTTGCACACCTCTACATAAGAGTACAGCATGCAATTCCATAAAAAAAAAAAGTCGATCCTGGTAGTGGAGTTAACTCCAGGATCCATGATTTTCAAAATAAGTTTTTTCAGAAAATATTCTTTCAATTTCAAAAATAAAATGTATAGATGAAGATGACCGAAAACACCCACCAGAAGTGGCCAACAGGTCCAACAAACGCAAAACCAAACAAGCTCGTGGTCGCTACTCGTTTCCAATTAATCTTTAATTTTTTCTCCACTTCCTGAAATTTGAGAAAGAAATCAGTTAAAATGAGATAAGCTAATTAACAATGAAGTGGTGGACCCCGACATATTAATAACTTTTAAGGGCTCCACAAGCTTCTCTTTTTTAATAAATAAAAGTTCAGCATTTCAAACATTTTCCAGCATGGCAAATCACCAGCTTCTATTCACCATGTTCTTCTAATCCCAGAACAATCAAGTTTCCAATTTGTATAAAATCACATACAATCCAGGGATCAAGTTTATCAAAAGCTGCATATTCATCAATGCAGCATTATCATTAATAGCAGATTCAGAATGGGACACAGTCATGCAATCAACATACAATAGGATGATACAACACAAGACCCCAATAACGGAAAACAAGAAGACATTTGGATTTTTAGGATTAAACCATGTGGTGGAGCCACCTCCAACAACCAGATGAATGGAGATTGAAATACCCAGGTTTCAGTTCAAAGACATGCAGTTTGAGACATTGTTAAGCAATTTTTGTCCTCCAGTAAACACTTCATCAAACACAAAAGAACTATCCAGATCAGATTAAATAATTTGATCCCCCAATCCTGAATCCCAAATTGCTACTAATTCCATTGATGGTAAATATCATGATGTCACCACCCAAGGACCATTAAAGGGTGAAGCTATCTATGAGGGGTGGCTATTCTGTCAGCTAGCATCGGTGAATCAAAGATGATGGACAACTACTGAAGATTCCGGCCAGCACAATAACCATGTTTATGGGGGAAGAGAAAGGACAGTGTACTCTTTGCAAGGAACCTGTTTATGAAACCATTTATGAAGAACATGTTGGGGTTCTACAGTTTCACACAACAAGCACACCATGTTGAGACAAATTAAGAAAACATTTACAAAGAGAATGAAGGCAATGAAATTGTTAAGCTATCAATTTCGAAAAACAAGAACAGTAAATTGCTCCATGGGTTTCTAAGGAGTAACCAGATGATATGGTCAAGATCCACTTGTATTAAATTAAAATGAGTATCTCCTCTAAGCACTTGCGAGTTATTCACCATGGAACACCATCAAAGAAACTAGTTAGTGGTGTTAGGTAATCTACTGAGAAGGTCTGAGAATCAAATCCAGCATCCATGTCCATGTCCTTGTAAAACATGTAGCCTTACAAAATAAAGGATGGGATGCTATCTTGTGGAGACAAGGAGCAGTAAAAGGCTGTTCCTCTGTCGCTTAAATAGAACCACTACAAGAATGTCCATGTAAAGGTTTTGATGAGCATATATCAGAATCTAAACTTGGATGGAGATGATTATGATGGTTAAATATCCTTCATCATTACTCAAACAAACTAAATAATGATGATGCTGTGCTTTCTCAAACGTCTGCAAACAGTCGATCCCCAGAATTACTCTTTTAACACATGAACAATAAAACAAGGTGGCTTCATCTAGATTGTAATGGTAAACATGAAAGAAAAGTTCAATCATGGACATCAGCAGAAAATATACTGGAAACCCTTTTGCCCTTGGAATCACAAGAGGAAATGGTTGATTCCAGCCCAAGGTGGGTTTCACCTGAATCGGGAACTAATTTATTTCTCAAAAACCAAAAATGAAATTGCCAAATCAATAGACAAAAACATTTTCATTTATTACATCCCATATAAAAGGTGAAATTTATAGTCTACCCTCATTTTATTCCACTGATGAAGTACACTAAACAGATAAGAGAATAAAAAAAACGAAATGGAACATACCCATTTGCCTCAAACATTGAATACATTAAACCAAATAGAATGACAGAAACTTGAGACATTCTCATTTTCCAAAACAAAGGCAAAGTACCCAAAAAACAGATAAACAAAATACAACAAAAAACCATCAAATAGAAAAATGGGATTTTCTTGAAAGATAGGTTATGCCTGCCTGTAAGTACCTTAATTTGACGATTTCTCTCGGCTGTATAGTGAGTTATGGACTGTGCAGCTATATCACCAAGACCCCAGATTACTCCTGAGCTAATCATCTGTGTCTTGACTGGATGGACAGTCAAGCAATTCTGGTACCATTTCCACAACCTCAACATATCTCCCTATATATTTTCTTCTAGAGAGATTTTTTTCTTTAAAAAATGGATTTTTTCTACATGGATTAGTGGATATTCAAAAGGGTTTCTTGTGACTCTAATTTTAAGCTACAAAGTTGGATGCTCTCTTGATTCTCTTGCTCTTCTTTCCCAAAAATGAGAAATACCTTGTTTTACGGGAAAGGACAAGAATGACCTGGTTCATGTAGTTTGTGGTTGTACTAGTGTCCTGGTGGACTGCTTCTACCTCGGAAACGTTAATATTGTGGACTGGAGAGCTTTACCTTTTCGTTAGGCCTAGGGCTGTGTTGCTGTGGTTGGGCTGGGTTTATTGATTATAATTTAATTTAAATCCGATTATATTAACCATTCAGAATAAATAAATATATTTTTTAGAGTTATTATAGCTGATGATTAATGAATTCGATTTAAAATCTACCTGAATATCAAAATAAAAAATTTTATTTTTTAAAAAATATTTTTTTTTGAAACAAATAAATAGACAAGCTCTTTATTGCAAATCAAAATTAAGAATAAAGGGGAGAGAGTGTCTCAGCTCATTATCAAGAAATCTTTTCTCAATACACAAAAAATATTTTTTTTTTAGAAAAAAGGGAAATAAATAAAATTGACATGATAAAAAAAAAAAAAAAAGATAAAGATGGAGTAATTTATCAAAAATTTCAGCCTCACTTCTGGTTCTCTTATCTTCATTTTCCGGCTTCTTATTTCTAAGTAATATTTTGTGGATATTATTTTTTATTGAGCCTCTGAAATCTGAATACTTACTGAACTCTTTCAAAAGGAAGGTGATCCCATCTCTCTTCCCCTTGCATCTCCTTCAACTGCACATCAGCCTTGCAGGTACAACCACTTGGCTTCTACTTCTTCTTCTTCTCTCTTTAGTCTCTAATACTTTGAAGTTCATTGTTTGTGCTCTCATGGAGTTGGTTTCTTTCTCTGTGGTTTGATGTCTTTCTTCTTGAACTCTTTTTAGCTTGGATTTGAGACCTCGGAGTTCTTGTCTGATGTCTTTGTCCCTCTGTGTTTTTATGATTACATAATGCATTGCAAACTTATTACCAACCCGGATGTTTATTGAATCAGTTTCTTATATTGATGGACTTCTGATGAATTGAATTCTGGGCTGGGTTGAACTGGGAGTGTTTGTTTTTGTCTGTAAAAGTAAACTTGATTGGTTTAACTGAAAGGTATTTTCCCTCCCTTGTTTTTCCCGGGCTAGGTTGTTGGCAAAAAGGCTGAATGAGACCTTTTTGGGGCACTTTTCCATCTTTGTTAAAACCCTCTTTCCAGATTAGTGGTGTCTTTATTGTTCATATTCTCTGCAAATCTGTAGGCATTCCCATCATGTCTCCTCATGGGTTTTCTCTTTTTTTACCTTAGTTTTTGGCAAGTTACACGCCATAAAATGCTTGATGTTTCAGCTGTCTTTTGTCTGCAGGAACTCCTCGAGTGCGAATATGAGAATGGGAAAAAAATCAAGCTCTGCATTTTGATTGCATTCCGTGTAAAGTTAGATCTAATCAAGGCTCTGCAATTGACAAGTAGGTGTTGCCTGAATGGGAGAATTTGATAAGGAGAGTGCTTTTTCCAGAGCCTCCAAGAAGAATCAAGCAGGAACAGCCACTATCAAGAAAAGATGGGCGGCATTACCAGTGAAGGTAAATGATTATAGTCTACATGCCTTCGTTTAATAGTAATATGGTACTATAATTTATATTATCTTGACTCGAGTCTTGAATTCATACTTTATTATACTCGTTTTAAGTTATGCATGCTTCTTGCAATGACAATTTAACCAAGAAATGACTCGCTTGCTAGAAGTGAGCATATTGACACACCCTAGAATCTGGATGATGAGATGGAAAGCTTATCGATTTCGAATTTGAAGTGTCTGCAATAAAATGATGTAACAAATTTAGCTTTAAACAAGCAGCAGTGGACATAGGAAAGAATTAGTTAATGTGTTCGTTAAGATTGATTACCTTTTCATGACAAAGGTCAAATTTTCATGCTGTGTTGTTAGATCAGTGTGACAAACCATTGCATGGATGGACCTTGCTTGTAAATATAAATATAAAAATTCAGGGAAAATTGGTCTAAAGACAACAACAAATCCTATCGTTTTTAATTACTGGAAGTGGGAATTTTATGCATTACCAAGTCATCATGCTGCAGACTCAATTAATGTATTTAATGATATAGATTTGTATTTTCTGCTCAATAAATAATCAAATATTGTTTTGATTTGTCAAAATTTGATATCTATTAGCTTCTTTCTTATCTTCATAGGAGAATAATCCAGATAATATGAATCAACTTCATCCTACTTCAGAGTCGATGGAGTTCCAAAGGGCAATCTGTTGCAAGTTCTGCATGACCAAAGATAGTTGCAGAACTGTGCGATCAAGGACAAAACTAATGAACTTCTTGGTAGAAAAGGGAAAGCCACAGGAAGCAGAATCCATTTTTTATAGTTTAATTGAAGGAGGGCATAAACCATCTCTAATATCATACACAACTCTCCTGGCTGCCTTGACCATGCAGAAGCGCTTTGACTCCATATATTCAATTATCTCACAGGTGGAAGAAAATGGAATGAAGCCTGATTCGATATTTTTTAATGCTGTTATTAATGCTTTCTCAGAATCTGGGAACATGGAGAATGCCATGGAAACCTTTTGGAAGATGCAAGAAAATGGAATGAAACCCACTACAAGTACTTATAACACCTTAATCAAAGGGTATGGAATTGCCGGCAAACCAGAGAAGTCCGTGAAACTACTAGAACTAATGTCCCAAGAGGGAAATGTGAAACCCAATCTCAGGACTTATAATGTTCTAGTCAGAGCATGGTGTAACAAGAAGAGAATTACAGAGGCACGAAATGTAGTTAATAAGATGATTGCTTCTGGGATACAACCTGATGTGGTTACTTACAACACTATAGCAACTGCCTATGCTCAGAAAGGAGCGCTGGATCAGGCTGAAGGTGTTATCTTAGAGATGCAGAATAATGGCACGCAGCCCAATGAGCGAACTTGCGGCATCATCATGAGCGGTTACTGTAAAGAAGGGAGAATAAGGGAGGCGTTGAGGTTTGCATACAGGATGAAGGAACTTGGCATCCATCCTAATCTTGTTATATTTAATTCACTGATCAAAGGCTTTGTGGCCATTATGGACAGAGATGGAGTTGATGAGGTGAGCTCTGGCCTGTGGTTAATGTTCATTTGAAAGAAAGATATTTTGTGATTACCCTCAATGACTTTACTTCCTGGTTGTGATTAAAACAGTTACAAGTTTAATATAGCTGCAATAAAAAGTTTTTAGCATAATAAAGCTTTTTGCTGTTGATTGCAACAGTTATTATTCGAAGCATGCACTCACCTGCTATCCATTCATTTGCCGGTTCACAATATAATCTATTAGAGCTAGCAATGAGTCCACTTTATGTACGAGTGAAATTATGGTGTGTCAGTTTGCATGGCTACTCAGCAAGCCTGTTTCAGAAGTCATGAGCAATGCCATTGTATTAGGTAGAAAGATCTGGTTCAGTTGTGTAATGGATTTAGCATTTGTACATTATTTGCAGGTTCTCAACTTGATGGGAGAATTTGGAGTAAAACCAGATGTCATAACATTCAGTACCATCATGAATGCATGGAGCACTGCAGGATTTATGCAGAAGTGCAGGGAAATCTTTGATGATATGGTAAAGGCGGGCATAGAACCTGATGCACATGCATACAGCATTCTTGCAAAAGGGTATGTGCGTGCACAGGAACCAGAAAAAGCTGAAGAACTCCTGACTACCATGATTAAATCTGGATTCCAGCCAAATGTTGTAATTTTCACAACTGTTATCAGCGGCTGGTGCAGTGCTGGCAAAATGGACTATGCGGTTAGGGTTTTCGACAAGATGTGTCAACATGGAATTTCTCCCAATTTGAAGACCTTTGAGACCCTAATGTGGGGATTCGCTGAAGCCAAGCAGCCATGGAAGGCAGAAGAAATTCTCCAGATTATGACAGAATTTGAGGTTCAGCCTGAGAAATCAACCATGTTGGTTGTAGCTGAAGCATGGCGTGCTACTGGAATGACAAAAGAGGCAAATAGACTTCTTGGCACGATAAACAGAAAGGAAATGACCAGTCAAAAGGTGGAGTTGGAAAATGAAATACCTGCCGGAAACCTAGAGAAGCTGTATCAAAAGCAAACAGAAGGTGTCCCGTGTTCCGGTATCTTGCAGATACCAAGTACAGTTACAAGTGACCTGAAAGGGTCTCCTGCTCCTCTCAGAAAAGGTCGGATGTTGTTGAGAGATGCTGATTTTCCGGTGGAGGGCTCATGGCTTGCCACAGGATCCATGTCTCTTTCTCATAGTTGTAAATTTGGGTTGAGGTTACCAATTATCTGCCGCAAGCAGTCTCAAGCACAGCATGGTATCTATGGTCAGCTTGCACAGTCATGTACAGCGGTGTTCTTGAACTGAAGGAAGGCCAAATACTGTTTTGTTTTGATGTATCTATGTTCATATCTCCCACCCAAAGGAATTTGCCATCATCTGTTGTAGATAGTTAAAGAGACATTGGTTGCTTTGGATTTAATACAATGTATCTACTCATAATTCGTTGATAACTTGAGGACTGGAAACTATACTCTTTACTTCTTTTTTTAATTCTATAAAACTCCTATCATTTGAAAAACACGTATTTTATAGGTCTAGATAAGTGAGTAAAACCTCGGCTATTTCAGGTTCTTATAAGAAATACACGTTATAACTCGAACTCGAGATTTATTACACAGATCACAAGTTTTTTATTATCGTGTCATTCTTTTTTAGAATCACAAAGCTCTCTCCCATCATATTCTTTACCGATTATGAAGCAGAAGGAAAAGGGAACTCTCTACTGTGCTTTCTAATGTCTCATGATATTTCTTTCCATTTCCCTGTGGCCATTAAAATCATGTTCGTTGGTAAGCCTAGGAAAGAAGCTGTCTTCTCAGGCTATGATGGGCTTTAAATGATGGTAAATGAGAATATTTCATGGCATGTATACGATTTACGCCCGTTTGATATTTCATTTTAAAAATATTTTTGAAAAAAAATGAATTATTTTATTTTATTTTTTATATTAAATTAATATTTTTTTAATATTTTAAGATTATTTTTATGTGCTAATGACAAAAATGATTTATAAAAAATAATATATATATATATATATATATATATATATTATTTTGATGTATTTTTAAATAAAAAATACTCTAAAAAATAATCTCAATTACACTTACAAACTGACATTTAGTCTCTCGTATCCCATAAGTCAGATGAAACCAAGATTGTAAAAAAGATAGCAGAACCAGCATCTGACTATGGAACGTTAAACAAAATAGAAGCAAAACTCATCAAGCACACAATAATATACAGCTCTATTGAAAAGTGACCACATAAATATTTTAATTCGAGATTTTATTATTGAATAATTTCTTTAAGTGGTCTATTTCTCTAAACTTACCTCACCTACAATAAAACTAATAAATAAATTAAAAGTAATAAATTCTTTAAATAAAACTGAAAATAATTAAAATTTCTAGTCTAAATAGAAAAAAAAAATCTTAGACCAACTACAAAAATATAGCAAATCTTGAATGATAGCTTCTAGGTATAATCAAATAAAACATCATGATCAATAATATAAAAATGGTTTATGATATCATCATCATCATCATCATAAATTGATGTAGAGCATCAATCCATGTCTCATCATAAACAAGATACCAAAATCCCAATGATATTCATCCAGATCCAGAAGTTGTCTCCTCATGCTTCTAGTCAATAAACTAAAGTGGTTTACAAATCTAGTCATGGATCCATGATCACTCTTCTCACAACCCTTCAATATTCTCTTCTTCACCTCTGCTAATTGATGAGATAATTCTTCAACTTTTCTACATGTGTTTATTATCTCTAGTCAACAGGTTAGTAAACCAACTAAAAATATAATAAGAGTTCCAATCCAATTAGAAAAAAATGAATCATAAACCAACTAAAAAAATATAGCAAATCTTGAACAATAACTTCTGGGCATTATCATAAGACTTTTCCAATCCCTGATTGCCGGAAATTTTAAACCTACAAGGCATCTAGAATTTTTTATAAGGTTTCAACCTAATCCAACAATAGAATCAAAAGTTGTGATGAATAACAAAAAGCAGCGTATTAAAAACCTTTTCCCAGGGAAATGGAAGAACCATTGAAAATCAAGAGCAAGATTTCATGATATGCTGAACGATCCTGGGGAAGCAGAGATCTCCAACATATATAATCTGCTATGGTATTTGATGAGTTTTAATTTTATATTGTGCTAAACAATTCAGAGATCTCCGGCGTATAAAATTAGCACAAGAATGAAGATACAAATCACATCATGGATTCGTTTCATATATACAAAGTATGGATTCTGCTATCGAATTTTGTCTGACTTTCCTTGCAAAGTTGGTCCTTCATGGTCTGGAGGAGAAGGAATTCTGCTGACAAGCCAGACCAAAACCACACCAACAAGGGCACCAGATAGATGCGCAATGTGATTGACAGTCTGCACTGGATAGCCTCCACGAAAAGGGCCTGTCATAGCTGCTGAAGCTTGAGCTGCCTCCATTACCTAAGGGATCAGAAATCAGCAAGTAGAGAATCAACACTCATTTTCCCATAATACATAATTCATGAAGCCAGACAAATAAACTAGGTTGATTGAAAGCCTTTAGAATATGATGTTTGATTTCAATTTATAAGGAAAACATAACAGTTTTAAGTGGACATAATATATCATTTACATCCAGACGTTTTTTTCAATAAGCCATAACTATGCTCAAACATTTAAGCCTTCATAAAGAATATTAAATAGTACAATCAAGGCTTAAGTATAAGAAGCCTCCCATTTTACTGTGAAGACAAATAATTCTCAGCATGAACCTCTCATGTCTACGTTCTAATTTGCAAGGGAAGAAGAAAAAATCACCTTCTCTATAACAAACTGGCCCAATATAAGCGCTTCGAGAATCTTCCTCCAATCCCAAGTTATCTACAAGTTATCAAAAATAGGGTCGAAAGTTTATGAAGATTGATATTGAAAAACTATTTGCAGATTGTACATTCAGGATACCTTTACAAGGACACTGATTGCAAATAGTCCAAAGACAGCACCAGAAGCTCCAATAGAAACTGCATTTCTGGGCAAAACTAACCATGAAACAAGATTTGCTCCAACACCTGTAAGAATATAAGAGAGCCACAATGCAAAGTTTCCTTCCTCTTCTTCAACAAGCTTCCCTGTTTGTAGAAAAATGGTACGATTAGTCATTTTGTACAATTCAGACAGAATCCTGTTTAAGAAGCACTCTCTAAGAAAGTAGATTGATGAAACTCTCACCGAAAATGTACAAGAAAAAAAGATTGCTTGAAAGATGTTCCCTGAAGAAAATACAAGCCGAGGTTAGGAAAATATACTCCACTCACAATGAAAATCAAATCTTTTTCACACAATCATATTGTGTGCTCCATCAAATGCACTTGAACTTTAAAATTTAATGCAAGCCTAAACAGCATAAAGATCTCACCAGCTAGCATGGCAGAATGTTGCTGTCACAAACTGGTACCAAGCGGGCCAATTATGATACAAGTAAAGAGATTTAATGCTGCGAACCTTTAGTTAAAAAGGAGGATAAAAACATAAAAAAGATTATCAGCCTAACTTCCTCAGGAACATAAACAAGATAGACTACAAGTGCTACTAAGTTACTAAAATCACTTGTCATCGCACCATTTGACCTAAGATCAATTTCCATGGAAGAATTTAGAAAACTGACGCACCTGAAAAATGTGATCTGCAACAAACATTCCGAGATTGATAAGTAAAATCCAGAATATCCCATTTACGCGCTTCTCTGGTTTCCTTCTTTCTTTTGGCTTCCCAAGTTCCAGCTGCCTTGTCATGTCTAATGCAGACAATCACATAATAAAAAGTCACTAAATTTCTTCAACAACACAAGAAAACAGTCAAATTACTAAGTATCAGAAGCTATAACGGTAAACTCTCTCAAGCACCAGTTCAAAACTAATTAAACAATGCATTAAACCCTACACACCATCTGTTTGTGAAAAATCCCGAAAGAAACAAAACCCATCCAGAAACGAAAATAAAAATGACTGAGCATAAATTAGTTTAAGATTTAAAAGGGATTTATATAAAAGTAGAAACAAAATGCACCTGATCCATTGCTTTTGCAAACAAAACGAGACGGGGCTGCAGGGAAAGAGCGAAGGACATAAGGAGAATTCGTGGACACGGCGAGCTTTGGATGAGAAAAGCGACGAGGAGTAACGGTAAGGGAACTTGGGAAAGGGTGACGAGAAGCAATAGGGGATAATGCAAAGGAGTAACAACAAGGTTTTAGTGTTGGAAGTTTTTGCTGGAGAGGGAACTGAAACTGCCCCATTGTTCTGTGTTTTGGAGGGAATTTCCGTTTCTTGTTCTACATATAGGAGGAGCAGATGGGGAGCATGTGAACGACATGTCTTTTTGTTTTGTTTGGAAGATTTTTTTGTTGTTTTCTATATAATTTTAGTGTAGTTGTCGATTTGATAATTAAGTGTTACAAGATGAAGATGAACATAAGAACAAGAAATTTTTGTGAAACACGAGATATGTGGTATTTATTAAATGTAAACACACACACACATATATGTATGTATGTATGTAAATGTATGTATGCATGTAGGGATAATTTTGAATAAAGTTATTCAGACACATAACAATAATTGAAGTTGATGACAAGCTGGGGTCTATCCCAGCGGTAGATAGAGGGCGTCCCCCTTCATGGAATTGTGGTTCGAGTATCTCAGTGGTATCTAGAGAGTGTCCCTTTTCATGACATCCTAGTTCGATCCCTGCTCGGTATGTCTGTTACCTCCGCGGTGTCTTACTTGCTCACTGAGCTTGTAGGATGTTCAGTGTGTTCGGGGAATAATCGAAGTGCGCGCAAACTGACTCGGATATCCCGGTTATAATAAAATAAAATAAATAATAATAATTGAAGTTGATGAATACAAGGTTTGCTAAGATAATGAGTGGGATGACTGGTTTGAAGGTCAAGGTGACCATGATAATATTGTTATAATGAGAAAATTACATTTACCCTATAAATATTGTAGCATGATAATATTGTTATTACTGTTATTTTTTAAAGTATTATTTTTTTTTTATAATCAATAACACTTCACTCATGAACTTGTCACGACAATGTTTTTTTTTCCGCGCTTCGCGCCCCGTCATCCGTGAAGGGGAGAAGGTGCGCGGTGAAATGAGATGTTTTATAGTTGTAAAATTATGACTATAATTCTTAGGAGTCGTCACCTAGTATTAAAGTCACTAGGAAACCTAATGATTTGTGAGAGTCTGGGTAAGGGGACTTGTTGTTTAAGGGGAAGACGTGTCACCCCCATTGCACCCTACCTAAGGTACGCTGCATTGTTGTTTGATTTTTTTCCTAAGTCATTTTTTTATTCATTGGTCTTTTCTAAGGCTTGAAGTAAATCTGTTTTCATGAGGGAGTTTCTACTTCATTGGAAGTTGAAAACCTAACCATTCTAAAGTTTGAAAAATTTTACACTGCATAAAAAAACTTTTTTTTTACTATCCGCGGATGTACTTTACAATATAGTTTTACACCCTGATAGCTAAAACAAAATAATTATTATTATTTTTTGATATTTTGGCCAAATTCCAATGGATAATCATAAACTGGTTATAAAACATGTGAAAGATGTAACATATCTTTTTTTAGCAAAACCTATGCTTGGAAAAACCTTGAAATTTGGTTATATGCACGAAAACAATATATTTTTTGTTTGTTTTTTTATATTATTATTTTAAAAAAAATAATGAAAAATTCGGACTGAGCCAGACCCAAGTAAATGGGTCAGCCCAACTGCTAGACTTGGGCTAGACCCGAGCCACCCACCTGGGCTGGCCTAAGAACAGGTCCAACTCAAAGCCAAAGCAGAAAAGAAGTAGAGGCTGTTTGGCATAGCGTTTGGCACGTCGTGCCGCAGAAATTCAAAAGTTTTTTTTTCATTTTAAATGAATATGTTTTGGTGTTTTTAGATCATTTTGATATGCTGATGTCAAAAATGATTTTTAAAAAATAAAAAAACATTATTTTGATATATTTTGGTACGAAAAGCACTTTAAAAAATTACCGCAACCGCCCTCTCAAACAGGCATGTAATGGCAATGAGCAAAACGTGGTTAATATATCTAATAATATAAAACGAATAATGTTTCTGAAAAAAAACAGAGCTCAAAAGTTAAAACCTGTGGGGATCATAATAATTTTCCCTTGTACAGTTTTGTCCTGTATCTCATAATGGTGTAGAATTCATGATTCTTGTGTAAGCATTCCATTATTGAGAGGGAGGGCATCCTAAGTTCTTGAGAAAAAAGAAAATAAAAGGAAAAATCAAACATTTTGATTACCTTACCAGCTCCTTTCAATTGTTCTCTCCAAAATCTTCTCTGCAAACTCTGGTAGTGTTTTTTGAATTTCCTCACTGTTTCATACTACCTGCATTGCTAAGAGACAGAGAAACAGAGAGGTTCTTGTTTGATGGCTGCGCTTGGAGCCAAATTTTTATCTTTGAGACCAGCAGCGATACTCTTGTTCATTTTCATGTTAGCTTCTGTGTTCATTTCTGCTGAAAGAAGCATAAATCATGAAGCGTCTAGATTGAGTGAAGCAGAAGAACTTGAGCCTAATTACCTCGTGAAAATAATTAGTTTCTTATGGCAGTCTGATGAATCTGGGTATCAACATGTTTGGCCGGTAACTCGTAAACTTGATTTTGTTTCTATCAAATACAGTGATTGGTTTTTGATGTATTATTTTGAATGAAGAGTCTCTGTTGGCAGCTTTAACAACTCTATTCATCATTTTCTTTACCCATGCAGGAGCTAGGTTTTGGTTGGCAAGCTGCTATTGGTACTATAATTGGATTCCTTGGAGCAGCATTTGGAAGTGTAGGTGGTGTTGGTGGCGGCGGCATTTTCGTTCCTATGTTGACCCTGATTATTGGGTTTGATCCAAAATCAGCAACAGCTATATCAAAATGTAATGTCTAAAGGTTCTTTTGATAGGACCTCTCCTGTAACTCAATGAAATCTTGAATTGGGAAATGCATAAGGATGATATACATTCGATTTCTTTTGAACCATTGATTATGTTGGCTTGGATTCAGCTTCAAAATGCTGTTTTTTTTTTTTGTTTGTTTGTTTGAACAAGAAGCTAGTTGCTGATTGCAATGGAAGGTGCTGAGAGTGAATGTAATCAATGATATCTTAGACTATGTTTAATTTGTTCAGGTATGATCATGGGAGCAGCAGTCTCAACGGTTTACCATAACCTTAGACTAAGGCATCCAACTCTTGATTTGCCTGTAATTGACTATGATTTGGTGCTCCTAATTCAGCCAATGCTCATGCTGGGGATTAGCATAGGTGTCACTTTCAATGTGATATTTCCTGATTGGGCGATCACAGTCATCCTGATTATTCTGTGTATAGGTAATGCTAGTTGCATTGAAGTTCTGATTTCCATTGTCTCCTCATTTACTAGCTCTCTGTTGAGCTATTAGGTAAGGTCCTATAATATAATTTATATTATTCTCTAACATCCTTCTCAAGTAGTGAAAGCTTTTTGGGCTTGAAACTTGCATATTCGAACTCGTGACCGTTGCGTCAACAAGGTTTTGATACCATATCAAGGAACCAACTCACCTAAAAGCTTAAATTGTGGGGTAAAGCTTTATAATATGATTTATATTATTCTCTAACACACCCTCCTCCATTGATTGTGGTTGTTTTCAGGGACATCAGTGAAGGCATTTTTCAAGGGTCTTGATACATGGCAAATGGAAACCATATTGAAACAGGTAGTCTGTATTTTTTGCTTCTTGTTATGATTTGGAGCATTTTTAAATAACCTTATATATAAGCCACAAATAACAAAAATCAACCCATTTTGTACCTTATAATCTCAATTGATTTTGATTTCAGGATGCTACAAATCTTTTTGAGTCAACTGGTGAGATCGTCTGCGATTTGATTTCAAGTCTTGCAAATCTATTTAAAGCAAATTCTTGCTCACTGTCAACTCCTCTGAAGATAACATGTGTGAACTGTTAAATTGTAGCAGGTGGTAGTGAGGAAGTGGAATACAAACCTCTTCCAGATAGACAAGTCAACGATCCTCCAAAGGCTAACAAGGTATCGAAGGTTGGTTTACCGTGGAAAATGAGCCAGGACAATATAGTTTTGTGCTAACATAAGTGAATAATTAATGCAGGTTACCATACTTCAGAATATTTATTGGAAGGAACTTGGACTTCTTGTTTTTGTTTGGGTGGCATACCTTGCTGTTCAGATTGCCAAGGTTTTCTCTCCTTTCTTGTCCAAGATTCTTGTATCACGCCATATTTCTCCTCGTAATAAACTAAAAGTCGTCATCTCCATGGCAACAGAACTATACAGCCCCATGCTCAACAACTTTCTGGGTATTAAACTTGTTACAGGTATACATTTTCTGCTGGTGCAAATCATTTTCTTTTCTGATTTTATCTCATGTCCAGTTTGAAGGATGATCTATATGTTTTGACAGATTCCAGTTTCCATCGGAGTCTTTCTTTACGAGGCCATTGGTCTGTACGAGGGAAGAAGGAGAATCTCATCCAAGGGGGATGAAATCATGGACTGGCAAGTGCACCGGTTGCTCATGTTTTGTGCCTGTGGTGTGGTGGCTGGAATAGTGGGCGGCCTGCTTGGAATAGGTGGAGGATTTGTCATGGGTCCATTGTTTTTGGAAATGGGAATTCATCCTCAGGTATTTATAAGCTTGTGCACCTTTCTTTATTTCTAACAGAACATCCTTTCAAATGTAACTTCGTGTTTTTATATATATTAACTAAAATATAATTGTCGTTGCCCCTTTACTCTATATTTTTCCACTGTGTGCACATAGACACGTATTACTATAAACTGTAATATTAAAATTACCATTTTATCCCAAGATCAAATCCCCGAGACCTGGGTCATTTTTAGAGGACATGAATGGCAGTAAAACTACTAGATTAACCCTGAATGCTGAGAAAAGGACGCATAACAATGAGAGTGTTTTCAGATTTTCATATATTCATGCACAGTGAAAAAATCTCACACTAATAATATTATTTTTTACGTTGAAAATAATATGGTTCTGGCAACGGTAATACATGGTAAATGGTTAGTGTGTGCATATATATATATATATATCAACATTGACATAATTTTCTGCGTGGACCATTAGCCCTAGTACCTAACAACGTAATTCTTGCCCAGGTATCAAGTGGCACAGCCACCTTCGGGATGCTGTTCTCCTCATCAATGTCTGTCGTAGAGTATTATCTCTTGGGTCGTTTTCCTGTGCCTTATGGTGAGTTAGTGCCCCCCCTGCACCTATAATTCATAAAAAAACATGCATGTTCTTTTCAGAAGCCATGGAAATATATAATATGCAATTGGTTTTGCAGCTCTCTACTTCATTGCTGTGGCCATTGTTGCTGCCTTTATTGGTCAATATATTATCACAAAATTGATCACTATATCCGGAAGGGCATCCCTCATCATTTTTGTGCTAGCCTTCACCATATTTATCAGCGCCATAGCACTAGGTAAGACTCAGTGATTTTATAATTTTAGGCTGTTAGGTGCTACCTTCTCTTTTCAGCATGGAAAAGTAACTTTCAGATTCTGAAGACACTTTTTTCTTCAATTCGGCAGGTGGGGTTGGCATAACAAGCACGATTGGAAAGATTGAGCGGCATGAATATATGGGTTTTGAGAACCTTTGCAGGTACACCGCATAGTGTGCTATGCATTCGGCAAGGAAGAGAGAAAACCCTATGCGGTTAATATCAGGACAATTTTAGTTTGTTGTCCAAATTTGGTCCTCAGAATTTGCGTTTGGTTACCGCTCAATATATGTTGTTTCTCAATCACAATTTCTTTCTTCTATGCGTGTCATATTTGGAAACAGCTACCAGTATATTTCACAAATATTATTGTGTTATTTGGCCAGGATTTTTTGTGCTAATAAGCAAAAATACCCATAATGCATAGCAGTAAAGTAGCAGCTGGTAAACGAAGATTAATTATTTATGGTTCAAATGATTTCAAAAAATCCCTTTTCCTCAAGAGCCAGCTACAAACTCTAAACCAGAATCTTTTGTGGCGAGTTTTGGTCCCATTTGCAAATGACTGGGTGAAGATTTCCGAAGTGGCTGCTTCCTGGATGACTACCATGATCCATCGGCACCAGCAGTTGGATTCTCAAATGCCTTGAATCCCCAGAACGTCTTCAATGCGTAAGGCTGTGAAATTGTTACACCTTCTTCTGTAATCTTAGCTATCTGCAGTTGGGAAATTGTGAACTCGTCAGATTTCAAAATAGACAACATTGCTTCATGTAATTCTCTGGTATTTTGGAACTTCAAAAGCATATCCAACAATAATGATTGAAAGAGTTGTTTCCTTCAGATTCATTTTTTCCTTAAAGTCATGGTAGAAAATACAAGACCGTGCGCGCAAACAAATTATAGAGAGAGGTACGATGCGGAGCTGGTCCACGACCATCCAGTTTAATCCCCTGTTAAATATACTTTTGGTCTGCTGTCAACAACCAAGTTGTTACCTAAATTTTGAAGTGCAGTGACAATTCAACATGAGCAAAAAGAAAAACAAAACTGAACTAAAAGGGCATAAAACAATGATATATGAACCTAAGAGAATCAATTCAACTCAGTAGCATGTTAATGCTAACCATTTTGTATCAGGCATTAACCTTTCTTTCACCATGTAGGCATCCACATGGTAGCAATTCCAGTAAAGTAACATGAAATTCTATTACTTTTCTAGAATCTCATTCCATAACAGATTAAAATCATATAGTTGTATGGAAAACAGAGCAGAACCTGAAATTTGTTGACAGCAGACCTGTCACGATACAGAAGTACTCGCATACATTTCTCCAGTAATGTAACACCTTCTTCAAAAGTCAAGTTCTCATGCCACTCAGAACGAAGTATTGGCTGTGCCATGTGATTTCCGAATCCAGTTGCTACATGATTCTCCTCAAAGTTTACTCCTATCATAGTGACCTGCAACACGCTCATAAACACAAATGATGCATAAAATGCACATGGCTTTTCATTCCTCTTATTTTGAGGTTTAATAAACAGAGAAGAAAACAGCTTATGTAACTGATGCTCACCACACCAAGAAATTTTTGTCCTTTTTTCACACCACCAAGAACAAGTGTATTCCAAAGTGGGTCAAACTTGTTACGCCTATTATACATAACCCGGGTCAAATAGCTGTGAATCTCTTTAGGCCCCAAAGAGTTTCCATCATCCCACATATTGTCATTCAGGCTGCAGATAATTAAACAATGTAAACCAACAATTTAAATAACATGACACAAAAAACAACAGTAATATAAGCAAAAACTATTAATCTACTTTTCTCTCAGCAGCAAATCCTAAAACTTACACTTGGTCATCGAGATAATGCATAATCTCCTGAAAATCACTTATTTCTCCACTAGCACCAATAAGAGAATGCTTCCCAACAGGCTTAATTCTCTCCAAACTTTTGTATCGCAGTGTGGACCCATAAGAACCTATCAATTATCAATGCCACAAAATATATCAACAAGAATTATTATGGTACTTCTAGGCAATTCTTTTATGAAGGATTATTATGTACAAATAAGCGCAAAAATCACAACCCCCTCCCCAAGTGATTAACCCTGAGTACCTCCAAAGGCAGCCATTAAAAAAATAAATCACATAGATTATAACTAGATAATGGGTATCAGAGAGACTAACCTCCCATATCAGCAGCCATTAAAATCCCATCTTTATATTTCAAAGCAACAACAGATGACCCAGTCACATATGGATACCTATACATATACAGCAACAAATTTAAAACCCTAAAAAAATCTCCGTTTTTAAATTTAAAATTCCAAATAAACACTGAGAGATAAGAAGGGCAGCATACTGGGTTCTTTGAATGCCAGGCTCAGAGCTCAAAAGGCTGTTCTGTTTGGTTTCAGAACTAAACCCCATTGTTTAGACTGTATTTGAAAAAAAATCAACAAACAAAAAACAACGAGAAAGAGTTATTAACAAAACCCATAACAAATTTGAAAGAATTACTGAATTTCAGTAAGAAAAACTTACACTTTAGTGTCGATCGAGAGATGAGAGAGAGGAAGTACGGTCTGTGATCTGTGTGGTTAAAGAAACTAATAAGCTTTTTCTTTTAAAAGACTTTAATTTTCGCACAAGAAAAAGAAAAACTCACTCTTTCTTTTTTCAAGAATTAATAAATTCGAAAAACCCGGATTTCGAAACTCTCCCTGGGGGCCAATTAGCTTTAGCTCGAAGGCTTGAAATTTTGGGTTTGTTTTTGGGGCATGGCCTTTCTATAAAATTTAAACGAAGTTTGAATTACGTTTTACAGTTTGTTTTTATCGAGAAGAAAAATAAGAAAAGTGTTACTTTTAATTGTTTTTATGGAATAAATTTTATTAAAAAATAATATGAATTATATTTTAAAATTCTATTCATCAACCATCAAAATTTTATTTTTTCTATAACATATACTAAATATATGTTAATCATCATTTTAGCGATCTCTTATCTAAGATCCTAACATACACTAAATATATATCAGTCATTGTTAAATTGGCAATTCTGCCACAACCTAATATATTTTCATAGGAAACTGACTTCTTTTACAAGCACACCTTTAAATAGTTTTACTGAAAAATTATATTTTTTCAAACTTCCATTAAAAATGTTAAGCATAAATCACACATTAAAATTATGAAAATTAAATCGAATGATGTAGGCACAAATAACCTACCTGTTATGGATGCCCTGGTCGTGGACCCCTGTTGCTACATCACATTTGTGGTCCCTCTTGCAATTACAGACAATTCTCATAAATTATTATTTTTCAAAGAATTAATTCATGATAATCACACCAAACAATAACACAAGTTTTTTAATTTGTTATTATTTCCTTTTTATTCCATAATAAAACTTGTATCCTAAATTCAATGAAAACAATATTATAAACACTCATTTTCAAAAATAACTTGTTTCTTTTTCGTTAACGTATTTAATTTAGTTGTTTCGCAACCCCCTTCTTTTTTTTCCTTCTTGAATCTACCATCAAAGATCGCATTCCAACCTCTGCCTAGTTTTTCACTATAACTGGAGTTATAGAACTCTATTTTGAATGGGGTTAATCTCTTTGAAAAGATAAAATATATGGCTACAATTATCTTAAAGGGAGAAAAACTCATTTTTGCCCCTAACCTTCATGAAATTTATCATAAATGTGGCAAACTTCTACTCTGCAAATTTACCTTATATATTCATGTTTAATGACTCATAATTGGAATTCTAAGACTCCAAATTAAACGAAACCAAATTCTTTGGATGGTAAACAGCTTGAACTATAACTCATACGACGGAAATCTTAATTCCCTCATTTTCACACTCAATTTTTTTAAAAAAAAGTTAAGAGATGAATCTGCCTAACTTGTTAATTTATGCTTAATAGACATCTTTCTCTAATTAATCTCAACTTTCTAACAACATTACTTCAACCCATATAAAAACACATTAACACATAAATATAAGTATAATCTCTCCCTCCTAATTACTCTCGTTAATGGCAAGCCATGACCTTCCTTAGGTGGCTTTTCTTTTTCTTTTCATTTGTCTTATCATTTATATCTCATTTCATCACATGTAAAGCCACATGCATCGATTAATCATAATTTCAATATTTGCCATAAAGTTTCAAGAACCTAACCTTAATATCATAAGGAAAATCATGCAATTTAGCAATAAAATTAAGAATTTCTATATGAATATAAAAAGCATTATATCAAGGAAGATTTAAATCTTATTGCTTGTGAAATCAAAATCACCTCCCTTTTTCTTCTTCTTGCTACCGCCAACCATTCCTTCATTATTTTCTCCCAATTTGTTCTTCCAATTATACTCTTAATCCTTGTGTTTTTTTTATTTTTTATGTATATATGTTTTGGTAACACTTACTCTCGTTTTTTCTTTGAAACTCTTCTACGTTAAGTAAGAACACTTTCATAATATCCCTCGTTTTTCTTCCACCATTTTTATCAATTGGTAGAGTGAAAGAGAGTGATTTATACTCCTTAATGTTTCTTATTTCTTATTAAGCTTTATTTCCACTAAATATTTTATGTTTATCCCCACATCCTTCCCTTTTATATTTAGGTTGTTAACAATTGACATTTTTTTCAAAATTTTCCCTCAACTTATTAGATATATATTGTTATCTTCTTCCTTTTTCAAAAAAAAAATTCATTTCTTGAATGTAGATTTAACCCCAGATTAGTTTCGACTTTCGAGTAAAAAACTACAATATCTTGAATAATTTATCTGAACGTTATATCCAAAATTCCTGAATTCTCATTTTATTTCAATAAGTACATGGATTCTCTACACCTGCACTTATTTTCTGGGATTTTTGTTAATAGTTGATGCATTTTTGGAGAATTGATTTAAGTGCAATAGTTTATTATGCTGATATTTGATTTAGATGTAATATTATAATTGATTGTCTTAAGTTTTATTAA
The DNA here is from genome assembly GCA_027405865.1 of Salix purpurea. Classification (NCBI taxonomy): domain Eukaryota; kingdom Viridiplantae; phylum Streptophyta; class Magnoliopsida; order Malpighiales; family Salicaceae; genus Salix; species Salix purpurea. Next base: position 3,432,418 of record JAOWLH010000023.1, read on the forward strand.
GTCTTGGATTAAGAATTTTTTGGCAAAAGATTACATTGCCTTTTTATTACATGCTATCAATTATAATTGATTTTGTGCTTTTAACAACTTTTTTTTTTTAGTTTTATTATTGTTATTTACATGCATACAATATGTAGCTCGCTCACTCACTCACTCACACACACACACACACACGATGTTATTTAAACATAAGAAAAGAGAGAATACATATTGATCTAAATATAAAGAAAAAAAACATACAAAAAAGTTTTAATTAAAAAAAAGCACGAGGTGTTACTGACCCAATTTGGTCTGGGTCCATATATAAACCTACAGTGACAACCTGTATGATTAGGTCTTTTTTTTTTGTTGCAACTAGGATGAATGATATGTTATCCTCTATGTGTCATCTACAATTGCCTAGATTCCAACCATTATTATAATGACTGAAAAATTAGGGCTTAGTTGTTTTTAACCTATTTTGACCCAAAAAACCTATAAAAAATACTTAAATCCCATAATAAACCTATCAATGGGCTAAAAAAACCCCAAAAAATATTCCAAAACAACCTGAAATTAAAAATAAAACTAAGATAATATATATTTTCCACTAACTTTAAAGGTAAAAAACACATAATATGAAGTTCTCTTATGAAATGGATCCATTTGACACAAACATTGATTGTTTTGGTGGTCTAAATCATGCCAATAATACTTTTCTCCCTCTAACACCAAAATTCAGTGACCTCTCTCTCGTCTCTCAGTCAGGGATTAAAAAATAATAAAAATAAATTTTTATATAAAAAATAAATTAAAAAAACATTGAGATACTAAAATTTTATAATTTACATAATCTTTAAAGTTCGAGAATCAAAGTGTATATTTTTTAAAACTTCCAACATACATTCATGTTTGATGTATTTTTCATTCTAATCCCTTTTCTTTCAATTTCATACTTATTAAGAAATCAACAACAATTAGCCTTCAATTTTCAATTTGAATGAAATCACAAAAAAAAAAACTTCAGATACCAGAATAAATTCTTGTCATTCATAATAAATCATGAGAGAATACACAGTACATTAACCTCCATAGTAAAACGTCCACGTGTTTGACATCATAAGTAATGTCGTTGACCTTTGTACAAACCCATTTTATTTCACCCACATAACTTTTGTGAACATGGTTTTCTTCTTCTTTGTTTTTTACCTTTTCCCCCTCTAACGTGGGTCGTTTTACGAAAAACCCAGCGCCTTATAATAGTGTCGGTTGGACAGAATAAAACATTCGAACAGCGTTTGGACGACAGACGCCCGGTTTATATTCTACCACGGCAAGAGCAAAGAGCAAACTCCGTCAAAACAAAAACACAGAGCAAAGCAAGCCTTAGAAAACCACCCCGAAACCAAACACAATCAAGACCACGTAAATTAGTCTGATTTGTTTTTTTGTTGTTTGAAATTAAAAAAAGAAGATGGTGTTCTACTTCAAAGCCAGACCAGAGGCAGGAGATTACACTATTTTTATGGGTCTTGATAAGTACGAGAACGAGGAGCTTATCAAATATGGTTTCCCTGAAGACATCTGGTATTTCTAGTCAATTTCTTGCTAATTCAATTCAAAGTTTCAATCTTTTTCATCTGGGTCTTTTATTTGTTGATTAATTTAGTCTGATATTAATTGTAATTTAATTAGTTTTGTTGTCTTATAAGGTCAAGATTCTCTTTTTTTGTGTTTTTTTCCATTGATTTTATAATAATCATATCAGAGAGTGAAAAGGGTTATAATTTTTAAGTGGGTAGGGAGTAATTCAACAAGTTAATGTGATGGTTTCTCTATCAAATCAAAAATCAATGCTTAGAACTTGAACTTTGAAGAGCCCATGTTTTTGAAAAGGTTAAAGAAGGAAAGGGGAGTTTGTATTTCGTTAGCTGGATTGGGTTTTGTTTGCAATGAGGGGTCTGACGTTTTCAGGAATCATCAGGGTTTTTCTTGATGGTTTTTTCTTTGTTGTAGGTTTCATGTCGACAAAATGTCTTCTGCCCATGTGTATTTAAGGCTGCGTAAGGGCCAGACCATTGATGATATAAGTGAAGGTGTACTTGAGGATTGTGTGCAGCTTGTTAAAGCAAATTCGATCCAAGGAAAAGTTTCTGAATCTTCCTTTCATTTTACATAATTCAGTTTCTCCCTTGTCGTTATGGATTTATACTTATTGGTTTTAATAGCAAGCTCAATGCTTGTCTCTTAATATAATCATTCCCTTCGATAAAGTATTCTTTTTTGTTTTGAACATGATGCATAGTTACAATGAATTAGTTGTTCAAAACTGCTTCTCTTTCACACTGCAGGCAACAAGGTGAACAACATTGATGTTGTTTACACTCCTTGGGCCAATTTGAAGAAAACTGCTTCAATGGATGCTGGTCAAGTTGGCTTCCACAATTCAAAGATGGTGACATCCTTTGTTTGGTGGTTTGTGTTTACAACTTACTAGAACAACACTGATCATTCACATAAATTATACTGTTTCTCTGGTTTTGACACTTTATCTAGGTTCGAACTGTGAGAGCGGAGAAGCGGCTAAATGAGGTAGTTAATAGATTGAACAAAACAAAGGTAGAAAGAAAACCTGATTTGAAAGGTAAATCTTTGATCTCAGCCTATCATTTTAGTTTATTACAAAACCTGTGAGCCATAAACAGAAGACAGGGAACTTTATAATTCTCTTCTCTTCTTATCAGTGCACAAAACCAAATATAGGGGTGGTTTAACTTTTCCACATGTAATGTTTTCAGTTTTTTGCTTAGTTTAGCTCTATGAATTCTCATCATCATCGCCCTGATGATGCTAACGGTTACTTATTACCATGTACCAATGCAGCTGAGAGAGAAGCAGTCAATGCAGCAGAAAGAGCAGAGAGAAAGCTTCTGCTGAGAGATAAAGTGAGTTTTATCCATTTTCATGTGTCCAATTTCTAAATCTTAGGTCAAGTGATGTAGAGCTGTAACATGGAACATAATAGGTTTATGCACTTATCATTGAAGACCATATGATGGCACTGAATTTGTTTCAGCTGGACAGATATGAATTATACCTGATGAAAATAGATCTATTTGGAACTTCTTCTAGTTCTTTTCGCTTTAACTTTTAAAATAGGTTTCCTTTCCTTTTCCTTGGCCTCCTCCCTCCTCTTGCCCTTTTCTTCCTCTTAATGATTTCGCTGGGGAGTTTAGCTGACCTTGCTGTTCCTTTAGTCTCCATAAGGTTCAGAGTCTTCTTGGGTCCTCAAGTGGCTTTCTTTTAGTGGCAGTGGCTTATTATGTAAAGTTATTTAGCAAGGATTGCATTTGAATTTTGGGTTATGCAATGTGAGTTTGGGCGTGGTTGGTCAATTGTTAAACCATGCTCTATAGTCTTCCTTCGAATATCCGTTGAGAAGAACACATTCCCTATGCTTTTTGCATGCACTGCAAGGATAGTTATCAGATCTTTTGATGCTTTACTTTCAGTGACAATGTGGTTGAAATTATAAAGCTCCAGTATAGTTTATCTACAACATCCATGAAGTATCATTTATGCTTCCATTGATCTCAAACATTTTGCAAACAAATAAATCTTCTCCCAGCAATACTTATAACCTGTTATGTTCTTAGGTTATTAATACTGGGAATGCTAGAAGCTTCAAATGCCAGAAATTATAGCTATATCACCATTTTCATAGTCACTAGTATTGGTTGCAACCTGTTTTTGGGGAATCAATTTTTGAACGCTGTAAGTTATAAATTGCAGATTGTTTGGCTATATCACCATTTTAAATGCCCCTAGTATTTATATCTCCTTCTAGCAAAAAGTCTACTGGTTGCTCTTTTAGCTATTTGATTGACACGATCATACTATGATTGGATGAAATATTAGACAGTAACAGCATGGTCTAGTATTTTTGGATTATATTTCTGTCTTTGCTGGTATCTAAAAAGCTAGTTACTGAGTTGATCTCTTGATATTAAGATAAGTTATTCCAGTTGCATATTGGTATGTATGTATCTATTCGGTTTGATAGCTTTGATCTCTCGATATTGAGAGATGAACCCGCAATTCCCATTTTCAACAATTTTGGCTATTGAGTTGCACATTCAAGTTCTTTGATGGTTGTGCTGTGCCCGTTCAATTCCTAGTCCCAGTTTCAAGTTTGTGCTGTGCATCTGATCTTCTCATTGCTTCAAATATTCTTGACATTCCATAGGTCAGTGATTCACCAGCTTAGCAATTTCCCTCTTGTTTCATAAGGTTTGGTTTTTGTTCATTATGTTCAATAATTTCTAGCTGTTCTGGGAGTGTGATCTTCTTTTGATTATTTTGTGCTTATAGAAAGAAAGGAATGCTTGAATCCTTGAAAACAGTTCTATCCAACCACTGTTGCGTGATAGAATTGTTTCTCTAGTCTCCTTTCACTGCTTGCTTCCCCAGGTTATGGACGACTCTCTCTGTCTATTATTCAACGGGAGAAGATGGCCTTATTTATTGGGTGCCTCTTTCTGTGCTTTCAAAGTTTAGTTGTTCTTCAATATCATATGGGAGGATGGCTCATTCTCTGTTAAATGATTCTTTTTTCTTAAAAAAAAAAATGTTGTTAAACTATCAATTTTTCCATGATATTTGCTCTTTAATTTCAATGAATTAGCAAAATTTGAAAGTATGACTCCAGCTCTTCTACCATTTTAGGAGATATGATACTTTGGCTGGACCCAATCTTTACCACCCTTTTTTTTTTAATTATAAAGTGCATAAAAATCTCAAATTTGTCTTTGCAGAAACGACGCGAGGAAATGGAAAGGCTTGAAAAGGAGAGACAAACAGAGATAAGGAGCTATAAGGGTTTGATGGTGGCTGAAAAGATGACATCCAACAAACAAATAGCATCTGAAAGCAGGTCCTTGCAGGAGCTGGAAGATGACTTTATGTAAAGCAATGGTATCCAGGGGCTCTGCCGAACCTGCTGCCCGTTGAAGAAGCGGTCTTGTCCTTCAGTTTGTGACTCAAAGCATTATATGAATGAACTTAGAAAATTTGGAAACGAACATGTAATGCCAACTGAAGGGGAAGGAGATCAGTGGGTTGGGGAGGGTTGCGGGGTGGGGAATTACTTGTCTGCTATAATCTATACTCTGATGACAATGACAAACATGTCTAAAATTGAATTGTGGTTAATGTGTGATAGACATCATTTTTCATAGATGATAGTTTATCAATCTTGCTGTTTAGTTTCGGCAACAAGGTTTATTGAAGCTTGTTTGGTAAGCGCAAATATGAATATTTGGTTTTAGTCCTGGTCCTTTGAAGTTTCATTTTTCTGGTTTTGAGGATTGCTTGATCAAATTCTATGTCAATCATCTATTCAAGGTTTTCAAGAAATGACCTCTTGGACTTCACAATCTTAATCACCTGATTTGGTGGCAAATACTTTCTACAGGTGGCTCACTTCTCATAGTTGATTTGTTGATTCCAGTCATTGTTCGACTCTTCAGATTTGTGTTTTTTTCTCAGGTCAGCCATTCTCTGACAGATTCACTCAGAATGCTCAACTGTCTGATGGGCAGTATTCAGGTATTTGGCAAATCCTTTTAGAATAGAATGGAACAGTGGAAATTGAATCAGATGGATGTTTCCTTGTGGGTTTGGTTACCAGTGTATCTTAGAAAATCACTGATTGTTAGGTTCTTAAAAGTTTGACAAGCAAGAAATCGAGGGTGCTTTATTGGAAAATGAGAAATACCAGATGAACTTTTGAATTTTTTTTTCCTGGAGAGCTGTTAAGTGCCTGTTTGGCAGTGTAGTTATGATTGTTTTTTAAAGTGTTTTTCGTTTGGAAATGTATCAAACTGATTTAAAAAAAAAAAAAAACATTATTTTTTATATCAGCATATCAAATGATCTAAAAACATTAAAAATATTTCATTTAAAATAAAAATAAAAATAAATAATTTTTTTTAAAACACTTTCTAAAAACATTGACACTTTCTTATTATCTAAATACTTTAACAAGAAGTCTAACTTTGTATTTATCAATAGTACCATCAATTTTCATCTCCCTTTTAAAGATTCATTTTATGGCTTAATGGTTTAGTTCTCGGAGAAAGATTCACTAGTTTTTATGTATGATTATTCATAATGGATTTTATTTATCATTGACTATTTCCTTTCAATAGGAAGCTTTTGAACAGGACACTATCTTAGAGCAGGTTTGATGTTTATTTTCCAGCAAATGACAAAATATTTTAGTCATTTCCCTTTTTTTTCTCTTTCTCTGTTCCACCTCATCATCTTTCTATTGATGATGACTACTTGAGCTAACCTTAATCGTTCTCTTAAATGAATAATTTTCTTATGTTTTTTTAATGAAAAACACATTTTTATAGAAAATAACATTCATTGATTTTATTATAATATTAGGTTAAATAACATTAATATTTGACTTGTATGCAAAATTTAGTATACAATACTATTGTAAGCATATCCGATAAATACATAATTCACAGTTATAGGTCCTATTTTGAACCTTTTTAGGATCAATTATTGTTACCTTTGTAAGATACCCTTACACTTATCAAGGTTGTCAATCAAGGTTGTCAATCAAGGTTATCAATACTGTTCTGGTCGTCGTTCCAGTTTTTTTATTGGTAAGGAACGTTTCAGTTTCGGAGCATTTCGGCGTGCCGTTTCAGGGTTGTACTGTTTATATATATGAAAAAAAATTAAAATATTAATTTAACAAGCATAATTAAAATTCAATATAAATTAACTTTAAATTATACAATATAAACACAAAGTCAAACAAAAATAATCTCAAAATTAGAAACACAATCACAAGTTAATCAAAATAAGGAGGATTTTAAGGCCGGAACGGTACCGAGACGTTCTGGCCGGAATTTGGCCGGTATTTCCAGAACGGACCGGAATTAAAACCAAGACGAAAACGACGTCGTTTTGTCTCGGTTTTTTTAATGACACGAAACATTCCGGCCGGAACGGAACGTTATTGACAACCCTGGTATTTATAGGAAAGTCTCTTACTTTTTCATAATTTATATAATATATTTTCATAATTTTTATAGAGTACCCTGTTAAGTATATTATTGGTAGTTAGAATCCCCCCCTCCAAGTTCTAAGGTGCTCATAAATTTATCAATTTGACATTCATTACTTGCATTCTGCAATGCCATTTTATTATGGTGAATAAGAATTCATAGTTTTATAGATAATACCATCAAATAAATAAGATTTTTCAAATGATACTCTATATTTTTCACCTTTATCACTTTTTATTACCTTTATTTCCTTATCAAGTTGATTTTCAATTTCATTCTTATGATGTTTAACATTACAAAAGCTTCATCTTTGCCTCTGAGGAAATAAGTATAATAATATCTTATGAAATGATTTATAAAAGTAATGTAATACCTTTTTCCACCTCTAGTTTGTATAAAAAAATCATTGATATTTGAGGATATTAAACCTGGAGATTTACTAAGTTTTTTAATAGAATGAGAAGAAGTTTCTTTTTATGAATTTTGATTCTATAAAAACCTACATATTTTTTTCTAAAAAATCATACTTGATAATATATCAAGATTTATTAATTTTTTTTTATAGAATTAAAATTTACACGGCATAACTTGTTATTTTATATGTTATAAGACTCAAATAGTTAAAAAAAAGAAGGCATTGTGATTTCCTTCATCTTATTCATTGCTACAATGGTCACTGTATTTTAAAGTTTAATTCATTAAACTTTTCATATTTCTCACCATGCACCATTAAAGTTAATGACAAGACCCTCACTATTGAAATAGTTCTTACTAGAGCAATATTGGTTGAAAAACCAATTCTTAAGTTAAAAGCATGATATAAATTATAAAAATAATAGCTAATAATATGTATAAATAAATATTTTAGCTATACAACAAGTAAGTAAAATAATATAAAACTTGAAATAAAAAAAATTAATAAAAAAAATCTTTAAATTATAAAAGATAAATATAAATACATTTGTTTATTTTAGTTCAAAAGATATCATATAAAACATGCATTATCTCAAAATAATATGTATAATCAAGATTGATAAAAAAATCATGATCATACCAACAAGTTTGCAAAACATGAATCAACTCGAAATAATTTTTTTTAGAAATTTAGTTCTAAAAGATATGTATACATGCATCAAAGCATACTAAAAGTTTTTTTTTTTTTTAAGAAAGCAATATATCAAAAAAACATATATAGTTTTAGATCCTATTAACATGCATCGTGTTTAGGTTTGTTTATATAAATTAAATAAAGAAACAAACCACTCAAATGCATTAAAAACATATGTATAAACTAAAAAAAATATAACATACAAAATTAAAGACTTAATAGTGTAAGTAAAAAATAAGCACATGTTAGATTATTTATTTCATCATAAAAAAAATAAATCATACATGTGAAAACATTTGTGTGCACGTGAGCATATGTATCATGACAAACAAGTTATTACACACAAAAACAATATAAAGATTCTAACTTGCATACTTAGCATAAATCAACTTGCAATTGATATCAAAATAAAATCCTAGCATGCAAATTAATTAAAGAATATATCTATGTTTAAATTAAAATAAAAGGTAATTTGTTTAAACACTTGAAGTGTGTGTTTAGAAGTGTGGTTGAAATTATTTCTTAAAATGTTTTTTACTTGAAAATGTAAAAAAAATAATATGTGTATATATATACACATATTATTTTTAAAATTTATTTTTGACATCAACACATCAAAAAAAAAAACATAAAAAATAATTTGAAGCTATTTTAAAAAAAAAAATGCATTTAGATTGCAACATTAAACACAACTTAAAACGTGAAGCTTTTATTGTTGGCAATGATGTCTCTAATACTTTATTACTCATCTCTTGGTGCAAAGGTTGTTTGCAACAACAACATATTAGTTTATATGTACTTCTAAATAAGGCATTTAAACCAAAGTAGATGGAATCATTAATCTTAATCTCTTAACAAAATAAAACTAAACTCTAGGTTTGAAAGGAATATAAAAGCTTAAAAGTGGAGAGAAAAACATAAAAAATTGAGGCAAGAAAGAGTATCTGAAATCAGGATAAACACTCTCTTAAATTCTTCCTTCACCTTATTTTCTTATAGTTAGTTTTGGAAGCTAAAAAGTTACTACAAACTCATAATAAAACCTGAATATATATATATATATATATATATATATATATATATATATATATATATATATATATATATATATCAAAAGTATAATTTTTATATTACTAATGATGATGTCCTAAAATACTTCTTTTTAATCTAAAGAACTATAGACTTACAATGGAAGCTTTAAGCACCTGTAAAAACATTCCTAATCGGGAGAGCTTAAAACCCCTCCAATAATAAATTAAACATCTTTATAAGAAAGATATTCCATAACTTAAAATAGCCTTAAATTCAAGAAACAAAGTTATTTGTTATTGAGTTTTAAGTTGATTAATGTTTTGAAAACTATGTCATTTTATCTTAAGAGATCCAAGATCATATTACATGGGGGGTTTGAGGGGAAATTTATACCTTTTGCTTTCAACAATCTTAATATAAGACATATTTTTTTATATATCATTAATTAGATAGTTTTTAGTGCAATAACCAACTTTACACTCCATAACAAATAACTTTGTTTCTCTAATTTGAGACTTTTAAAAGTTATTTAATATATTTCTTATAACTTTATCATCGAAAAATCTTTAAATCCACCCGATCATAATTGTTTTTGCAGGTGCTCAAAACTTCAATTGTAAGCTTGAAGCTCTTCAGATTAAGAAGAAGTCCAAACACTTGAATATATCGATTAACCCTTATCTCAAACACTAAAGAACCTTTTATTTACATATCTTCAATTTTGAGACATCGTCAAATAATAAATTTACATTTGACAAATTGAGAAGAAGAAGAAAATGTGATAAGAAAGCTAACTTTTAAATAATTGGCCAAAAGAGATTTAAGGTATTGAAGATTGTAATATGATAGTTTTGCTCCAAGCATTTTTACAATTGTTTTGCAAAGTTATAAAAAAATTATTATATTCTCAAATACATCTACAAAATCTCTTTCAAAGGAAAAAAAATGCAATTCCCCCTTTTAAGGTATTGAAGATTGCAATATGATAGTTTTGCTCCAAGCATTTTTACAATTGTTATGCAAAGTTATAAAAAAATTATGATATTCTCAAATACATCTACAAAATCTCTTTCAAAGGAAAAAAAAATGCAATTCCCCCTTTTAAAATGAAAAAAAGGAAATATCATCCTAGTTTTCCAAGCTTTCTTGTATTTCTTAGATTCTCATATTAATCAGATCAAAATATATTTCTCTCAAAACTAAAAGTCTAATTTAATTTTTTTTCTTATTGACATTATTTTTCTAAATTCTTGGTTAAGTAGTTTTCGAGATAGTTTTTGAATTTTGATCATATGGGTTTAAATAATCATTCTCTTAAAACTTTAAGGATTTCTATATTATTTTTTGGGTTTTTATTATATGGTTATACTTGATGTTTCTTAAGTTTAAGTGTCAAGTGTTTCTTATGTTTGAATTAATATTTTAGAAGTATTTTTATTTTCCTAATAGCCTTATTTTATATAGTTTTTAGTGATAAAACCCTTTCTTTTCATGTAATTTCCACATAACATAAAACTCAATAAAAAAGGAAAATAAAATAGAGTTGATATATACAACTTTATTTCCTGCACTATTATATAAGTTAGACTATTTTTTTTTGAACGGGTTAAAAAAAACATGTGATGCATCACTTGTTATGCTCAACTTATAATCCAATTGTCATTGTGATGATTCATGAGTGAGGTTTTTGTGGTTGAAAATCTTTTTGAATCAATCTTCATAAAAAATATCTAATAAACACCATAAAAGTTTTCATAAATCATATACTGACCTTAAAATATCATTAAATAATTAAAAACCCAAAATCTACAAAACATAAAAAATCAAAACGGAACCCAATTTATCTTTTTATACATATTTACATTGAAAACCTACTATCATCAAACCTTTGTCAAATGGAACCCGTTAATACTAAATTTGAATTTGATTGTTCTTGTTGTTGGTAACATGACAATCAATAATTTCCCCTATTTTTCTTTGTTGTTTAACAATTTTCTCTTGCATCTATCTAACTTAAGGTGAAAATAAATAAAATAAATTTTTGAATCAAAATAAAAATTATCATGAATTTAAAATGAGCCACATATTCTCTATAAAAAAATATATCTATATAATAACACTATAAAACAATGCAAATTGAAAAAAAAAACATACAAAGATTCATTGCTTGCATGAATTGTGTTATATCTTCATTTGTTTTTTAGTTTTGTTAATAAAGAACACTAAAACACACACAATCCAATGAATGCTAAGCTAGTTGTTAAGCTAAAGTATTCAATTATTTACCTTAAGTTTTCCAAAAATTCTCAACCAATTATTTTGTTAGGTTTTCATCTAAAACTTTATAAAGCATTATGCCTAATTATATGTCTACTTGGTATTGCATTTTAAAAGTGTTTTTAAAAAAAAAATAAAAAAATTTATTTTTATTTGAAATTGATATTTTTGTATGTTTTAAGATCATTTTGATGTGCTGATGTCAAAATAGTTTTTTTTTTAAATAAAAATATATTATTTTGATGTATTTCTAAACAAAAAAAATACTTTGAAAAACAACCCCAACTATATTCTCAAACAGACTTAATATTGTGAACATTTCAACCAACCTAAAATCGTTATTTCCACTTACAAAATCTCATTAATTATTGCATGTAAATTTGAAAGAGATTTTACTCATGCATTAAATCACAAAATAAAACTAGTTTTTTTATATGATCCGATAAATTTAGGATCAATACCTAATTAAAATATGACTATTATGTATCAAATAAATTTGCTATGGTATGTTAACGTTACTTTTAATCAAAGTTGTCAATACCGTTTCGGTTGATACTTTGTTTTTTCAATTAGAATGAAATGTTTCGGTTTCGGAGCATTTTGGCGCGCTGTTTTAGGATTGTACTGTTTATGTGTGTATATATATATATATATATATATATATATATATATATATATATATATATATATATATAATTAAATATATTAATTAATTTTTTTAGTTCAAATCAAAAAATAAAATTATTTAGAATTTTGCAATTTAATCTAAAAAAGGCACAATAAAATGATTTTTTTGTACAAAATTATGAACATGTATAATATTACGATAATGCCACCATCAATCTTGCAAGGTTATTACATTCTCTGATTGCTTTGAAATTTTAACATAATATATATAAATATGTCAAGAGACTCCTATTATTTTTTTTTATCTTAATCTAACTATCAGATTAAGAGATATGATTGATATTGCAAAATTATTCATTATTTAAAACTATTTGACTGAAACAGAACAGACGGAATGAAACCGGTACGTTTCGGCCAAAAAATCTAAAACAGACCAAAATTTAAACCGAGGTACAAACAACGCCATTTTGTCTTGTTTTTTTAGCTGATACTAAGGGCCTGTTTGGCACAGCTGTTGGAGCTGTAGCTGTTGTGGTTGAGGTTGAAAAAAAGCTGGTTTCTGAAAAGCGCTTTTAGCTGCGGTTCATAACTGAAATTTGTGTTTGGTTAAAACTGTGGTTGATGTTGAGTTTAATGAAAAACAGTTTTGTGTGTTTGGTTACCCTGCTTTTCATATTGTTGTCAACTTGTGAAATTATTTAAAAATACACATGTATACACACACATACATACATATATATAAATATTTTGTTGGAATAATTTCATATATTTATTAATAATTAAAATAACAAAATGTTTGAAATAATTGACGTAAATTAAACACTTGTTTTTATTCTCTCATTAAACTACTTGCAATTTAATTTCGAACTAAATCCATACGTGAACGTGTCTGTGACCCCTGACTATTTGATTGAGGAACAACATCTGGTAAAATATCTTCAGGAACTAAAATATCCCCGTAATACATGTGTCACAAAAAACATGCAACATTTCTGGTGTCCAGGTAACCTTATCCGTATTGTCACCGCCTTCCATTCTATAATTTAAATTAGTTCCCAACAATTAACAATTTGTATAACAACACTAAATTCAGGAATTATATTTTCTAATTATACTCGCTAATTAAATAAACTAACCTACAAAAACCTTAATTAACAAAATTACAAAACTTCAACACACATTTATACATCAAAGTCTCTTTTGTTGCCTATTGCATGCACATCCTTTATCAATGAAATTCCAACTTGTTGATTCTACAATACACAGCGACTGAAAAAATGAGTTCGGCGAGTAAAGCTTGGTTGGTTGCAGCAGCTATTGGAGGTGTAGAGGCCTTGAAAGACCAAGGGTTCTGTAGGTGGAACTACGCCCTGAGATCCCTGCACCAGCATGCCAAGAACCATGTCCGATCGGCCTCTCAGGCCAAGATGCTTTCTTCTTCATCTTCTGCCTTGATTTCAAATAAAGTCAAGGAACAACATTAATTTTAATCAATTAAATACCTAAAACCGCAAGCAAATAATGTAAAAATAAGAAAAAGAAAATGGAAAGAAAAACGAGAGAGAGAGACCTGGTAGGATAGGTTTGCAGAGATGAGAGATGAGGGAGACGAAGGCCGTTTGCAGAGGGAGAGGGATGATCTGCAACAGAGAGACGATGAGGGAGACGAGGGCGCTGGAGACGACGACGCTGAGGGAGACGAGGGCACTGAGGGAGACGAGGAGACGACGGCGCTGAGGCTGAGGGAGAGAGGGGCGTTTTCGTTGATGAAGAAGATATGGGAGACGAGGTGCAGAGAGGGAGAGACAGATCTGCAAAAAATGCCCGTTGTGTTCACGTGATACCAGTGTGGATGAATTGTCATTCATGCTGCCGCGGCTGCAAAAGCAGCTCTCAGCTGCTTTTGCAAGCGCGGCGTGTTTTCTTTATATTTGTGGGACCCCCAGCGAAACGCTGGTCTCATTGTTTGGTACCGAGGACTTTTGCGGCTGCGGTTCAACGCACCACAGGTTGAACCGCAGCCCCAAACACCCACTAAATTGACAACTATGCTTTTAATCTAAAGATGTATAATTAATTTGTTTCAATTTAAGGGATTTTTAAGAAATGTCTTTAATTTCTTAAACCATAATCAATTAATACAAAATAAAGATTGTTAGACATGAAATTAGCCTATGCTTAAACAACTATAGACAATCAACCATGCATGAAAAACAAATAATATAGTCTTATGATCTAGTTAGAATCATGTCTTTGCCATTCAAAGAAGAAGGAAAGAAATAATAGCAAAGAACTAACAATGCTCTAAAACACCATGAATTATATATATATTTTTTGTTTTCTTTATCTTTCGTGGAGACGCGACCCTAACAATGTTTTAAAAAAATAATATTTTTTTTATTAAAATCAAAATTTTAACTGTTTTTAATATATTGGTGCTAAAAACAATTTTTTTTTAAAGAAATATATTATTTTAATGAATTTATAAACAAAAAATATTTTAAAAAATAACCTTTATTACAATACCAAATTGTCAAGGTCAATGTTGGTGTATTTACAAAAAAAACAATAATAAATAAGCTATATATTCAAAAGAAAACCACAAAATTAGCAGTAACAAGAAACATAAAGAACAAAAATAATAAATTGAGTGGAAGAAGAAAATAAATTTTGGCCGTTGGGTTTTCAAAAATAACAAGACAGTGAAGTCCATGAAATGGGCGGCTAGGATTCCAACGTGGAAAAATCAAACCAGTCCAAGACATTCAAAAAGTTGCTCGACGTTTAACATCCATAGGGTTTGAATAAAGTACAAAGACCGCCCCTTCAATTTTGAAATGAATAGAAGAAGAAAGCTCTCTCTCGACCGTTTCGATCGCTCTCTCTCTAGAAACGCATTTGCAGATCTCTTTCTCTCTCTCTAAAATCTCTCTGGACTTCACTTGGATCTGCAAATGCGCACCGTTTTAACCACTTTATCGTCTCTCTCGTCTTTTGATTTCTCCTCTTTTCTGTCATTGAAGCTCAGTTTGGTAAGTCCTTGAAGCCCTTTTTCTTTGGAGTTGTAAATTTAAGGTCTCTAATTATTTTTTATCTTTGAATAAAATTAAAATACCTTTTTCATAAAATTTGTGCCATTTTTTTTATATATATTGAAATTCGAATGGTTGAAGTCGAAAAAGATTGAAAATCACGTCGATCATATTTTAGGGTTTCTTTATCTAGTTTTAAGAAATTAATTTTACTGATTATAGAATTGAATTTCAGTTTCATTCGAGTTTAGAGGGTTTGAAGAAGCTGAATGATTTAAAAATTCTAAATTTTTTCACTTTGATAATGAATTGGGTTTGGGATTTAACAAGCTAATTAATTTCACTAATTGTATAATTAGATTCTTATTTTTGTAATTCGAGATCCCCGTGTACTTCAATTCAAGTCAACTGCACTGAAATACAAAGCCCTAATTTGTGATTTCAGGAAGTGAAGATTTTTATTTAGAGGTTATTCTGATCTGGGTTTCCTTTTCTTTTTGTGTTTTTGTGTTAGTTTGTGAGTTTGGGGGAAATTGGAACGGATTGGTTGGGGGGTTTATAATGAACTGCGGTCGAGTGGGAATTGGGCTATGCAGCAGCTTTATTATTTGCATATCAAACAACAATGGAAAGTAGTGACAAGTTAATTTCTGCTCCTTTGGATGGGCTTGTTAGCGATAGGATCCCGAGACCACCCAAGCTTCTTCATGGGTAATTTCTCAGAAACCATTTTAATGTTTTGTTTGATTGAGAGACTGGACTGGTTTTTAAATATGTTGGATTCTGAACGGTGTTATGCTATTCTCTTGCAGGAGGACTAGTGGCCCTGCAAGGCGTTCCACGAAGGGGCAATGGAAAGCTGAAGAGGTAGTAGTTCTTCTGTGTACTTGAAGTATCTAGGTAGAAGAGTAATTTTATGATGTGGAGATGTTTAATAAAGGAACATTTTTGCATTTTTTGGGTCTAATGGTTAGGTTAGTTTACGGGGCAACCTTTCCCATTTTGTTTTTCACTATTTTTAAAATCCTGAAATGACATCTCATGGTGATGCTTAGGTTTATTGTTTACTTGTACCCATCATGTTTAATTTTCTTTAATTTCTGTTTTACCTTCATTATTATAATTAACACTTCCCTAATTCTTAGCTCATATTTGGTTATATATAGTGATGAACAAGTGTTATGTGTGTTTAGGATGAGATTCTGCGCAAGGCTGTTCAGCGTTTCAAAGGAAAGAACTGGAAAAAAATTGGTACAGTTGTGAACTTAATTAGTTTAATTCTGTTCTTTTCCTTGTTTCAAGTTTGTCATTTCATTATCTTTTCCTATAGAAGTTGCTAAACTTGATAACTTTAATTATTGCTTTATTTTATATCAACAATTATTACAGTCAATTCACCTCTGGGGGTGGGGTTTAAAAGGATTATACCTGCCTTTAATAGGCTGAGAACAATTACAACATTTTAAGGATAAGAAGCTGAGGATGAATATCAAACTGTTAAATTTTAGTTTTGATTATGGATCACTAGAAAACATGATCTAGCTAATTAAAAAGAACCTTCTCAGCTGAGGATGAACATCAAACTGTTAAATTTTAGTTTTGATTATGGATCACTAGAAAACATGATCTTGCTAATTAAAAAGAACCTTCTCATTCAACTATAGTTTATCTACAGAATTTAGTGTTGGATTTTGGAAACTACTGAAGAGAATTGAAACTTAACTTACTTTTAATTTTATGCTTTTCCATTAAATGCAGTCTTTCTGTTTGGAGGATTTAGAAACTAAGCCTCATTCTTAAACTTGTCTGCATTCCTTGCATGAAAATTGCCTTTGTTTTACCCTTTCTTGAGCCAAATCCTTGAGTGAAACACTTAAAATCACATCCTTCTGTATAATTATTACCATTAGCCAAGTACTTTTAGTTTACATTTTACCATTTTCAAACTTTTTATTCAACTACAGTGATCCTTCCTCATTAGTGCTTTCCTGAAAGTCTATTTTAGATGCCTGAACCATCTTTCACAATATTCCATCAAGTTTACTGTAGTTGGTACTATGGTTTCCTATATCAAGATGTCTATTTGTTACTTTTTGGATCACCACTTCCATCATAATATTTTTATTTCAACAATGCTCATTTTATGGACATGTTTTAATTCTCTTTTTACAGTCTTTTTGGTCTTTGTTGCAACGATATGAAACCATCTTAGCCAATTTACTTTCATTTTTCAGTTGGTACTGCATGCTCTCCTTTTTTTTTATGGGATACGCAGCAAATATTTTCTAATTTGAAACATTGGAATGTATGTAGCTGAGTGTTTCAAGGACAGAACTGATGTACAATGTCTACATAGGTGGCAGAAGGTCTTGAATCCTGAACTTGTTAAAGGTCCTTGGTCAAAGGAGGTATACCATATTGTTGTTTCTGTCTATGTCAATTCCTGCTTTGCTTCCATTTTTTTCTTGCTAATTCCTACCCTAAGGATAAATATTATTGATAATTTCCATACCTGTTTCATCTGTGAAATGTAAATAGGAGGATGAAATAATAGTTGAATTGGTGAACAAATATGGGCCAAAGAAGTGGTCCACAATTGCACAGCATTTACCTGGACGTATTGGAAAGCAGTGCCGGGAAAGGTAAGAGTATTCGTCTGCCCTTTGCAAGAGTTGTAATTATTTTCTCTCTCATATATAATCATGATATATGGTTTAAATTTGTCCTTTATTTTGCTTCATTTGCACCGATATATCCATAATTTAGGTGGCACAATCATCTTAATCCTGCAATAAACAAAGAGGCATGGACTCAGCAAGAGGAGCTGGCCTTGATTCGTGCACATCAAATTTATGGGAACAGATGGGCAGAGCTGACAAAGTTTTTGCCTGGAAGGTTTGTGCATTCCTTATTTGAAGAGACTCCCAATTTTGTATTTCAACTTTATTAGGAGGTGTTTTTGCTCTTTGCTTACTTACATGCTTGAATTAACACAAGCTTCTACGCTATCTCCTCCGAGGCATGATGTTTCCATATCTACTTCTGTTAATTAAAAGTTCAACAGTGGTTTAAAAGTGTCCTTTAATAAATGCGAATTTGATTTATTTTGTGTGGTGAACAGGACAGACAATGCCATAAAAAATCACTGGAACAGTTCTGTAAAGAAGAAACTGGACTCTTACGTGGCATCAGGTCTGTTAGAACAGTTCCAATCCTCTCCTCTTGTTGGACATCAAACTCTATCCATGCCCTCATCTTCATCAAGGCTGCACAGTTCTGGAGATGATAATGCTCAGAGAGGTGGTTCAGAAGCAGAGGATATATCAGAATGTAGTCAAGGATCGACTATGGTTGGTTGCTCACAGTCTGCAGGTGACCTGGGTATTGCAGTTTTTCATACAAGAGAAGAACTCCAGTATGCTGAAGAATCTGGTCTCAGAAAGGAGCAAAGCTCCAGCCCAGCATCTTGTTCAGAACAATATTACATCCCTGAAATGCCTTGTGAACTGGGTGGCTCTTCAAACTTTCTTCAGCAAAGTTTCTCCCATAACACTTTGCCTTCTGCAAGCAATGATTATCAGTTTGGTTTACCAGAGCTACCTAACTTATCTGCCCTAGAACTAAGGCAGGAATCATCAGCTTTGCCAACTCATTGCATAAATGCTAACGAAAGCCATGAACTAGTGAATGCTCCATTTCAAACTTCCATTGGCCACCTTGATGCTCCTACTTCCATGGGAAATATTGCTGCAAGTTCTGAGCAATCAGGCCAGATATTCATATCTGATGATGAATGTTGCAGGATTCTATTCTCAGAGGCAGCAAACTGTGAAATTTTTTCCTCTGAAAATATTACAAAAGACTCAAATGTGGCTGACTTAGGAGGTGAGATGGATTCATCACTTCCTCAATCACCAAACATCCAGATATCTGAAACAGAGAGAAGTACTTCACAGTCTTCTTGTCCTCCAAGGTCCTCCATATTGGGAACTTCATGCTGCCAATATTTTCTTCCCGGTCCTTCACTACATTCTGCTGATGATAACAAACTTGTACATGGTAGGGAACCCAATCCGTTAACAGTCCAATCATTTGGAACTCTCGAACAACAGTTTATTACAAGCATGCATGATAGCTTTATCTATACCAATGATGCCATCAACCCCTCATGTGACAATGGTACTGGTAACACAGTGCTGCAAGAGCAAACATTTCTGCAGGAACCATCAAAGTTAGTGCCCGTGAATACTTTTCCTTCAGATTCAGTTACCATATCATCTTGTGCTGCAAATGAGAAACCAAATGAGCATGCAGAACAGCAGGAGGCAGGAGGTCTTTGCTATGAACCTCCTCGTTTCCCAAGTTTGGATATGCCGTTTCTCAGTTGTGATCTTGTACAATCTGGCAGTGACATGCAACAAGAGTATAGTCCTCTTGGTATTCGCCAACTGATGATGTCTTCCATGAACTGCATCACTCCCTTTAGGTTATGGGATTCACCATCTCGGGATGGTAGCCCTGATGCAGTTCTGAAAAGTGCTGCCAAGACTTTCACAGGCACACCATCCATTCTGAAGAAACGAAACCGGGATTTATTGTCACCCTTGTCAGACA
The DNA here is from genome assembly GCA_027405865.1 of Salix purpurea. Classification (NCBI taxonomy): domain Eukaryota; kingdom Viridiplantae; phylum Streptophyta; class Magnoliopsida; order Malpighiales; family Salicaceae; genus Salix; species Salix purpurea. Next base: position 3,452,175 of record JAOWLH010000023.1, read on the forward strand.
GAAGAGGTGACAAAAAGCTTGAGATTGACATGGCATCCAATTTGAGCAAAGAGTTTTCATGTTTGGATGTTATGTTTGATGGGAGTGAGATTCACAACAGATCAACATCTCTGCTGCCCTCATCGTCCAAGCAGGAAAAGAACCATGAATCCTCAGGTGAAGATAAAGAAAATCTGGACCCTGCTCTTGAAGGTGCGGAGGAATTTTGCAATAACACCAAGGACAATGTAAAGCAAGGGACAGGTGATTGTGATGCAAGGTCCAAGGTTCATTCTGATGCTAGTGTGAGTTATTTCTCTCTCTCTTTAGTCTTCTCTTTAGTATGTTTCTTTTCTTGTGTTTTCCTCTTCTTTTTTTGAGTTACTGTGTGTGGGAGGGGTTGGTTCTTTCTACTAGCATATTCCATAGTACTATAGTCCTTTGATTTGATTCTGTTTGTGCATCATCTAAAATATTGTACTATTTGATTTGTAAAGAAAATGAAAGAAAGAAAAACAAAATTTGCTGTCGGTATATATGTGTGTTTTTCTTGTATTTTCCCTTCCCAATTATAATTTCCCCTCGCTTCTATGTTAGCATCATTTGCTTAATATTTTTTTATTTACCTCCCTCTTTTTGATAGGTGCAACAGTCTTCTGGAGCCCTGTGTGAAGAAAACACCAATGATCTGTTATTTTCTCCTGATCAACTTGGTTTTAAAACAGACAGAGCATTTGCTCCAAGTGCTCGAACTCCCAGGAATTTGTACCGTAAAATTTTGGGAACTTTATCAGAGCTAGCCAGTGGTTCAGAATCCCAATTTGGAAATCCATGCATGATCTTTAGCCCTACTATTTGTAAAAAGAATCATGAAAATCACATAATTGAAAGTACATCAGCACAATCTATTCCTTCACCAGCACCGTCAGAGAATATGCCTGATAATTCTGGGAACAATGGTGGAAATGGAAATTTTGGCATGTAAGTTTACCTGTGTTTCTTTTATTATCCTAGTCACCATGCTGTTTAGTGGTTGAGTAAAGCTGCTGCCATGCCAAATATTCCTGACTCATTTTAATTTTATGGGAGTAGATGGTTGTTTGTGTTCTGAGTTTGGAACTTGGCATTTCCTGATATTTTCTAGCTTCTTCTGTGATGAGATAGATATGTGTGACTTCTTGTTTTGACATTACCATGATGCTTAATTAGATGCTTGGTTGATGATGTTCATTTCTAGATTTGGTGATACTCCTTTCAAAAGGAGCATAGAATCCCCTTCAGCATGGAAGTCACCTTGGTTCATTAATTCTTTTGGGCCAGGCCCAAGGATTGATACAGAAATATCCATCGAGGTAGATAACTTCTTCTGATAAGCTAATTACCAGATGTTTTGAGATTTTTCTTCAACTATCTGGAATTTCTTTCCAGGATATTGGTTATTTTATGAGTCCTGGGGACAGAAGCTATGATGCCATTGCACTAATGAAGGAGTTAAGTGAACACACTGCATCTGCATATGCCGATGCTTTGGAGGTTTTGGGTAAAGACACTCCCGAGTCCATATTAAAAGAAAAGAGGCACTCCAATGATCAAAATGGTGACCAAGAGAATCGAAGCTCCCATTTGGCTTCAAATGTTTCGGTATGACTGATTGTGCAGAACTTTTACAGAACATTTTTTTATTTGTTAACATCCATTTTTCTGGCCTTAATACTCAGTTGCCAAAATCTATCCAAGCATTTTTATCACTTTCTTTTGTCTTGTGAGTATTAAGATGCCTGCTAAAAAGATTTTTTGCAATTGTTGCAGACAGAATGCCGGACCCTTGACTTTAGTGAATGTGGAACACCTGGGAAGATAACAGAAAATGGAAAATCTTCAAGTGCCATAAGCTTTTCAAGTCCCTCCGCCTATCTGTTGAAGGGTTGCAGATAGTAGTGGTACTTGGCCAATGCCCTCGGCTGTCACAATTTGTAGTTTATATTATACATGTATGTATACTTGTTGCCATTTTTTCGTTCTCCCTGTTGTTCGGTGCTGGATTCCTTTTCAATTAAATGATAGAAGATTTGCTCTGCATTCAATCTGTCTCCTTGCATGTGTTTGTGGATGATTGAATGTGTCATATTTCATTCGTCTTTGTTTGAAAGCTATGGGGTGGTGGATAGGGGGCAAGAATTGCAGTTCATTGGATGATTTCGGGCCTGGTTAACCCCAGAGGGCTTTGGTTGGGGAAACACAGGTTGCATGGGATGGGATTTCATTTGAGAGAGAGCATGTTATTAAGAGGACAAAAGCATAATATGACATGGCAATTAACTAATTAATAGTTTTAATTACAGGCATATATGGTAAAAGACGACAATTTCCTTCTACCCTTGTATGCTATATGTATTATTTAGGGTTTATGGAGGGTATTTGCATCTTTCTAAAAAGAGAATTAAGAGAAAAAGAAAAACGAGAGGCCCTTGTTGACTTTGTCCCTTGTCAGATCGGTATGAGCTTTTGATGTGCTGTTTGCTACTATCAGCCTCCATTTGAGAGTCAAAAAAAGGGCACAATTTTTCTGGAAAAACCCACCTTGGGTTAGTAATTGTCGCTAGATTGTTTCTTCCCTGTCCATCGTTGGTTTCTCTCGAAATTTTGGGAAACAAAAACTCTGGCAAGATGTTCTTGATCGTTATTTTCTAGGTTAATTAAGTTTTGTGTTGATCTTGGATAACTTCACCGTTGAATTAAGCTGATTTTTGGATATGTTGTGTGCAATTTAATGCCCTCTAGTTTCATTGTAGGATTTCAATTGAGCTATTAAGTTATATAGAGTTATAATAGTTTGAATACTATCCACAAACTCATTGTTTTGCTGCTTCAACTCACTGAGTCACCGGTGAATTTACAACATTTTGGGTGTTGTTAGGGCATCTCCAGCCGAGATGGCAAATGGAGTGCCAAAATTAAAATATTAATTTTTTTAGCATTTTTGTGTTACTATTCATGCTCCAGCGGGAGTGCTAAAAGGGGAGGTAAAAATACCTCCCCCTTCCCGAGCTGCTATAGATAGCAGCTCGGGACATGCTGCTATAAAAGGTGGCCCCACCTTGGGGCCACCTTTTTTATATATTATAATATATATATATATATATATATATATATATATATATATATATATATATATAAAATGTAATATATATATTAGAAAATAGTATAATTATATCAAAAATATTTATTTTTATTTACAAGAGAGTAAAAATTTATATATAAAATTAATAATTATAGTGTTGGAGGGTTTTTTAAAAACAATTATTTAATTATATAACTTACTCCTATTAATCGTATAATCAATGTAATATATATATTAGAAAATAATATAATTATATCAAAAATATTTATTTTTATTTACAAATACCTTAACAAGAAATATATAAAATTAATAATTATATTGTTGGAGGGTTTTTTAAAAGCAATTATTTAATTATATAATTTATTCTTATTAATTGTATAATTAATTGCATGATTAAACTACATACAAAATAATTGCACTATATTTAAAATAATATAAAAATAAATGGCTCTCCAAAATGGCATTTACCACTGGAGCACACATTAACAAAAATGCCATTTTTACACTATTCAAAGTGCCATTTTGAAGATTTGGCACTCCAAAATGGCACTCCCCACTGGAGATGCCCTTACTCTAGTAGTGAATTTTACTATTTATTTGGAAAAGCATTTCCCCAAATTGCCCATGTAAATCACCACAAACCAGTTTCTCTTTTAAAACATGGACCGAAAGGGTCTAAAATACATTTCTTGTCAACAGATTGGAACTTGTCCCAAGATTTTTAAAGAGATCTTGACATAAATAAAGAAAGGCTCTTTTTTCCTGGATTTAAAATGTGGTATCATATTTCTATTGCAAATAGAGTATGAAAGAACTATCTCCTTGAGAATGTGATGAAAATGGCTAATGATTTCGTGATCTTCTGGCTCAAAATGGAGACGAAGAATTGCAAATGATACTTGAAAAAGATCCCATCATTCTTCAGCAATGACACTCCACTATGTCTTAGATAAGAAAAAGATTTCAAAGATCACGACTTGAGTTTGCAAATAGAGTATGAAGAGCTATCTCCTTAGTCTTCAAGGGACGTGACATGATGACAAAGGGTTTGAGATCTGCACAGTAAATCTCGAGTTCGAATCATGGCGTGCATCTCTTGTAAGAATCTAGGATATCCGAGGTTTTATTTGTCACCTAGACTCGTAGAATACGATTTCTAGAAGTTAGAGTTTCCTCAAATCCAAAAAAAAAAAAACTATCTCGAGAATGTGATGACTGGCTAATGATTTCATGATCTTCTGGTTGAAAATGGAGACGAAGAAGTGCAAATGATAATTGAAAAAGATCCCATCATTCTTCATCAATGGCACTCCACTATGTCTTAGATAAGAATAAGATTTCAAAGATGTCTTCTAGGAAAACTTTAGTGTTTTTATTCTCTCGTCCTATAAAAATGGGAGCTTGAAAAGAAAAAAAATCAAGGATATAAGGGATGAACCACCTTGGAGAATCTCACCAAAGGCAGCCAGCAACTTGTATTACATTAGTTGCGGTTATTTTGAAAATTATTTTGTTTATAAATGTATCAAAATAATATTATTTGTATTTAAAAAAAAATATTTTTGATATCAATACATGAAAATATTTTAATTTAAAATAAAAAATTTCAAATTTTATCAAAAATATTTTTGAAACGAAGGATCAAACATATAATTCTATTTTTGGGAATTAAAATCCACCAAAATATAAAATAAAGTTCTTAAAATATAGGATTCTTGTAGTCTTTTTTTTTTTTTACTATTATTTTGAAAGGAACGTGAAGAATGAAATTTAGGGGCTAAAAAACTTAAAATTAATTAAGGCTCATATTATATAAGAATATTTTATATTTTACAATCTTAATAAAAATAAAATACAAGAAAGAAATAACATCACCTTTATTAAAATACTAAGACTAAATAAACTAGTAAAGTTTAAACCGAATGGGAGAGAAAAAATTATTTAAATTAATAAACAAATTTTTTAAAACTAACTTGATTAAAATTTCACTAAATTAATTATTATTATTTTTTAATTTCAGTTAAAACCTAATTCTAGATAAAGAGAATAGTAAAGGGCCACCCGTCAAAGAAGAATATAGTTGACCTTCGAGAACCTGGTCAACAAGCCGATAACTATAGAAAAAAGCAGGTGCATGGTGAGGTTCGACCATATCATCCACGTGTTAGCTTTTCACGGCGTCACAAAAATCTCAAAAACGTGTAAGCGCCCCATAAGAATCTCGAGGGTTGGAAATTGCCACTCTTCATGTTCCTACCTCAGTCGACATCAGACCGCGTGGAAATCACACGCACCCACACGAATTTTCTCACAGAACAGTAGCCCTATATAAGCAAGCACCTGCATGGTTCTCAGTATTTGGAAAACCAGCGTTGAAATGGTGAGAGAAAGAAGAGAGAGAGGAGATGATAACGGGCGTTACAAGGGAGCGAGGATGAGAAAATGGGGGAAATGGGTAGCGGAAATAAGGCAACCTAACAGCAGAAATAGAATATGGTTAGGTTCGTACAATTCTGCAGATGAAGCGGCAAGAGCATACGATGCTGCTGTTTTATGTCTACGAGGGCCTTCGGCCACGTTTAATTTTCCATCGAACATGCCGGAAATTCCTGCTACGACGGAGGTATTGTCTCCCACGCAGATAAGGGAGGTTGCTTCAAGGCATGCAAGAAGGAGGGGTGCTGTGGAGCTTGCAGAGAGGATTGTGAGACCTGGGCTGTGTGAAGTTCCGTCTGGGATGTCTGGAGAGGTGTACTTGGGCAGTGGAGAGAACATGGCGGAATTCAAGGGTGGAATTTTTAGTGGGGCATACTATCAAACACCTGGTGTGTGGGCAGATTAAGCTTGTTAGCGGAGCGTTTTCTCTTTGTTTGTCCTGGGAAATGGGGTCGGTTCTTTCTACTTGTATAATATTCGTTAATCATAGATGGTTGGATTCTTCTTGTGCGTATTCCTAACATTTTGATTCGTAAAGAAAAAACCTGCTGCTTGTATTTAATTCCTCCTAGCTTCAATCTTGTTGTCTGCATCAAATCTTCTGGATTCCAGGTTGAAGAAAACACCAATAATCCGCTATTTTATCCTGATCAACTTTTTTTTTTAATTGCAGACCTAGAGCTTGAGTTTCCCAGGGATCTGTGAGGTAAAATTCGTGCACTTCATCAGCTCAAGCCAGTGCTTCAGAATCCTCGTCTGGAAAACCATGCATGATCATTAGTCTTTGTAAGAAGAATAATGGAAGGCACCTTGCTGAAGGTATTGTTAAATTATATGTTAGGAACTACAAAACATATTTTGCCATATTCTTACTGCCTCTTCTTGTATCTTCCTTTGCTCTGCATCATTGATCACTTCCCAGATCCTTGGGAGGATACGTGAAAGTTTCTTGATCTGTTTTTCGACTCCATGGATCAGTTCGATCAAACTGTTCCACCAAGGGCGAGGTTAGTTGCTGGAATACAACCTGCATGCAGGCAGAAAGAACTGGATCCGCCATGGTTTTGCCTCTAGCTTCACTTCACTTTACCCCCACTTCACTTTACCCTCAAGTCAATGCAAAGCTTGTATAAAATCTTTTTTATTTTGAACAGATAATTTTTTTTATCGAAAAATAAAATAAAATGTAGAGCCTTTTTTTTCATCACAGAGAAAACAGTTCTATGCATGTATAGGTAAGGAAGAGGACAAGATTCACGTGGTTTGATTTTGACAAGTTGACTTGCCCGTGATTGTCGGTTTAGAGAATGCTAAACCTAGCCTCTAGTCAGCCGTAGGTTTTGAGTAGTTTCTCTCTAATTTAATTTTTAAATTGGCTGCACACCTAACTACGAATCCTCTAAAATAATATATTGCTGAAATTGAATTTTATTTTATCTGAAGATTTATGGGGGTGTTTGGGAGGGATTTTAAAAAGCGTTTTTGAAAAAAAAAGAAATTTTTTTTATTTTTATTTTTAATTTTAAATTAATAAAAATAATTTTATTTTTAAGTTTTTAGATTATTTTGTTGGGTTGATGTCAAAAATAATTTTTAAAAAATAAAAAAAATATAATTTTAATGTTTTTTTGAACGAAAATCATTTTCAAAAGCAACTGCAAACACATTTCTAAATATTCACTATTATAATATAGTTTTATATGTTTAATATTTCATTTAATTTAATATATATATATAATTTTATAAAACTAGTCTACATACATTTTTGATGTCATATTTAAACTTGACCTGACCCATCACTCTTACAATATAAAAAGTAATAAATAAATTAGTTAATTAAAAGATGATAAAAATAAAATTAGAATGGAAAGTACAATTTTATCATCACTATAGTACTTTACAATAACATGCTATATTAAAATTGAGCAAAATCACCCATATAATTTGAAAATTGTTATTTCTCCAATGAAATTAAAACAACAAAAATCACAATCTTGCCATCACCACAGTGAACTCTACAATAAAACACTGTAGCAAAAACTGTCCAAAATCACGCATGTAATTTCAAAAATTCCATTACTATATATTTCCGCACATATACAGTAATTATTAGGGTTTAAATGAAAACTCCATTTGTTGAGGACTCAATCACAAATAGGGTAATTGTTAGGGATATATTTGTCAACTCACGTCATGTTTCTTTTTCTTTTTCGTTTTCTTTTCTGAATAAGCTTGTTACAAAGCTAGCCCGAATGAGGCTCCTGACCCGGGTTCAATATACCAAACTCTACTTTCACCATTAATGGGAGGAACACAAACCTGAAATAGCGAATCTCGCTGTTTTGTGCATGAAAATTACTTAGGGTGTGTTTGACATTGCTTTTGCTTTTGCGATTGAGGTTGAAAAAAAGCAGTTTCAAAAAAAGCGCTTTTACTGTGGTTCAAAATAAGCAGTGAAGTGTTTGGTTAAAACTGTGGTTGAGTTGGAGGTTGAAAAAAAAGCAGTTTTGGGTGTTTGGTTACCAAACTTTTTATATTGCTTTTAAGCTGTGAAATTACTTTAAAGGGTATATATATATATAAATTTTTTAAATACTGTAAATTTAATAATTATAATAATATAAAGTAATTAATAATTCATGAAAAAACAAATATTATTTTTTATTCTCCCATCAAACTACTTGCAATTTCATCACGAACTAAATCGATACGTGAATGCCTCTGCGATCCCTTGCTATTTGATCGAGGAACAACATATGGTAACAATATCATTACTACCAACATCTGCGATCCAGTTGTAAGGATATAATTCCAATGTTAAATCCAGTTGCAAGTTTTTAATTCATAATCAATCGAAAAATAACAGGGTTGTGGAGTGCAACGAAGTCACGCGTCATTGTTTTTCATCAGAACGAATCTTTATCTATCTATCTATCTATCTATATATATATATATATATATATATATATATATATATATATATATATATTTTAAAAAATTAAATAAATTCAGAATGGGCATGTCCCAAACTAAATGGGCCGACCCAACCAATGTGGGCCAAAAGGGCCCAACTCTGCTGGACTTGGGCTGGGCCGGGATCAGCCCAGCCCAGCCCAACAGTTCAAATAACGCTCAAAACGTAAAAATGGTGCGTTGCACCCGTTGTTCTCTCAAGAATTTATTCTGCCATGTTACTGTTCACTTGAACAGTAACATGGCTGACTGTGACGAGAGGGTGAACGGCTGATACCTACAGGTAGAGGAGGCCGAGGTGGTTCTTCCTGTGGTGGTGACGTCTGAAATGGTAGCCTGTGGTGGCCGGAGGCAGCGTTGGAAGGTGGCAGTACTGTTCACCGACCACGATGAGAGCTTCAACGGAGGATACCGACGGGTAGAGGAGGCCGAGGTGGTTCTTCCTGTGGTGGTTTCATCGTAAATGGCGGTTTCATCGTAAATGGCGGTTTCATCGTAAATGGCGGCCTGTGGTGGCCGGAGGCAGCGTTGGAAGCTCTCGGCTTCCATGGCTGGCAAAATACCAGTTTTTTTTAATTATCGAACATGGATTTGTCAAGGGCAGCTGCACATTCTCACAGTTTTGCATGTAAAATTCTCAGTTTTGCATTCTCACAGTTTTGCATGTAAAATGGATTTGTATCGTCGTTTCAATAATCACGAATCGCAGATAAAAAAACATCAATTTCCAGCTTTCCATGAATCGGCATTTTGGACAGAATTTGGTGTGGGTCCCACACAATAAAAATGCTTTTTTTTGTTATCCAAACAGCACATTGTGGTGCGATCTGGCAATCATGGATCGCACCACAATGCCAAACACGCACTTAACCCAGACTAGACATTTACACGAGTGACATTCAAAAACTAACAATATATATACTTTCATTTTATGTTAAGAAAATCAAATCCATGATATTTTAATTTTTTTTTTGCATTATTAGTTCGGTTTTATTTTTTTAAATAAAAAAACCATGCCACCCTAAGATCTTTTTTTTTTTTATTGTGAAAAAAGAAGTAATCCAAAAAAAATATTACTATTATTTTTTTAAAAAAAGATGATAATCCAAGCTTCGTACATATTATTCCAACATCCAGGCACATGCTTTGCTAAAATGGAAATAAAAACAAATAAAGAAATAATTATTTCATGAATTCCTGAGTGTGTGTTCATGTTTGCGGAGCTTTAAATAAATTAGAGGAAAGGAGAAAGCAGCTTTGAAAGTTAAGAACAATTCACGTGGAAAGCCCGTACAATCGGTCAGTCAAGTAACCATAGCCATCGAAACGGCACATTCAGAGTGATACTGAGGCATTTCAGCCAGAATTTGATCGAAAAATCTGGAATACACCGCTGTTTATCTTGTTTTTTTAATTGGTACAAAATATTTCGGCCGAAACGAAACCGGCAACCTTGGTTTATGCAGCCGCCACCTGCATAACCTGAAAGATGCCAAAGCAGTTATAGCAAATTTGCTACATAAACTGGAATTAAAGGGTGTTCCCAGATCATTGAAAACTCACGAGGGTTATGACAAAGATGTCAAATACCTTTTTTGGATCCATGAAGGAATTCTAGTCGATTACACTAGATGAAGTGAGCACAGTTCTTGTTGATCCAGACAATTGTAAGTTGAGCCCCAATACATTAACAGAAACTTAGAGATACACTTTACTGGTCCCAAAATTCATAAACTGAAAATACATTTCCCAGAAAGTAAGAACTTGGCTGAAAAAATCAAACAGAAACTCTTACAACTTGATTTTAAGTGTCTGTATCTGATGTCAACCAGCAGCAGCATGTTACGCTGTGAAAACCACAAAAGTTAGACTCAATGAATTATTCCATATTTGTTAAATTGGAAAAGGATTCAAACTTGCAGCATTGACCAAAAAAAGGATAAAAACTAGTAATTTTTGTTCAGGACATGAAAACTGCAGGCTATGCTGGTATTAACGTACCTTTAGTTTCGGGTAAGTTTCGCCATTCGAATTTTGCCAAGTAATTGCAGATGAAACAAGTGTAGATGAATTTGTCTGCAGCTTAGCATCAAAAAGAGTTGCTCCATTAAACTCTATGAAGAATTTTCGCACCCGATAATTCGGAGTACTGCAGTGCTTCGACAAGTTGAAGGCAATAGCATCCGGAGTCCACCTTCACAGAAAAGTTCCTTTCAATGTCAGAGAACCCATAAAAGAAAACAATATTCCTTGCCGCGCATGCTTGAATTAAATCTTGCAGAATAGTATGTGATTGTTACCTCCTATCATTGCGTTCATCAAAAGTGGAGCATGGCTCGCCATCTCCACAATATCGCTGCAATGGAGAAATAAAAGCCTCCTGGAATTTTCATGATGAGTATGGAAACACATAAAGATACTTCGGCCATGACATCAAATTTGAACCAGAACCATCTTGGTGAGCTGGGAGCCTTTTGAGCTCACCATTTCAAACGTGTTCTTTATTTAATTTGTTCACCCCCCCTCTCCAACAGGAAACGAGAGGGGGAAGGCATCAAATATTTTCGATCTTGAGCACTGTTCATACAGCATTGTCTCACAGGAATAATCCACATGATTGATGTTATTTTCCTGCTTGAAAAAGTCGTGTTAATACTATCACCCATGCCAAGGTCTGCTGCCTACGCCCTCACTGCAAAATAATTACAATGAATTCAACTCTCAATTTCATAAGCATCAAGCATTTAGCATTGGATTTTTTAGTGTTACTGCCACCATATCATACCTTAGCATCAAACATAATTATAGTAAACAATTTGCTAAAACTATCATTAATGGTGATCATATATCCCCTTGTACACATGATCTCAATCATCCTGCCTAGTTGCCAATCACAAGAAGTTTAATTCCCAGTGTACACATGATCTCAATCATCCTGCCTAGTTGCCAATCACAAGAAGTTTAATTCCCAGTGTACAGCATAAAACTTTAAGAAACGGAGTTTTTTTCTTGAAAACATATCATACATGTATTCAACAAAGAAAAAGACATGCAATCCTATTCCACAGACAAAAGAAACTATCCGAAAACACAAAATGATAGCATAAATATATTCAAAGTTATTTAATATGAAAATTCAAATGCATTTAATCACTTGGAGAATCCAATACCTTTCATTGCTTAACTATGATCAACCACAAATTTATATAAGCACTTGAACATAAATTATCTCAAAAAATTGATGCAAATTCTAGAATACTGAACATTTAAGATCTGAAGTTCTTTTCCAGGTGACATCCCATTAATAAATCACCCAGACCCACAAACATATCAAAACATCAAACAAACATGCAAAAAAAAAAAAAAAAACTCGATGGCATTACTCACATATTCTTTTGTTTTCATTTGCAAAAGTGGGAGTAGCATCCATCCTCATACAGATATGCACAACGACCAAGAATAGTAAATACAGTAGTCCAAGGATTATTTTTACAAAAATTAACACATGAAGATATCTGGGTTGCTTGAAGCAATAGTGTCTTTGAAGTCATTCAAGACGATACAAATTTAAATAAGTTATAACTTACTGAAAATTTGAATAACTTTCATCAGGTAATCTTTCCAACAATATATTTATATAACCTAGAATAGGTGAATGCCAGTCCTAAAATAGTAACTAACTACATGAAAGAAAATCAAGTGAATATTGTTAAAATTGTGACAGGATCGAACTAAGAAAAGTCAGGTAATAAGTGCACCATCAACTAGCAGCACTGGGTACGGAAAATTTACATCACCTCTTCACCTTGACAGCGTTCAGATTTACCAAGCAACTTATTCAAACCAAGATTGCCATGCCATCATTAGACAACAGATCTCCCATAAAGGTTCTGGTGTGGGCATCTGCAGAGAATCCTCTATCAAACATTTCCTGCAAAAGTTGTTTTGCCTGTGAAGCGTCGTTGTTCCGGAGAAATCCTCGGACAATAACATTGTAGCACCAACCATCTGGTGGGCAGCCATCCCTTTCCATTTGTCTGAGAGCTTTGCATGCTTCATCTAACAATCCTTCTCTGCAGAGTCCACAGATTATTGTTGTCCAAACCTGAACATTTGGCAGCAATCCTTTGACGTAGAGTTCCGAAAACAGCTCCCTTGCACCTTCAAGCTTCCCAGATTTGCACATGGCATCGATTAAGATATTATAGATCATCAAATTAGGCTTCAAGTGACTATTTTGCATTTCTCGAAATAGTTCCAATGCCTGATCAATGTAACCTTGTTTGCTTAAGCCATCAAGCAAAATTGAGTAGGTTATTAGATCTGGGGAGCTGCCCTGGGCATGCATATCCTTGAAAAGAAACTTTGCTTCCAAAATTCTCCCCACTTGACACAAGCCACTTATAAGAGTGTTGTAAGTAGCAGTGTTTGGAATCAAGCCTCGAAAACTTATTTCATCGAAAAGCTGTTTTGCCTCATCGATCCTCTGGGCCTTACAACATCCATTGATCAGTACATTGTAGCTAAGAACATCAGGTACGCAGCCCTTGGTTATCATCGCATCGAATACCTTTCTAGCTTCAAAAACTCTGTTTTGCAGAAGATATCCATTCATCAACGAGCTGTAAGTCACGGTATTAGGCTCCACACCCTTTTCAATCATCGTCTTGACTATACCTTCAGCCTCTGGAATCTTTCCTTTTTTACAAAGAGCATCGACCAAAATGTTGAAGGTAACAACATCTGGCATGATGTTCAAACTCATCATTTCATTGACAAATGCTGGAGCCTCCTCCTGCTGGTCTGAATTGCATAAACCATGCATTAAGGAATTGTAAATGACAACATTTGGCTGAATCCCTTTACCCTTCATCTCAGAGAAGATATTCAAAGCGTCTTTCACCAGTCTATCCTTGCAAAGTCTATCAATAATCGTTATGTATGTCACAACATCCGGTTGGCAACCTGCGTTGTCCATTTTCTTTAGCAATTCAACAGCGTCAGGGGTTTTTCCAATCTTACACAAACCTTTTATAACCGTTGTATAAGTATGTAGATTAGGTCGATATCCTCTTTCCACCATCTCATCAAAAAATTCCACAGCACGAGCAAATTTACCCTCAATACAGAGCCCATTAATTAAAGTACAAAAAACCACAACATTAGGTTCAAAACCAAGCTTAATGATTTTCCCAAAGACAGAGAACCCAAAATCGACGCGTTGCAAGCGACAGTAGCAATTAATCAAAATGCTAAAATGACACACGTTACGTTCGATCTGCAGCAGTTCAATTTGTTTGGACAAAGAAAGCACAGTCCCATAATGTTTGATTCTGACAAGAGCTGATAAAAAATCATTAAATTCGACAATAGGAGGCGGGGGATGCATATGAACCATGCCATCGAAGCGACACAAGGCATCTTCCATACTGGTAAAAGAACATCCCTTTTGGTACTTCTGCCCACCACTACCACTGGAAGTATGAAGAAAGAAAGCCATACCCATTTCAGTTAGGCTCCTCTGAGAGGGAATCCCAAAAAGGATCGAAGCTGAAGAAGAAGAAATAGCCATTAACACCCTTTGCCGCTTCATCGCCATCGCCATGCCAGAGAAAGGGAGGTTGGGGCGAACGGCTAAAACTAAGAAGAGAAGAGGGGGGGAAAGTCTTAACCTAGTCTGAAAACGGTATCGTTTCGCCTCAAATCTTTCCTGCAGTATTATTATAGAGTACTTGTGAGACCTACATTGAACAGTAAATAAATAAAAAAATAGTTTTCTAGTATGCTGACGAGTTCGACACCATGCACGATCTCCAATGTTCTCCCAAGTCAGCTTAAATTCAGAACAATTAAGAGAACAATCAGGAAGAAGAAGCACGAGAATCAATCCTGCTTGACCTCCCTCAAGCAAAATGCATGGTTTCGAACCAAAGTTTTTGTTTTTTCAAATGGAATAAAATATTTTGGTTTCGGCCGTTTCGGAGTTGTACTTATTCAGAATTCTGCAATATAATCTAAAAAAAATAATAAAATAATTTTGTTGAAGAAAATTATGAGCATGTATAATATTACGAGAATAACATCATCAATCTTGCAAGGTTATTACATTCTCTGATTGCTCTTAAATTTTAATATAATATATATAAATATGTCAAAAGACTCATCGTATAATTTCATCTCAATCTAATGATCGGATTAAGAGATATGATTGATATTATAAAATTATTCATTATATAAAAAAATATATTGTTTGGTCGAAACAGAACGGACGGAACAAAACCGGATCGATATCTCGAGTCATGGTTTTCTGCATACCTCCAAAAATCATTACCAAATTCTTGACTGTTCCATTCTTGAAATGTCAAGGCCATAGTCGCCGAGAGAGTTAGACAAATCCAAGTGTCCCTCCCAGTTTTCCTGAATAAAAGTTGTGAAGTTCTCTTGAGTAGTTAGAGAGGGCGAGGAGATCTCTGCTAACTCTTGTTCAAACAGTTCAGCTCAACTAAGATAGGGTGATAACCAGATCTAATCCGAGGCTAGCCCTGAACCAAAATCTCATGACATTGTATTCTCCAAGCCTGATTACCAAAAGTCGAGAAAAATCCAAGTGAAATTGTATTCTCCAAGCCGAGAAAAAACAATGTCATGAGATTTGGTAAGGAGATCTCTGTTACCTCCTGTTCAAACAGTTCAGTTCAACTAAGATAGGGTGATGACCAGATCTAATCCGAGGCTAGACCTTAACCCAAATCTCATGGCATTGTATTCTCCGAGCCTGATTACCAAAAGCTCTATCTAACCCCTTACAGACCCGTTTTTGCTCCACAGTAACCATAAACCACCTGTTTTATTACCTTGAGCTTTCACTCTGAAACCAGTATCAAAATTTTTGCTCCTACTAGAAGTTGATGCAATTTCTCTTGCAGGGCTTTCCTTAAACTCTCAAAATTTCTCCCAACATATATATTATCTTACACATTATTACAATGTACTTATGTACAGCACTTGCAGAAACAACTGTTGTCCTCAACTGGAAGAAGCTGAGAGAGAATTAATAAACAGTATTTGTTCTCTGAAATCTCCTTCTTAGTAGACTCTTGATACGTGAGAAACAGCCTCTGGGTGCATTTTCTCCTCGTGGAGATAAAACAGTCCCACATCTTCTGCAAACTTGTCCAGAGCTCTCTGCAAATCCTGGTGGCTCTGCTGGCATTAAAAAGGATTGATTCAAAACAGAGGTATCCGCCTCTTGGAGGTGAGTTCTTGGCTCTGTACCTGCTGCCAAAAGAATGGCGGCAAGTATAACAACAATGATCTGAAAAACGATGAACACCAACGTAAGTTTTTTCCCATTTCCTCAGGATAACGCACTAAACACTCTGATCACAGAAAGTTCTGATAACATTATGTTCAAAATGAGTACTACTACCATGAACTATCAAGCCTTGTGTCTTGGAATTTACCTGAGCTACCAAAATCAAAAGCATGATTGCGCGGCTTATCTTTACATGGATCGACACAAGAATCTCAAAGTCTGTGTTTTTCTGGCCAGTATATGTACTAATTTGCTGTGATAGGAGACGAGGATAAATAGTCTCGATCAGATAAAATACCGACGAATTGTGTAGAAAATAAAAGCAGCTCATGACCAGCATCCTGCATGGCACCATATCAAGACTCGAAAAAGTTGGTTCATGGCTCGTATGGAGTGTGCGAACCAAATCACTTAAAAGTTTAAGCTATTAGATGAGACCCCAGAATATGATTTATATTATTCTCTAACACCCTCCTTCAAGTGAAAGCTCTTTGGGCTTGAAACTTGCATACACCACACACCACCTTGTGCTTGATTTTTATCAAATAGAATAATCGTTGTGAGATTCGAACTCGTGACTGTTGGGTCAACAAGATTCTAATATCATATTAAGAAATCAAATCACCTACAAACTTAAGTTATTAGATGAGAGTCAGAATATGATTTATATTATTCTCTAACGAAGGTATACTTGATTTCAGTCTGTTTTGCAGAACATGTAGTTAGGGGAAAAGGGGTGTGGGAACCACATCTGTCCTTCCTAGCATCAAGATAATGAGGATTTACCAATAACTAAACCGTAGATTCTGAGTCTTAAACTGCTTGAAATAAGCTATGCTCATAACTATAGATAAGTAATTTAATTTAATTTACTTTTATCCAGTTTATATCATTGCTGAAGGTTCATTCGGAAGTTTTATGAACATGTTTCTAAGAGCATCTCGTGTATCAATTAATTCAAATAGAGCAAGCATACCTTTCCCCAGTCTATCTTGAAGAAAATTGCAACGATGACGGCAACTTCAAGGAAAAGAAGGCAGCAGATGGCAACAATATACTAAAATTTAAGTCGAGGAAAGGAATCATAAGTACAAATGTTATTAGCAAGAAATCCCAATAAAGGAGAACAGCGATAGAAGCATAGAAAGTGTGCTTATTAAGAATATCATCAATGATTAAACAGTCCTCGGAAATGACGAAGCCTGGAAAATTTTAGAGGTTCTTTTCTTCTTCTAGTCATGATAAAGCTAATTAGTAGAAAGGATACGAAACAAAGGGTGGAATTGCTGATGCAATTAGTTATAATATAACCACCGATGGTGCTTAAGCAGACCACAATTCCCACTCCTAGAAACGTGTATATAAACCTGAAAACATAAAAGAGTAGCTTGTCAGACGCTGAGTAACCCTTGCGTGGGTTAATTTCCGCAGGAAAAAGCTGTTTTCATGAAATATGATTCGAGAAATATGTATGATTGGAAACCCACCATGGTTTTAGAGGAGATGAGCTGCGAGGGAACTCGGCAATACTTTCATCCCATTTCTTTTGTAGCCAGAGTGAGTATATGATCATTCCAGCCCCACACAGGAGCATTACCAGGTTAACTATCCTGATCGAGTTGCGCAAGCAACACCTCGCACACCTTGCCATTGCTGGTTTTGAATCTACCTGTATCGAGCAGCTATCACAACCATGGCAGGCAGTAGAATACTAAGCTCGTTCCAGGCTTATTCTTCATCTGAAATCCCAGCTATCACAGCCATAGCAGGCAGTAGAATATCATCTGTTGATGTTGTTTTTGTGGTCAAGAGAGACCGGATCGAGGAATGACCAGGTGGTGATTTTCTGCATGCGAGAGGCTGGGATTTGCAGTTCGTTGAAAGTTAGATGAAGGATGGAGATGAGAAAATACACGGTAGACACCAGGTTGAAGACAACCTAACAGTCATGGGGTCATCGAGCAACATGGGGGGTGTGCCCTTTAATTTCCAAGATGCGATTCTTTTCACGAAGACCAGACGTCGAGAAAATTAGCTTCGGAATCGGTCAAAACCAATACTTGGTCTCCCAACCAATACCTTTAACAGGCAAAACACAAAACCACGTACAAGAAACATCAACATCGACTCATTATATATTATTCTAAATAGTCTAATAACTTGGTCTAATATAAAAATATTAAAAGATATATTGAATATATTGGTTTTGAAAGTTTCGACCAAGTTAGAATTACAAGTTTCAGTGGAGTATCAAGAGAAGATTATAGTATATCTTATCCATGTACAAGAGAAGTGCAATACAATTTTATTTGAGCTATGAAATGAGGGCATAGAAGGAAACAAAAGAATCCTACTACAACTTGGAAACAACATGCGTGACTAACTTTTCCTTTTGTTTCTAGGATTAAAAGGGTGCATAGAAAGCTATAAATAAACCTTGAATCAACTCTATAATATTTATTTTCTTCTTTTCTTCTCATGGAAGAACATGAATTTAATATTAGAGATTTTATTTTATTTTGTTAGCTATAGCTCAAGACTTGTTTGAGCTTAATTAATACTTTGTTTTCAGCTGGGATCCACAGTTTTGTGTTTTGGGTCAATTTTGAGTGGATATCATATAAGTCCACATGAGGGGTCCATTAGGGTTAATTTTTCAAGAACTATTTTAACTCTTGTAACCAAAATATCTGCAAACTTTGATGATTATTACTACTGAATTTTCAGTTTCAGTTTTAACGTGTGAGAGTGATTCTCGCATTCTTCAATTCTTGAAAGAACTGAATCTGACTTATCGAAGATTAGCTAGCTTTGTGGAGACATTCTACTCATTCCAATAGTGTTGGTGCTTTGGGGCAGGTTTTTATTATGTCACAGTTTTATCAAACTTATTTTGGTTTTTTTATAATCAGATCTCAATCTTACTTGTGAGTTGCGTGACCACATGATCACAAAGTTCGCTTCACAGTGTAAATTAACAGGCAAGGTTTCATGTTTTTTTGGGGGGAAATCCAAATTTACAATCAGAAATAACAATCAACAAAATCAGGGACAAAGGCTTACGAGGACTTTAGTTTTCACCCAAGTTACTTACTATTTAATGTCATTTGTTTGAAATAATTAATATCTATTAATTTTAGAATATATACATATGCGGGCATATATTTTTTTCTCAATAAAAAAAATATATGTATAAACTTTCTTGATGTGTTTTTGTAAAAAATCAAAAATCAAATGTATGCATGTAATTAAATAAATCAACAAATACACACACAAAAAAAAATAGAGAAGTGGTATTAATTTAAATTAAAATTAAAAATTAATCTAAAAAAATATTATTCTAAAAAAAAGAAAAAGAAAAGTTACGCATTACCAGGCATAGCAAGTCAAGTCAACCCATTAGGCTCATTTTGTTAGGGCTCGTGACAGAGTCGTATGCTTGGGCTTTTTTTCTCACATATGGTGAATGACAAGTCATCCGGCCCAACTTGTTTTTTTTATATAAAATAAACAATGTGTTGCATATTGAGGTCAATAACGCATCGTTTGACTTTTCTCAAATTTCAGCTACTATGGTGGCCAGAAAATCAAGGCTTAAGGTTTTTTAATCCAAAAATCTATTTTTCAATCTAATATTTACTCAAAATACCTATAAAACACCTTAGTAATCGTGATTAACATATCCATGACCTTAAAAACTTGTCTCAAAAATCAAAATCAACTCAAAATCAAAAATCTACCTGAGCTAAGTTCTAATTTTTTTCATGAAATTTATAAGAAAGAAAATATCTAATGTGAACTCCAGTCATAAAATAGAACCATTATTTTGGTGATCTAAATTAGTATCAACAATATTTCTCTCTTTACCACTGGAATCCAACAACCTCTCTCTCTTTCTCTCTCTCTCTCTCAAATTGGAAACTAAAAAATAATAATAGCGAGCTTTTGTACCAAAATTATATCGAAAATATAAAAATATGTATAATTTTAAAGTATGCGCAATAAATTAAACTTTTCTTATGACTTTTGAAACTAGTATCTATTTATAGGGTCTTTTCTACTGTGATCTCATGTCTCCCCTATCTTTTAATTTTATCCTTAGTCAATAAAATTGACTCAATTGCGAATCTAACCCAAAAATAATGCAATAGCACCAAAAACAATTTTGAAAACTAAATTGAAGAAAAAAACAGAAAAATTGTGAACAATAGATCCATAGAGAATTGTGAGAGGGTGTAGAGTATGAGCTCAATAGTAACCATCCCACTTGTTTTAGTTTTTTACTTAACTGGTTTGTTGTCCTGCGATCCACAACAAGTAAGATCAACATATTTTTGAAAATGAGAAAAAATTGTTCATGTCATAAGGAACTATTTGTTATTATTATTAAATCTAACTTAGCAGGTCAACCTTAAAACCTATTAAATCAACTCCTTGTCTCTCTTGAGTTTAAGATTAATTTGCATGAGGATTGTCTTGACATAACTTGGTTAACTTGATGAGTTCAGAAAAACATGGATGATAGGTAAAAAAATGTAGTTTGACCTTTAAAGAAATTAAAGATAACGTCTTTTTATTTTAATAATAAGACGACAACGTACTAAATCGACCTAGGCTTTGTGGTTGTCAAACTCACAAATTGGATGGTGGATCCTACCAAGTTTAATTTTAAAAAATGATATAAAAACAAGTCAAGTCAATTTGAATTAACTTGTTAAGCATTATTCTCGAGTCACGAAGTTAGGATAACTTAATCAAGAAATTAAAAAGAAACAAATCATGAAGTGTAATTCTCAATCAAACACAATATTAAATTATGAAATTAGAAAAAAAAAATTAATTAATTAATATATATATATATATATATATATATCGATCAATTGGACTAACTCATTAAACTCACAACTAAAATCATGAGAATTGATAGCTAAAGGTTGGTTGCTATTAAACTTTTTTTATTTATTTATGTTGTATTTATATTAGAGAGTAAGGTGATGTTAGACGAATATATAAGAACTTACTAAATTAGTTTTCTATTTTGAATGCCCACCCATCTTGATTGGTGTAAATTTGTCAATATATTGTTTGGTAAAGAGATTTCATGCCAAAAGATTTTACCATTTTCATGAAATAATTTTGTTGTCCCGCAAATGCAATAGAATTAACACCATACATTGTTTTTTCTTTTCTAGTTCATTGATTTCACAAAAAAATAGTCTTTTTTTTTAACTATATCTTAAAATATTTATAAATGTAATTAATGCTATCTTTGAAAGTATTTTGTATTTGAAAATACATTAAAAAAAATTAATATTTTTTTTAATCATCAACACATTAAAACAAAACGATCCTATAACTTTTAAAAAATAATTTGAAACAAAGAAAAAATCAAAAACATGGTCAAAGACCTAAATAAGATCTGATTGGGAGTATAGTTAAAATTATTTTTCAAAATATTTTTTGTTTAGAAATGCATTAAAATATATTTTTTTTTAATTTTAAAAAAAATATTTTTGACATCAATATTAAAATGATCTAAAAATACCAAAACAATTCAATTTAAAACAAAAAATATAAAATTTTTATTTTTTTCTAAAACACTTTTAAAACAAATATGCTTAAGAGTGTGTGTGTGTGTGAGAGAGAGAGAGACCTACCATCGAAAATGAATTGTGCTTGTAAATCAAAAATGAAATATGCACAAGGTTTAAATTTATTGTCAAATTAGCCTCCTCCTTTAACATAATATGAACTAATACCTACCAAACATGAAACATTAATCAGCTTATACAGGACTAAATAAAATAAAACCTATAAAATACATGATACAAAATCTTAGTCAAACATGATTTCACTAGAGGCAATACATGATACAAAATCTCAGTCAAACATGATTTCACTGGATGCAAATTCTAAGAAGTTATGGGCCTCATTCCAGCTTTATCCGATCCATTTCATTCATCACCCCTTCAAGCTGTATCATATAGAAGGGAAAGGGGAAAAAATCATGACAGGAGAAGATCAGCATTGGAATAAGATTGGAGCACCAGCAAACAAAGAAAATGAGCATACCTTGACAATTTGCCGCAAAAAGTAATCACCATATCGCCTCACCGGTTTGGTGTCAACAACATGAATCATGTCCTGCAGTGACAAAACGATTCAGGACAAACAAACAAAGTTTAAAATAAATACCACCAACTACACTTTGTGCTTTATAATATATCTACAAGATAAATTAACTTGCATTGCTTAGTTGAATGCAATCACCAAAGGCACACATCAAACGAATCATATAAATGTATGGCCTATTGTGTGGACAACTCAAAGGAAGCTATGATAACAAGAAGAATTGGTTGCCCCCAGAGTCAATTATCATGACCAGAAAATGAGCAAAAAGCAGTGATTATGTGCTTTTTGTTAGGCTAGCATGGATCAGTTATGCAAGTTGATAAGGATTTTACCAAACACAGATATGACTTTCTAATGAAAATATGAAAGGGTCAGTGAATTGTTTATCAATGTTGAGAATAAAATCAACAAGTCCAGGTAGTTGCAGACTATGGAAATTCCAAAAACATGTTATTGCGTCAATTCAAAATCATGTGAAATTTTCAAGCACAACTTAATAAAAAGAACTAGACAGCTTAATCACATACAAAAAGACATACATCATCAATGTAGAAATCCACATCAGCATTAGATATTATCTTTCCCTCAGAATCAACAGCATGAGTCTTGTGCTTGTATGTCATCAGGATAGTCCTGTAAGGTGTAATAGCAGCAGGTTGAAAAAATCATTTCCAGTCATCCAAAGTTTAAATGAAATAAGCCCACAACTAAACACTCACCTTAGAGTTGGTTCATCAACTTCCATGTAATTAGCAAGCTTCCCAAGGGATATAGTAGAATACACTTTCAGGAAGGTTCTAACACCTGACAACAATTGTTGCTGTTTTACTTCATAAAGAAATAACTTCAGTTGCAGTCTGTAAGCATCCTACAGAGATAAATATCAATTTGTAAATATCAAACAGGTGCACAGGCACAGAAGAACCAAGAAAACTACCCCAAGTGGGTCAACCGCCACAAATGCTTGATTTAGCCATTTCAAAACATGAGAATATATGAAAAGGAAACAAAGGGAATGACATTTCCTTGATATTCAGCCATCATTTTTAAGAGAATAAAGTAAGAGGAAATCCTTATTTCCCAATCCAGATAACTAACAATGCTTAGATAAACAAATCGCAAAACCAAGTGGGACTCCCTCAGTCTTGTAATGCATGTGGTAAATGTTTGTGTACTGAAAGCTGATGGATACAATAGCAACAGTATTTTAGGTACAGCAGGAGCAAAACCATTTGGAATTTATAAGTGCTATCATTATCCATATAAAGCATATCATAAAATGAATTGGATGATATTATGAAAAATACTTTTTGGAAAAAAAATGCGTTGCTTTAGCCTGGTGAGATCCCTCCTGCTGCTAATTTCTCCCCCTCCAATCCTATTTCTGGAAGAAAGTAGATTCTAAGCATCTAATTTAATATTGTGTCAGCATATGCATTTATTATAACAAAATTCTTTCAGCAAACTGCAGCATATCTTGACATATGTAATGAAATGAAGCTCATTCAGTGGTTCCTCACCATATACATATCATGAAAAAAAAAATTCTACAAAGGTTAGCTGGTCAACCAAAAAAAAATTGAATATATAGTCCTATTCAAATATTTCTAAGCAGCTCAGTTCATATACATAATATTTAATTCACATGTGATTTCCATATATGCTAGCTGGTCAACGAAGGAAAGAGTATCAAAAAATATGTTTTCTGTTCAAATACTTCTCAGTAGCTCTGCTCAACATATGAAATGCGTAATGCATACCTGGTTGTAGTTTACAAGAGGCTCTTCAAAACTTGGAGCTGAGGGAGTAATGAACTTAGGGCATGCATATGAGAAGAGCTCGTCATAGATAGCAAAAGCCTCGTCATCATATCTTTGCATTCTAGCCATCTTTTCACCATACTTCTCCCTTAATTGTGCATTGACTGTCTCGTCAAGAAGCTTCACTTGTTGGCAAAGAGACAGACAAATTGCCAGCAAAGCATACATCTGCTCATTCTTCTTTAGTATCTGTTCATACTGTGAAGATTTGTGATGATACTGCTTAGTCTTGTATATGTGCAGGAGAATTTTATTGAATTCACGAATAGCATCCACATACCTATTAAAAGAAACAAAAAGGACAGAAAAAAAAATGTTTCATTCAGGTGAAGCCCAGAACACCATTATATATGCAAAATGATAGTTGTGGAGAACAACGGATCTAACTTAAAAGACTCAAATCATTTTATCATTGAGTTGGAGAGGGGATAGTGGTGAATGATTGCATGTTTAGTTGTGGCTAAACAGGATTACTTTTTGTCTAAGAATACTCTACTACCTCAATTTCACATCGATTTTTTTTATAAAAAAAAATGTACTTCATACAAACCTTCCTCGCAGTGCAGCACCATACCTTAGACTGAGAGTTTCTAATACGAAGGGCTTGAGCAACATGGGTGAGATCAAAGACAATAGAATGACAGAGATGGAGTTCCAAAACATGAAAATGTAAGGGAAAAAACAGAGCAAATTTATTAAATTTATGCTGATGAACAAAACATAGTTAGAATGTACCTCCTCAACATAAGATTGGCAAAACCATAATGGTATATTGCAGTGATGTGGCTTCCAATAACAGTGGCATAGACACCCTCTTGACTAATGTCAATAGGAAGTAAGCACTTCAGGCCAGTATGATAGTCACCCAAGAGGCAATGAACTCGCAGCAAACCAACCGTGCTGAAATATCCCAAAACCTTCAAGACATTACTGCCACCATTGTAATCATACCCATCAGTAGCGGTGAACTGTTCAAGACCTTCCTTCTCCCTCTCTAGTATCTGAATGATCGTCGACTTTTCCACCAGTGCTTGCAAGAAGTTCAGCACTCCATACACATTCCAAGCCTGTAAGTAAGAAGTTCTTTAATTCCAATCCAAAACTAAAACAAAAAAATGTAACAATATCCCAAGTATGATTGCACGAGCGTGGTAATTATCAAACTATGGCATCCATCAACATAAGCAACAGAAGGGTTTATGCTGATTCCACCTTAATCCAAACTCCATTGCTCAAACGTGTTTGCATTAGTGAAGAGACAAGGTTCATTATTCCCTAAAAACAACCTATCTAATTATAATTTTTCCTCTTTCTCTGTTGCTATCTCCTCAATTTGTATTAAGGTAAATTCAAATTTCTCATCCCAGTCAACAACAACAAAAAGAAAACACCTCCAGCTTCCAACAAGTAACAGCCACAGATAACACTACACTTAACCATTGTTTCTTTCATTCCAATGCACCCAACAAAGAAACAATGCAGCACTCAAACTACCATACCCAAATAACAAGAAACAGAAGCTTTACCTGATCAAATTGCCTCAAGAGGGCAATCTCTTGCTCGGTCTTGTTCTTCATTTTAGCTCTATACTGACAAAAACTCTGAAACTGATACACAAACTCATCCACCATATCCCATAACCACTGATTCGGCAATTGCATATTCAACGATTCACGCAACACCACCTATCCAATCAAAGCAAAATTAAATACATTACAAAAAAAATATCAAATATAAAAATGATCATAGTTATCACATTACAGGGGAAAAAAAGAATTACAAACATAAATAAATAAAACAAACCTGAAAAAGACTGCAATAATTATCCCAACTATCAATCCGCTGTTTAAGCGTAGGAGAAAGTCTTGCATACAAATGCCTAAACCACATCTCACGATAAAGCAAGCAAAAAACACGATCATTGTCGACATAAGTAGCCACCGCATCGACTGAAGGCCAAGGGCTGTCTTTGAAAAAGCGGTCGGAAAGTGTTTGGAAAGAGGTTTCGTACATCTCGTAAATTTCGTACACGTTCTTTTCTCTTATGTGCCTGTATAAGTGTGTTACGAAGGACTTGACGGAGTCCGGGACGAAGTTTGGGTCGTAACCTTCTGGACCGGTTTGTTCATCGTGTCTGGTCGGAGCGTCGTCGTAGTCATAGGTTGATGCCATGATAGTGGACTTTGGGATCGGAGCAAGCAGATTGGGGGAAAGATAGAAAGGGCGAAAGGGAGGTGGGGGGGGGGGGGGGGGGGAGACTTGAGAGAGGCAGTGAATTAGTAACATCGGGCTCTTAGCCCGTTTTGATAAAAAAATAATAATAAAAGCCCATTAATATTTTCCTACCCATACAAATCATAAAACCTAGTTATACAAATCATTAAAAAATATCCTTAGATACTTAAAATTACAATTAAATAATTGTTTGACACTGTATTTTAAAAATATTTTTAAAAAATAAATAATATATTTTTATTTTTTAGTTTAGATTAATTTTTTTTTTGTGTTTTCATGTGTTGATGTAAAAAATAATTTAAAAAAATATAATTTTGATGTATTTTTAAATGAAAAGTATTTTTAAAAATAATTGTAACCACACTATCAAACAACCACCATAACTAGCAGCGCAATCACAATGAAATTATTGATTTACCCTTTTAAAAACAAAGAATTTAACATGTAAAAGTATATCTTAGCGTTTTTATTGTATAGTGTAAAATGTTTATGTCCTTATGAGGAGTGATTTTGGATTTTAATATTTATGTACAGTGTAATTCCATAATAACCTTTGGGCCAGGAGTATTTTTGTTCTTTCGCCTTAGATTTTCTTGTAATTATCATGTGGTAGAAAGGTATTCTGGTATCTATATTATTTTTATACAGTATATAATTACATAATATCTCTTAGGGTCAACTGTTTTTTGCGTAGGGTCCAGATGTTTTTTTTTAATTATTTCTTAACCTCTTTTTTTTTTTTTGCAATTTTATCCCTAGCTAATTGTTTGATTTCTTATATAACCAAAAGATAAATTTGGTATTATTTTGATAAAATAAATAGTGGAGAAAAAAAACTCAGTTATAATTCTCTCTTTTGATTGGTGTTTAGATTCTTTTTTTTAAAAAAAAAATATTCCATTCATTTGATTTTCTTATTTTATATTAAATATGGTGCTCATTTTCTTAATTAGACTTTATTTTTATCCTTTTCTTGTATGTTTTTTTTTCCTTTCAATTTTGTTCCTTAACATTTTAATGAATTCAATTTAATGAACAACATATTTATAACTCTATGAATTCAATTTAATTCAATAATTTTAATAAAATCTCACATTTGTAACCTTTTGAATGTCAATAATTGGATTCCATGACTTTAGCGCACAACAAAAAAAGAGAAAGAGATGATGAATTATTTACAGCCTACAATCTACGATGACTGCCTAAAAGGCCAAGTTCAGCAACGAGTGGTAGTCCCATGGACGTCATCATCAAAGCTGCCACGCTCACCATTCATCTCGTCACAGTATCGGCAACAAAACTGGATTCTGATAGAAAATCAGTGAGCACGACAAGATCCAGGCATCCTTGATTTTGTTCTTAAGTAAACCCTGCAAAAAACAGAGCAATGCCACCTGGCTTCAAGATCATACTCTTTGTCTGTTAGATGAAGTGCGAGTGATGTGAGGTGATTCTGAATAGCTGTCGGGTTCATCTTCTTCATCAGAAGATAAGAGGGACGAACCCATCCATGCCTTAAAACCTTCATTAACACGCCTTTCCACATCTGGAGTGACCACTAAGGTGTTGGTTTCCAACATTTCCAGGCCTAAGTTTCGACTGCCTGAATCACTCTCGTCAAGAATTAGAGCAGCTTTCCTTCTTAAGAAGATGGCAGTTCCCGCGTATAAAATGACTAGCCCCCATGTCGCGAACTCGTAGCACCAAAACAAAGGCAATGAGCAACTACTCCCCAGTGTCAGGAGGCTTGAACCAAGAAACAGAGCGAGGAGACCAAAGATAATGGCAAAGACACCATTCAAAATGGATAGACAACGCACCCCGCCTATATATTAAAAAAGATGGTTAGAAGATACTCAAATCAATTAAATAACTAGGCAACGCGTCCATGTAACATACAGAAAAGAAAATTCATGAATATGCAGTAAGGGCACGACTTAATCAAGTTAAGTTTCACTTTCCAGCAATACTATGGGAATCGGTTCAACAAACTGGAAAAAGAAAAGGAAGAAAGAAAAAGAGGTGTTAAGACCAGCATTGGCTTCCAGCATGCAATTGAGCAGGGCCAATCGTCCATGACAAAGACTATTCAAGAAGATCAGAAGTCAAAGGATGGCTGTCCCATTCTGATTAATTCTTTTAGATTCTACATCAATGGATCAACACAATTAGAGCATACCCCTTTTTGAAGCACAATAATTATTTTCAACCACCTTCAAGCATCCGTGTCTTGCTGGAGCAGAATAAGCAACATTCATCCCTGCACCATGCATAAAACCATGAGATTCTGGATATCAGAAAACACAAGAAACCAACAACCTGCCAACTCAACCTCAAATATTCCACCCTTAACACCAAAAACAAAGGA
The DNA here is from genome assembly GCA_027405865.1 of Salix purpurea. Taxonomy (NCBI): domain Eukaryota; kingdom Viridiplantae; phylum Streptophyta; class Magnoliopsida; order Malpighiales; family Salicaceae; genus Salix; species Salix purpurea. The sequence continues at coordinate 3,480,554 of JAOWLH010000023.1, forward strand.
ACACGGTAAATTAATTCGCAATCCAGGGACACCCAAGTCACTAACTATAGGAGTATTTTGTATGATCAAGAAGTTATCCCAGGCCCATCTCTATATCAACATCAGTCCAGAATTATTTTTTTATATTCCACACTCCATGTTAGTTAGTTGCTTCAACCAGTTCATGTCCAAGACATCCCAAGATTACACTTAATCCACTGTACCTCTCAAGTCTAAGCACAAAACAAAACGCCAGAGATTAATAAAGTACAACAGACAAGAAATGGAGATCTTGTTTACTCCGGTATCACTCCTTCAATCAGTCTAAAAGGCATTGCATATGTAACACGTTATGCAAATGGCCATACTCTCATTATTTCCTTTTCGATACTCAATACATTTTGTTAAACAGTAAATTTAAGCATCAAAATGCACGAATACAATAAGCCATTATCATTATTTGATACATTAAAAGTTAAACCAAATTTAAACTAATATCTAAACCATTTATTGAAGTACAGTTGCATTATATTCCATAACTGGACACAAATCAACATAAATAAACCAAATCCCATTAAAACCTACACCCAAAAACGGAAATCAAGTCTACAAAACGACTTAAAAAAAATGCATACCTGCAACAAGATAGGCTAGCGAAGCCAAGAAAACAATGACGGAAGGAACAAAAACAACCATCCAATAGTAATCAACAGTCTCCTGATCCGTCAAATAAAACGCTCCAGGAAACAAATCTGAATCCCCGCCATTTTTTAACGGCAATGGCTGTAATCTGTTACCGCTACAAAAAGGTCTCTTCCCATTATCGCCAGGAAACACAATTTTAAAACTCACTGTCGTCGAAACAAATATCACTAGGCATGTAATTCCCACTGTAGAAATCAGTAACGGTCGCTGTAATTTCGTCCATGCTTTGTCTTCTTCGCGAAGACATTCGTATTCGCGTTTCGGCATGAAGGCTTGTCGTAATGCATCGCTGATTAAAGCCATTTTTTGCGATCGGTGATTTTAGGGTTTGGGGGTGAATGGAAACAAAAAGGAAGCACGTGGTTTTGGATTTTGTGGGGTTTATTATTTAATTAAGCGCTAATTAAGATAATGATGTTAATTACTAGTCTAATTTGGCGGAGATACTAGAGCAAGAGAGTGGCGTTACGGTGGTGGTGTTCGGTTGCTTTAGCTGTTTTTTTTTTTTGTTTTTTCAGGTGTCGCGGGATTTGGCGGGGCTTCGCGTGCGGTGGGGCGTGTGATTCTTATAAAGTGGACGATTTGTGACTCCTGCTTTACGTGGATGGACGCTCCTTTATAAAATTGAACGATCAAATTTTTTGAAAGTTAATTATAGATTAGTCCCTGTAGTTATTAAATAAATTGATTAGCTCCTTTTGTATGAGAAATAATTTAATAGTCCCTATAGTTTATATCGTAGTTAAGGCTAACTTTTTTAGTCCCTCTATTAATTCTCCATTATTAAAAGCCTTTTTCTCAAAGTTAACAAGCTAACAATTTTATTTTAGCTCGAGGTCCATTAAACCTAAATCTAAAGATATAAGAATAGATTAAAAAAATAAAAGATGTGGAGTTTTATAGCTGACCCAATATTGTTTACACACACACACACACACAAAACATTATGGATCTATAGTGTATTTTTTTAGTAATTTTTTTTATCCTCAAAGTTTAATTTTGGATGATTTAATCCTAATTAAAGGTCAATTGCTTTTGATTCTTAATTAAGGATGATATTAGACGAAGATGGAGCAAAATGAAAAGGATGACTCGTTTAAGTCCATAACATGTTTGACAAGTTAAGAAACAACACTTGGATTATTTTTTATTAATAGTTTTTTTAATATGTTTTTTTTAAGTTAATGTTTCAATTAATGCTTTAATCACACAATTAGGATTTGATTAAAGCATGAATATATATATTTATTTTCCTTAATGAATGTAATAGGGTGCTTGACTAATGAGTGATGAAAATGAAAAATGTTGAGTTGTTAGACTAATTTGAAATTCTAGTAATATATTGAATACTAAAATGTTTTTTTATCATTTATTAATTAATGTTTGGTGTGGACGCAACACACACATTTGATTGTGTTCTGTATAGGGCTTTTTCAAAGTGTTTTTTTTTTGAAAATCCATTAAAACAATGTTTTTCATATGTAAAAAATATTTTTTTTTTACATTAAAACAAGGAGAGCAAAATGGCTAATCTGAAATTCTTGGAAAAAGTTTTTTCAGTCCTCATAATTTCATTTTTAATTTTTACATTCCTTGTATTTTTTTGTAATTTCAATTTTGATATAAATATTTTTTTTCTTAATTTTTTTTTTATCAATTTCACCTTTTAATATTTGGAGTTTTAAGAATTATGCTTTATAAAAAAAAAATTCTATTGTTTTATCTTGATCTCATATATGGGTTATAAGTTTTGTAGGCTAACCCAGGATAACTTAAGTCTATTTTTTTATTCTATTAAAATTCATGTTATTTTATCTTATCCTTTAAAATTATATTGATCACAAATTGAGTTTGATTTTTTTTTTCATTTTGCTTTACACGGGGTAGTTCTCTTCTCATGATTCATGTCGTGTGTTGGAAATTTAGCCCAAGTTAACCCAAATTGTTTTTCTTATTTTTTTTATAATTTTATTTCATTATAGCTCTATTGGATACTTTTTCAATCCTCATTTTTTTTTTGTTAATTGCAAACTTTAAAGACCAAATTAACAAATAATTTGACAAAATTGGTTAAAATATAATTATGTAGGAACCACAAATAGGGAAGATTATTAGGAATTTGGATCAAAGTTGTCAGTTTTGTTTTGATTGGTGTTTCATTTTTTCAATTGAAACAAAAAGTTTTGATTTCGAAACGTCATTTTAGGGTTATACTGTTTATATATATATATATATATATATATATATATATATATATATATATATATATATATATATATATATATATATATAGTGACAACAATTCGTCAGGCGAGAGATGAAAAACACAGTGACAACAATTTGTCCAGGCGATGGTAGATAAAGTCAAGTCACATCAGTGACCCACAACAATTTGTCCGGGCGAGAGATGATTGTTTTTTGTAGCCGAAACGGCACACATGAAGTAATACTGACATGTTTCGGCCGGTATTTGGCTGAAAAATCCAGAACGGGCTGAAATTGAAATCCAGATAAAAACAATGTTGTTTTGTCTTTTTTTTTAACTGGGACAAAATATTTTAAAAGATTCAGCCGAAACGAAACAAAACTGACAACTATAATTTGAATAGGTTGAGTTGGTAAAACAGTGGGAGGACCAAACCGAGATTTATAAAATAGTAAGAGGGTATAACTGTAGTTTATCCTTTCTATATAAATTTCCGCCGGCAAAATTTATACAGTTGCATTGACTTTTCCTTTGGAATCCAGTCACATGAAGTCACCAACGCCAAGCTTTAAAAACACTTGAGATCATCAAAATCAACCTACGATCAAGCCGCAGTTTGAAGAAACTATCTCATTAGTCTGTGGCCCCATGACCTCTCTTTCAACTTCTCTGCCAGAACCCAGTTTTCAGCACCCAGAAATTAGCAATCTGCCTGATCACCTGCATAATTCGTGTCTTATACCGAGAAATCTTTCATTTCAAAGACTTGGGATAGTTTCACAACAAAGGTTGTGTAAGAAAGTGAACATGGCTAGATGTTCTCATCAAGCTGAAGCTCTGGTTGGTAAGTTGTGTTCTTTGAAAACTCAAACTCAACTAGTCACCATTTCATGTGATCCTTTACTGGCTTCCTTAGATTTCAATTTCTACTCTGCAAATCATAGAATGTAAAGACCAGTGAGAAATTTAATACTGATATCTTTACTTTGCGGTGGCAGATTCTAAGACTCAAATCTCCGATGTTCCAATCCTAACCTGCTCAGTGGTTCGTCTTCTCTCTGTGTTTTTTTTTCTTAAAAAAACGGTTCACTGTACTTTACTGCTAAATATGAGTAGATTTTAACTATGGAGAGAGAGATTGGTGAAGATTGATTAGTCCTTGAAGCGATGCTATAATTGTGAATAAAAGTTGCATAGTTTTGTTGATCTGGGCTTAATTTAGTGTTAGTGGAGGACATTTCTGTTTTATATTAAAGATCAAAGGTCAAGATGTATTCCTTAATTGATTAGAAGCTTTTTTGGTCTGATTCGGAGAAGGGGAAGGCTTGGTTAATGGTGGCCATTTATATATGTTTTTGAAGGCTCTTGAAAGGCTAAAGGAAAACCGAGAAAATCAGAAAGGAAAGCAGCGATTCTTGGCCATGTACTCTAGCATTTTTGGTGGAATAACAACAGATACAGCAGCTATGGTGATTCCTATGGATGACCACATGGTCCACAGGGGACATGGTGTCTTTGATACTTCTGCAATAGTAGATGGGTTAGTATAATTTACTTTTCAGATGAATTATTACCCTTTCTTCTTGAATAGTCTAATACTGATATTGTGTTTAAGTTTCTAAGGATTCAATGTGACAATGTCTTAAATTTACAGTACAGCAAGCTCTTGAAATTTTGCAGGAAACAGTACAATTTTTTTCCCAGTTCTTTAATATACCTTTAAAATGCTGATTCTGTGCAGCCCTTTTAAATATATTAGTTTACCTCCCTGTTTCAGATGATTCTTTGAGAATTTTCTGCAATATATATGATAGAACAATCATCATCTAAGTTTTAAGGACAGGAAAATAAAACTGCTTTGGCAACTGAAAATTGAAAAACATGCGCTGATATGTTGATGAATCATTGATATTTCCATGTGAATTTCATCTATTAGCTATCAATCAAGTATTAATTGCTAATCAAGATCCTCATCTGTTACCCCATCTCAGGCACTTATATGAATTGGACCAACACCTTGATCGTATATTAAGGTCAGCATCCATGGCCAAAATTAATATCCCTTTTGACAGGGAAAATATAAGGAGAATCCTCATACAAACAGTGAGTGCTTCAAAGTGCAAGACAGGATCGCTAAGATACTGGCTCTCAGCAGGACCTGGTGATTTCCAGCTATCTCCATCTGACTGCCATCAGCCAGCTCTCTATGCCATTGTTATTAAAGATCAGTCTCCACATGATTCAAGAGGCATCAAGGTAGTAACTTCATCAGTCCCAATGAAACCTCCACAATTCGCCACCATGAAAAGTGTAAATTACCTTCCCAATGCACTTTCAAAGATGGAAGCAGAAGAGAATGGTGCATATGCTTCTATTTGGCTGGATAATGATGGATTCATTGCTGAAGGGCCCAGCATGAATGTGGCATTTGTTACCAAGGAAAAAGACCTTCTGATGCCCGCATTTGACAGAATTTTGAGTGGGTGCACGGCTAAGAGAGTTTTGACACTAGCAGAGGGACTGGTAAAGCAGGGTAAACTCCATGGAATAAAGATCGGTGATGTGACTGTGGAGGAAGGAAAGAAAGCAGATGAGATGATGCTTATCGGCAGTGGAGTACTTGTTCGCCCTGTGGTGCAGTGGGACAATCAGGTCATTGGTGATGGTAAGAAACTTCTATGCAATAAACTATGCATCCTTCAAACTGAATCTTACATGCAAGCATGATACTAGGTTGTCCTCAAGAAATCTCGCGTTTGAGTCAGACCGTGCACCTCTTGTAAGAGTCTAGGACAGCCGAGGTGTTACTCACTCACCTGGACCCACAAAATGTGCTTTCCGGGGAGTGAGGTTTCCTCAAATCCAAAAAAATATAAAAAAAATACTAGGTTGATATTGAGCCAACTTGGCTCTCAGATTCTTGTAAAATTTATCTAGATTTTTACTTGTTTCTCTTTAATTCATGGTACAAATCAATAGGATTCCATCCATTGTGGGTGGCCTTGTCATATTTGAAAACCAATCCGGTTGGAAACTTATCGTTGTCCTAAAATTTACATTTTGTCGTGCATTCATTTGTAGGCAAAGAAGGTCCCATAACCCGGGCTCTTTTGACTCTTATACTAGAGGACATGAGATCAGGCCCCCCTGCTGTCCGAGTTCCGGTCCCCTGACTCCGTTATTTTTTCCTTTCTCCGGCGCTGCGAAGTGGGACTTCAGCCATAAAAACCCACTGCTCAACTACTGGTTTCCTTTCTCAGGCTGTGGAGCTTGATGTAGGAGCTGCATATTTTCTGTGTACAAGTTAAACCTTATCTCCTGTAACAAAATAAATTGCTCATCCAGTGCTCACTATCTCCAGTGGAGAGTAAAGGCATTTGATGTAGCTGTATAGTTTGGTGGATCCTGTATCATAATCTCAAAACTGCAATTTACAGTCAGCTTCAAATGTATCAAAGAAGGTGGTATATCAGGTATATTATGGCGCAGTACTATCATGTTAAAAAAATCATCTCACCTGAAAGCTTAAACTGTTAGGTGAAGCTCCAGAATATGATTTATATTATTCTCAGACAGTTTGCAAAATGACCCGCAGTGGATATACCTGCTTACTTCATGTGAGATGATCAGAGGATCTAGATCGCTTGAAAAACACAATTTGCAGGCTATTCAATGGATTTTTGTAAGGAAATTGCAAGTGGGAGGCAAGTCATTTTCATGAAAATATAGAAAACTAGAAAATCTGACTATGATCCTACCTGTTCTTGTAGAAAGATTGTCCTCATCATTACCAACTCATTGTGGATCTACTGTAAGTGCATGACTAGCTAAATTTGTCGGGACGCCTCCATAAGTTAGGCATCTGATAAAATAATGTATGCCGGTGGAAGTGATTCTAATCCTTATAAGCCAAATTTATTTTAATATATATAATATTGATATATCTTTTTATTAATAATAAATAATTAATATAAATACAATTAAAACTATTTTTTTATATAGAAATATATTAAATAATTTTTGATTTTTTTATCAAACATATAGAAATAACTCTTGAGTTTAAAAATATCATTTTAACTCATCTATTTCCTTTTAATAGTTATGAAAATAAAAAATAAAAAATATAATTTTTTGTTTTTTCCTTTTAACTTTTCTTTTTTAACTTTTTTTCATTGGAATCGCTATCATAGAAGCAGACAAAGGTTGCATCGACATATGGTAGACGATTGTGCCTGAGCGCTAATGAGTGGAGCATCTAGTCACAGGCCTCAAATTTGCTGTCTAGTGATATTTGATTAAAGTGTTTTTTATTTATAAATATATTTAAATATTTTTTTATTTGTTTCAAAAATATTTTTAATATTAATACATCAAAGTAATCTGAAAATAATAAAAAAGATTAATTTAAAATAAAAAATAAAAAATAATTTTTTTAAAAAAAATATTTTTAAAACATAGTATAAAATAGTCATGTGTCTAAAATATCATTATTTTCTTAAAACACAGTGTAACTAATATATTTTTTTGTGATAAAACATAGTGATAATTTTGGAGGTGAAGGTGGTGGAGTTGGTGATTGAGATTGAATAGTTTTTATGAGTTAAAAATGCTTTTAACAAATGAATTAAGTTAAGAGTTAGTTATAAAATATTTTTATATTAATTGTTTTTTTTTTTTATAAAATATCTTAAAGAAATATACATTAGAAAATATATAAAAAAATAAGAAAGAAACTCTTTTTATTATTAACAATTAATGAATATCCGAATCCGAATAAGTTTTAATAGGCATGATCTTTGTCATTAAAGGGTTAATAATAATGTATAAATATTTTAATTAAATGCGAAATCTAAAGGGACAAAGTTGTCATTTAACAGCCTGTAAATCAACGTGCAGCAGGTGGGTTAATTCAATGCTCTGCGAAACCCCGTAGAAATCACCGCATAAACGATAAAAAAAACCGTTAGATTGTGAATGGTCGGCCAAATATTTTAATAATAAGAGGTTTAAAAGTAGGTCCCGAATTGGAATATGATAAAGGCTTTCAGGGTCATAATGTAGTTTACCTCCACTAATTATAGCACCGCTTCCACGCGTGTCATCATCTTAATGGTCAGCCAATTTTAAAACCCACCTTCCCAAATAATTCAACTGAAAAACTGGAAAATACAAAACAAAAATAACAAAATATAAACTATTGTATTTGTTTTTCTGTTAGAGAGAAACCTTTCGATTAAGATATGATCTAGAGAGATAGAGAGAGAAGGGGGAAAACACCTAACAGAGAGAGAGTGCGTTAGGTTACTCACTGGGATTTAGGCGCCGGAATTGAGTTGCGATCTCATCAGGAAAGTGGTTTCCGGTGGAAGGAATTTTGATAAAAAAAGAAAGAGAAAAAGCAGAAATGGTGAATGCTATGGTGGAAAGAGCCACGAGCGACATGCTGATCGGGCCTGACTGGGCTATGAATATCGAGATCTGTGATATATGCAATCGCGACCCTACGTAGGCGCTGCTCTTGATTCTTCTCTCTTTATTTTTATTTTTTAAATTCTGTAATTCATTGTTTTTTTTTCTAGTTCGTAACTGCTTTGGACAATTTATTTTCCCCGTTCGATAATTTGCTACGACTCAAGTGAATTTGATCGAACAGTTAATTCTGATTAGTTGATGAGAAAATTTATATATTTTGAATTGTGCGGTATTTTTTATGGCTTGTTAATGCCTGTTGTTATATTTTCATCTTTAATAAATTAAAAAAGACTGCTTCCTCTCAATCTATATGTAGGTTTTGGCCATACTAAATACTAAGAACTTGTTAATTTTTCAAAGTTTTTGGTTTGGTTTGGTTTGGATTGTCAGGCAAGCGAAGGATGTTGTCAAGGGAATAAAGAGGAAACTTGGTAGTAGGAATTCAAAAGTTCAGTTACTTGCCCTAACAGTAAGCTTCGCATCGCCTTCATATCTATTATGCTTTATTCGGTTTTTGTGATACAAGTGCAATGTAGTTTTTAGCATGCTGGTTTCATCAGGTTTCTGCTTGCCTTTTTTCTTTTTATTTTATCTAAAAGGGTAACTGGATTAATGTTAGGTTTTATTGGGAGAGAGTTGAAAGTCAAAGAATATGAGCAAGTGCAGTGACAATCCAGTGTACAAATTTGTCAATTTCTTTAGTGGGGTATTATGGTGTGTTTTATTGAGGTAGAAAGGTGAGATCTGATTGTTTAGGCGAATCCAGGCTTGGTCTGAGATCCTTTTTTTTTTTTTTTTGACGTGGTATGATATTGGGAAATGAAGTCAAACTAGCTTGTATACTGTAATTCACTTTTTGAGAGTTGTAGTTCAGTCAAGTATAGAAGCTAGTAAATTTATCTTGGCTGGTATTAATTTAGCATTAATTGTATGCCCCTGTTTTATCATAGAGTAACTTTGTCACTTTTCTTGTCATTTCTTAACGTCTCTGTTTCCAGAGGACTAAGTTTGTTTCAATTTTGGTCTGGGCGCTTCTAGCTGTTAGAGACGATCATAAAGAACTGTGGGGACATTGTACATATGCATGTGGCAGAGAAAGATCTTCTCCATGAGATGGTCAAAATAGCTAAGAAAAAGGTGAGACTGTTTCTGCAATTTGGTTGCTAACCTTGTAATTTTTTCATTTTGTAAAAAATGTTCATAGTTTTTGTTATGCATAATTGTAGCCTGACTTTCACGTCAAAGAGAAGATATTGGTTCTGGTCGATACTTGGCAAGAAGCATTTGGTGGTGCAAGGGCAAGATATCCACAATATTATGCTGCATACCAAGAGTTGTTGGTGCGTCTCCTTTGATGTTCCTTTCATCCATATTGATTCTAGTTTGCATAGCTGAACAAATTGTTATTCGTTTCATTGTGAATCATCAAACAAGCATGGCTTTGCCATTTCATTGCCAATATTCGGCTGCACAAACACTCTCGACTATCATAATGTGTTCTGTTTGATCTGCATCTCTAAGTGAATTACTCTATTTCAGCGTGCTGGGGCAGTATTCCCTCCCAGGTCTGAGAGGTCTACACCAGTATTCACACCTCCACAAACACAGCCTTTGTCATCATATCCTCAGAATCTGCGCAATATTGAGTATCCACAAGGAGAAGCAGAATCTCCAACAGAGTCAGAGTTCCCAACCTTGAGGTATGCCAATGGTTGTTTTTTTAAAGGAATTTATCAAGACACCATAAGCTGTTTGTAAATTCAGCCCTTCTATGATACTTCCCTTCCTTGGCATGTGCCTGAATGATTAACTCGACTTTTCTTAGGATATTTACCAGCATTGTCATTTGCCAAGCTGTGCTGAAATTATTTTGAGGGTACCAAATTTCATAGGCATCAATCATTTAATGCATTTTCCAAACTTGTGCATGGACTAGTTACCAAACATGTTTTCAGACAAGCTGAACACTAGAACATGAACTATTAGTTCATTGTGCTTAGTCATGGTGGTTGCATTGCATTTATTTCATCCCTTGTGGTGTGGTTGTATTCAGTGATTATTTAAGATGTGTGTTTTGTTTTAATTCGAAGTTCTTTTCTCTAGCTTGACAGAAATTCAAAATGCTCGGGGTATCATGGATGTTTTAGCAGAGATGCTAAATGCAATAGATCCAGGGAACAAAGAGGTACATTTCCAATCCATGGGCAGCCAAAAACTTGTGGCGGGCAAGCTTAAAGTCATCAAATTTTCAATTTGATGTTGGTGCAGATATTAGTTCTTAAATGTATAAATTGCATGTTATCAAGCGCTTATACTTCTTACACTCACATGTGAACTAGTTCCATGCGAATCAAACTTCTTAAGCTTGTCTTCAATTCTTAAACTGGTAATTTTTTCTTCACTATTTGCAGGGGCTTAGGCAGGAGGTTATTGTTGACCTAGTGGATCAATGTCGTACATACAAGCAAAGAGTGGTACATCTTGTTAATTCAACGTCGTAAGTTCCATTCCTCCTCTTCTCTCTCTCTCTCTCTCTCTCTCTCTCTCTCTATTTTGTTTCCATCAATAATGTTTGGCAGTTTGGCCTATTTTTGAAATTGATTTTGTAATTGATTTCCATAGTGATTGGGGTCATTTATATGTTGTTATGCGTGTTGATTTATGAAATTGGTGTATAACAAGAAGAGGAAAAAATGGTAGAAACATTGAAAACCAAATATCCACAAGGCTAAACATTTGAAATCTACAAAAAGTCTTTGAATCCCCAAGAAACTATGCTGTTGAAATCCATAAGAACTGGCAAAATTTCATAAAAAAATGAGCACCTATTATAGAGATATGTGTGCAAGGTGCACCTAACCATCAAAGAGTCATAATTGAGACAAGGTAACTGTGAAATCCTTCTTACGATAAAAAACTAAATAGGCCCATTAATAGTGAAGTCCAAAATAGTACAAATCCTAAATAATATTTTCCAAATGGTGCAATTTTCTAAATTAATTGAACTATAATTCAACAGCCAACAAATCTTCATTAACTTTATCAGGGTAAGGAGGGCATTAGAGTCAGGTTTGTTTGTGTTTGGCAGGCTTCTGATGTCCTGGAGTTGCAAATCTATTTTCTGAATCAAAGGAGGACATGATAACTTCTAAACTTAATGGCATGATGTGATGTTTTATTGTGAGATAATGACTGAGCTGATGCTGTGTGGGTTTGCATAGGTCTCACAGTATTAAGTAAATCTTCATGAATGGGGTGAGATGCATGCCAGTGGTTGTGCCTTTTATTGTCAAATCAACATTGGAGTGACTAACTAGTTCGCCATATTAGTCATTTACATAACAAATAGAATGAAATGAGTTGGTTCAGAATACTTTAAACCCATTATCTCTATTAAATGCAAGATGGAGTTCTGTTGACATATTTCGCTTGGTAATTTGAACTGTTCTTTTCAGGGACGAATCACTACTGTGTCAAGGATTATCATTGAATGATGACTTGCAGCGAGTACTTGCCAGGCACGAATCCATTTCTTCAGGAACTCCTGTTCCAGTCAAGGATGAAAAACTGAAAGCTGAATCTAGTGGAGCACTTGTAGATATTGATGCTCCTCTAGTTGATACTGGAGATAACAAGGACAAATCGCCTGATGGGGGGTAAGGAAATTTATTTGAACTGTTCCATATCTATAGAAATTGAGCAGATCAGCAGTAAGAATTATAAATGAATTGATGGCCTTATTTAAAGTGTTTTGATGACCTGAGCTCTCATCCAATCATGTTGGTTATGTTTTGATGATGTGCTGTCATATTATTGCCAAAGTTTTTGTTATTTTGTGTTGGAAGTGCACTGTCTGTTATGCTTTTAGGATTATGTGTTAGTGGTTGTGAAGTTAAGCTTTCCTGGGACAGGTTATGAGTTTGGTTAGATGTATTGTGCAACTTGCCTGCCAAAATTAACCAATGATTTTGAGGATATTGAATTCATGACTCAAAGAATTACTTATGTTGCAAAGCACATTTGATAACCATGCGACAGCGGCATGAAATTCTGAACTGGTGAAGTCAAAATGGTGCATGAAAATTGTTTAATATTTGTTGAATTTATAACTCAAAGTTGAAGCTGAGATTTTAGACTTGTAAAATTCTATTCTGAGATATTTGATCCGTGAGTGAATTTTTCTGCAGATCAACTTCAAATTCTCGTTCAGGGGCTCAAACACTAAACCAGTTGTTGCTCCCTGCACCTCCTGCAACTAATGGTCCAACTACTCCGGCAGCAGCCAATCCCAAATTCGACCTGTTGAGTGGTGACAATTATAACTCACCAAAGGCTGATACTTCTCTGGCTCTTGTTCCTGTTGGAGAACCACAGGCAACTTCACCTCTGTCACAGCAGAATGCACTTGTTCTTTTTGACATGTTTACTGATGGTAACAATGCTCCAAATGCAGTCAATATGCAGGCCACCAATCTGGCTGGACCAACCAATTCTCTGACTTCACAATTCCACCAGCAACAGAATTTTCAAACACCAGATGCTGGTGTTTACCAGAATGGAAGTTCCCCTAATATGGGACCACCACAATATGAGCAGTCAGTATACATGCAAGCCCCTGGTCCTGCCTGGAATGGACATCTTCCCCAGCAGCAACAGCAGCCAGCCTCACCTGTTTATGGTATGTACACCTCTAATTTCTAATTAATTTTGCTCATTTGAAATAGAAATCCTTATTGTTGGCCTTTAAGACTTTTAGTTTTGCATTTCTAATTAATTTTGCTCATTTGAAATAGAAATCCTTATTGTTGGCCTTTAAGACTTTTAGTTTTGCATATTTTAGTGAATGGGGTTTACTCTTTACTACTATTGCATTAAAATTCAAGAAGCTTTGACCTTGGGATATTTAAAGGTGCTCAAAGTAGTGGATCACTGCCTCCACCTCCTTGGGAAGCTCAGCCAGCAGACACAAGCCCAGTGCCTGGCGCTCAATACCCTCAATCAATGCAAGTTACTCAGATGGCTGTCACGCCTTCACAACCACCGCCTAGTGGTATGCATCCTCAAGGACCCAATGAACAGGTGGGTATGTACATGCAGCCAATCACAACCGGCCATTTGCCTGCAGTTAATAATCAAAGTGCACCGAGCAATCAGTTTTTAGGCATGAATCCTCATGCAATGCAGGGAGGGCAGTATATGGGTATGTATCCACAACATATGCAAGCTGGGCCGATGGCTTCTATGTATCCTCAACAAATGTATGGCAACCAAATGGCTGGATATGGGTATGGTCCACAACAAGGGACACAGTTCCTTGAACAGCGAATGCATGGACTATCTGTTAGAGATGACAATGGCTTGAGAAACTCATCTTACCAGGTCTCAACAACTCCTTTCGTGCCGTCTGGTAAGCCTTCCAAGCCAGAGGATAAGCTATTTGGAGACCTAGTAGATATTTCAAAATTCAAGCCGGGAAAATCCACTCCTGGGACAGCTGGTAGCATGTGATAACATGGTTGGTTGCCTTTTCTTTTTCTTCACTAACTTGCATCTTCATATCCATATTTTTTTAAATTTCAATATATATGTTCTTTTGGGTCCCTAATTTGTGTTTTGTTTGGAAATCATGTACATTCTTTGTAGAGAGAGAAAACAACCGATGCTCTTAATTAGGTTGAATTTATGATTTTGGATTATTTTTTCAACGGTTTCTACTTGGACATCTTTTTGGAAGACATCTCTCAGTCCCCCCCCTGTTGATATATTTCAGTTCATGATTGATCGATTGATAGCCAAAACTGATTAGGTGGTTTATTGAATTAAGGGCTCGTGTGAACATTTATTGCCCTACGGCTTCCAGATCGATTCTTGAAGTTAGGGTTGCTATGCACTGCTCTCTTGATTATTAATGCATGCTTGACATATGATTGTTAGATTTAGGATTTCGCCCTGGAGAATTTAGTTCCATTTTGGATAGATTTTATAATCTGGACACCGAAGAGTTAGAAAAGGGAAGGACTCTCGCTCATTGTATAATAAACAAAACAGGGGTTTATATTTTAGTTAGAAGCACTGTCATTGTATAACGCGAAGTCTATCGAACAATTTAATATATAAAATAAAATAGTAAAGAAGAAAACTGAAGAATGTCTACCAATTTCACTGCACGTCAAAAGGGCGTGTATTTTTTATTAGAGCCCGAGACAATCAAGGTTTTACTTGTTAATCTAGGTTTATAAAGTATATTTTCTGGTGCGAGGTTTTCTCATATCCCAAAAATAAAAAAAATTCACTACACGACTAGCCCATTGACCATGCTATGCCGCAAGTCATAGAAAACAAAATTGAGCATAAAAAATATCTAGTTACTGGTAATAGTTTCTTTTTTTTAAAAAAAAAAATCATTTAATTACATGACAATAAAGTGCTTGATTTTTTTTTGTTTGAAACAATGTATTTTTTAAAGCAAATAATTGTGACAGGCACGTGAGTTGAGATAACAGATAAATAATTGACAACAAATTGTGAATTCACATTATTTTAAGTTCATGTTAAACAAAAAAAATAGATTATCCATAAAAAAGGTGAATTTGTTTTTTTTTTTTAAATTGATGGATAGAAAACACACTAAACCAAAACGAAAAGAATACCTCAGATATCATAGATTAACCCTTTGCACTTTAGTCCTCAAATTTTTCAATTAAACCATTTTTTAAGAAAATTTGCAACTGGGTGCTAATTTAGGCTAAAAATAACTTAATTGTGGAAAACAAAAGTTCAATGATTGGATTAAAAAGTCTTAAAAATTTGATTGTTCTAATCCATTGTGATTTTCAAGAGGAAGTGAAAATTCTATGTTGAATAGAAATATGGGTGAAGAACAAAAAACAAAATGAAGACAACAAACAAAAACCTGAGATGTGTTACAAACATTATCCTTAAGGATATTTTTCTCTATAAAATGCCATCTCTCAAGATTATACAAGTTCCTCCCTTGAATTGAGGGAAGCATAAGCAATAAGGCAAAACAAAATAAGAAAGTTCAACAACTTAAAATGGATTATTGTTATCTTCTTCAAAAATTGTAGGTGTTTGTATATAGACATAGAGTTTGTAACATCTATGGAAAAATTAAATGAAGAATTGAAACAAATTTAAAGAATGCAACCAACTTTTAAAATATAGCTGTTAGGAAAAAAAGATGTTAGAGAAAATAAAATAGCTTAAAGAAATAACTAGTTGTTAATGCAAATCTCTTTATCATGCAGTTAAACAACTCACTCACAAAGACACTAATTCCTAAAAAGGCAAGTAGATTAAGTTTGTAAGTAGTGTGACACAAAAATAACTTATATCTAGACACCAACACTATTGAAATCAAAACTTCCACCTAAAAAATATTGATTCATGAATGAAAAGTATAAGGATGACGCATAAAGTTAATTGTTCTTCGATAATTTATTTTTCAATTATTTAAAGAACCAAAAAAGAAGAATGTTACACCATCACACAAACAATGTTGCAGCAAATAAAATCTATTATTGATCTGAATTGTGTCCTTAGCGCTGATATGATCTTTATTTATACTGACTCTAAACTAAAATAAACACTAATAGACCCCTCATATGGACTTATATGAGGCTAATTTATAATTAAACCAAATACATAATAATAAACCAAAAACTAAGAAAAAAAATAAAAATTGAAAATTACTATCCTAGATATGATACAATCAAATTTGCAACCTCTAAGAAGTTCCAAAGAGGTTAGGAAGTCTGGTTTGGATGTGGAATAAATTTGGAAATCTTATTATCTTATTGTGTTTGGTTTCATTGTTTTATATGGACAATTAATAAAAAAGATCTCCCTTTTTTATACCTGACAATTTAGCTTTTTTCTTAAACTAAGAGAATCATTAATGAATCCTTCTTAGCTTAGGAACTCAGATTTGGCTAGACTTTTTTTTTTTGTTAATGTAGAAGAATAAATTGCTAATTTTTAATCATTGTAACACATGAGAAATAAGCCTAACAAGGTTGTCATGGGGGTGGATACATCAGCTCCCATTAGGACTTGGATTGGTCTCTTTTTAAACTTGGATTAGATTAATTAAAGGTTGTCTTCCATGCTCTTTAAGTGTATCAAACTCCTCTAGGTCCATCTTGCTTCATATGTTTTGAACAAACCCATTTAATGCTTCTTTAAGTCTATTTTTCTTAGCCCTTGTAATTGGCTCACTTGACACCTCCAATTGGTCAATAGCATATCTAGTAGTAATGTTCGGATGAACCTCATTATCTCATCTCTTTTTAAAAAGACTCGACCCTGAATCATCATCTACATCAAACAAAGTAAGGTCATAAACATTAAAGGTATAACTAACATCATTTTTACATGGGAAATAAATTTTATAAGCATTGTCCTTAATGCATTCAAGGATCTAAAATGACCTTTTTCCTTATGGTTGTCACTTGGACTTCATTTGAGTTAGAATCTTTTTATATATATATGCACCTAAATCCAATCACCTAGTTGAAATACAACCTATTTACAATCTTTACTACCAGAAATGATATCTAATTGGTATAAAATTCAAGATATAGTATGATTGTGACCCAAATAGATAGAATATTAAATTTGATAAATTTACGATAAAATTTGATATGATGACGTAAAAACATTATTAATCAAACCTGATTAGACTCAAAATTGAAATCCTAAGAAATAAATTTGATTGACCCCAAGATTAATGTATAATGTGATTTGGACTCCATTAACTAGAATATCATATTTGAGCTAATTCTAAGTTGACTTAATCTAGTTTAGCCTTATTTAGTTTTTTTCACAGAAGCAAATAACATATTTTTTAAAAATGATATTTCCTTTTTTTATGTTTGATGTTACTGTTATATTTTGAACGCTAATAAAATTAAATATTTTTTTAATCTAATATACTGCAAACTCAAAGAGTAGGAGAGATTGGACACTAAGGAATTTTACGGAATTAACATAAACAAAAACTTTAGATTGATATAACCCGATTAATAGAACCAAACTTTGGCACTAAATGATGTGAATATTTTAATCACACGGTCAAGCATCCCACATTCAAATACACTATTTCCCAGAAAAACCAAGTAAATCAGGTTTTGATAGGAATATGACATAAATATAATTTGTATCTAGGTACAAATATTATTGAGATTAGAACCCCCACCCAATGAATATTTATTCACGAATGAGAAGTAGAA
Source organism: Salix purpurea (assembly GCA_027405865.1). Taxonomy (NCBI): domain Eukaryota; kingdom Viridiplantae; phylum Streptophyta; class Magnoliopsida; order Malpighiales; family Salicaceae; genus Salix; species Salix purpurea. Next base: position 3,498,167 of record JAOWLH010000023.1, read on the forward strand.
GAATGACATCATACAATCAATTGTTCTTCGATAAGTTATATTTAAGTTCTTTAAAGAACAAAAACAAAGCATCTCACCAACACATACAAATAATGCTGCAATAAAAAGTCTTTTATTGATCTGAAGTGTGTCCTTCCTTCTCTGATCTAACCTCTATTTATATTGACTATAAACTAAAATAAACCATAATAGACCTTTTATATGGACATATATGAGGTCCATTTATAATTAAACCTTAATATGTAATAATAAACCAAAACTTGGAAAAATAATAAAAATTCAAATTAATATCCTAAATATGCTAGAATTAGATTTGTCATCCCTAAGAAGTCACGAAAAACTTGGAATTAATTTTGAAGTCTCATTGCTAGTTGTGTTTTGGTTTTCTTGTTTTATATGGACAATTAATCAAGAAAATCTCTCTTTTATGTTTTCCAATGTAGTTTTCTCCTAGACCAGGAGAATCATTAATGAATCATTCATCGCTTATGAATTAAGATCTTGTCAAACATCCTTGCTTATTTAGAGAATAAATTGGTAATTTTTAATTCTATAATACATGGAAAATAAGCCTAATTAGGTTGTCATAAGGTTGGACACATCACTCTCATTAGGACTTGAATTAAGCTATTCTTGAACTTGAATTACATGATATAAAAGTTGTTCTTCATGCCTTTTAGGCATACAAAACTCTTCTAGGTTTATCTTGCTCTATATATTTTGAGTAAGCTCATTCAATGCTTTTTAAGTTTTTTTGTCCTAGTCTTTGGAATTGACTCTCTTGACACCTTCAATAAGTCAATGACATATCAACTCCCTTGAAGCCTATTATTTTAAATACTTCAAGTAAAAAAAATAGATATACGAGATAAAAAAAAAATTAAATTATAATATGTACAATACCATTGTACTATAAGAACATATAACCTGCCTGCTATATTTTTAGTCAAGAGCATTTTCAACATCAAAATATAACATTTGAAAACTATGTGATTTTTTTTGTGAGTTTGGATGAAAATAAAAAATAATTGAAAGACATTGAAGAAAGATTCGTTATTGAGAGATTAAATTGACATAATTAGAAACATAAACACAAATTAAAAACCGACAAAACCAAACCATTTAAAAGCTCATAAAAATATTCATAAAAGCATTAAAAAAAAAATCAATCTCTACCTAATTCATTACAAAAATATTACCAAAAAATCAATATTTTTTTATATGATTTTCGGTATCTCTTAGGAGGAAAAAAAGTGACTCAAATTTGTTTAATAAAAAACACTCCACAGTTCAGGAGCCCAAGAGAAAAAAAAATCAGGGGTGTCGTGTTCAAAAGCCTATAATTCAAGGGCTGTTCTAACACTTTAGCCTGCTCGTTGTGCTCCCATCTAACACGTACGGGATGCGTAATGCGCCAGAAATCAGACATGTTTGGTTTCTGATCTTAAATTATCCCAGGAGCTACCTTTCCCTGGACTGTGTACTCTCTCTCTCGTTCTTGTCGCTATGTATGTATCACGTCACACAATGTTCCGCGATTAAAATATTATCACCAGACAATTCTCATCCATCGATGGTCTCATTAACGGTGCAGATAGTCAGATACCAAACGGTGGAAAAAGAAAGAATTAATAAACCGCGATACACATAATAAAAACTCCTCAAATCCTTTTCAACTAATTATCGAATCGAAGTTTCCTCCTCCTCCACCACCCTCTCTTCTCAATAACTTTCGAGCAGGTGAGATCCTAATTCTAAGCTGCTTCTTGATTATTCTCAACTATCGTATTATTTAGCTTGATCTAACCGGTACCGATCGCCACTAACCTGTTTGGATTCCGAGAGAATCAGAATCAAGAAATTTGTAATTCTTTATTATTTTTCATGATTAATGAGTTATTAACCGATTATTTATCTCTGTAAGTATGTCCAGTTGATTGACCTTTGAAAGGATTTTTCTAGGTCAACAACCGGTGGTTTATAAACATGCAGGTGAGTAGCTTCAATTGATAATAGTAATAACAATACATTTTTATTTATTCGTGAAGTAAGTAATTTTTAGGAATTAAAAGAAAAGAATTATGAACTGTTATTAAGAAGGGGGAATGCAGGCATCAAGAGCGAGGTTATTTAAGGAATACAAAGAGGTTCAGAGAGAGAAAGTAGCTGATCCTGATATTCAATTAGCTTGTGATGATACTAATATCTTTAAATGGACTGCTCTGATCAAGGTAACATGTTTGTGAGTTTTTTGTGTGATGTATGAAAAAGTGTGTTCTTTTATGGAAGGATTGGTTTTGTGCGCGCGCAGGGACCTTCGGAGACTCCTTTTGAGGGTGGGGTTTTCCAGCTTGTGTTTTCTGTTCCGGAACAGTATCCTTTGCAGCCTCCGCAAGTGCGGTTCTTGACAAAAATATTTCACCCAAATGTGCATTTTAAGGTATGAGATGCTTGGTGTACGGTGTGATATGGTTGTTGCTTGTCAATGTTTTGGCAGGCAGATGATGGTAGTGAGAATGATTTTTACTGCAATTTCTTTGCTCTGCGATTTCAGCAACTATGTATTTTTAACTCGAAATAACTTCAATCCCTTAACCAATTGCGATCGAATATGTAATGAGTTATATATGTAACCTACATTTCATGTCTTTATTACCTTCAAAGTAATTTATAATCTATGTGCTATTACATGTTCAGTTGGAGTTTGTTTGTTACTTTCAACCCCTCTATATAATCATGATTCCAGCTCAACCTCTTTATAGCTTGCCTTTTAGAGGTTGATTTAAAACATTACATAAGATACATAAGAAATGACTTGGCATATACGATAATGTTGGCAATTAGTGCTGTGATAAAGAGCTCATAAATATTCTTTTGTTTACACCCGGGTTCTGTGAGCTGCTAACTTGAATCTTTGAACTGTGTGAGGCAGAATGTTAACAGCTTGTAGAATTGGGTGGAAATTTTAAAATAAGTTTTGATATGTACAACCTTGGATCTGAGAATAGATTTTCCTGTGGCTGATGCCATGATTTGGAACTAGTTATAAATCTGTTTTCCAAGGGAATGACTTGGCCTGTTTGTAGTATTTGTTTATATGTGCCTTTTTCTTTGAATGATCCCAGGGTTTCTATATCCGTTTAATTTGAAGTTTAAGGAGTTTGTCTAAAGAAATCCCACTTAAGAGCTTGTTTGAGAACAAGAAGGAAAGGCTACTCTGTTATTTTCCCTTCTAGAGGAGGGCACAATAGGGAGAGGGTTGGGTGGCAAGGACCCATGGTGTTCTCAAGATTCTGTTGAATCTTAATTATAAATTGGAGAGTCCAAAATCTGTCTAAATGTTTTAGTTTCCTAGTGTTGTTTAAAGTTTTTGGAATGCAATACCCAAGATGGTTGGTTGAGTACTGACCATGGTCTAGTGAATAATTTCTCTTTCAGACAGGTGAAATATGCCTTGATATCTTGAAAAATGCTTGGAGCCCAGCTTGGACACTGCAGTCTGTGTGTAGGGCTATAATTGCTTTGATGGCCCACCCAGAACCTGATAGCCCTCTAAACTGTGATTCAGGTAATTTAGTTGATGCACTTTTTGTCTGAACATTATATATTTGCTTTGACTGATGACCAAAAAACAATAATCAACAGCAATGCCTTTATGCTGATACAATGGTTTAACATTTGTACTTTTCATTGTTACTATCTCAAAGGAAGCAGTAACTCGTGATATTGGGGTAATTCTTAAAGAAGGTTTTTCAGGGATCGATGAGATCTCTGATAGTATCTACCTTTGATATGGTAAAAATGAAAGTGAGATATTGAGATAATTGGTAATAGAAGGTCCTTTAAAATCAGAGATCTCTCTCCTGTACTATCTACCTGTTTTCTTTGACACATCATGCTTATCCTAGTTTGCTGTTCCCATTAAAATTGTTTCCTCCTCTGGTGGTTTGGAAGTGTTATGGCTGAGAATGCAAGGATTGGAAAGGAACTGGTATTGTGAAGGCTAAACTTGTTATTGGCTTTTTTCCTTTTCCTGGTTCATATAGGTGTTTTATGTAGAATCATGTTAGAGAATAATATAAATCATATTATGGGACCTCACTTACGAGCCTAAGCTTTTAGGTGAGATGGTTCCTTAACATGGTATCAGAGCTTTGTTGACCCAGCGGTCACGAGTTCGAATCTCACCACCCCCATTCTATTTGATAAAAATCAAGCACAAGATGATGTAGGTCTATGCAAGTTTCAAGCCCAAAGGGCTTTCATTTGAGGGGGTGTGTTAGAGAATAATATAAATCATATTATGGAACCTCACTTACGAGCTTAAGTTTTTATGTGAGATGGTTCCTTAACAGGTATCACAAAATTCATTGCCATGGATTAATCACCATCATTTAGATTTTAATTAACCAAGGGCAAGGATTATTTGTTTCACTATTCATGGCATAAATCCCATGCCTGAAAGTATTTTCCTAATCACTTGTTTATTGCAATTGAATTGAGGCCACTGGGCATAATTCTGAAACACTAAAAGAACTACTTAGACAGGATGAACTGTAGGATTATGCATCAAATGATAGTTCTTTTTTTGAGTTTTGACAAATCAATATCCAAGTGTTGCAGATTTGATGTGTGTGGATAATGATTGTGTATCTTCCTAATGGACCATAACACTTGTGCAGGCAACCTTCTACGCTCTGGCGATGACAGAGGTTATCAATCCATGGCAAGAATGTATACAAGACTTGCAGCCTCGCCAAAGAAAGGTTAATTTTGTGTAATTCGATTTCTTCGTCATAAGAAGAACGTCTAGTTAGAACAAATGTGATGAAATGTCAATGACATTTTGAGCTGTTGGACTCAAAACTTAACCATTTGTTGTGCGTTGAACTTGGTACCGTATATAATGTGATATTTAATCACGAATGGACATCTGTCAATAATAGAAAAAGTTGCCATTTCCCAGCATCTAATTTATCTGACAAGCACGAGAGGTTCCTTACATGTTGAACAGGTAATTTTGGGAACGAACAAGCAGTGATACTACTTATGAACTTGGCAAACCCTGTGTGAATCAGCTCTCTTACAATTTCTTAAGACTTCATAAAATTTTGAGCATGACTGTATTTTAAAACAATGAGAATTTGTTTTGACTATGTTGAGCAGGGCGATGATGGCTACAGGTATTCTGGATTGGATCTAGAAATAGGGATGTGAACTCAATGAGTATTGAACACAGTACTAAACACAATGGGTAGGTGAGTAATTTTTCGATATTACTTTGCTTAATGGCTATTAGGTAGGGTATGAATATTGTCAAATATATATATATATATATATATATATATATATATATATCAACAAATAATGAAATTAATAGTTTATAGATTTTTAAATTTCTTACCTATATAATAAGTAAGGTATGGATTTTGACTGGCTGGTATTCATTAGTATCCTGAAGTTTAACACAATGTCAATGCATGAGTCCCATTGTCTATTTAAGCGATAATTTGTGCTTAAGTCAAGTCTTCTCAAATGAGCTCAAGCAATCTATCCATTAATACAATTCTCTTTAACATATACTGAATAGGGTTAGGTCCATACTTCTGAATCCATCTAAACTGAATTGAACTGATTAAACCATAGTATAAGAGGTGTATTTTCTCTTAAACCTTAATTCTCTAAAAACAATTCCTCACTGCCATAACTCATTACTGAGTTATTATCTAAATTCACCAAAAATAAAAATAAAGAGACTAGCATGGTGGAAAAACCAAGCTAGAATACTGGACACAGTCGAAAGCTTGATTGTACCCTATTGTGCCTAAGATTGAAGAAACAATGCAAATTTAAGATCAAAATAAATGATTATTTGATAGATTTGCAAACAAAAACAAATAAGTCAAATGTCATGATTAGATTTTTAATAGGTCAATTTAATTTAATCATGGGACAAATTAAATTTTAATTATGTTTAGAAATTAATTTGGATCCAATTAAAGGATTTAATTACGTTCAAGGACTTAATTATATTTTAAATAGGTCAAATTAATCTTTTTAGGGACTTAATTGGTGAAAAATTATATTTAGGAGCCTAATTTAGGTTTAATTGAGAAGATTTAAATTTATAAGACTAAATTTAATTTTTACTAAGTCAATTGGTTGAAATCAGGGGTAAATTGCAAGAAAATTAAAAGTTTAAGGTCAATTAAGGGATAAATTGAAGAAATTCATGACCAAGAACCAATCTGCAAAAGGCGTCGAACTATAGGGGCATAATTGATCAAAATCAATGGTGAAATTGAAGAAAAATCAAAGATCTAGGGTCAATTGAGGATTAAATTGTATAAATTCAAGACCAAGAACCAAAATGAAAAAGGGAAGCAAATCCAGGGAGGACATTGAAGTTTAGTAGGGGTGAAAATGCATAGAATTGAAAGTATATGGTTAATTAAAAGTGCAACTGAAAGAAATTAAAATTTAAAGAAAAAAAAAGGACCGGACGATGAATCATACGATACACTTTCAACTTTTTCCTTTTTGTTTTGTTGAAAAGTTAGTTTGGGTGTACTTTTCAAGTGTATTTAATATTTTATTTTTTTCTCAAATTTGACAAAACTTGCACGGAAATGATCCCTGACATTTGTGTACACCGTGGTATAATCCATTATGACTAAATGACACCAAACCATCGTGACGTCGTCCTAAAATGGTAAACTCATACAACTTTTAGCTGTCAAATTTCATAGCTTATGATAGCAACTTTAAGCCAACAAGATAGAATTTTTTGAGTTTAATTAAGAGCTGAAATTTTACCAAAAAAAATAAATTTATTCTCTTCCACCATCTATAAATAAGGGTGAATTTCAAGGTTTGAGCATTAAGAAATTAAAAGTCAATGTTAATAAAAAATCATCTTTCATACCATAACCTTTTTTCCCTATTTTTGCCCACCACTTTGGTCACTTTTTCTGTCGCGTCTCAACCATCGTTGTCGCCATAAACCACAATCCAATCTTCCCTACAACACCGGGAACAACTCCAACTATCAATATCCTCATGCAAGACAAACATCCTTCTTATTTTTCTCCTCTAAACCCCCTCACCCATGCATGCAATAACAAATTAACTAACATGATTGTTAGCTGACAAATTAATTAACATGGTTGTTGGGATGGGCCAACAACCATGTGGGCTTAGGCTGGCAAAAAAAACACAAGAAAAAGGTTAGGTTTATTGGGTCTCTAGCCCAACCCCAACCCTGCCAGGCCTACCTAGATTGTTGGGTAGACCCCAACCTATATTATTATTATTATTATTATTATTATTATTATTATTATTATTATTATTATTATTATTATTATTATTATTATTATTATTATTTAAAAATATCAAAAATTAAAAAAAAATCAAATGAGTATTTAAAAATATTTGAGATTTTCTTGCATATTTTCCCAATAATTTTGCAGGATATCGGGTTATACACTTACACTATAAAATACGAACTCAATATTAAAAATATCTAATTTTTCTCTGAAATTTCAAAAAACGATTCTAAAAAATTCAAAGGATTATTTAAGGATATTTTGTGTTTTATCACGTGTTTCTAGCAATGTTTTTCAATATTAAGCTATCAACTTATACTGTAAGATATAAACCAGATGCAAAATACCTAATTTTCTATGAAATTTCCAAAAAAAAAAATTCTTATTTCAAAAAGAAAAAAACCCTAAAAAGTTGGATTTTTTTTTTTTTGCTAGAATGTCTTAGCTACCACTGATGTGGTTGGGTCTAACTAGTTAGGTCTTTTTGTCATTGACTTCCTGAATTTTGTTGCTGTTGATTTATTGGTGTTCTTACTAGATTAAAATTACACTTGATGAATTATTTTTGTTTGGCATTGAAACTGTTCATTAGTTTGTAAATTATAGTGGATAAATGTTTTTTTTTTTTTAGATTTGTTTCTTAGGTTTGAATCAGTTGAATGGATTTTCTTATGCTTGAGCATCTGTATTTAACTAATTACATATTAATAATTTCAACTAAGAGTAAATAACAATATAGGACAATTAAAACAACAGTAAAATACACCATAAAAATTTTCAAGCACCTTAAAATACATAAAAAGCGAAAAATAGCAGGGTAAGCAATCAATCAGTTGAATGATTATTCATACAAAACCAAGAAAACCAATCATCTTTCATAACATTTATACTTCATATAAACCCGTAATCTTGATCAGATTTTGCATGTTGGATATAATTGACCTATAAAATCATATAATTATACGAGACAATTTTTAATTTTAATAGCAGTAGTCAAAATTGTGCGACTTAAAGGAGTTGATGTCATGTCCACATGAAAAGGCTTTACAAATTGATGTGAAATAATGTGCACAGCCAAATTGCCATGGGAGATAGAAATGCTTTGATCATTTACAAGAATTTCAGGCGATCACTACATCTACCAGGTGATAGCATGAAACAAGGCGAAATATGTATCTCTTCTAACCTGTACTCGAGAATTGCACTTTTCCCTCCTTAACTCCAATTCTTACCTGCTGGAATTCTCTCTAGATTTTCAACTGGTGATGCAGCTTTTACTGGAAGATCAGTATTAGAAGCATAAGGTGCTGGAGCAGGAGATTTCACGGTGCCATTATCATATCCATTGTGATTTCCTATATCAGTTCTGGTTGTTTTGGTGCCTCTCTCTGCAGATTCTTGTTGAGCAAGGGATGCAGCCATTATAGGAAAAACAGTGGAAGCAGAATTTACCATGACAGGAGATTGCTTGGTGCCATTACTATGATCCTTATGACTACCCATTTGAATTCCCGCTTTTATGGCGCTCCTTTCTGTGAGCTCTCCAGGAACAGAAAGTGTCGCTGCTTTATTGGGATGATCACCATTCAAAACAAGAGTAGCTACCCCTCTCTTGTGATATCCATTTCTGTGATTTCCTGCTTCAATTCCAGTTTTTACAGTGTCTCTCACAGCAGGTTCCTTTTGATCTCCTGTTTCACATTTGGTCAGAGAAAACATTATCTCAGAAAGTTAAAAGAGAAAGGATCATTTCTCATAGATCACTTGTGAATTTCAATGCCTGAAAAGAGCTAAATAGCAGCCAAAAAAGAACAAGTCTCTTCACTACGCTTGGTGAAAGTGACAATCAGTGTGTCTCTCTCACATGGTCAGGAAGGACTAGTTGAGAGCTACAATTGAAGAATTGGGGGGTAGTTTGGTATCATTTGCAGTTTTGATTTCTTGTTTTTCACAAATATATAAAACTTGCTTGTTTTAGTTCTTAAAGAAAATAAAAACTGACAACCCATTTTTGGAAATTCGAAAACAAGAGAAAGTGGTTCAAGAGTTTCCACAAAGTGGTTTTCATCTTTAATTGCCCTTTTCTTTAATTATTGCACCAGCAGTCTGCAATAATAGGCTTCATCAACAAAGTCATCCAATGACCAAAGGTAGGACATCAAACCATCTTGAATATCATAAATATTAACTGCTGCTTGGACAGCAAGCATAAACTGGAGAATGCCTCTTTCATGAAAGAGACAAATTAAGCAGTCTTGAGGGAAAGATTAATTATTTAAGAATCTTGGCAAATTTAATGCAGCAGCTGAACACGTTATGCTTGGTTTTTCCAGTAGGCAGGAAATACCTGATTGGCAAGCTTTTATGTTACCATAAGTGCTCACTCTATTAAGAATATCGAGGAAGCTGGTCAAGATGATCTTTTCCTGCTCTGCATGAAGCTGTGAGCACTCATATCCATCATCTGATTTCTGGGTTTTGCTTTGACAATGCTGTGCCACTCCAGTTGGAGATCCCATTTCCATAAACATCACCTCCTCTTCATGGCACATCAAATCAATATCAGGGGAGGATGGCCTGGCATTCTCAACATCACCTGAATCAATGCTCCCATCTTTTTCTGCTTTGTTCCCATTTAAACAGTCATAAGGCATAGGTTCAATGACATTCCATCCTTTTAGATTACTTTCTTTCTCTTGGGTGGGAGAAGCCGAATACGTTTCAATATTCTCTCTATCAGACCGTGTATCCACTTTTCCTATTTTTCCTGGAAATGATCAGTTAGGGGTTCAGAGTGAAAACCAAAATATTTTATCCTGCGAGATTATATAGAAGCAAATCAAATATCTCATGTCACAAAGAAACAGATAACCATCTGATCCCTCCCAGATGCTCACAACCAATTTTCTAGCAACTTATCTAGTAACATTTTTCTTCAATGAGAAATAAATAGAAACTTGAAAAGAAAAAAAAAAATTGTTAAGTGACCAATAGAATTCCAAAGGCAACGGTGCTTGAGGAAATAAATGCTAAATATCAAGCTCTAGACCTTAATAAATGGCTAAAATATCAAATGTTATTGCATGTGATGACTGATGCAGTGCTATTCAAATTGTTGCATGGGGTGGGGTGGGGCTATTGTTCCCTCTCCGCATGTAAATCTTCTCTCTTTAGTCCCAAATAGCTCTACTACCCAGTCCCTCCAAGTACTACCACTTCACCACTTATTGATGGAAACTGAATTTCCATCAATCTAATAAAATAAAAATACTTCAGTGTGGATCTCATCACGTAACTGGACTTTGAAACAAAATTAAATGAACACGTATTTCATGATAACCGTAAATAATAGGTTTTTTTTTTTTCCTTGGCAGCACAATTGATATGTTTCCAGATATCTTTAAACAACATAATCAGGGGACATATTGTTCTCAAGTTTTCTGTGTACTGTTGGCACAAAAAAGTAGAAACTCCTGGAAACATAGCTGTAAATAAAATGTGAAGAAACAGGCACATTTATTTCTTTAGGCAAGGGAAAACCTGCAAGTGCCTCAGTAGTTTTTCCTGAAATCATGACCAAGAGAGTGCATAGCTCCTTCACAAACTGTGGTTGGAGTACACCTGCCAACGGGGACCTTCAATCATGTGGATGTGAGCTAATCAGTTCTCAGTTCTCGAATTGATAGAAAGAAAGGAGGAAATTTTCATTAACAATGGCAGGAGAATTACAGAAAAGGTGTTACCTGTATGTGGGTTTCATTGATCCCAATACTGCCCCATTAGCAGTGCGAGATATAGGGACAGAGAGTGGAGATGAAAAGGCTGCAGAATTCCTCAGTGTATTTCCCTAATGGAAAATAAAATAAAATAAAATAAAGGGAAAAAATATGAAAGAACATCATGTTACAATTTTGAACTGAGAAGAAATGAGATTAAAAAAAAATCTATATTTATCAATGTTGAAGATGAACTAAAATGTGTAAGCTTTTTTCCTTCTCAAAGAACATTCAGACTGTTTGTATAGCTATTCTTGAAATTCAAAAGTACTAAACAAGTATTTTGAAGCGATAAATTACAGGAACAAAAAACAAGGCAGCCAATATTTGAAAGGCCAAGAGTTTATTTTCATTGAAGCAACACCCCTAATATGGTAATATGGCTATCACTGGTGGGTTGATTATGAAGTAATCCAAAAAAGCAATTCTATACATCAAAATTTCATACAAAACAGCCTGGCAATTACTCTTTTTAACCAAACATTTAATATTTGTGAGGCCTGCATTTATCAGTTAGCACATTAGTTTATATGTTTGTATACATATCATTTTCCCATTACCATCATGTTTCAACTGTTAAAATAAAGAGTGAAACATTACAAGGAAGAAGTAGATCTCTCATATCTATGAACATTATGAAGATAACCTGTGAGAATTTTGAAGTACAATGAGCAGACTGATCCTTGGTTGGTATGCCAAACAGTTCCTCGCTTTTCCTTTTCTTGGATACCAAAGTGGTCACATAGCCAGATGATCCAATGGCCCCACTAATTGCTGCATTCGTTGCCTGTTGCGCATAAGCTGTGGCATGAGGACTGCCATGAAAGAGAGCCCTTCTCTCATCATTACCTTCAAAATTCTTGCACTCCAAGCATTTACAATTCTCAGAGCAGAAGATATTTCCTTGGAAGCACTCACAATACTTCTTCAGGCACCCTGATCTCTTGCAATTACATCCTTTATTGTGTTTTCCCACCATCTGAACTTCCTGTACATCTTCCTGGATTAAAAAAAAAAAAAAAAAAAACAGAATTGGAAAGTTTTAGATGCTTGCAAGCCATAATGAAAATAGAGACTATAGTTGACAAATAAAACTTGACTCTCTTCTAGTTCAGTCTTCAGCCTATAGCAGTCGCAGAAAACATTCCTTTGCCAATGAACCTTACTTCATGGAAAAGTAAGGGTGAAAATATAAACCAAACAGATTGTACAAAGAGAGCAGGCTTTGATAAGAATGATCTTCCGCTTGTGCCAATATAAAATTTGAATGGAATGGAAAGGACGTTGCTCATATTCAAACCGAATTTCTCATGCCCAGCCATTGGATTCAAATAAATGATGCTTGTAGAGCACATAGAATTATTTAGGAAATTTTAAAAACAATCAAACCAGAAAATGTCATCAGATGGCATACACTATCATTCAAAATGGGAAGGGGACAAAATACACACATACCGTAGTATCCTGAGATCCATGAGGACTGCTAGCAATCTTTGGTCTAAAAGCATTTGGATTACGCTGAAGGGTTGCTTCAACAGCCTCTTTCCTCTCCTTTTCATTTTCAACATTATTACGACAATTTACACAGTTGCAACCATTACAATGAATTCCCGCAGCAAAGCACTCACAATACCTAAAAGATCCAGGAAGTTGCTTGTTAATCATGAAAAACAAGAGTTGGGAAAAACTAATGATCCATTACAGAATTAAAATTGCACATCTAACTACTTAAATACTCGATTCAAAACCCAACTTGTACTTCTGCTAAATCATACAGTAAGGGAAACAGAACTCACAACTCAACAATTTCATTCAATCAACTTCACAAATTCCAAGATACACATGAAAAAAAACAATCACATGAAATCAGCACCATATTCACCTATATCATGACGAGATATTCCACAACTTATAAAAACAAGATGGGATTAGTTAACCAAGGTCAAAGAAAATTCCAGCTCCCACCCTCAGGACTTCTTGAACAGAAAGAAAAACGATCAGTGATAGAGGGTAAAAATTGAGGTAATCATAACTATCATGCTAATGATATCCCCGAAAAGTAAAATCATAATGGCATTTCAATGCAATCTATGTAAGGACAACATGCCATCTCCCCCGCAGAGCATTTTAAAATTCACATTAAACCACAAATAAACAATCTTTCAAACAAAAAAATGCCCACTAGTACTTACAATTTCAAGCACATCGAATTTTTACAATTACATTGCTTTGGTTTCTTAGGAGTGCCATCATTCGCCAGCCGTGATCCAGGGGAGTCTTGCTTGCTGAAAGAGGAACTTCACACAAATTATTTGCGAAATTAGCAATTTTAACAATAACAATTATTTACTTATTTAAAAAAAAAGGTCCATCTTGAACCTCGTTATATTTAATGTATAAAATTCTATTATAATATATTTAATCAAAAAATGACAGTATACCTTTTAATTTATCAAGATATTTTTAAAAATGATTTTATATATATATATATATATATATATATATATAAAAAAAAAAATTATCCCAATTTATTGCCAAATTATAATTATTTACACTAAAACGAAAAAAAAAAGAAGAAAGCCGTAAGCAGAGAGATGTTTTAATTTATTTATTTTCAATACTCACCCCCGCGGCATTGCCGAAATCTTATGCACCGGGTGCGGTATCCGCTGCGCCGCCGCCGCCGCCGCCTCATGCTGCGAAACCAGCCGTGCCTGATATGGAGGGGGAGGCATTTCCGGCATCGGAGGAGTTTGTGTCTGCAAACTCACATGCACTTGCTGTGTCTGCGGTGGGACATTCACCGGCGCAGTTCTACAAATCCTCGCCGTGAAATCCAATTTCTGTGGCGCCAATTTCTTTGGCGTGTATTCCGTCACAGTTTCACTCTGTTCCATAACAAATCAGAGCAACAAAAACTCCTCCTTCCGCAAACAAGAAAAAATAAAAAGTAAAAAAACCTGCACTGCAACTAATTCTAACTCTCTCTCCGTTTCTTTTATATATAAAAAAAAATTAAAAAACACAACACAAGAAGCAGAATTCTTAGCTCTCAATTGAAATCAGTAGTTACTGCTTATGAGAAGCTAATCAGGGAGCTTAAGGGTTTTTTTCTGTGGTTTATATCTTGGTTCCCCTCTCTCTCTCTCTCTCTCTCTCTCTCTCTCCCCCTCGCGAGATTTTGAATTTCTTTTTGAGATTGAATGGAGGGTGAGATGAAAGAGAGGGTAATCGAACGGATAAACTTGAAAGTGTTAACTCGGCGGTTGTGATTGAGTTAAAGTATACGAATAATTACTGTCCGTTGGATGAGGGTTAAAGAGCAGGGGTGGTTTGGGTATCTAAATTGGGAAGTGATAAGAGTGGAATTTGGCGGTAAGGACTCTGAAAGAAATGCGGGTTTGCTTTATTGAACACGTGTACGGTGAGTATACGTTTGACTTGTTATCTTTTCTAGGGCATTTTTCTTAATCGATGAGTGATATTCCAAACTTGTGGGGGATGAGCAAAAGAAAATATTTTTTAGTTAAACGCAGTCGTTTAGTGGGACATGAAGATCACAAATTGTAATTTTGGAGCCACCAAATTTTGTTTGTGTTGACCGAGGGGGTATGGCCCCAAGTTAAATATTGTTATTTTTTAAGAATATAATTTAATTGAAAATCATATTAAATTTTTTTATATCATTATATCAAAAAATACATAAAAAAAACATCAATTTAATATCATTTTATAATACTAATTATTCCAGCTATGGTCAGGATCTCAAATACTGATAAGGGAAAAAAAAATTTAATATCATTTAAAAAATAAAATAAGATGTCTAATATCGTATATAAAATATTTTTAATATTCAAACATTAATTTGAGTTTATCTTATTACAAATTGAAAAGAAGAAGAGGATATGTGTTAGGGAAAAGGAGTTATAGCTCTTTTTGGGAGGGCGGTTGCGGTTGCTTTTGAAAGTGTTTTTCGTTTAGAAATACATTAAAATGATATTTTTTTATTTTTAAAAAATTATTTTTGACATTAACACATTAAAATGATTTAAAAACACCAAAAAATTTTCATTTAAAAAAAAAAATTTGGTCAAACACAGTTTGACCGCAGTGCCAAACAGGCACTATAAGTAAATAAAAGGAATAGTTATTTAGCTTGTATATATGGGATGTTGAAAATCTATTATGAGAATATTCTAGAGAAGGATTAAAGTAATTTTTAGTTTTGATTTATATGGATATAATTATTTATTTATTTTTGTAATTTTCATTTCTTTAAATTTTAATAAATTAAATTTCATTTTCGTTCTCTCCTTACTAGTCAAATAACAATAGATGATATTGATAGCACGCTAACCTTTCCTCCTCCTCCTCTTCCTTTGTCCCATCCATCATTTTCCATATCTATTCCTCTTATCAAACACTACTTTTACTGCTATTAAAGATAGATTAATCGCATGTTTAATACTGTATTTTAAAAATATATTTGAAAAAACATTGAAATTTATTTATTTTTAATTTAAGTTGATTATTTTAGTATTTTTAGATTATTTTGATGTAAAAATAATTTTTAAAAATAATATCACTTTCATATATTTATAAGCAAAAATATATTTTAAAAAATAACACTCGCACACTCCCTTTTTATATATATAAAGATTAATAAATTGTTCACTGGTATATTTCAAGTTATTTTATCAATAATATAATATAACTCTATACGTTACTACTCATGCACTTCAAAAAAAAAATTTCCTTAAAAAAAAAAAATGAAAAGCGCAAAAAATTTTACTATTTATATAACAGGTTTCGAGTTCAAATTAATATATATTTTGTATAAAAGTCTAAGATAACTAAAATTTTATGATCTTCATGTTGTTCAACAGTATTGATCAAATGTTTGTAAGGGATGTGATATAATGATAAAAAGTTTATGATCTATATAACAGATCTCGAGTTCGAGTCAATACATATATTTTGGGTAAGAATATAAGATAAACCAAAATGTTATTAATAAAATTAAATCTATAAAATATATTTTTTTAAAAATAAAATTTATTCGCATTAAAAAAAATCGAACGAAGCCTGTGTTTTTTTGGGGGGGTAGATTGAGATGGGATTGATTTTCAGTACTGTCATGTCTTGTTCTGTTGGTGCTGTGGTAATATAAGTTAACCTCCGTTCGAGGTTTTTTTTAATATTTATAAAAAAAAAAGGAAGAAAAAAGAGAGAAGAAAGCTGTAGATACTATGAATCCATTCATTTCTACTCATCTTTGATAATTAATAATGTACTGAGATTTCTCTAAAATAAAAAATTTAATTATTGAATTTGTTTTAATTTATATTTTGCATTTTAAAAGTGTTTTTATTTTTGTTCTTTACTTTTTTTTGGTATTTTTATATTGTTTTTAATAGGTTGATATTCAAAAATATATTTTTTTAAATAACATTATTTCAATGTATTTATAAAAAAAAAATATCTTAAAAATAAAGTAGGAGCAGTGGGATCATTAAATTTGATGGAGAGATCACGGATGGCTAAAGGCAATTGAAGTACGTGCATATCGTAAAAGCCTTTTTTATTTGCTTACAGAATTTCCAAGGCACTAATCTCTTAATTAACTCGTTAGCATCTGATGAGGATAAGCTTTTCTTTTTTCTTTTTTTTTTTCATTTTCATGCTGATTCTTTTTCTTTTTTCAAGAAATATTTTAAAATGAAAATCATACGACCAACTCCATTATTTTGTGGCTGTCACTCATCAAGCATGATCACCATGTCCAACTAGCTAACCCTTCCCACCTCCCTTGTATCAAATCCTCCTCCTCCTCCTCCTCCTCCGGCTGGTGATCGCTTCATCTCCTCCTCTTCCGCCACCACCACCTCCACTAGAGTACTAATCCAAAACCCATTAGTTAAATTCACTCAAAACCACTTTATATTATTCTCGACAGCAAATTAATCGAAGAAGATTGCAGAGAGCAGTTGTGGCAGTGCTGTATCTTAAATCCAGACTCCATCGACACTTTTGCAGGGCATCATGAACAAACATAGCTGCTTTCTGGGCTGGTTCATGGCTGTTGCCTTTTGCTCTCTCTCTCTCTCTCTCTCTCTCTCTCCCCCTCTCCTGCAATATATATATATATATATGAAGAAACAAGTCTGATCTGCTTATCGATGTTTTCCTTTTTCTTTTCCCAGAACACATCCCGTTTGGTTCTGTCAGTTTTTCTCGAACCTTTCCCTGCGATGAACAGCGCATGGCAGCATGTATGTCACGATGTACCATGATAAATATACACTATTAGAGTTAATTTCTAAATTAAAGAAGCCATGCAAGAGCTGTGGATCTCATTATAAGGGAGAAATTTGGAAGGGAAACTCATGCATAAAGGGAGAAACATTTTACAGCTTTCTCAATATGATGCTGTTAGTTGGAGACGAAGCTGACGAATGATGCCGTGTTTTCGACTGACAGGTATAATAAAGCAAATTCAATGGAGCTTAGATTGGAATTCATATTCTTGCAGTGAAAACCCAAAATTATGTCTACAGAGTGTGGGAAGTGTTCATTTAGCGTATGGGCGTATGAAATGATGAAAAAAAAGCTTAAGATATGTATTATGTATTGAGTTCGATTTACAACATGTATTTTTTATAAGAATCTGGAATAATCGAGATTTTATTTTATTATTTTAACCCATAAACTTGAGTTCAAATTAGAGTTTGTAATTCTTAAAGAACTTGAAATAACCAAGATTTTAACCGATTATCTTCACCCACAAAATACATTTTAAGAAATTAAAAAAAAAGAGTGTGGGAGTACGAAATGATCACCAGTCATATGTGTGTGCAGAACGGGGAAAAAACCCTTAAGTTCAGATCATATGCTTGATGTTTCCTCTTAAATTCATAGATATATAAATATACACTCGCAGAGAGTATCCTTCTCTGTGATCTCTGATCAATCGACGAAATAGTAATAAGAGAATCATGTTTATATATATATATATATATATATATAAACAATCATGTTTGAGAGCAGATTTGTGAAATGAAATTCTGGGTTAGACTAATTAACACTACTCTTAAGATTATAGACGATGATCAGTATTTGAGAACAGATTTGTGAAATGAAATTCTGGGTTAGACTAACACTACTCTTAAGATTATAGACGATGACCAGTATTTGAGAGCAGATTTGTGAAATGAATTTCTGGGTTAGACTACCATACATATATGCATGCATGCATACATACATATATGCATGCATACATACAAATACATACATATAGCGTAAGCAAGATCGTGAAGAGAAAATTATAATTAGGTTCCACTAATCATTAACAATTAGTAGATGCCTCAATATTGTGATAGAAGCATCCTGAATTAGCTAGATGGAGTCCTAAAATGGTAAGTTGGCCTGGCTTTACAGAGAAGACTCGTTCAAATCCTATAAGATGATTAATTACCTCCCGTACGTGCCAGATCTTAAGAAAGAACAGTGAAATGAAGGAGAAGCTCTGTAAAGAAGAAATAAAACTTGATGAAATTACCGAGAAACTATATGAATAAATAAATAAATAAAAACTTAGGATTAGATGGAACGATAATAATTGAAATGTTACAGAAGCTAGCACGGCTGGTGCAGATCTGTGCCCAGATTCTTGTGGGGAGGTATACACACTTATGACCCATATAAAAAGTGCAGATGGTTGCTGCATGCAGGCCAGCAAGAACTTTTCTTTTATAATGCAAGAAACACTGCCGATCCGTGCAATGTGCTCACTGATCATGAAATTGGTGGGGTTATGTGCCCAGAAATGCTCAGTCACTGATCCAAGTACTTCTTCCCTTCAACTCTCTTTAATTATTTCTTTTCTTTTACCATGAAATTAAGAAAAATGAAGTTTTTCTAATTATTTTATTTTATTTTGTAATTAATTAATTAATTAATTAATTAATACTGGAGTTTTTTTAATTCCAAGCATGGTGGATAATCGACCTGGCCGAGCTATAACCTGCTGTAGTTCCAGCAAGCAGCAGGGAAATTAATGGATGATGAAATAAAATAAAAAAAACAATTAATAGCAATTTGAATATCTGAAACAAGTTAAAGCCGGCTGAAGAGATCCACTGCTACTCGTCGTCGTTTCTTGATTAGGTTTTGAGAGTGTCTAGGGCTTAGGATGCGCATCATTATGAACATTTATTTGTTAATCCTTTTATCAAAGTAATTACCATTATAATTATGTATAATTAATATACGTATATTATTAATTATATATGTGGGCAGAGAGAAGGTGACAACGTTCCTAATTAAGGAGATTGGAATGTAAGATCTTATTGAATTAAATTAAATTAATTAGCTCACTGTAAGGAGCGGGCCCATGAAAACACAGAGAGAAGAGAAGAGTGGGTGTACATGGAGGTGTTGATTTTATTATTATTATTATTATTTATATGGTAATAGTTATCCTTAAATCATTTTATATATCAATTAAAATTAAATTCTTCTTTCTACGTTTTATAAAATATATAAGAACAACCACTTCACATTGGTCTATAGATATTTTCCTCAAATTTCTTTAATAGTAATTCTAGTTGCTTTGTAACTTGTCAAGTTGGTTCTGACATGTCAAATCAATTTCTACTTGGCTTGGTTTTAAATTTTAGCTAGGTAAGGAATACAGTCATGAGGGATTTTGATTTGTCATTTAATCCTAAGAACTATTTGTAATTGGTAGCCATGGTACTTTTACACAGGCAAAGTCCTGGATAAACTATCGCACTATTTAATTTTAAATTTAAACCAATCAAGGAGTTGAGTCAAAAGATTTTTTTATGTCAATTTCATAACAAAAAAAAAAAATTCTAATTTTGTCCATGTATTTTTTTGAAACATAGTATTAAAAAAATATCTAAGTATTAGATCGATGCTCGATCTTGCAATATATTGTTTATAGACTTGGTGAGGTTGTTTTTTTTATTAAATGAACTTGATTTTGTTATCATTTATTTTCTTATCATATAGTTAGAAAAGTTATTTAGAAAAATCATGTTATTAAATTTTATAACGTTCATACTTGTTGGCAAGTTTGGTTGATTTAACTTTTTTTTTTTATTCTTTAATATTGAGTTGATGGAGAATATTTTAAATTCATAATTTATTGCATTTTACTTTCTATGAGATTATTTTAATTTTCAAAAACTATCATGGTATTAGGTTAATGCTCAATTTTGAGATTATATAATTTTATTAACATATATTTACATAAAAAACAATAAAAAAACAAGTTATGAATCTAGTGGAGTTCATGGCTCAATTTATAAATTTGGCGTGTTTACTTGGTTTATCAAATCACAGGTTTGGTATGTTTAGCCACCAAACCCAATATATTTTTTTATCCTTTAATATTAGATTGGTTCGGAAATAAGTTTCATGGTTTTATTGTTTTTTTATTTTTTTTGCTTTTACAAGGTTAACGCAATTTCAAATAAAACTTTGTTCTAGGGTTGATGCTTAATTTTGCAAATACTTATTTTTTATCATATAATTAAATAAAAATATTTTACAAAAAAACTAACAAATTTATTAAACTCAATGAAGTTTTTTATCTGATTCACAGGGTAACTAGGGCTGATCAAATTCGGTGTTGTCTCAATGATTTTTTTTTAAATTATCATCTTTTAGTTTTTTATTAAAAAAATCATATTTTTATTAGTTATTTAAATTAATTTTAAATATAAATCAATAAATTTGTGTGAATCAACTTTTACAAAGATTAATTGGAAACTTAACAAATTAGTAAAACAATAATAATTTAATTTCTCCTACTTAGCCAAGAACATTTAAAGATACTGCCAAAAGAAATTGCCCTGCACTAGGTCATATAATGATGGCTTTAAGCAATATTAATGCCTTACATGTACTAAATGAGTACATGATAGCCACGTATATACATACATACATACATATTACCAGTGAGGTGGACACGATCACTAAGTTTTCCGTACAAGTTAGAACTTGTATAGTGTGAAAACAATTATTTTTTAAAATATTTTTGTTGAAAACACATTGAGATAATAATATTTATTTATTTTTCAATTGCACTTTTCTCATTTTTTTTTTCAGTTGCCCTTCTCTTTATTTTATTTTTTTAATTTTACTATTAGGGTTTTTTAATAGTTGTTTAAGTTGTTTTTAGATTAGTCAAGTCAATGAATTATATCAAGATAATTCTAACGCGATTTAATTTTAAACCTGAGCTAATAAATAATTCAGGTCTATAGTTTTTTTTTATCCTGCCAGCTTCATCATTTTCCCTTAATTTTATCTTTAAACTCTTTTTTTACCAATCAACCATATTATTTTTGGATAGACCAAGTCAATTGAGTCATGTAGAGGCAATTTCCATGTTATTTTATTTTAAACCCAAATTATATAAGAAGTTTATTATTTAGGTTTTTTTATGTTAATTTCATAACATCATCATATTGTTTTCTAGCAGTTGACCGAGATGTTTTTGAACCAGCCAAGTCCACTAGATCATATTAGAATAACTTTTATATGATTTAATTTTAAATATGAAAAGATAAAGAGTCAAATTATGAAGTTTTAGAGTTGACCCACTAAACTAAATTTAATAAAAATATCAAATAATTATGCGCAACCAGAATATTTTTTTTATTACATTAATTGTTGTTTTTATCAAATCAAGAACTAGTTATTACCATACTACTATTAAATAAACTATTCACACCTGAGTCAATCTCTTCTTCTATTTTTTTTTATTTTTTATTTTAAATGTTAGAATATGTTAACATACCCTATGCTCACAAATATCTCTTCCCGAATTGATCATCGGTTCGCAAATAATTAATCGATTACCATGTACACAATAACAAGGTAAACGACAGGAAAAATAAAATAAAAAAGAAGATTCATGGGCATAAAAAACTAGGTCATATGGGATACATCAAGGTGTCGAATCCAAAGAAAATGTCTAAGAACTCCAACTTCGAGAGAGAAATTACTTAGTTAATTGGGCTCATCGCATTAAATACATGAAATCCAAGCTTAGATTAAAAGCTAATTCTTTAAGTGATGAAATGCCAAAGAACTAATAATAAAAGTCGACGCTACACACGCACTCTCACACTATGCTATACTATGCCAAAAGAGAGAGAAAAGGAAGAAGGAAGAGAGAGAGGCCAGTGAAGCTGTTCAAGAGTTCATGGTGAAGAGTCTATTCTGGACCATGTTTTCTGGGTATCATTTCGAACTTTATATACTAGTTTCTATGTATCTCGACTAATTTTATGGGATTTCAAAATTAAAAACTATATAAACTTTCAGTAACTATCATATTAACAACCAAAAAACTCGAACCTGAAATTAGATCCGAATAATCATCTACTGAAAGATTATCTTTACATTGAAAGGTAGTTTCCTGTGGCTAGAGTTATCTATCCTATCACACCATGTCCAGTGTTTCCCATGTTCATGGGCAGAAATTTAAAAAAAAAATCAAAAGAGATTTGTTTTTAGTAGAATTCATGTAAAATAATAGCATGTTAATTAGCTAAATATTTTTAAATCTATAATAATAAAAAAATCCAATCCATGAGTCTAACAGCGTACTTGATTTTTTTATTTTTTATTTTTTATTTTTTATTTTTTATTTTTTATTATTGAACATAGGCCAAAGCTGGAGTTGTTCTTACGCATTTTAACCCCCATGTGTACACATCACTGTGTGCTCGCGCACGCTCTTTTAAAACTTATTTACAATTACTTATATGTATTATTATATTTTGAGTAATTAATACATGGTTAGTCTTTTGAGAAAGAAAATGTTTCAGATTAAAAAAATAGATCTTATATTTAGATCTTTATTTCACATATAAGATTGTTTATATATATATATATATATATATATATATATATATATATATATATATATATATATAAAATAACATTTAATTCCGTTTTACTCTCTATATTTTTTTTTAAAAATACTTTATATTTTTTTTTAATTGACGTGGTTGTCCGGACCAGCTTGCGCACATCTCGACTACTCCTATGAGCCTTAAAGTTAATGATCATATAAATCTCTAGTGGTCATCATATTAGTAACTATATGACTCGAACCTGAGATCACATGAAACAAACTCCTTAAAACTAATTCACAATTAATTATATGTATTATTAGATTTGGAGTAGTTAATTCATGATTAGTCTTTTGATAAAGAAAATGTATCAGATTAAAAAAAAAAGATTTTATATTTAGATCTTTAATTCACATATAGGATTGTTTATATATATATATATTTTAAGCATCTTTAATATATCATGTAATTCCATTTTATTCTCTATATTTTTTAAAAATACTTGTGTATCTTAATTGTTTATATATATATATATATATGTATATTTTGACAAGTGGATATATATATGTATATATGTATATTTTGACAAGTGGAAATGTATGGATATGAGCAATGTTTGAGAGAATTAAGGAGGAGGAGGAGGAGACAAGAACCATATGTCATGGAAGCGCTTCTCATCATCGCAATTTTTTTTAAGTGGAAGTATCTGTTGGATCCTACCTAAGTTCATGATGATATGTTGAGGGCCCTTCTCCTAACAAGGGAGAGGCATCCCTTTTACCCAAAATACCCTCTCGTTTCTTAAGATTTGTGTCCATTTTCAACACACATCTCAATGACCTGAACGCAGTGCTCTTGTACTACAAACGACAACCTGTATATCACAATCTATATATATATATATATATATAGGGTAAATTAATTGCTGAAGTGAAAGAATAACTGCGTTGTTGAATCCCCATGACATGTCGAAGCCTTTAAATTCTCTCTTGAAAGCGCCACCTCTCAGGCGAGGAGAAGCTTTGTCGCCATTTTTCCTAGAAAGGGAGAGTAAAAAAAGGCAAGTTTTTTCCATGAATGACGAGAGAAGCTGAAGAAATCAACCGCGAATACCCCATGCCAGAAAGCTATTAATTGTAGCAATACATGCATGGTCATGACACGAAACATGTGTTGATAATTACACGAACTGCTTCAATGTTGATGGGTGCATTAAAAGAAATCCAGAATTTAGGATAATATAGCAGAATTTAGGATAATATAGGTTCCTGGATAGTGGGATTTGTAAGAAATAATGATATTTAACTATCAATTATTGTTGAGTTATGAGCTGTTTATGTTGGATTACAATTTACATGGAATAAAAGGTTTAGAAAAATAGTTTTCGAGTCAGATTCTAGTGTTATAATTGGACTTATCAATATGGATAAAGTGAATATGAATAGAAATTATAATTTTACCATACAAATTAAAGATATATTGGATAGGATTGGAAGGTTAAAACCTTACATGTTTACAGGGAGACTAATTGCGTGGCTGATTGATCAACTAATTATAAGCTAAATAGAGATTTGTTAGAAAAAAATCAAATGTTCTAGTTGAACCACTTTAAGGGCTTTATAATTGTTGTATTATGACCAGATTGGGTCTACTGTAACTCGTTTAATTTAATAGGACGTATCCACCCCGATTATTACCAAAAATAAAATAAAATTAGTGAGCTCTCCCACACAAATGCCACCCATGTTTTTTCGAATTTTAAACTATGTTTATTACTTATCATAAACAAAGAACACGATGTTCATAGTTAATCATTACTAGTTTTAACTATTTCCCTCTTTATATATATATATATGAAGCTTGCATCTTTATTTTCATTAATTAAAGAACACAAACTAGGAAGCAAGTTTTGACAACTTACGTGTAATGAAATTGAGTTTATTTTCATATGTGATTTGGATTTAATTAATTTATTATGATTTTTATATTTAATTTAAAACACTGAACTATGAAACTGAATTCATGACTGTTTGGAGATTCTTAAAGAAGAAAGCCTTGCCCTTCCTCGGCAAAGGTGACAACTGGGCTGTTCTTCACTTTGCAAGTAGTATACTATATCTTCTTTGACCTGTTTACTGTAAGAAAAGAGTACTAGATAGAGAAGTGGGGGGAAAAGAGATGCAGGTTAGGGTTTTTTAGAAGGAAATAAATATGGTTTATTTTTATAAAATAATTTCCAATGCCAATTAGAATTGAACTCCTTGACCAAATCAATATGTTGTTGGTTATTTTTTATTAATTAAATTCAATTTATAATTCAAATCAATATACTCAAAAGGATGTCAAACACAAGAATTGATTTGATCATGTGAATTGAATTCCTTGAGAAAATAAAAGGGTCTCCCATCTTGTTTTAATTTAATCATTTTTTACAAATTGAATTGCATTAATTTGGAATATAGTTCAATATTAATATTCATTTAAACATAAAATTAGGGCTCCTATGGTTTTCATTAATAACAATAACAATAAGTTCATGGGTGAGTGTTTATAAACTTGACCACTGAAATTTAAATAAATATATATAACTTTAAATATATTATTATTAAAATCCTTTTACTATTTAGCTACACAGAGAGATACCAACTCACCCTCTTGTGTGTAACCTACCACCATACTTTACATGGATTAGTATTTCGTATTCAGCTACAAATTACGAGTAGAGGGATACCGTATACATGCTTATACAAATACGTACATCAATTGATACGTACCACAACTTGTGGTTGCTGTAGCTACAGTATTCCTCTCCACAGTTCTTTGGATGTGAAAATCAACAAGAAAAAAAAAATCTCGATGATCTTGACGTGATCACTTGTCAACAAAAAATTTTCTATGTGCAAAAAGAAAATCCTAACCTTTTCCCCGTTGCTTCTGACCTTTTGGGTACAATAAAACACACAGTGGTAGCTGGTCAACAAAAAAAATGATATCCATATATTTCGCTGCATTTTTTTTCCTTGCAAAGATCGAGAAAAGTTGATGCTAAGAACTTGGAAAGTGTTGATGACAGTAGGGGCAATAATATAAGCCAGTAGTACAATATATTTTTTATTAATTCGGCTGTCCGGTTCAGCTTGCGCGTATCTCGACTAATCTCACGGTCCCTGAAGTTAATCATCATCTAAACATACAGTGACCATCATAATAGCAAACTCTTACGCTGAAATCTGAAATCACAGGGGTATTAAACTCGTCATTCCCAAACTCTTACCGCTGAATCAACTACTGTATAATTGTCAACAGTACAATATTTGGAAGATGAGGTGTTGGTATTTGAACATCAAGGGTTTCATGCCCACCCTACAAGAAAACTGCCTGGCCTTCCAGCAAGGGCGCGTAGGTCACTCACCCCTACAAAGCAGCATAATGCCACCTCGATTCCTAGGCCAGTAGTGTTTAGGGTTAGATATATTTATTTATTTATTTATTCTCTAAAACAACCATGGCCATTAGGGTTACATACCCCATCACCTCAAAAAAATAAAAATAAAATAAACCTAGGGTTTATGCTTTAAACCTACCGCCACGCTCCCGAAGGGGCAGTCCCATGCACACACCAATCAGAAACCATGTAGGTGCACTGGGCATCTTTGATTCTATATATTTCACCCTATCTTTAACAGAGAGTGGACATGACGCGGTGGGAGATAGTAAAAACTTTTCTATTGCCCATCTAGGGTTTTTTTTTTCTTTATGCTCTTCATGAACCTCACAAAAGGCATAATGGATAGTGATAAGACCACACTTTCTTGACACGTGGATGTCTCCCATTGCTTAAGCTTTACTTTCTACGGTTTCTCTCTCAACCTTTTCTCCCCTTCTCTCTCTCAATGTATATATTTGTATATATATATATATGTCATGTGTTGCATCATGTGCATGGCCATAGCATGACATGGTCGTGAGTATTTTTATAATACGAGAAAAAAACCTTGATCAAAGACAAAAGATAAAAAAAAAACTCACTCCCTCTCTCTCCATGTCTCCCTCTCCCCTTCTCTCTTGCTAAGGAATCGAAAACCTCTCTCAAAAGCAAGGGTTCTTAGAACTTCGCACTCTAATTCTACTCAATCACCCTCGAGTCTCTTCCTGTAATTCACATGCTCTTCTTGGTGACCAAATGCTCTCTCTGGTGGTGCCACTTTTTGAGCTGGCCGTGAAGAATTGAAGTCAAGTTCATTCAATACCGGAGCCTTATATTTTCTAGAAAATAAAGGTGTGGTTTTAACTCCAATCACTCATTTTTAGCTTTCTGGGCCCTTTTTCTTGTTGATGGCTTGTTTATTTGTGTGAGTTCTAGCTGTGGTCTAGCTTTTTTGTTAGTGTCATTTAGGTCATTTCACTGTTTTAGGTACGTCAAGTTTGTTCGTTTCTTTGTGTTTTATCATTTCGGTTCCATCTGGGGTGTGAATTTATTGGTTTTTGTGATATTTCATGTGGGTTTTTTTGTGTGTTTTTCTGGTTTGTTGAATTTGTGTTGACTGTTTTCCTATATATATATGGTCAATTTCGTAGGAAGTGAAACCCTAAAGTTTTCATTTTTGAATTGATGTACGTGATTGTAATAGCTAACTTGGAGCTTTTAGAATTGGGTTTGTATTTTTATTTTCTGTTTTAATCGAGAGATTAACGACTTCAATTCTTGAGTTAATACTGTTAGTCTTAGGTAACCCTAATCTATGATTTGTCTCAAGTTTGTAATTGAAATGAAGGGGTTTAATTACATGTGTGATTATGTTCAATGTGAAGCTTGGATATGGTAACTGAAGATTTAGGTTTTTATGAGATGGAAATCTAGGGTTTTTCTAAGTTTTGCTTTGTGATATCTTGTACTTGTATTTGTAAGGCATTGTTATTTTATGTGCTTAATCACTGTAATGATTGCATTTTGATGTGTTACTTGATTTAGAATGAAATATAGAAGGAATCGTTTGTTTTCTTTCTAATAATTACTAACAAACCCTAAGGTGTTTGTTTGGACTCTCTTAAGATCTTTTGATCTAGTTCGGAACTCTAATAGCTTGTTATGGTTTGACTTTCATCCATGTTGTTTTAGATTGAATAATGTTGTAGTTTTGCATATGATAATATATATCATTACTTAAGATTTGGGTTTGTAGGCATAAGAAATTTGTCATTTGAACATTGCAGCATTGACTTTCTTGTACCATGGAAAGTACTGTCTTAGTGGAGAACAATCATCCTGGTAGCCATTCAAAACTTGTCTCCAAGGTGGAATCATCTATTAGGATTGATTCCATAACCATCGACCTGGACAATGTTGATGAGAAAATTGAGGCAGAAAAATGCTCACACTTTTCTATGCGGTAAGCTTTGATCCTAGCTAATCATTTGGCAGGATTCAACTGTAGTTTCTCATGCTACATGTTTTTGTTAAGCACCAGCATTTCCCTGCATGTGTTCTATTTTTTGAGTTGTTATCACCATGCAATGCTTCTTTGCATGTTCTTTCTTATGTTCTCTTTTCCTTTTCTCATATTATATACTATCTCAGGCTTAACCTTTACACTTTTTTTTTAATGATTGAATATACTAGGGATGAGAACTCACCAATACGTTTTACTAACAAAGAAGTGATTGGTTTAACAACAACGATAACTAAATTCTGGAACAATCCAGTGGGATCTGTGAACAAACTAGGAAGGCAAATTGCTACCTGCTAGTCTTAAGTATTGATTTCTGAAAGTGTACAACTGAACATTGACAGAAATATATAGTTCAGCATTAGATATTAGGAGTTTATTTCATGCACAGTAAATTTTCATGCGCTATCTCTTGTTGCTGCAAATGTTGTACTACCGAAAATCAACAAAAAAAATTCTTATATTCTGAATGCAGTGGATATGTATCTGAAATTCGTAAACGAGACTGGAAGATGTGTTGGCCGTTTGTGTCAGATGGTGACAGTAATAACTATGAGGAGCAAGCATGTCTGCTTCCTCCTTTACATGTTCCAAAATTCCGATTTTGGCGTTGTCAGAACTGTGTGTGGGAAGTTGGGGCCAAAGGCACTGCAAACTGTTATGGAACTGCTCTACACTCATGCGGTTATGAACTCAAATCCACCAACGTTTGTTCCCATGGACCAAACTATGATGATGATGCGATACTACCATCTGATGTTCAGGAAGCCACAAATCAAGAAATTCCTGAGGGAAGACAAGCTGATGTTTTTGCTGGTTTGAACAGTACCAGTATATGTCATCATTCACTGTCTATTGATAAAAATGAAAAGAAAACCAAGGATATGAACCGTTCCATCATAGGTATTTACATATATGCTAAGATCGAAGCTTTGTTCCAGTATCATATATATTAATCGCTCTACATCATTATAACCTTTTTTTATTTCTTTTTTGATCTTTTCTTCAGGGAAACATATGGGGTCAGAAGATATTTTAAAGCAGGAAAATCATAGACTGGCATGCGTAGTAACTGAAGTTGTTTCAAGCCCAATTCAGAAGGCAGATCATACAGATGAAAAAGGTAAATTTGCTGAGTAACTTAATGTACAATAGAAGCAAAAAAGAAGCTTAGCTACCGAGAATTAAAAAGGCAAAATATTGCATGGCTTTTACCTTCACCCTAATAATAGTGCTTCTGATTTTCTGCAACAGTAGCTTTCAAGTCAAAAGGTATCGACCTATGTGAGTCAGGCTGTGAACATCATGAAGTTGCTGATGCTGAGTTTTCTAAAAACCTTAATTGCATGGTAAATAGTGCTACTGGACTTTGTGAAGCAGGAAAAGAAACCTCCACAGATGATCAACACAAAGAGCTAATAGCATGTGGTATGTCTGGAAAAGTTGGTAACATTGATGATGGGGCACTCAGTACTGCCAACAAGAATCCTGTGTGCCGCTCTTCCCTGGAATTAGATGAGTATGATGATCCTTCATCTGAGAGTGCTGAGATCATGGCTGGCCATAATTCTCAGGATGTTCTTCATGAAAATTCAAGTAGTTTGCATCGTAGAAAAACTCGAAAGGTACGCTTGTTGACGGAATTGTTGTGTGAAAATGGGGATAGAGACACTGATAACAGAACTCAGCATTCTCTGCCCCTTGCCTTTCCTGATGCATCTGCTGGAGTTGACAAGATTTCTGTTCTCCAAGGGGAGGTGGCTATCCAAGGCAAAGTTAGAAGGGGCCTGGGTCATAATAGGAAAAGAAAGTTGCCTCAGGATGAAGATTCAAGATCTCTGGAGATGAGGCCTCCCAATAAAGTTTGCAAAGAAGTTAGGATCTTAAAGAGAGATGGGGAATCTGCTGAACCCACTGTGGCTTCTGAATCAGAAGAAGATGCATCTGTTAGAATGGGTTTACAAGCTGGCATGAAGATTCAGTGGGCCAAAAACAAAGTTGATAGAAGTCCCATTGTAAGTAAGAAGAAAAACAGAAAGGGACCAAGTTTCGATGAATGTTTTTCCCCAGACCTGTCCCGAGAAAATGTGGCAAATGAAATTGAGGAGAAAAATGGAGATAATTCTAGGCCTAGTGCTGTTGATGGTGTACTGGCCAAGTCAGCACACAATGCATTTATAGGCAGAGAGATGGACCTTTTCCCTTTTCCTGATCCAAGAATGGAGAAAAATATTAGTGATTATAAGAAGAAAGGAAAGATGCCTCAGTTTGATGATTATCAGGTTTCCTCTACTCCTTGGAATCATGACATTCTCAGGGAAGGTCCAGTGATTAGAAAAGATGTGGGGGCAATAAATACTGGACCTGTAGTTTTTCCATTTCATTCAGAACAGGAAACATCCCTTGAAAAAAAGGGGCTAGATCTTTCTCTTAACAGCTATAAGACTGCACAAAGCTATGATGGGAAACATATTCCTCAGGTAGAAAATAGGCAAAGTGGTTTATTTACTTGGCAAGAAAGAACTTCCCAAATTCAGGCCATGAGGAAAGCTGCAGAATTTGAGCACGTGGGAAATATCAGTTTCACTTCTAAAATTGCCCAAGATGCACCTTTTGCGAAAGGACTGCATAGTGATCCCAATACCAAGAGACCAGATTTTGAAATACCATTCCGCCGAGAGAAGCAGAAATACACTTCCCCGGTTGGAATTGGGGGTGCTTCTCTCATGCAGAAAAAGGTATGACCTCTTTTCTTTCCTCTATTATTGGAGATGCATGATATCACAGCGTAGAAGGGAAAGTTTTTTTGATATATTTTGGGACCATTGTTTAGTGCAATGGGAAAAGTCGTGCAATTACAAGGTTGCATGTTTGAGCCTGGAGAGCCACTACATTGTCCTAACGGTTGAAGGAAGGATAGGGACTGATTCCCAATTCTGCCAGGAACCAAATTCTCTCCCAAAACCTGACTTTGAAGAGGCCATTGCAGGCTAAAACCTTCCATTCCATAGGGATCCAAAATACTTGTCTTTCCCATTGAGATTATCGCCTAATGTTTTGTCATGGGAATTCTTATTTCTGTTTTTTTAATATTGCTTTTATGATTATGTTTCTCTTTGTTTCAGGACTTTTTTCATACTAAAGGCAATGAGGGAAACATTGGAATACCGGAACATTCAGCTTTTCCAAGGAAAGATAATAACCAAAGAGCAGACAAGGTGTATGAACAGGGAGCTTTAGATGACATTCCAATGGAAATTGTAGAACTCATGGCAAAGAATCAGTATGAGAGGTGTCTTCCTGATGGTGAATACGAGAAACGCCAGTTAGAAACAACTAGTAGTTCAAGGAGTCAGGCAATAAATTTCAGTCAAGTGTATGGGCTTGGAGGATTAAACTTATTTCATCAGGAAACTACTCAAAAGCAGAACCCTCCAGCCAGAAGAAATGACATAATAAAGATTGGTGAAATGGCTGGACCAACTAAACAAAAGGAAGTTGATTTCTTTTCTCAAGCTGATCGAAACCCATTCAGTATGAGGCAACTGGAAAAAACTCGTTTCCCTGTAGGGTTCGGGGCATTTCTACAACTTCAAGAGAAGCCATCCAGCAGAGTCCAATATTCTGCTTCAAGTTATAACATACAAAACATTCCTCAAATTTGCAAACAGAGAGGTGAAGTGGTGGGGAATAGGTCTTGTCATACCAGGTTCCAGACCCCAGGACCATGTAACACATGCCAGAGCATTCCGCAGCAAAATAAGGAAGCAAATCAACTTTGGTCATCAATGATGCCGAATCACATGCCCTATATATATGGCATTCCTCCAAAGTGTGTGACTCCATCTACCAATGTAGATGTGTTTCCTCATTCTCCTGGAAGTGTGCTCAAGGAAAATGTGAATGGGAATCGTGTTCTTAAGTTTCCAAACAAGAACGCTGCCAACCTCGGAAAGCAAAACAGGAATCTTAGTTCAGAAATGCTCGCCAGGGCACATGCAGAATACCCCTTTGCTGGAAAACATAATGGGATTGAACTTAATCAGAAGCCAATGGGGTCCTTGGAACTATATTCTAATGAAACAATACCAGCTATGCACTTGCTCAGCCTCATGGATGCAGGAGTGCAGTCCAGTGCACCAATCAATATGGATGTAAACCCAAAGTTCCTCAAGAGACCTGCCATTATTCACAATGCTGAACCAAAGGAGTTTTCTAGGCCGGACACTGGGGCGTTTAAAGCCATTACTACTGTGAAGCACCCACCACGTAGTCATAATGGTAAAAATCAACTTGCAGAGAGTTCCCGTGACCTTATTCCTATCATGCAAACAACAGCTGGTGCATCTTCTTTGTCAATTCAACATGATAAATGTATTAGGAAGCCTGTTGATATTCCCAGTCAAGCTATTCAAAATAAAGAGAAGAGAAAAGGCTCTGATTCACGCATACAGAATAAAGCAAATAGGTCACAGAAATCAGCATATGGTGGTTTTGGCACCAACTGTGGATCCATTCCAGCTCATAGCATGCAGATGATGTCTTTTGGTGCTCCAGATCCTTCAATGTTTTCATTGCCATTCCGTGCATTGGAAAACCCAAACAAATACAAGTTGAAGTCCCGTGATAACAATAGCACTGTCCACCCCCATAAAAGCAGCTCTGAGACTGAAGTTTGCAGTGTGAACAGAAACCCTGCTGATTTTACCATACCGGAAGCTGGAAATATGTACATGATTGCAGGTGAAGCCCTTAAATTTGAAAATGATTTTCCTTTTGCAAATGGATCTCACTCGCTTAAAGTGGATGGGCGTAAACGACAGAGGAGGCTTCCTGCTACGAAAGACCATAGACGACCTCCAATGTCATGATTGTCTGACATTTCAATGCTGGTAGCTTTTACAACCTGTATCTTTTTCTGTTGATTAATTTTCACGTTTTGGCTGAATTGACAAGTTAGATAGCTTCTTTAGTAAATTGTGCATGCTTTCATGAATTTCTTATTTCATTTCAGCAGGTGCAATCTTGCTTCTCGTCCCAGCTTCTGCAACATCAGAATATGTCAAAAGCTTTATGAAGATCAGATAGCAACTCTGAAATTGATATTAATTCTGGAACCAAGTTTCCATTTACTCCAGGTCTTGTTGAGTTCGAATCTCTGCAACTGAGTTATGGAAGCATACCGGGTGATGATTGGGCGTGTATATACCTAATATGCCTTGAGATCCACAAGTAACTGTCTGTGTATGTTCTTTTGCATTTCAGTATTATTTTGGTGTGATTGATTACCCTGCAAGATTTCAAAAAAGCCTGACATTTCAAAAGGACATCCTTTTACTCCACCGATGGCTCTTGGCTCCAGTCTTGATCAGGAAGTGGGAATGGAAATAGGGAGAAGGGCATTAACAAGTACAATAATTGGACACCTCTTGCTGGAGATTACTAAGGTGTTCATCAAGTTAGCCATTGTCGGCTGTACTTCATTGTTGTAATCTATAAGGTAAGAAAATTAAAAGCAGACTTGTAATCTTTTGGAACATAAGGGAAAGAGACAATGTGTAAGGAAGTTTTGAACTAGCTGGGAACAGACCATAGCAGATCATGGAGGTAAATCTTTCTGATTAAACCCTAGAGACTGCTATTTGGTTTCAATCGAAGAAACTCTTGAGAAGGATAGCTACTTGAGTTGTGCACCTTCTTAACATGTTTTTATGGGATTGATTGTTTGTTCTAATACCAGCCAGAGCATCCTTTGAAAGGTTAAGGAGGCCTTGTCTAAGACTTATGTCCTTTGAAAGGTTAAGGAGGCCTTGTCTAAGACTTATGTTCAATAATTAAGGTTGATTGTCTGGTGAAACCCAGTTCCCTCCATCAAGTGGCTAAGCAGGAGCATGTTTGAGTGAACACTCGGCAACCTGAATGACAGAGCTCAGCATAGCATAGCTGTGCTATTAAAGATATATTTTATTCAGGAATTATAAAATGTCTTTTTGGTAAATTGTCATAAAAGAGAAATGCTCAAGTTCATAGAAAGTAAAAGAGGGCACGAGGGCTTGTTTGATAAGGAAGCAAAAGGTGCATTGGCGAGTACGAAACTATTTCGAAAATGCTCGAGCAAGTCCAAGTGATAAATAAATCCATCTCATTTTCCAGGGTGGATATTAAGTGCATAGCTAGGCTTTATATATATATATATATATATGAAAAAAATGGTTCTATCTAAATTAAGTTTATTTTCCACGGTGGATATTAGCATTATTCAGCCCTAATTAAATTCTTACTAGATATTATTTTAGGGTTTCTGTTTTCGTTGTAGAAGCATTAGTAGCGAATATATGTCTCTCTCTCTCTCTCTCTCTCTCTATGTATGCATGTATGTATGAGTATGAGTATGAGCATGTATGTATAAGAAAATTCCCATCATCCAGAGCCATGCCGGCAACGACACATGCACGCACCATTGTGACCTGCACCGGCCTGATCATTCTTTCCGGCCGGCCAACACTAATATTGATTCCAAACGGTGTCGTGTTGCAATTTTTATCTGATCATCCCCACTGACAATCTTTCAGATAATACCATTTATGGCATATATTCCTCCGAATTGTCCTCGCTTTCTATTAATAACAAAGATTCAGTTTATGTAAACATGCAGTGAGTCAACTCGAACCCTTTATTTTTTTTAAATTAATAATATTCTTCTCTTTTTTGTTGACATTTTTTATCAAATTAATTATTTTACTTTTCATTTAGCAATTGTTGTTTCATTTCATAAAATTAATGGTTGGTAAATCATGAAATACTATTTGAATTATAAGGAATAAATCACCTTGAACTTTTATTTTTCACTAGCATTTTTTTATTTCCATTTAACAATTCTGGTCTCATTTCTTACAATTAATGTTTAATAAACCATGGATTAAAATGCGAGACAATGCAAGATGGAGGAAATGTTAAAAAAAATTAGATGAAAATGCAACATAATAGAAATACACGATTTAATTTTTTTTGTCACTTGAATTTTTTATTCTCAATTTAATCATTTCATGTTAAATTGACTTAGAGTTGAATTTGATATTCTGTTTTGATTGGCTTTATATAAAGCTCTTGTGATTTTAAAAATAAGTTTTTAATGCCGAGTTAATATTATTTAATTTAACAAAATAAAATTTACATTTATTATTGAATATTATTTGGGATTCAATTTCAGATTGAAACAAATATTCAACCTAAATAACATCTCTATCTCAATTTCCCAGCTTCATTTTTGATTGAAATTTATAATTTTTTTATTTATTGACACATTTTTCATGCTGATAAAAAAGCCCTTAACACTCTTTGTTTTTTTTTCTTGCAAAACTCAATTCCTCAAGGGGAATTAAATTTATATATATAAGAAAGTTGAAAGAAGTAGAATAAAGTTTGCTCTTAAGCTTTTTTAAATTAAATAAAACATAATCAGGTGTTGTCCTATTCTTTTTTTTTAAATTAATATGAGTATTCGAGTTAGCTTGCATGTATCTCGACTAATCCTACGAGTCTTGAAGTTAACGACCATTTAAGATTTTAGTGATCATTATATTATCAACTACATGGATCGAACGTGAAAGTATAGAAAAACAAACTCTTTAATACCTAAATTATTATAACTGAAACACATGGATGGTTGTTAATGTCCTATTCTTTTTTTTTTTTTTGATAACAGAGGTGTCCGGACTAGCTTACGCGCACTACAACTAATCCCCGGACTCATGGAACATCCTGCAAACTCAGTGAGCATGTAAGACACCGCGGGGATGACAGGTGTGCATGGTGAGACACCAGGTATTCTTAATTTGTCAAGGAAGTGATGAATATTATTAAAAAATGTTAACCAGGAAATAATTGACAGTGCTGTCAGAGTGATGCTGAGAAAGACACAGAAAAAGAAAGAAAGACAGCGTCAGTAGTAAAGAAGATTCCAGCAAGAAATGGAAGGATAAGAGGAAGTTGGCCTCAGCAAGTCAACCCAACCTGGTAATTAAGACTCAAAAGGAAGATTCCATGCACGTTTCATAATTTAATCGAACCCAGAAGTTTAATACAGTGATATTACAGGTTTAACCCGCCACACAATATAGTTTCAAACTATGGGGTATTTTGTTAGCCAGAAACAGGAGGGTGTTCTTGGAAGATTCTACTGTCTTTGAGCTAGTTTTTTTATGATCACCTGTCATTTTAGCAGAAAGCAATCGAAGCAAACTGCCATCACACAACGATGAACTTTCTCATAAGCTCCGATGAGATCCTCCTTTTTGGTCGAATCATTTTAAGTTTTTTTCATGGAATGTTATATACCTCTATCTATTTTTATTTTCTTTTTGTATTAATATAATCTTCTAGTCTATTATAAAAAGTGTGATTATGAATTTATATTATTTTTTAATATATAGTAAGATTTTTTTGAGCTTTAAACTTACCGCTCGTATTATTTTATATTATTTAAAGAGATTATAAGAGTGGAACAATGTAGTTCTGCTAAAAACCAAACTGAAACAATGTAGATATGAACATGATTGTCTTAGCTTCAAGGTAGCAGCAGTAAGCAATTGTTACTTTCACCGCATACATATTGTCGAAACGAAATATATTATCACTGAGTTTTAAAAATATTTTTAAATTTTATTTTATTTTAAATTAATTTTTTGGTTATTTTTAGTTCATTTTAATATGCTAATATCAAAAATAATTTTTAAAAAAATATAAAAACATCATTTTAATATTATTTTAATGAAAATTACTCTGAAAAATAATCACAATTGCAATTCTAAATAGAAACAAAATAAAATATATAAAGTTGATGATGTGCTTTATATATCAATAGAATCAACTATTGAGTCACTATTATTAACGCATAAAATCTGTAAGGATTTATATATATGGTAAAGATATTATTTTTAATTTATATTTAGAACTATGATTGAGATTAATTTTTAAAATATTTTTTCTAAATATATATCACCATCTTAAACTAAGATTAAAAGTCTATGGTTATGGATGAAACTTTCAGTATAAAAATCTGTTTTTTTTTTTTTTTTTTTTTTTCTGTGTGTTTGAGTTAATTTTTAATTTTGTCTTTTATCTCAAATGTAATGCAAACAGCCAAGCAGCAAAATTCCAATCAAGCAGGTCCATGAACAGCTATATCATATTTTAATTTATATATATATATGAACAAGTAAAACCTCTGCGCATGCTGATCTTAAAAGGCGACCAAATAAAACAACTCATCAGTCATTATTAAGTATATATTAATAGAAAAAGCACTTGAAAGGGAGGAGGAGGGCACCGACTGCCAGAGAATTTCTGAGCCACAGAAGGGTTCCTGCGTGCATGTGAAATGGCGGGGGTGTAAATTACGTGCGCACATCTGTATTTGTTCGTTTCAGCCATTTCCTCCCATCAAATTCCCTTCCCCCCACCAGTTTCTGTGCAATAATTTCGAAACCCAAGCTGGCCTGCTCGTAGACCCTCACTTTGTTCTTTCAAAAAGTGGAAAGGGTCCCATGAACTGATGGAATAGATGCTATCAGTAAACCATTTCACACAGGGACGTGGGTTTTAAGCCATGCCAGATACTTTTCAGGTGTCATCATCCATTTCATTTTTATTTTTTTTTGGATTCGAGGAAATCACAAACCCTAGAAAATATATTTTATGGGTTTAAGTGATCGAATAAAATTCTAATTGTCCTAAATTCTTACAAAATATGTACATCCTAACTCGAACTTGAGATCTGTTTGATATGTCACCGCGTAACTCGAGTATTTGTTTAATTATTATTTTGGAACTGAATGCGTTTCACATCGTGAAACAACAACAATGATTAAGGAGGTTGGAGGTGGTCAAAATGTGATGGTATTATTCTGTAGCTGATGATGAATACCTGCAGACCCTAGCTTCTTTGAAAACTAGACCTTCTTTACAGAAATACCCATTTTTGGGGCTACAGTGGATGTCCTGTGAGCATATACATTGCCCCTCTAAGGCGCATCCATCAGCTTTCACAGCTTCTTTACCGTATAATATCTCATTTGACCATTCACCAGAGAACATGTTTGCAGGGTCCAGTTGCTTCTTCGCTGCTAGAAACTTGCTGAAATCTGGATATTTGTGCTGCACATCCAAGAACGCCAAATTCCTGTTCTTAGCCCAATGCGGCCTGGCCCCATATTTGAAGAACGCCATCTG
This sequence comes from Salix purpurea, assembly GCA_027405865.1. NCBI lineage: Eukaryota > Viridiplantae > Streptophyta > Magnoliopsida > Malpighiales > Salicaceae > Salix > Salix purpurea. The sequence goes on from JAOWLH010000023.1 coordinate 3,536,839, forward strand.
CTCCACTTCTTCCCACACGTCCTGGTTTAACCTTGGAGTTGAAGAATCATCAGCACGATAATAGTTAAAATCAAGAACTACTGAGTCCTCAGATTGGCCTAGATATGCCTGAGAAGCTTTGATGAATCGTATCAGGAAACCATTGTAGATGTCAACCCCGCAAAAATTCTCTGGTTTAAGGTCTCTCAGTTTCTTCACATCGCGGAGAAAATCTCCAAATTTTGAAGCAGGAAACATTGCTGTTGTCTCGTAAAAGAACAGGCCATTGATTCTTGGATCCCAGGCACAAGAGGTGACGATCTTCGTTGAGTATAAGCATGAGCCTGATGTCTGCATTCTTCCCTGATGACCCACCACTGGATAGCCTGTAAAGATTGGTCCATTCTTCAATCCATTGGCCACCAACTTCTTAACCCCCACAAATGTGGTTGCCAAGGCACACTTTCCATTCACATTACGCGCACTCTCCAGTAATTTCTCTGCATATATATTTTCACATCCACAAGTTTGGAAAGAAAAATCCTTAATTTTTGGCATGTACAGTACAATATAATTAGAAACTGAAGAGAAAGAAACAGCACCTGATGATCTGGTTGTTTTGGAGACCAGAATTGAGTTTGGCTGAAATCCAAGGAAATCATATTCTCCATTACCAGAGGTGTTTAAGGGAACTCTGTAATCATATCTGTACACAGCTGTGTGCCTTGATGGGTACCAAGTAACATCAGCAAATTCATATTTCTTCCCATGATCCATGAATATATCCTCTATGTGAGCATCATCTGTGAAACTATATGATATGCTTCTTTTGAATGCTGGCTCTAGTGATAACTTCACCTATCAGTCATTCAGGATTATTGTTTTTATTCAATAAATTCTCCAGGTAGAAAAACTGAACATCATGATCGTAAAGCTGGAGTCTATGATGGTTACAGAATGAAAGAATTTTAAACTGACCTTAGAGATGACACCCAGCATTCCCAATGATACTTTTGCTGCATTCAAGAGGGGATCTCTGCCTCCAATTCTGATAATTTTAGCATATCCTTCAGATTTTCTTGCAGGAACGATAAGGTTAAGGCCAATAACATGGTCGTGGACGGCGCCGCCTTTCCCCCACCAAGAACTGCCATGTGCCCCAGTACTGATTAGTCCTCCAACACTCACACCCTCCCAATATGGTGCCGGCACCAGGCTCAACCCAGATCGTTCAACCTCATCGATAAGCTCGCGTAGACCTACGCCGGCATCAGCCGTCACCGCTAAATTAGCGATGTCAATTTCAATGCTAGAATTATACTTTAATGTGCTTATTAACATCGAGCTGCCGTGCTGTGCATCATCTGGGCAGGCCAGCTTCGGTATTGTGTGCGAAAATCGGCTGACCACCTTCACCTTGAGGTTATTCTGAATAGCATGAGCAACAGCTAGCCGTAGCTCTTCTTCTGTCGTAGGGTAAGTGATGCTTGGAACACGGCAATCTTTTCTATCATTCCATACACCGTAGGAGTTGTAAAGGGTGCAGCCGGAATCGTTGCACTGAACCGGAGGTGGTGGTAGCATGGCATGGGTGACGGTCAGTGTGACCGGACCCCAAATAATGAGGTGGAAAGCACCGAGGAGCCACCGGAAGGAGAACATAGGGCTTTGGTTTAGATTTCTGATATTGGTTTGGTGATGAAGTCCTATAAAAGGGAATTTTCTTGCAAGACAAAGCTTTGAAGGGAGATTCTAATGGGGTCTCTTACCAAAATTATACGCCAAGATTGATTTATTACAAATAAATAAATAAATAAATATAGTGTGGACACGGATTTGGATTTTAGGGATACTGCCATCCTTGTCTACTGCGAAAGTCATCTGACTTGTAGTGACTGTTTGGCAATGTTTTGATGTTGACTTTAAAATTGTTTTTTTTAATTTATAAATATATTAAAATAATATTGTTTATATATTTTAAAAATAAAAATGATTTAAAAACACTATAAATATTTAATTTAAAATAGAAAATAAATTATTTTTTTTTAATATTTTTCAAAACTTTTTTAAACTCCCTTACAAATATTTGAGAGAGTTGTGGTTAATTTGGAGGAATTATTGTGTTTAGGAATCGAGAGATGGCAGCTATATCCTATTTACGATTGCAATTGCATCCACAGCATGTCAATTGACCCCACTCAATCTGGCAAAAACAGTAATTTCCAAAATTTTAGATGCTATTACCTCATGTATCCCATGAAATCATAGCAAAATATAGCAGTAATTTCCAGGATGGTAAGGTTTTTTTTTTAATAATAATAGTAGTAGTAATAATAATAATAATAATAGTAGTAGTAATAATAATAATAATAATAATAATAATAATAATAATAATAATAATTAGACCATGCAATTAAAGGAGAAGGAAAATAATTGGATGGGAAACATGTTTTTTCTTAAATAAATATTTATGATGAATTGTAAAGCTATTTTCAACAAATAAAAAAGTAATGTTTCATTTATGCAACGGTTTATAAAATAAAAAAATAATAGCTAATTTGAATTATATGGAAAAATTAAAATACTAAAAAAATATTTTACTTGTATTGAATATTTAAGATATTTTTAAAAAATATGTGAATTAGATTTATGTATAATTATTTAAAAAATAATTCTTAGTATTATCATATAAACTTTAATTTTATTTGAAAAATATGGCAAATAGTTTTTCAGATATAATTGTAATAATTTTTTAAATATAATTTTATTATAAATAATAAAATTCAAGAATTAAACACAAATATAAAGAGCTACATGCCAAATATAAAAGCTTGCAAAATTGAGGTATCATATTATAAGAAAATTATGCATCAAAAAATTATTAAAAAAAACATTTTTGACATTAACACATGAAAATAATTTAAAAATACCAAAAATATTTAATTTAAAATAAAATATTTTTTTTTTCAAAATCATTTTTGAAACACAATAATAAATATAAATAGTGTATACATCATTAAGATTCTTATTTTGGAGTACTATAATTTTGAATTATGATGTACTTGGCCTGTTTTTTATATTAAAACGCGTGCAGTCCAATGTGTACGTGTGATCTCCAAGCAACCAAATTACGGTTTATTAAGACAAGTTGCATTAACGTTGGTAATTATAATAATACTAAGTTGGGTGACAACTCAGCTAGTTGCTTGTTCATATGAACAAGGTAACCCCACTTTTTTTTTTTTCATTTTCTATTTCAAAGTTTCATGTCCTTTCAATTGATTTTCTCTATGACGTAGTTAGCTTAAATTAATTTTGGAATTATAATAAAATTATCAAATTAAAAACAAAGGATTGAAATGCTAAGCACAACAAAAAAAATCAAGTTCCTCAAATTTTGGCGAATTTTATTTTATTTATTTATTTTTCAGTCATTAAATGAGAGAGAATCTCATTAAAAAATAGTAGTAGGGAGAGAAAGTAGTTCATAGTCATAATTTTGACAGCCAAAATAGTCAAAATAAATATATTTTCACATTTATGTTTTTTAGGCTTTCAATTGCATACAAAATATTTACATACTATTTTTATTTTTCGTAACTTTAACAAACCATGAAGTCATTGTTTTTAATACAATAACAATTCAAGTTAAAAACATGGTTTCATGAAGATAAATAAGAGAAACGTTAATAAAAAAAATGATTTTAAACTTGTGAAATATATGTTTTAGACTTATTTTAATGATTTATATTTTGAACAAAAAACATTATTGTTCTATAATTAAATAAAAGAATTTAAAGAGCTACATATAAATAGAATCAGATATCTAAATATGCAATCCTCAGGGCCACTAAAGGCTGGTAACTGGTCGTTTATTTCAGGACTCGTGAGATTAGTTTAGGTGCGCACAAGCTATTCCGAACACTTACGATACTTTTTATCATTAAAAAGTATGATAATAATAGACACTTTTTATCATTAAAAATAAATATGAAACAATTTATCTTAGCTGGGATATATATAGTGATTGTTATCTTCATAATTACAAAATCAACCCCCTACCTAGATTTTCTAAATATTAGTTACCATAAATAACCTTTTTCTACTCTTTTATCCTCTACTAATCCTATTATCTCACTAAATGGTCACATGAGAAAGTATAAACCCTAAATTTCTCGGTAGTTTTTTGTTGAGTTATTTCATTGCCATGGTCAGAGGTCATATATGACTTATTCTTGCCGATGGATTTATTGATTGGGTTTATGAGGAAGAACGAATCTTCGAGTATGAGAAGGTTTTAGAGGTGAATTTCATTTGCCAATAGATTGGAGGGTTATGCCTCCATGCGAAAGCTCAGGATTTATAAATAGAAGAATAGGATAGGAAGATGAAGGATCATTTCTTTCCTTTTAGGTATACTCAACCTTTGAGTTTTTCATAGAGAAAACATTTCCAGAATTCAGTCTCAGAAAAGTGATCACCATCGATCGTGCACTCACCATGGAAGAGAGGGGGGGAGCTCTGGAGCTGCGTGCTTTGGGCAGCGAAACAGTGCAGAGATGCCCACAAATGAGTGCTCGAGGCAGTGAGACAGGCTCCGAAGGAATCAAGCAAATTAAAGTGGAAGCTATGGCTTGAGGTCTGGGTATTGTATATAGGGTTTATATCCAAGGTTTGTTTAGAGTTAGGGTTGTAGTTTATTCTTTTTATTATTAAAAATATTATTCTTAATTGTATACTTGTTAAAACTATATTATTTTTAAATATATATATTTTTTTTTATCAAAGATTGAAAAATCAAATCCATCTTTCTACCTTACAAATGATGGCATTGACAACCATTTAGGGGTTGTTTGGCATTGCGATCGAAAAGTACTTATGAAAAAATTTGAAAATTTTTTATTTTTATTTTTTTACTTTATATTAAAAAAAATTAGTGTTTTTAGATTATTTTGATGTACTGATGTCAAAAATAATTTTTAAAAAATAAAAAAACATTATTTTAATACATTTCTAAACAAAAAACACTTTCAAAACCAACCGCAATCACACTCCTAAACAGTCACTTAGTAGGTAGTAGATCGTGACTAAAAAATTTCTTACATGATTGATAATTTCTAGATCCATAAAATTAGTCGAATTGTATATAAACTAGCATACAACCAAATTAATAAATAAAAAAATGATATTATTGGCGAAAATCTCAACAATCCAAACACTAATAATCTTTTCCAAGTGTTTTGGGCTTCAACAATAGCGTCTCTACAAGCGCGTGTGACTCAAACAAAACCACAAAAATCGTTCGTGAGACAATGGCCCAGCTCTCTATCCCAGTTTCAGAAACCACAATTGTTACCGAAATCCAGTCAACTTAGGCCCCAGTTCACCATCTCTCTTCAGAGCATAATGATTAGTAATTACCTTTTAATTTACAAATTCATTACAAATTTATTTTTAGTATCTTTCCTATTAAAACAGTCTAAAAATACTTTAAAAAAACTATTTAAAATTCAAAAAAAGTATTTTTGAAACGCAAAATACATACCCGAAGTGTATATCAATTTTCTACCGTTAGCAATGTCAAATATACATGATTGTCAATGTAATAATGGCAAGTACTAAAATGCCATTAAAGGAAAATGCTACAAAATTAACATTACCAGTTGGGAGTGAGCATTCTGATCTGATTCCAGTGAAAGTAACTCAAAAAGAGTGAGATAAATAAGAAAGAAAACTGTTAGGGCACAGAGAGAGAGAGTATCGAGAAACGAATTCACCTCCATTTATCGCTAAGATCTTTCTTCTCGGACAGAACCCACGTCACAAAGATTGCCACGAGAAGTGCGACAATGGTTATGAGCAGCAGAGCATAGCTAAAATCCTCTGTAAGAGAATCATAGGTCCTCGAGGGTGCAAGGCGAGTGAAAAAGAGATCCACGCCATGTGTAAACACAAGGGTGGCTGACTCCAGCTTGGCAGGCACTGTCACTATGCCTCGGAGCCCCTCCACTTTAAGGGCATGTGTAACGTAGGACTGCAAATACAAATCAGATCAGTTTGTGAACGAACGAGCTACATTAAAAACAACGAAATCATTTAAGTAAAAGCAAACAGCCCCATTATGAGACGAGCACGAGTTTCCTGATTCTGATTGATTTCTGATCTTCTATCATGGGCTGAACTCATGTATCAGGTTAGCTAACTCACGCAAGCACGCACTCACAAGTCACAATCAAAGACTGCAATTTGTTCCACTTATATGGATCCCTTCCAAGTATTTTATTTACAACTTATCGCAGAACATATATCAGGTGCCATTGGTAACCAAATCAAGATCTTCAGGGAAAAACAAAACCATTTTGGGTAGAAGATAGCAGGAGGAAAACAAGACAAGATCCAAGCTCTAGATGAAAACATGTCATTTTTTGTGTACAGACATGATCACTTCCAGGGAAGGTGATCCAGCAGAAATCTGACTGTTCTCTCGAGGAAATTAAAAACTAAACTGTGAGACTAAGACTGAAGGGGTAAAGGAAGAGAAGAAGATCCAGGGCAACTCACTTGCGGAATGATTGGCAATGAATCTGTAAGAGGTAAAATTCCTTCTTCCTTCTCTGATTGTGTGGGGTTAAGTGATCGACGAGGGTCAAAGAAACGCTTGTCCATTGCCAATACCTGTACAATATTAAATAATAGTAAATAAAAATAATTGAACCACAAATGTTGTCACGAAACAATGAGGAAACAACAATGGAACCTCCATTTCTAAATAGATTGTGACCAACCTGATCGCCAATTGTCCCAATAAGAAGATGCTTCGAAGTAATACCCTTAGCAGTTGATGTAACTGATATTGCTTTGACAGATTGGGTGAAATAGTAAGATTGTGACTTTGTTGTCACCCCTGGTCGTGAATATGAAGACATAGGTGAAGTGAGATTGTGCTTTCCAAGAACAATCTTCCAAACATCTTTGTTGTCCTGAATTTCAATTTGTAAAAGTAAACCTGTTTAGAATAAGAAAAACAATATTGCATAGATTGTAAGGAACGATTACTTACTGCCCGAGACTGATCATAAATTTCAATAACTGTCATCTCATATCTGTGTGCTCTGAGGTTGAAGTGGTGGTAGACAATCCAATTTTCACTAAAAACCTGCAAAACATGAAAACATTTAAGGTAATGTGTATCATTTAAAACATGAAAAATGGAAGGCGAAACCTACTGCATGGACAGGACCCTGAGAGCCATGATGATTCATGCGATGCAATATACGACCAGTAACAGTATCAACAACATAGACAACCAAATGTGATTCTTCTGGTGTGGCTGATCCAATATCTCCACTGGCTTTAGGTGAGACGGTGGCAACAAAAAGCAAATTTTTTGATATATATTTGTACATCACATCTTGATCAGCAACAACTTTTGCTTGTGTATGAACTACCTGGAGACAAATGCAGGGATAGTGTTAGCAGACCAAGATATCCTATTGAAGCTGTGTCTGAAGTTTCAAATTGAACCTTCAGTACAACAAAATTGAATGGTAAAAATGAGGTTCTGATAAAGAAACAAGAAGAAATGGTCTCTTCACTGATTTTTAGACCCTAAAAATGTGTTAAGGTTGCCTGAAAAACACAGCTGCTAATTCAAAGCATGAGAAAACCTTTTTCTTTATTTAACGTAATCCCAACATTCTGTCTGAGGTTAAAAGAAGATCCATGATATTTTGAACATAACTGAGTTATTTAGCTAAGAATTCCATATCCTCATAACAACTAAAATGCAATATTTGGAAATGATGCTTGCTTGTCTCATTTAAAAGGTTTTCTGCAATCCCAATCAACCTGAAAGGTAAAGACTAACCAGCAGATGCAGTTAATAAATTGTAAATTGAAAACATCTTTGAAGACCGAGAAAAAAATGGAAATCATAAAATTTTTTGAGCAAAAACTAAAAACTACCTCATTTGATTTTCTTGTTATGGTTGTAATGATCTTTTCCGTTTCTAAGGGGAATACAATGGACCATACTTCTCTGGAACCAAAACAATAGTTGTTTGCAACTTCACCATCACAATTGCTCTTCAACCCATGTCCCTTAATAACACCATTATCGGCTTCTACCGAGTACCAATAAATGTTTGAAAACTCAAGTTGAAAGATGGCAACAGCCTCAGGTGTTCTTGGGTACAAATGTGCTTGTCCACTTGTATCTATTAGTAGATGCAGATGTTGTTCTGTTGAATCTGTGAATGGGAGTTGAATGACTTGTGCAATGGAATGATCAAGACCAAAAGACTTCAGCTCCTTCCCTGTGTAAGTATCAACAAAGGAAAATATTCCCAGTGCATCAGAACTTGGTTTGCACCTGCCAACTACCAGAACAGATGGATTTTCATCCATAGCATGATGATGAGGAACCTGCCACGGATATACATTAATCCCAGTTGGATTTTCACATGCTTCTGATTGCCGTAGAGAATTCAATAAAAGAGACCAGACAATTCGGCCATCTCCAGTGTGCAAGGCAAAAAGTTTCCCAGATTTAGTGAGAACAATGAGCAGCTTTCGGAATCCGTTATGGTCCCTGGTCATTTTACTTTTCTCAGAGCTTCTCAACCCCATGCCTTTTATGGCTGCTAGATCCTCAGCACTTGCAAGCATCAATGCACCCTTGACCTTCAGCATGTGTTCCTTGGAACAACAAAAAATGATGTGTCAAAATCAGTGAAGAAGTCAATGAGATGAATTTTCAAACAAAATATCATGTGTCAAGATCACACAGTCTGTGAAGAAGTCTATGGGATGAATCTTCAAACAAAGGAGTGAATATGATAGCAAATAATGATTGCCTACGCAACCAGAACAAAAGCAATATAACAATAATTCAGATCCCTCACTCTACTACTAAATAAAGAAGTTTAAAAATGTAGACTGAGGGAGGAGAAAAAAAGTAAAGAATTTTGGTGGATATAACCAGAATCATGTTCAAGAAAGAGTGATTTTTGACAATATTCATCTTCAATAAGCCAACTAAACTTGTGAGAAATAATCAGATCATACTTTAAGCCATTCGAAGAGGTTCTGCTCCACTTTGGCTACAGACACACCTTCCTTTTCTACAGGAAGTTCTGATGTCGTAACGCCTATTATTGATGCAAGGCCATCCTCCCTACTCCAGACAATCTCACCTTGTTGTAACAGCAACAATGAATGATCTTCCATCACAATCAAAGCCCTGAATCCATGAGACTTATCAGTCCGGACATAATTGTTCATGAAAACCCTATGGACAAATCCTCTTTGCTGGTTCAGCTTGATTCTCTCTTTTAGTAAATCACTACTCCAGTCATGATTTTGCTTCACATTGAGGTGAATGTCACTGTCTCCATGTTGAACTAATGCAAACGCTTGTCGGTCCTCTGAGAAAGATAGAGCATCACTAATAACTGTTGCATGATTGATTTTGTCAACCACCTCCAACTGACCTTCACTTGACATGCTAATAAATGTTGTAGCTGTAATGGTTTTCACAGCAAACAAACCAGTAAGTTTTGAAGGTAATATCATTGCCATCCCTGAGAAACCCTTAACTAGATCTGATATGTATGTTTTCTGAAAGCTGATTTCTCCTTTCTGGAAACTTATTGTTAACAAAGTTGACCTTGCAGCATCCAGCACCACAAGTTTGGCTTTTGAAACTAAAGAAACTTCCCCTGAAAAGCCACCATCAAAGGCTGCACTGTCATGCTTTAGGAGTTCTCCATTCTTAGCATTGATTTGGTACACATCAAACTGCGAAGAACCAACAAATCCCACCACATATATTATATTGCTATCATGGTGCTGAATTACTTCCTGAACCTCAAAACTGCACAACCAAGGGGATCACAATAGCATCAATTGCATGGTGATGGGTTAGATAGAGAAAACATGTGGCACTTAAAACATCAAATTGGACAGACCTTTCATCAGGAAAATCCACCTTCCAAACAATGTCACCATGTATGCTTGAAACAGCATGGAGACTTCCTTTACCAAAAACAAGGATTGTGTTGTCCTCGTCAGCTTTCGAGCTTGTCTGCAGATCAAAAACTTCATTAACAACAGATTCTTTTGAAAATCTTGAACTGCATAGCATATGAGGGCAGATTTACAGCAATGCTAGGAGATTTGGGAAGATATTGTGTTATGAATTGCAACTACAACAACAGAGCACAAGAAAACACTTCAATTGAGGAACTAAACTATGATCCATTGGATGGCATCTTCTGATTTCACAATGACCCAAGATATATGAGGGTAAGAGGAATAAAAAAGATTATATTTTGCAGGAAGACTGCACAGACTTATTAATTAACTATGAATTAGAAACCATAGCAGATACAGGAGAGAACGGAGAGGTTTAAGTTACACAATAAAATAATGTTCACTAAAAGCTTAACACAAATATAACATGTTATCACTAACCGGAACGAACAAGAATGACTTTGAGTCGCTCGGTCCCTGAAGAAAAGATTCCCACCACATCTGCCCATCAGGAAGGTTCCATGCTCTTAGAATGCTTCCTTCTGATGAAAGGGTAATAAGATCTGAAAGAATGGTATATAAGATCAGTAAAATAACATAACTGCAATAAATGAATTTCATGCCTTGTAGCAGTACACCAAATAGCAAAAGTATCTACATGAAATAAAAAAGAAAGGAGCAACGCTAAATAGATTTTTTAATACATTATACAAATATCCGTTACGTATACCCATTGTTTTTGTTTCTCTCAAGGCCTCTACTCAACATAAAAATTGAAGCAATCTCAACAATTCACCCATGATGACAACGAGAGTAATGAAAGCAATCGCACATAGTATTTAGATGGGGGGGGGGATATGTTTGCTGAAAAACATAAACAATCAAACCCACTAAGAAATGGCAAAAACATGTAATGGAAATATGACTTCCACACCTGCAAGAACAAATACCACAAAAAAGCAATAAGATAATTACATTTTCCCATGGCAATATCGATTCCATCAATAGCATCATCGGTCCCGAGAACATGCCTCCAAACTGCACAAAACAAATACCTTTAAAATAAAACCCTGCAGTGAAATTTAACATGAAAGACTGAATCGGTAAAATCCATTAAAAAGACTTACAAATCTCGCCATGCCGGAGATCAAGAGAAGCAATAACATTCTCTTCAGTTGAAACAAGAACACGCTTTCGACCAGTTTTTTGTGTTTGGAACACTGCGTGCTTCACTTTCCCTATGTACTTTTGATGCCTAAACACAATTCAATCAAACTCAATATTGATTCAAAAAAAGAAATTCTAACAACCTAACAACAGTATTAATTAACAAGCTATACTATGAGAAGAAGAAAATTGAAGTAATAAAAATAACCCAATCAGCTCAGTTCGGATTGAGTGAATAGGAAGTTTGACTAAATTGAAGTGCTTTAGCCAAATGTAGCTTACCAGTCCATGAGACCGGCCTGATCTTCATACAGAGAAAAGGTAGGGACTGCAATTGATTGGATACATAAAAAGATAAGCAGAGACCTTATCGCCATGGCCATGGCGAAATTAGGAGAAGCGCTGTGTTTTTCTCTCCAGTTCTGTCTATTCTAGTGGAAGAGAGAGATCTGAGGAGAAGCCGAGGTTTTTCGGTTTTGTGAGAGAGTGTTTTAGATATTTAACATTTCGTTCTAATTATGTTCTTAAAAACTTTTTTAGTTTTAAATTATTTTTTATATAAATTTTTATATCGTGTTAATATGTTAGAATAAAAATTAAATTATAAAAATAAAAAAAATATTTTATTTTGATATATTTTAAAATAAAAAATATTTGAAAAACCATTTATAGTGTACTTCTAAATAGGATTTAAAGTTTTTTTTTAAGTGGAAAAGTGCAAAATTTTTAAAATAAATTATTCAAATTAATTTTTTTAGTGTTTTTAAATATTTTTATATCAAAAATAAATTTTAAAAAAATATATTTTATTTTAATATATTTGCAAACAAAAAATATTTAGAAAAATAACTTATATGACAATATCAAACAAATATTTTTAGTGTTAAAGTGGAATAAAACAAATGACATTGAAAAGAATTATGTATAACAACAATATTAGTCTAATTGGATGTAAGAATATTTACAACCTTATTGGTCTTATACTATAAGAAAATATTTAATCAAGTATCTTTTCTCATAGAAGGTGTTAATTGTTTATTTATTATGCAAATAATTTGTTTATTTTCCATTTCTCCATTTGTTTTGTTTAACATGAAACTTTTTTTTTTCAATTTTTGATGAGTGATAATATAAAAATCATGATCATGGTAGTTGGGAAATCAAAACTTTAATCATTGTGTCAAGATGAAGGTGGTAGTAGAGTGAATGATAGTAACATAGTTGCATAAATGCATTGATAACAATACATAGATGGTGTTAATGCTAAGAAAATAGTGGTGATGATGATAATAATAACAATATAAGAAAAATGATAATAATAATAATAATGGTAACATCCAAGTGGTAGTTATCAGGATTGTCAATACCGTTCCGTTCTGGCCGGAACGTTCCGTGCCATTAAAAAACCAAGACAAAACGACGTCGTTTTCGTCTCGGTTTTAATTCCAGTCCGTTCCAGAAATACCGGACAAATTCCGGCTGGAATGTCTCGGTACCGTTCCGGGTGTGTCGTTCCGGCCTTAAAATCCTCCTTATTTTGATTAACTTGTGATTGTGTTTCTAATTTTGAGATTATGTTTGTTTGACTTTGTGTTTATATTGTATAATTTAAAGTTAATTTATCTTGAATTTTAATTATGCTTGTTAAATTAACATTTTAATTTTTTTTTCATATATATATATATATATATATATGAACAGTACAATCTCGAAACAGCACGCCGAAATGCTCCGAAACCGAAATGTTTCGTACCAATAGAAAAACCGGAACGGTATTGACAACCTTGATAGTTATAGCCATATTCATTGATGATAAATGACCAATGTAACCACTTCATTCATTTTTATTTTGGATGCTCGACATTACACAAGTCTAAGTTGGTGTAAAAGTATTAATAGAATAAAAAACAATGTCGTGAATTTTGTTTTATTTAGCCTTTTTTAGTCGAATAATAAATTTTACTTTCAGAATTTTTTAATGTTTCATTCTAGTTACATGTAACATATATAATTCAAAGCATTTTTTTAATATGCATTGTTCCAATTCAAATATAAGAATAAATTAACTTCAGGTTAAACAATGCAAACACAATATAAGTCCTTGACGGATGCGGTGTAATAGAAAATGACTTGTGATTTAGTTCGAGTCTGGGTGTGCACTTCTTATAAGAGTTTAGAGCAACCAAAGTTTTACTCGTTTATTTGGGCCCATAAAATATACTTTGTAGGAATGGAGTTTCATCGAATATAAAAAAATAAATATGAACACAATATCTAACATCTAAAAATAATAATAACGCCGCTACCATCAACAACAACAATTACGCAACCGAATTAGATAATAAGTGAACAGGTAATTCTCTAATTTTTTTTTTTATGATTTTAGACCTAGTTATTTAGGTTTGAACAAACTTGTGGATTAAAAGAATTTGAATGAGAAATTGAAATGACCCGAGATCTTGAGTGAGATCAAATTTGTTACACTTTGTTCTATTTTTTAAATGGTATAAAGTATGTCGGTTTATTGTAGTTGGAACACAATGTAATTGATAACCTTAATAAAAAATAAATAAATCACAGTAGTCATTTAAGAAAAAAATAAGCATAGTTCAATTCAGAAATTAATGACCTGACTAGAAATTGAATGAGAAATTTGAAATGACCCAAGATCTTGAATGAGATGAATTTTGTTTCACTTTGTTTTATTTTTTTAAATGGTATAAGATAATACAATTTACTGTGTTCTTTCACACACCGAAATAATTGTTTAAAAATATGGTCGAGAGTGGTTTTAAAAGTATTTTTTGTTTAAAAATACATCGAAATAATATTTTTTTATTTTCTTAAAATTTATTTTTGACACCAAATATATATATATATATATAATTTTTAAATGTTTGTAAAGTAAAAAAAAAATGAATTTGCTTGTGGGATTAAGAATTTCGTAGTCGTGACACTACGGTAGGCGATAAAATAAACTGGCCCACGCATGCAATGGTATAATAAAGAAAACGTAATTCTAGAGACCACCTGTTAACTAAACGTCGATATGTCCGAGTGGTTAAGGAGACAGACTCGAAATCTGTTGGGCTATGCCTGCGCAGGTTCGAATCCTGCTGTCGACGTTTCTTTTTTTACTTCTGTCAAGTTGTTTTTTCAAATGCATCAAAATAATATTTTATTATTTTTAAAAAATTATTTTAACATAAATATATGAAAACAATAATTTTTTTTAATAAAATAAAAAAATTTATTTAAAAACACTTTTGAAACAAAAAACCCTCTTCTTTCATTCTGTTTTGGTCGAAATGACCGAAACATTTCATATCGGTTAAAAAAACGAGACAAAACGAAGTCGTTTTTATCTCGGTTTATATTTTGGCCTGTTCCGGATTTTTTGGCCAAATACCAGCTGAAACGTTTCGGTTTCGTTCCGTTCGTTCAGTTTCTGCCAAATAGTATTTTTTTAAATAATAAATAATTTTACAATATCAATTATATCTCTTAATCTGATCGTTAGATTGAGATGAAATTTTAAAAGAAGTCTCTTGACATATTTATATATATTATATTAAAATTTCAGAGCAATTAGAGAATGTAATGATCTTGCGAGGTTGATGATGACATTCTTGTTATATTAAACATGCTCATAATTTTGTTCAGAAAAATCATTTTATCGTGTTCTTTTTAGATTAAATTGCACAACTCTAAATAATTTTATTTTTTGATTTGAACTATTTTTTTTAAATTAATATATTTAATTAAATATATATACATAAACAATACAACCCCAAAAAATCATGTCAAAACACTAAAAAAAACAAAATATTCCAAATCAATTAAAAAAAAAACGAAATGACAATTAAAATGATATTTACAATTTGATTCGAAGTACATGTTCTTTTCTATGTCTCTAAAAAGGATACATTACTCTACGATATTCTTTCATTAAATCTCTCTCTCTCTCTCTCTATATATATATATTTGCGTCCCATTTCTTTTAGGGTTTGAAAGAAATATTGCAAAAAAGGTGGTAAGAACCAGTTCACGTATCTTTGCATAGAGAAATAGAATGAGTGCTCCTCACTTCATTCCCATACATCGCTTCTCGATCCCTCTAAAGTATTAAACTTTCTTCTCTCTCTCTCGCTATCCAGCTCTCTTTATCAGAAATTACCAGTGATGGTGCCTAACCTGGACCTAATCATCCTTACATTCCTCCATGCTTGTTTCATTGCTTGTGTATTGCTAGTTGTTATCTCTGCAATCTTGAGCGCCCTTGTACTTGCATTCTCTCTCGCCCTCTTCTCCATTTCCATAATCGATCTTCACGGCGTGTTTTCATCTGTTTCTCGGCTCGTGATTCTGCCATTGAAGGAAAATCTTAAGCTGGGGCTAGCTCTCCTTGTCGTTACGATCATGCATTATGCCATCGGTGTCGTGTTGGCTTCGAAACCCTTATATGATCGCATGGTTTCTGAATTCAAATCGAAGGCTCGACATGTTTTGAACCATTTCGAAGATCTTTTTGAGACTTGAAGGATATTATTGAGATTCTCATATCATCACAAGCATGTTTTGATATGTTCGGTACTGCTCGAGCAATTTGGCGCAATGGAGAAGGAGCTAGCAGCTTTGATTTAAGTTCTGTTTGTATCTTAATTCCTCCATGTCAATGGGAATTCCATTCATTCATGCTGTACTTAATGAGACATTTTTCTACTTAAAAAATATAATAAATTTCGAATCATCAGTGATTTTCTTGTTCAACACAATGATAATGAAATCCATACACATACCATTACCTTGAGCTTGTTGAGTTTGGCCAAAAATAATTGGTTTTTTCCCTTACTTATGTTTTGGTAATCATGTTTTGGATGCTTGGATATTTTATTTTTCTTGATGAGAAAATATATTTTAGATATATGAGAAATAAAAAAGAGAGCAGCTTGGACTGGGTTTGGTATATTTTAGATGCTTAGACCGTATTTTGATGTATCGGTTTGTAATTAAGATGATCAACAACTTCAATAAATAGCCAGAAAACTCTGCTACTATAAACAAGATGAGATTTTCCATTATATGCATGTCACTATAAAATCAAACTCCTTTCATATATATAATTCATAAAGGGAAGTATTGATATAGTTTTATCATAAACTTATTCAAAATTATATAATGAATCAAATTATTAATAAAACATCAATTATGTGAGCATATCATACATGAATATCTCACTACTAGAAAATTGGCTAATTCATATGTAACTACCAATGGCAATATTATGTTGGTATTTAGCTGATAATATTATTGTTGGAACGTTCACGTTGTTGTTTCCATCGGTATTTACCAATGAGTATTCCCCTTGGCATTTTATCAACGCTTTTGCTTGCAAAATGGATCCATCAAAAATTACATTTGAATATTGACAAAAAATTTCATCGATAAAACAATTAATTCTGGTAGTGTCTTGCACTATATCGTAAACACGAGTGCTTAACCATTTTAACAACCTGATTACAAGCAGATAAGATGCCTTTATCACTTTTTTTTTCGTTTTCGTGTCCTTCTTGAAAGAGTTCATAACTTGTTCAACTAGAACCTTCCTTGCATCATGTGTACATGTACCAATTTCGTTACCGCATTTCTCCACCCTATTAAGTCTATCACAAACGTTTTCCATCCCAAAATGCATGTTCTCCATGATCTTCGTCATAGCTTGGATATGGAACCTAAGCTCACTCTCGAAAGAGGGTGATGTGTTGTCCTAATTTGATATGATATACCTGCAAAAATTGGTTAGCGCAAAAAAAAATATCCTCATATCACTCGTGTTTCGCTCAATCACTATTAATGTTCTCACACGCTCACACCTTTCGTCTCACCTTCTTGCGGTTCTTGTAGAACTGAAAATAACACCAAATACAAACCAACTTCGCAGCACAATTCAAATAGGTGTATATGACTCAAGAAACAATAAACACCTTCAAAACTAGCAAAACAAAAATACGATTATAGTCTCGCGAGTAGTAAGTGGATCTATCCGAAATATGGATGAAACTAAAGACTAAAAAAACAAAAACAAAGTATGTAAAACGATAAACTGGCACCTAAATATGTTAGATATGCTGCAAGAAATGAAAGCTACATAAACAAAAGGAATTCCAAAGCTAACAACAACAACAAAAAAAGGCCCATTTACGACAAGTGAAGCCCGAATCTAGAACCCAAGGTAGATGATGTCTAATTGAGTTATAATATGTAGGTGAGCAACGAAGATTGTATAATAGACAACATCTCATATTAGAAATATACATTGACTTTACTATTAAAATGTTTATCCCTAGGAGAAAGTATTTATGTTTTGAAAGAAATATATAGAGGTATATGTGCTCTACATACAAGCTTTAGACTTCTTATACTGCACGAATAAGTTTTTACTAATCATATTCTATTATGCCATATACTTAGTGAAAAAATGTGATCAATGTCAAAGGTTTGCCTTATTCTCCCGTTAGCCATCTGTAGAGATGATGACCATAACCTTCCCTTGCCTTTTTGTACTATAGGTAATGAACATCATGAGTTTATTCCCTACGGCTACAAGTAAACAATAATTTGTCCTAGTGGTTATTAATTATTTTACTAAGTGGGTTGAAACATAGGCCTTAATAAAGATAACCACCAACTAATTATTTTCATTATTCTAAAAGAATATCGTATACTGATTTAGGCTTCCTAAATTTTTAATAATAAATAATATAATATAGTTTGACAACCATAAAATAAAAGAGCATTATTAAAGACTTCATATTAATAATAACTTCTCTTTCTATATCACACCCCTAAACTAATGATCAATTTGAATTAATCATGCTTATTGAACGTAAAATAAGTCAAGTTAGAATGAACAAAGTTACTGAATTAAATCCTATGGGCTTACAAAAAAACTTAGGAAATAATCTACCAGTGAAACTCATTTTCTCTTAACATATGGAATTGAATCCATGATCCCAACTCATATTGAATATCCAAGACACTAGGTGGTTCATTATATCTTAAAAGGAAATGAACAAGGTCTTAATACCAATATCAATTTCTTAGAAGAGTCTCACTTGACTATTGCAATTAAAAATGAAGTATAACAACTCATAACTATTGCTATTATAATGTCTTGGGAATAAAAGTTCTAGGTTTGGAGATTTAGTCTTAAGAAAAATGGAGGTTACAAGCAATAGAAAAATTAGGGACAAGTTGACCCTAGGGTGGGATTGTTAATTGAGAGTCATAAAAGTAATTAAGACAAACAATTATCATCTATAAGATATGAAAAAGAATAATCTCCTTCATGACTAAAACTCTAACTCTTTTAAATTATGTCATAGTGAATAAGAGTATATTTTTTCATTTATGAATGTCTTCTTCCTTTTTTACTATGTATTTATTTATTTCTTACAAGTCTCAAAGGGATTGATATGCGTCTCTTTAAGGGCAACCATCCTTTATTTCCAAGAAATTGATTTGTAGTCTTCGTAGGGGAAATCATCCATCATTCTTACAAGGATTGATATAAGGTCTCTTTAAGAGTAGTAGTCCTCATAACCTTTATTGTTGTCTTTACCCAACATTTCCCCCCACAATTCCTAAAGCCATAGATTCATTTAAATGACTATTCAAACTAAACAATTTGTTAGTATGCCCATCACTAAGAATTATTTTCTATCCAAGGCAAAGAGGAATTAACCATATCACATGGCTAAAGCCAAAAACCTACATTGTCAACCTCACTAAAACAGTATAAATGTAAGACTCAGGAAGCTTGTAATTTTCTTCTAAACATGAGCATTGGATATATTTGTACCCTTACAAAACCAAAACTTCTTTTAAGAACATCTATTCTATGTTTTCCAAGTATGAGTGTTAGACCCATACCAATAACTTAATAACATGTCGAATATATTTTTCTTACTACATGGCATTAAACCTTTTGAAGCTAAGTGAAGGCCTATAAAGAGAAAACCTCATTTTATATAAAAACCAAATATACTTAGAAAACATAATATAAACAATTCAGAATAATACATTCAAAGGCCTTATGTATAAATTTAAATTTAAAAATCCAAAATACCTTTTACATATAAAATCCATTTAAGGCAAGAAAAAATAATAATTACATATACATACTTGATTTGTAGGTGAGATAAACATTTCCTTTAAGTGAAATGACTCTGGTGGAAAAAACATCTTCAAAGTGAGGAACCTAACCACTGGGAAAACACTGACTGAAGTCCACCTGTATTCCTCTAGAAATGTCACATAAATATAAGTTGGACATAAAATAAAAGTTAATAATTTAGCTTCCTTTGTTGTTTAGCATAAGTATAATAGTGGGCCTTAATCTTAACTTTTTGAGTAATTTTTTTTTTGAAACTTGCACACCTCTATCTTATCTGTGCGATATTGATCAATAGTTATTTTAATGCCCCTCATCTTTTTATCACATCAACCTTTTGAATGGACACACATCATGAAACTCTAAAAAATATAAATTAACAACATGTATTGTAATACGTAAGACTATGCATTTAAAAAGGAAAATTGCTTATAAACTCTTCATACTTAAAAGGTCATGTGCTGAGTAATAATTAGATGATGCTAATAGCCGAGATTTATCAATTCACTAATATTAAAGAAAAAAAGGAGGAGTTAGTCTAAGGTGTCCATCATCTTTAATCCCTTAAGCCTGAAAGTATACCTTACCTAAAGAATGATCTCTATTATGATTATTTTTCTCTCACTAAGGTTGGTAAAACAAAGAGGAGCACAATCTAGGTCTGTCCTACACAAGAAGTCCTCTACCCTTGTGGCATGAAATGTCCTCTACACAAGTGAGGGTTGACACCTTAAGACCTTTTTGATATAGAAGAATGACTTCCCCCTACCACTTTTTGATACTTATCTCCAGTTGGAGGCATAACTACTAAGATCTTGTTATGTCTATTGAGGCTGCTTATTTAACCTCTCTCATGAGTACCAATGGATCAATATATTAAGAAGAGGAACCATAACTGGGTGTTGGTGTGGTCATATGACTTGGCATATATAGAGTGGACCTGCTCACTTCGGACCCAATTATTATTGGCAAATATCCTATATAACAAAAAAGGCAAGAGATGAATAACACATGAAACTAAAACAACACATTAAACTAAAATTACCATAAATGATAGAGTCTTTGAGCCATACAATTGATCTCATATTTTGTATGAATTAAAAACACCCATTATATACTCTCTATAATTCATTATAAAAGAAATGATTTTTATGCACACTACAAATAGAGCTCTAAAAAAAGTGTTCTCTAAAAGAAGAACAACTATGAATAGAGCTATACCCATCCTAAGATCTAACAACTTTATCAAACCTCATTATTACCTATCATTCCCTTTACTTCTTTGTATAGTTTGACTTCTCTCAAAATATCTTATTCATGAGACCTTTTAACCTACTAGAAAACATGAAGAACCAGGGCATGAAAGGCCCACCTTCAACATTGTTGGTGAAGGAATAATAATGCCTAAATCTCTTACCATGGGCTTTTCCTCCAAGATCCTTGAAAACTTGTTGAATGTCGACATGGAAACCTACTTGTTAAGGTGAAGTTGAGCACGACTCAAGTTATTATAATAATACAAATGCTTACAAGTCTTTGTAAGGGAAACGAGTACACAAACTTGTACAAAACTATGGGCAGTAATGATAAGTCTACCTTCAACAGGTTTGGTAGGGACTTGTTTAATTATTTCATTAGCTTTAGATAACAAAACTGTAAAGTCTCTTGGTTGTCTGGAATAAGATAATACTACTTGTTCATATGATAATATGCTTTTAAACTCATTTAGAGGCATTATAGGAGACCTTCCTTGTCCTTTAACTTTTTAAAGCCTTTTAAAGACTTTTATCTCTTCCTCTTCCAATAGAAGACGGGAAGGCAATGCCAATTTCAAGTCTATAGCCTATTATGATGGCTATAAATTGTTGATAGTATTTGCAATTTCATGTTTGAAATTGAAATCTTTATTTCAAGTTTGAAACTGAAATCTCTATTATAAGATATAGTTTTTTCCTTTTTTTTTATAAGCTATTTTTAAAAACTTTTAAACTAATGAGAAAGAAGAGATGAAAGGTTTTGTGTTCACCTAGAAAATGATTCTTTTGTAAATAAACCGATATCATTTTAAGTTCCTAAAATGGAAATACAAAGGTAATTTTGTATGAAATCAAAAAATAAGAATTGAAAAAGATAAAGGTTTATATAGGTCATCACTCCTTATTTTTCCAATGAATGATAAACATGTGACATCCTATTATAATCTTAGGTAGGCTAAACACTTGCTACATTAATTACATATAGTGAATGGTCTTATCAAGAAGATTTGTTTTGCCTCCCCATGAAACACTCAAGAGTCATATAGGAAGACACCTATTCTCCAAGAAAGATAAGACAAATCTAACTAGTTATCTACCAAAAGTCTTTTTAAATTTTGTCGTATTAAATACATCAAATAAAAATTTAAGGTAGTTGACGAGTTAATATTATTTGACTCAATATTTTTCTTTGAAAAAACCTAAACTTGTAATTGGGTGATAACTCAACCACTAAACTCAAGTTTAAATGTAAGTTAAGCCTAAAAAAATGAGTTTGGAAAAATACCAAACCCAATATATGTAGGCCCAACCATGAGCTGAGCCTATGAAACTATAAGTCTAACATTTTTTTAGACTCAACATATTTGGGCTCAACCATGAGCTAAGCCCAATGAGCCATGAGATTAGAAAAATACCAAACTTGAGATACATGAGTTAGCTACGAGCAAAGCCTAGAGAAGTATAAGCTTGAAAAAATAAATACCAGAAACCAATATACTTGGGCTCAACTATAAGATTAGTTGAATGAAACATGAGGCTCGCAAAATGCCATACCCAACATACTTAGGGTCAACTATAAGCTAACCTTAAAGAACCATAAGTCTTATAAAATGTTAGACCTAATGTACTTGAGTTCATCCAAGAGTTTAATAAAAAAACCCATAAATTTGACAACTTGCCAGATCTAACACACTAGAGCTCATTCATAAGTTAAGTCCAATAAATTATGGGTCTATTAAGTTGCTAGATCCAATATACCTAAACTCAATCTTTAGCTAAACTAAAAAAACCATGAGTTTAGTAACTTGATAAACTCATGTTAATTTAGGATCAACTTGCATCTCACCTAAATTTGGAGACCCATCCCATAAAAACTTTTAAGGTGCTATCTCAAAGCTATTGATATGACCTATTCATGCTAGGAACAATTATTACTCAAGATTCATGAATGTATAAAAAAGTTTCCAAAATTTGTAAACGATATTTATTCCTTATTAATGATGTATTAGAAATTTTTATCTCTCATTAATTCTATCAAAAACTAATGACTTTCCCGTCCTTGTACTTTTTAGAAGATTACAAGGTTTATGGGTTATAAACACCCTCCAAACTTTCCAGGTAAATGATTAGTGTTTTTCTACTCTCAAAACATATATATCTTGGCAATTAGAGCATTAATTACATAAAACAAGAAAAAAACATTCTTCTCAGAATTTAAGGTTTTTTTCTTACATTTAGTACAATTTCTACTTAAATTTGTTAACTTAATCATTGAAAGGTCTTTAAATCCTTTCGATAGAGACTATTTTGTAGGTACAAGGATTTCCAACATCAATTTTATACCTATGGACTCGATAAAAGAAAATATTGACATGAACATTTAATTAACCATTATCTAAATACCAAATAACCGGTATATAATGACATTTTTCACACTGGATTTTGGAATATCATCACAATTATATCTGTATATCGAACATCTTATATGCATTAAAGAAAAATCTGTTCATATACATAGCAATACATTGAGAAAACAAAACAAATTATTCATACTTTTCCTTATTTCTCAGATATTATTTACAAAAATGTTTCACCAGTAGTCCTTGCATGAGCAAGATCCATCTTTGAAATGGTGGAAACGATTTCTATCTCTAGCAATAATTTCTCTATTGAAGATCTTTGATATTAATTTGGTGGCAGAATGACAATTTCCACATACGCGAAGATTCTTCATTATTCTGATTGTTGTCCCTGGCTTTGTACTGATCAAACCAAAGGCAATGGCCAACTTTTCACTGTGATGACTCAAGACCCCTTCTTTGCACTCCTCATCCATGTCATAAAGAACCTCTGATGTATCTGGTACAAAACCAGCTTTCTCCAATCGCATATCAATTTCATCCAACATCTTGTAGATTTCATTGCTCTGGGGATGAACCTTGTCACCAACAAGAAATTCATGCACGACACTATCAACTTCAATAGAGCTACAACCAGGAACTTTCTTTATCCTGTTATCATTTAGCCTAGTTCTTATTTTTGCTACATCATCCCATCTACCAGCTCCTGCGTAGATGTTTGACAAGAGCACATATGCGCTTGGGTTTTCAGGTTCTAGTTCAAAAAGATGCTTGGCAACAAATTCAGCCAACTCAACGCGTCTATGAATTCTACAAGCTCCAAGCAGAGAGCACCAAATGGCTCCATCTGGTTTCATTTCCATATTCTTCATCAAGGTTTCTGCTTCATCAAACAACCCGGCTCGACCAAAAAGATCTATCATGCATCCATAGTGTGGCAATTTTGGAGAAACCTTGTAATCTTGGATCATTGAACTAAAATATCCGCGTCCAAGACTTAGCAAACCAGCATGCTTACAAGCTGTTAACACGCCAACAAAAGTTATGTCATCTGGTACAACCCCCTCACTAGTCATTCTTGAGAAAAGCTCAAGAGCCGTATCTGCGTGACCGTGCATAGCAAACCCAGATATCATTGCATTCCAAGTTGCCAAGCTTTTAGGACTCATGGAATCAAAGATTCGTTTAGCTACCGCTATATCACCACATTTTGCATACATGTCAATGAGGCTTGTCCAAAGGGCAACAATATTTGTCATACTCTTCATGTTCTTGTCGACATAAGCATGAACCCATTTGCCAAGATCAAGCGCACCCAAGTTGGCACAAGCAGGAAGAATGCTCAAGAAAGTGACATCATTAGGATCTATATTCGACTGCAGCATTCGCCTAAATAGCCCCAAGGCTTCCTTATAACAGCTCATATGAGTATAGCCACCAATCATAACATTCCATGAGACCACATTCTTATCCTGTATTTTCTCAAATAGATTGCTGGCTTCTTCCAAATCTCCACATTTAACATACATGTCAATAAGTCCGTTTACAAGCCTAAGATTTGATCCAAGCCCACGATCTTCAACCCAAGACCGAACCCAATTTCCCAGATGAAGAGAAGATCCTGATTGAGCGCAGGCCGAAAGAACACTAAGCATTGTGCTCACATTAGGTGTAACCTTTGCTCTACGCATCTCTTCAAAGAAAGCAATTGCCTCTTCATCTCGACCACTCTGAGCATACCCAGAAATCATAGCATTCCACGACACAACATCTCTCACAGGAATTTCATCAAACAACTCTCGAGCTTCAACCAAAAAACCCATCGAAGCATATCCCGTAATCAAAGCGGTAAAAGAAACCGCATCTCTCATGGAACTTTTATCAAACACCAATCTTGCATTAACCAATTCACCATTTTGAGCATACATGTTAATCAACGAAGTATGTACGAAGGCATTATGTTCAAGTCCAAGCTTCAAAACATGTGCATGGACCTGCTTCCCTTCATAGGCACCTCTAATCTTGGTGCAAGACTTGAAAACTGAAGGAAATGTGTACTCATTTGGCTCTGTACCAGAACTAATCATATAAACATAGTATTCTAAAGCTAAGAAAGGGGATTCGCTCAATGAGAGACCCCTGATCATATGATTCCAAATCACATGATTGGGGTTTCGAATTGTTTTGAAGAGTGAGAGAGCATAAGAGAGGTCACCATTTGGAGAAACGGCGCAAAATTCGATGAGCTTGCTAAGAGCAAAGTGGTCGCTGTGGAGGCCAGTTTTGATGATTTGGGAGTGGATTTGTTTGAGAGTTTGGAGGGTTTTGCAGTTGGAAAGGAGAGTCAGAGAGGGATGGTTAGGGACAAGTTTGTATGGCGGAGAAGGATCCGAGAAGGAAAGAGCTTGGAGAGTACTTACGGGTGAAGCCACCACCACCATCTTCACTTGTATTTTGTGAAACCGGAGTTCCTCTGTTCAAAATTTTCAAGCATGAAGGTCAATTTCGTATCCTTATAGATTTATTATTGTTTCACTTTTACCCTCATAGTTTAAGCTCTCACTATATTACTTCTATAGTTTCTAAAACGTCTTCGTTTTGCCCTTGAGAAATAACTACTTGTTTCTTTAAATATTTCTTGGTTATAAATTATGTATCATAATTATCTCTAATTCATAAATTTTATTATAATATAATATAATATTTTTTAAGCGTATCTTCAGAGTTGTAGTAGTTTTTACAGTCACAAAATGAAAAGATAGATTTATTTTTATAAATTATAGCTTTTTTATAAAAAAAAAAATCAAGGTTTTAAGAGAGAGATTTTAATGAGATCCATAAAAAAATATGATGCGTGTTAAATAATTAAATATTTTTAAGACTATGATCCGAGCAACATGATACATCAAAAGGACCAATATAAGCAAGTTACAAAAATACAAGAACCAAAGTGAATTTTATAACCATTTTTAAATAAACGGTAAAGAAATAGCAAACGTTGCAAGTAACTTCTATCTTGTCTTTCGTACGTGCTTAATCTTAAAAACAAAATTGATTTTTTTAAAATTATTTTTATTTTTATTTTAAATTAATTTTTTTAATTTTTTTAAGTAAAAACTACATTTAAAAAGATAAAAAATTATTATTTTAATATATTTATAAATAAAAATAAATCATCTAATCCATACTCTCAGACCAACACTTCATTTTCCATTTTGCCGCCACCTCACTCTCTCTCTCTCTCTCACACACACACACTGCCTCCTGTGCTGGTGTCTAAATCTCAGCCTCAACCCAGTCCCAGACACCTCTTCTTGAATTTCCATTATGCCGACAACTATTAAAAGCTCTTCTCTCTCTTTCCAGACAGCCATCAATTCTTAAGTTCTCTCAGTCTTTCCAGTACTCAATTAATCTTTCAAAAATCTTGAATTTCGAATAATGGAGGCACAATTTCACAATTTCTCCCCTAATGTTTCACCACTTCGACCCCTAACAAACCCTAGTTCCTCTAACAAACTCTATCACTCTCGAAATTCTACCTTTTCTATACCTCTATCGAAATCACTCAAGCTAGGGTTTCGATCATCGCCACTGTTGGCGGCGTCCACTTCCGTCACTAACACTGATACTTCCTCAAAAGGAGAACATGAGAGGAGTGTGAGTCCAGTTTATGTGCCTACACCACCTAATCGTGCCCTCCGTACTCCTCACAGCGGGTATTTTTTTTTTAAGTCAAAATTTTTGATAATTATTTATTCCTGAATTGTAATTTCATTTCAAAAACAATTGACAGGTACCATTATGATGGGACGACGCGGAATTTTTTTGAAGGTTGGTATTTTAAAGTGTCGATTCCGGAGCGGAAACAGAGTTTCTGTTTCATGTATTCAGTGGAGAATCCTGCGTTTCCTAAGAAATTGTCTCCCTTGGAGTTGGCACAGCATGGATCGAGATCAATTGGAGTTGGTGCTCAGATTCTTGGGGCTTATGACAAGTATATCTGCCAATTCTCTGAAGAATCGCAAAATTTCTGGGGAAGTAAGTTTCTTTCTTTCTTTTCCCGTACTCTTTGTAATTTTATGGGAACTGTTTGAATTTATAAAATTTTGTGTTTAAGAGTTAAAGTTGTCATTATTAGTTTGTTTCTTGATGCTTAGGTAGACATGAGCTGGCATTGGGGAATACTTTTGTTGCTGAGAGAAACATGCGGCCTCCAACTAAAGAGGTTCCTCCTCAGGTTAAAATCTCTCCTGTTCATCTTAAATGTTGATATTGATATTCTTTTTTTTATATATATCATTTTTTTTAGAATGTCCAACCTTGTCAATTTTGTATGGTCTTAACATTTGGGTTTCATAGTTTGAATGCATAAGAGAGGATTTTTTTTTTTTTTATTTAGTTACAACGCCGTGGATTAATAGTGCATAAGAATGTTGTCAGAGTTGCAAGGCTTTAAAACTGTGCTATACAGCTGCGGAGGAGAATAAGAAAAGTCCTATTTAACAATTTAACTGATATGCCTCATTTTGCTTCAGTAACACCAAATGGTTTCTCATGTCTGAAACTTGTAGGAATTCATAGCTACTGTAACATTTATTTTTATGTTGCAAGGTGCTTGAATATATCAGCATTAGCCTTCCTGTTCAGTTCCCTATTAGCTATTTCTTTGTTTATTTTACATTTCTTTGCATAAGACTGTAAAAACCTGAAAAATTAGTGGATTCTCAATTTCCTGTCTACTTAGTTAGACTTCCTGCAATTATTACTTGGTTTGCTAGGTTTATATTCTTGCTGAGGCTAACCGTGTCAAACAAATCCAAGTTGCAACTTACATTTTGTAACATTTAATTTGTGAAGGAATTTGATAAAAGAGTTTCAGAAGGATTTCAAGTAAGCCCACTTTGGCACCAAGGCTTTATTCGTGATGATGGAAGGTATTCACTCTCTTATCATCCATACCCATAGTCTAGAGATTGAGTTTCAGGATGTAACATCACACATGCATGGGACATTTTTTGTTTAATCATGCATGCACGTCACACTGCTTTCGGTACCTCATTCAGGAAAATGGATTACAATTTCTAATGCTTTGTTAGTCCAGCTCCTTAACTATGCTTAATGTGGTGTCAAAATAATACGATTGGGTAAGTCAGGGAAAATCAAACATATTTCATGTTTTAATTTTGGTAGTCAGATGTATTTTTAATACCATGGTTGTTTGTAATTTATTTGAGCATTGGTAGTTTGACATGACTTTTCTTCTAACTGCAGCTCAGATTATGTGGAAACTGTGAAAACTGCACGTTGGCAGTACAGCACTCGGCCTGTTTATGGATGGGGTAATGTGGGGTCTACACAGAAGTCGACAGCAGGGTGGCTTGCTGCTTTTCCTGTATTTGAACCCCATTGGCAAATATGCATGGCTGGAGGACTTTCAACAGGCATTAATATTCCATCTTCTTTTTATAATTGTTTTGGAACTTTCAATATGATGTTGATTATGATTCTTTTATTCTATTTTACAACCATATGTATAATAAAATAATGATCTTTCTAAACTGTTCGTACTCACTATATATAACCATCTCTTGTTTCTTACAGTTATCTTTTATCCCCCCTTCCAAGTAAATACCTTACAAGAATGTCCATAGGCTTTAGAAATAATTATATTCTAGTTTTTTGGCTCCTTTTGTTGTCACAGTTTCAAAGAGTATTGTGATGGAGGTTCAATGCTTTCTAGGGAATAATGCTTTGGGTTTTGATTGGACACAGGATGGATAGAGTGGGATGGTGAAAGATTTGAGTTCGAAGATGCTCCTTCTTATTCAGAAAAGAACTGGGGTGGAGCCTTCCCAAGAAAATGGTTTTGGGTAAATATTTATTTCTTTCATGTCGTAAATATCTGTGTATTAATATTGTTGTCACGTGTAATTTGATGCTTACATAACATTGTAAGGGTGGTAAGTGATTCTCACTGTTGCTCTTTGTATGACTAATAATTAATTATTTACTCTCCTTTCAGTATACAAAGATGACCTTATGTCAATATTTTTCACTCCTATTAACTTTTTGATGTGTGGTGTGGGAATTTTGTGTTGTCATTCATGTTGGTTTGGTGTACAGAATTGAAGCACATTAACTTCATCTCTGGCTCATTAGCCTGCTTTTTCATGAACTTGTTTAGATGACTCATTTTTTATATGCTGTTGATTAGTGGGAATTTTTGGAGAAGAAATCTATGTGCTATTTAAGTCATTGAAGAAGTTTGGAATTATTGCCGGGATGATGTTTCGCTAATGCATCTTAGATTTGCAATTGTCTGCGCATTCCTAACCTGGAAGAAACGAAAATTAAAAAGTCTGAATGCCTGTATGCTAATTGTTGATGTTTTACATTTTACATTAGGTTCAATGTAATGTCTTTGAAGGTGCAAGTGGAGAAGTTGCATTGACTGCAGCTGGTGGGTTGAGGCAAATACCTGGACGAAGTGAGACTTTTGAAAATGCTGCATTGGTAACTCTTCTGTGACAATTCCAATACTATTGCTCTCCACTGTCCCTCATTTCACCAATTCTTGTTAGATGAATAAGTTTTCTCTGCTCTTTTGGAATATATATGGCTAAATGCATGTAAAGAATGAGATAGTGAACCACTGATGTGCAATTTTCATGGAACCTCACCTACCCTTTATGTTTTCATATGGAACTTGAATATTATTCATGAGTTTGAATATGCCTTACTATCTTTAGTTTGAGATCCTGAAATAGAAGAAAAGCCAAAAACATATTCAATTTTACAAGGTGGACGGACTTGTTTTAAATATACTGACACACAATACAATTTCCACCTGTGCAGGTTGGAGTACACTATGATGGAATTTTCTATGAATTTGTGCCATGGAATGGTGTTGTAAACTGGGAAATTTTTCCATGGGGTTACTGGTACATGGCCGCAGACAATGGGACACATCTGGTATCTTCTATTCCTGTTTCTATTATTCATTGTCTCACAGTATAAATCCACTTTTAACTCTGATGTCCCTGTGTTTGGTATTATTCTTCACTTAAACATGTGAAACATTAAAAAAGAAAAAGGAAGAACATTCTTGCCAACATGGTTTTTCATGACGTCTTAAGTCTTTTATGGATACATATAATGATAAATTGGAGTTATACTACCTACTAGAGGTCTAATTTAGAGTCCTTACTCAGGTTGAATTGGAGGCAACAACAAAGGACTTGGGAACAACATTGCGTGCTCCAACAGCAGAAGCTGGGCTTGCTCCCGCTTGCAAAGATACCGGTTTTGGTGTTTTGAAATTGCAAATTTGGGAACGTAGATATGATGGCACTAAGGGGAAGGTGCATTACTTATCACTCTCCCATATCCAGATATTCATCAACTTCATGCACAATAACATATAAACTAAACTATTTAACGTCAGGATTTATAATTAGCATTAAGTGGCCTAACTATTCAACCAAACATCGAAAACTTTGAACTTTTCTTGTGTGACAGTTTTTATCTTGCAATGTGGTTTCTTTACATAAAAACAAGTTTCACAACCAGATGTTGCACTTTTTCTTCCAATATGTATTTTCAAAGACATTATCCCATGAAACCAGTGAAAGGAGGCCATCTTTGGACTTGATGAATGATTTTTTCCTTAAAATCTGAGTTGTCGTTAGAGAATTGAAGAGTCTGCTTAAAGTATGTGAGAATTTGCTTCCTGGATGCTCTATTTTTGTCTGTTATCTACTCGCTAAAATCCATATGGATACAATTCCAATCGACTTTTTCTCTTATTTTTACAAAATCCTTGGCATCCAATTGTTTAATGTAATTCGTCAAAGGGAAAACCGCTGTTCCTTGGCATGCAATTGTTGTGATTGTTAGATGCTTTTAGATCTTCACTATTACAAATTGGTTTTGTTCTTTTTCAAGAAACAAATAACACCAGCTAGTTTATTTGTTCATACCATGGCTTTGGATATTCTTACACTTTCAGCATTATTATATGCAGTTAATTTTGGATGTTACAAGTGACATGGCATTAGTAGAAATTGGAGGAGGACCATGGTTTTCCACTTGGAAAGGCAAGACATCTGTGCCAGAGCTTGTCAGCCGCACTGTGGGAGCCCCCATTGACATGGATGGAATTTTTAGTTTTGCTCCTCTGTTCAAGCCCCCTGGTTTATAACCACAAGGCCAGTTCTCTCATTGCGAAAATGGATCAAACTTGGGAGTTTAAAGAATCAGAGAAAGGAAGATGGCAGTGTAATTTTTTGTGTTTAATAACAATGTGAAGTAATATAATTTTATAGAAAGAAGATAAAAAAGTAAAGAGAATTACATCGTCAGATTTCTGAGTAGATAATTGATAAAATTCATCAAAAATGAGTTCTCTACTAACTGTAGCGAGCTGATTGACTATTGAATCTGTTTTAATTGTTTAGCTAAATATTCAATTGTCAGATAATAAAATTATAATTGGTAAAATCTGCTAAAGATGAGTTATTTGTTTTCTGCATTAAACTGATTGATTGTTGTCTATTTTAATTGCTTGACTAATCATTTAATTGGTTTTATATTTATTTTTTGATATTAAATTAGTTGATTATTATTCTCAAAAAATCAAAGATAATATTGATCCACAAAATTTTCAAATCATAAATCAAGGATATTAGATATGAAATATTATATATAAAGATGTTGCGAAACCCAACTCTTGATGATAAATTATTTGAATTATTATTATTATGATTGAAGGAACAATTTAAAAAAATATTAGTTGTATACAAAAAAAAAAATATTTGATTTGAAGAATAAATGAATAAATAAAGGATAAGAAAAAATATTATTATTATTATTATTATTGGTTGGATTATAATATAATGTGTTATTATTGATATTATTTTACGAGTTATTGCCACTTTAGTACCATAACCATCATTATTAATATTATAAGCATTACAATAATTGGAATAAATTATTATTGTTATCATGATTGTTGCGATGATGTTTTTTTGCGCTTTGCGTCCCGCCATCTCCCGGATTAGGGAGACAATGGTGTGTGGTGAAAAGGAGGTTGTTTTATAGTCGTAAAATTATGACTATAATTATCAGGAATCGCCACCTAGTATACGATCACTAGGAAACCTATTGGCTGCAAGAGTCTTGGCTAAGAAAACTTGTTATGCAAGGGAAAGACGCATCACCCCTAGTGCATTTTACCTAAGGTAAGTTGCATTGTTGTTTGATTCTTTTTCCTAAGTTTGATTCTTTTTCCTAAGGTCTTTTCTAAAATTCAACGTAGATCTCTCTTCGTGAGAGAATCTTTACATCGTTAGGAGTGAAAGACTAACCAAGAGAATTTTACATTGTATTTTCAAAGAAAATAGGTTTTTGTCTGCGGATGTACTTTACAATGTATTTTTTTTATCGTAGTAAAAGAAAACTCTTTTTAAGTATCTGCATGTGTACTTTATAATGTAATTTTACATCAAGATAGCTAAAACAAAAATAATTTTTATTTTTTTTATATTTTGACCAAATTCCAATGGATAATCATAAACTGGTTCAAAATATGTGAAAGATGCAACATATATTTTTTTTACGAAAAATATGCTTGGAAAACCTTGGAATTCGATCGTATGTAAGAAAACAACATATTTTTTATTTTATTTTTTTTACAAATGTAATTTTTTTGTATTTTAAAAAAATAAAATAAAAATCCGGGGTGGGTCTGGCCCAACCAAATGGGCTTGCCCAGCAAAGTTAGGGCAAAGGCCCAACTATGAGAGACTTGGGCTGTGCTGGGCCGAGAGCAGTCCAGCCCCGTACCAAAACAGAATATATGTATATATTCTCACAGTGAATTAATTCGCACGTGAACAGTAGAATGGTGGTCGGCCGACCACCACGAGAGGCTCACTTGTCACTGCCTCTAGGTAGAGGATGCCGAGGTGGTTGTCTCTGTGGTGGTGGCATCGAAAATGGCGGCGTGTGGTCTCCGGGAGGAGCTCCGAAAGCTGCCGGTCTGTGCTAGAGCCGCCGCTGCTGCTCGCCGGAGCTGGAGAGGAAGGGAGAGCTCGTTGTTGGGGAGCTTCTGGAGTGGGTTCGCGTCGAGCTTGCTGGAGTTGCTTCCGGAGGAAGGAGAGAGAGAAGGTGGCCGACGCTGCAACTTGTTTTAAAGAGAGAGAACCACATCGGGGAGAGAGAGAGAGAGAGAGCTACCTGCGGGGAAGAGAGAGAGGGCTGCTGGCGCTTGATATTGCCGTCGGTGAGGAAAAGGATGAGGGATGGTCGCCGTTCGTGGCTGACGGTGAAGATGGAGAGGGACGCCGACAGTGGTAGAGGCCTCTCGGTGCAAAAGAAGAGGATGGGTTGTGTTTGTGTTCGTGCAACCTCTGTTTTTAGTGTTTAGTTTTATCCTCGTATTATTTCATCCTCCCGTTCAATCCCCTGTGTTTGTCTATTCTCTCCCCAGTTTTTTTCAGTTTTCCTGATCGTTCCCCCAGGTTTTTCCGTCTACCCTCCTCAAAATTTTCTCTCCTGTGTTACCATAAAACCCCCCTCGTGAGTGCAAAATTTCCCCCTTTTAGTGAATTGTGCAATTTGCAGGTATGGGGGATGGTATGGTAAATGTGTTCAGGAATGGCATTTTGTGTGTAGGCGGAGGTTGCACGGCATGACTGCTGGTATGGCCAAGCATGGCCCCGGTGATGGTCTCAGTAGTTTTGTTTGATTTTTTTTTTTAAATTTGAAATAAATAAGTTGTGATAAAAAAAAAAGATTTTTGATAGGAAAAATCAGAATAATGTTTTTATCTTCAATTTTGGTTTTTGATTTCACCCGAAATGTTTCGTCACTAAAAAATCTAATCTTCTCAATTTAACCTAGATTAGGCTTCCAAATTTAATTTCTCACTAATTAAACTCTTAATAAAATGAATTTGACCCATTTAAAGCATAAGTAAGCCCTTGCGCTTAATTAAATCCTTCAATTGGGCTCTCAATTAATTCTGAAGCATAATTACAGTTTAAATTGGCCGACGATTAAATCAAATTGGCCCATAAAAATATAATTATATCTTTCGACTTAACTTTTACGCAGATTTATCCAATAATAAATTATTTTAGCCTTGAATCTGCATTTTCCTTCATTTTTGGATAAAAAAGAGGTACGATTGGGCTTTCAAAAAGGTCCAAAATTTCCACCTTTATTGTTTTACCAACGCCAACCCTTGTTATTTTATTTTTGTTATTTTTGGGTAGATTTTGGGGAATAACCCATAAATTGGGTTATGACAATATTATTATTATTTAACCAATAAAAATTATTAAATTATCCCTAAGAATAATAATAAGAACAAAAGCTTCAACAAGAAAATAATTACAAAAAAATAATCAATAAGATTAGTATTATTATTTTATAAACAATGAAAACCATTAAATTATCTTGAAAAATAAAACCAAAAACTAGAAAACTTAATAAAATAGGAAAAAAAAAACAACCAAAATAAATATTATTATGATTGAAGGCAAAGTTCAAAAAAATGTTAGCAGCGTAAAAAATATATATTTTTTGATTTGAAGAATAAATGAAAATAATTACAAGATAACATTAAAGCACAAAATTAAAATTAGATTATTATCATTATGAATATAATTATTATAATCATTTGGATTATAATAAAATTATTAAATCATTTTGAAGAATAAAAAATCTATAATAGAAGAGCAAATAAGAAAGCAATTATAAAAAACACAATCACTAAGATTATTATTATTATTGTGAAAAAAATGAAAATCATAAAATTATCATAAAGAATAAAACAAAAACCCAAAATAAATATTATTGGCACAGAAAAAATGATTTGACCTGAAGAATATGAACAAAGAGAAAAGAAAAAAAGAAATATCAATTTTAAAATTATTATTAACATAAATTAAAATTTCAGAACTAAATTAAATAAAAATAAAACTCAATGAAAGAGAAAAATGATAGAAATTACAAACTAAAACTAAGAAAATAGATACATAAATATGAATAAAAAATAGGGACATACCTACAAGGATCGAAAAAATTAAAGGAATAAAAAAAAAGAATAAGGGTTGAAATGAATATATATATATATATATATATATATATATATATATATATATATATATATATAATTAATTTCATTTGAAGGATAAAATTGAAACACATCAAAACTTCAACACCAGAAAAAATTCAAAAATGAAAAAAAAAATATAAATACGAAATGAAAAAATAAAACCCCAATAAAAAAGAAAATGATGAGTATAAAAAAACAAAAAAAAACTAAGAGTACAGTTACATAAATACGTAAAAATAACGATTAGCTTAGAGGGACCGAAAAAATCAAAGACAAAAATTAAATAGGATAATTTTTTAATTTCAATCGAAGGACAAAAGTGAAACAAATTAAAACCTCGATACTGAAAAAATTATAGGAATGCAAAATAAAAAAAAGACTAAGGGTCGAAATCTAACATAACATTTGTGATATATTCCAATTCAATGATGAAATTGATAATTATATTCATAATAATAATAATACTTGAATTTTTCTATTTTCCTTTAATTTATTCCTTTAATTATTTTCATATGTCCTTCATATCAAATAATGTTTTTTTGATGCTGTTATTTGTTGTTTGGTTCTACCTTCAATCATAATAATAACAATAAGAATAATAATTCAAGTAATTTATCATTCGATGTTATATATATTAAGAATTAAGTTTTGCAATTTCCCTATATATAACATTTCAAATTCAATATTTCATATTAATAAACTGAAAAATTTATGTGGTTCAATATTTTCTTTAATTTTTTCTATCTTGTTTTTGTAAAATTGTATTACTTAACATCACCATTATACCAAAAAACAATTGTCTTATTTAATTTTTGTTTTGCTTTCAGCTTTTATTCTATTAATTTTTAGTTTAGTTTAGATCCCTTTGATTTTTTTTCGGTCCTTCTGGGATGGTTCCTATTTTTTTGTTCATATTTATGAATTCACACTTTTGGTTTTGGTTTTTATTTTTTATTTCTATTTATCTCTGCATTAAATGCAACTTGTGTTAAAGGACAAAGTCAATTTAGCTTTAACGGCTTGAAAGGAGAGTGAAACTCTCTCTTATGCATGAATAGTGAATGTTCTGTTATCAGGAATCTATTATCTCTGTGTTCTTTTTTCACCTGGTTTGTCTAAATATGACTTGATATACTGTTAGTCTAAAGTGATTTATATGTACAAAAATTAAAATATATTTTTATTTTTGAAGATTTATTCTTGATATTATTATATTAAAATTATTTAAGAACACTAACATTAAATTAATTTGACATAAAAAATACGAAAAAAATACTCTTAGTTCAATTTATTTTATAGGTGCTGCTTATATCAATATTATATTATAAAAACTATTCTCTTTAATTACTGGTGGCGTTTGTGGAGTTTTAAATAAATTTTATAAAGAATATTTTTTTTAGTTTTTATATTATTTTAATGTATTAGTATTAAATAAATATAAAAATATATAATTAGCCTAACATATTTTTCACAAAACAATACTTTAAAAATAATCACTTTCATTATTTTCAATATTTTATCCATAATAAAATAAACACAAAAAAGTAAACAATCAAAAGAATTAAAAAAATTAAAAGAATAAGGGATGAAATGAACAACACAATATATGAATAATTTCAAATATAGGATAAAATTGAAACAAATCCAAACCTTCAGATTAGAAATTTTAAAAAGTTAAAAACAAACCAAAAATCAAAAGAATAAGGGCCAAAATAAAAAAAATATCATATATGATCAATTTTAATTAAAGGAAAGAATTGAAATAAATTAACACCCCGAGATCGAATCAATTAAAGTAATGAAAAACAAACCAAAAATCAAAAGAATAAAGACAAATAAAAACTCACCTACATCATCAATTTTAATTGAAGGGCAACACTGAAATAAATCAAAATTTCTATAGAATAAATGAGGAGGAAAAAACATATCAAAAGATCAGGGACTGAAGGGAAAATCATATAAACATAGAGGATATATAAACATAGATGATTGATTTGCAGTTTCGCCTGCAGGAGAGAGAAAAGATAAAAAAAGGGATTAATTGACCGTCAGCATGTCTTTGACCACCACTGGATGACACGCCCACAACCATGTGGAGGAGGACACGACAACGCACCCGCCGAGATGGAGGATGGACATTTTGCACCACTAATGGACATCGCATGTGCTGTCTTAAAGGCATAGACAAAAGAAAACTACCGGCGCGTCTGAGAGATGTGCTTGCAGCTTTTCATTTTTAAAAGAATAAAACGCATATGCAAATAAGAATATACCCTCAACATTATCTCTTCGGTTTTGTCATTTCTGAGGGTATATCTGTAGTTTAACTGTGCAACAAATGATGCAAAACCTAAATACCCCTACAAACAACACATAATATTGTCTTATCAAAGGGCATAACAATTATTGTACTGTTCATTCATAAACCAGAATATCGACAATGCCCACCCACAAAACACAATTTTGTTTGCTATCGGGGTAAAATAATAATTTTATTGTGCAACAAATTAAAAAAAAAAGATGCATATACCCCAAACAATCAGACAATATCATTGAGACCATGAAAAAGTCTAACATACCCCATAAGTGAAGAGTTAAATTTTATGCATTGAAAAACAAAATAATAATTACACTATTATAATCTACAATAATCCATGTCTACTGCTATAGTAATTAACTAACACGGTTTAGCTTTTTATAATATAATGCTCTTAAAGTCTCACTACTCGAGTTTTTTTTTTTCCTGACTTTTTTCCGCTCATCTCTCAATGGAATGCATGCAAGCACTGTGGTGAGTTTTAGTCGTATTTGGAGTAAAAATAAAATCCAACATGGGCATTTTAATATGGAAATATTAATATATTTTAAAAACTAATTAAAAATAAATGATAAATTGTTCTCAAATAATCAATGAATGACAAAAGTTTTAAACCCAAAATAACTTTATGGATTGGAAAATGAGTTTGTGAGCTCATAAGTTTAGGCTTGAGTTTGGTTAATAAAAAATATTTGTCATTAAATCTCTATTTTTCAGTATTTTTTTTCGTTCCTAAAATATCTTAG
The DNA here is from genome assembly GCA_027405865.1 of Salix purpurea. NCBI lineage: Eukaryota > Viridiplantae > Streptophyta > Magnoliopsida > Malpighiales > Salicaceae > Salix > Salix purpurea. The sequence goes on from JAOWLH010000023.1 coordinate 3,574,993, forward strand.
TATATGAACTAATACATTAATTGTATGATGAGAATGAATGTTATTATGACTACCTCATCAATATTTGACATGAATATGAACATTTATTACAGCTAACAAACATTTATGTATTTTAAAAATTTAATGTTTTGGTTCTCAAGTTCTAAAAATAATTGTTTTGGATGGGTGGAAAGTAATATGAAGTTTCTTGATTATGGACATTTACAATATTATTGATAAAGCCATACACTTTAAAGAGAAATGATATGATTTCATACCACACGTGCGTAATATAGCCAATAAGGGTAACACAAACTATGATTCCGAATAATAAGGCAATCAATCTTAATATCCGAAGTGTCCCTTGAATATGATAAATATAAAACCAATAAGTCATGTATAGGACTCTTAACTGTGTAATTTATATTTGATTAGGACTCCACCATTGTATGAGATGATAAGCTCTAGTTGATCACATCCCTTAAGGATAGCTACCTCTGTAACGATATATATTCATCTGACATCAATGAGAAAGACAATCTCTTCTCTCTTCAAATCTCACCTCTGTTAAGAAAGACAATCTCTTCTCTCTTCAAATCTCACCTCTGTTATGGTATCAGAGCACTCTCTGATCCCTCGAAAATTTTCCCAAACATGTCAACTTCAATTCCCCTAAACACAGACAATCAGCTCATCACCATTAACACAGCCGCTCAAGCCCCACTCAAATTGACTTCTTCCAACTATGCTTCATGGAAAATTCAGTTTGAAACACTCTTCATTGGCTATGATCTTCTTGGATACATCAATGGATCCAAGCCATGTCCATCAGCAACACTTACAGTTAATGGTACAGCTACTCCTAATCCTGCCCACAGTTTCTGGGTTAGGCAAGATCAGCTCATCCTAAATGCTCTCATTGGCAGTCTTTCTCCCCCATTAATTTCCTTTGTAGCACGAACCACCTCCTCTCGTGAAGCATGGAACACTCTTGCCACCACATATGCGAAACCTTCTCGCGGACGTATCAAGCATGCAAAGAACCAGTTGAAAAATCTTACCAAAGGAACCATGACAATCACAGATTTTGTGCACTTTGTCAAAGCAAGATCAGACGAACTTGCTGTTCTTGGTGCTCCTATGGATATTGAAGATCTTACTGAGAAGATCTTGGATGGCCTTGATGATGAATACAAGGAGCTTGTTAGGGCTGTTCAAGCTCGGGACACTGCCATCACTTTTGATGAACTCCATGAAAAGCTTCTCTCCTTTGAAGCTTCCCTTCAAACGCAGTCACGTTCCTCCATTATGGGACCTGTCACTGCCAATTCTACATCTAGATACCCAAGCAACAACAATCTGCGATCTGGCAGAAACAACTGGCGTCCACCATTCTCTCCTACGGGACACAATTTTCGCCCCACCTTTCGACAGAACATGACAGCCCCTTCTACAAATTTTGGTCAAAATAATCGACAGCCTGCACGTCCATATCTGGGTCATTGCCAGATTTGTAGCATCCAAGGACATACTGCCAAAAGGTGCCCCTCTTTTCACTTGGTACCTAATTCCAACTCCTACGCTGGTAATCAATCTCATGGAACACCATCATCTGGTCATCCTCAAGCCAATTTCACATCGTCATCACCATCTACTTCTTCACCATGGCTAATGGATAGTGCAGCCTCCCATCATGTAACGGCAGACTTGAGCAATCTTTCTCTTCATGCACCCTACACTGGCCAAGATGATGTAATGCTTGGTGATGGTACTACTCTTCCAATAACTCACACTGGTTCAGTAACACTCCCCACTTCGAACTCTTCATTTCAATTACAAGATGTTTTATGTGTTCCCAACATGCATAAAAATCTAATTTCCATTGCACTGTTTTGTCTCACCAATAACGTGTCTGTTGAACTATTTCCCTCTTGTTTTCATGTAAAGGATCTATGGACGGGGGATGTTCTTCTGAAAGGCGGAACTAAAGACGGTGTCTATGAATGGCCAGCTGCAAGCTCATCCTCAAAACCAATTTTTGCATTCTCCACAGTCAAAACCACAGCTTCTATTTGGCACCAACGCCTTGGTCATCCAGCCTCTTCTATTCTTAAACATATTCTGTCATGTTATCAATTAAGTTTCTCTTCAAATAAAATTTTTTGCTGCAATGCATGCTTAAGCAATAAAAGTCATAAAATTCCTTTTTCCACATCTACTTTAATTTCCACTCGTCCTCTTGAAATCATATTTTCCGATGTTTGGACCTCTCCCATTGTCTCACATGATGGTTACAAATATTATGTCATCTTCGTTGATCATTTTACGAAATACATATGGCTATACCCACTAAAACACAAATCGGATGTTCAAACTGTGTTTAAACGATTTAAAGCCATTGTGGAAAATTATTTTCAACTCAAAATTGTCTCCTTTTATTCAGATAATGGTGGTGAATACATTGTTCTCAAAAATTTTCTTTCCGAAAATGGAATAAGTCATCTCACTACTCCACCACACACTCCTGAACATAATGGATTTTTTGAACGGAAACATTTACATATTGTGGAAACAGGTCTTGCTCTTCTTTCTCATGCATCCCTTCCTACAAACTTCTGGTCTTATGCCTTCACCACCGCAGTCTATCTAATAAACCGAATGCCCACTCCCACGTTAAAAATGTCTTCACCATTTGAGTCCATTTTTCAACGCAGTCCCAATTTTTCCAAACTAAAGGTATTCGGATGTTTGTGTTATCCTTGGTTAGGTCCATACACATCTCATAAACTTGATTCAAAATCAAAGCCTTGTGTATTCCTAGGATATTCCCTCTCTCAAAGTGCATTCCTATGTTTTGACAAGTCAGCAAACAAAATCCACGTCTCCCGTCATGTTCAATTTGTGGAATCAGTGTTTCCCTTCCAATCTAGTCCTACTGTTACTTCCAGTCCATCTACTTCCGTGTCCAGCTGGATCCCACCCACCATTATCGTTCCTTCTTCTTCTCCGCAGCTGGCTTCATCTGCACCATCTCTACGACACCAATCGGATGCATCTCCTCCCATGGGCTCTTCTTCTCCTCCACTGCCATCATCCCCCCATGCCGAAACAGAGTCAAATTCTCAATCCCAGGTACAATCTTCCTCGTCCTTGTCTCTCACTACCACCGATACAATAACCACCACAACACATCCACCTCAATCCCTTTCTTCTCACCCCATGATTACTCGGTCTAAAAACAACATCAAGAAACCCACTCAAAAACTCACCTTGCACACAATTAAATCTTCCAAACCCATCACCGAGCCATCATCCTCCTCCCAAGCCCTAAAAGATCCCAATTGGCGAAAAGCTATGTCTGAAGAGTATGATGCTCTTGTTCGCAATGGAACGTGGGAACTGGTTCCTCCTGATTGTGTTACTAACCTTGTTGGATGCAGGTGGGTCTATCGGATAAAAAGAAATTCGGATGGTTCCATAAATCGATTTAAAGCGCGTCTTGTTGCTAAAGGATTTCACCAACGTCCTGGAATCGATTATCATGAGACATTTAGTCCAGTAATTAAGCCAACTACAGTTCGTCTGGTCCTAAGCCTTGCTGTCAGCCGAAATTGGTCCATCAAACAACTGGACATCAATAATGCCTTCCTTCAAGGCTGTCTTACAGAATCAGTGTTCATGACACAACCACCTGGGTTTATTGACGATGACAAACCCAACTTTGTCTGCAAACTTCACAAAGCCATCTATGGGCTTAAGCAGGCACCCCGCGCTTGGTACACTGAATTGCGGAATTTTTTGTTGGAATCAGGATTTCGAAATTCACATGCTGATGCATCTTTGTTCGTCTTTCACAGTGCTCATCACATTTTATATCTCTTGGTTTATGTAGACGATATAATTGTTACTGGTAACAATGATGCTGCTCTCTTGCAATTTATGTCCAGCCTTGCCAAACGATTCTCACTCAAAGACCTGGGCAATCTATCCTATTTTTTGGGAGTTGAAGTTCTCCCTCACAAACATGGTCTTCTTCTTTCTCAGCGCAGGTACATCAAAGATTTGCTCACTCGGGTAAACATGCAAGAGGCCAATCCAGTTCTCACACCTCTGCCAACCTCTGCTTCTGCAATATCCTTAAAATCTGGCTCACCAATCTCTGATCCTTCCACCTATCGTGAAGTTGTGGGAAGTCTCCAGTATTTATCTCTTACACGTCCAGATGTGTCCTTCGCAGTGAACAAATTGTCACAGTTCATGCATAGCCCAAGTGATACACACTGGGTCCTTGTCAAGCGTATTCTACGCTATCTCCTTGGCACAATTGACAAAGGTCTTCTACTGCGTCGTGACTCACCCAGTTCTCTGCATGCCTTTGCTGACAATCTTCATGCATTTTCGGATGCCGATTGGGCTGGAAACAAAGATGATTATTCCTCCACCAGTGCTTACCTTGTCTATCTTGGAAGCAATCTCATTTCCTGGAGTTCAAAGAAACAAAAGACCATCGCCAGATCTTCAACCGAAGCTGAGTACCGCTCAGTTGCAGCCACTGCCACTGAATTAAGCTGGGTTTCTTCACTGCTACAAGAGCTTGGCATTTCTCTTCCTTCATCTCCTGTTATCTACTGCGACAATGTAGGTGCCACTCAACTAAGTGCCAACCCAATCTTTCATTCACGCATGAAGCATGTTGCTGTGGACTATCATTTCATTCGAGACAAAGTTCAAACTGGCAAGCTACGGGTGGCTCACATCTCCTCTGCAGACCAGCTAGCAGACCTTCTAACCAAGCCATTATCCACTTCTCAGTTTCAATTTTTACGTGACAAGATAGGGCTCTCTGACCGTGGCCCATCTTGAGGGGGCATGATAAATATAAAACCAATAAGTCATGTATAGGACTCTTAACTGTGTAATTTATATTTGATTAGGACTCCACCATTGTATGAGATGATAAGCTCTAGTTGATCACATCCCTTAAGGATAGCTACCTCTGTAACGATATATATTCATCTGACATCAATGAGAAAGACAATCTCTTCTCTCTTCAAATCTCACCTCTGTTAAGAAAGACAATCTCTTCTCTCTTCAAATCTCACCTCTGTTAGAATAAACAATATATTACTAGTAATATTTACTTGTGTCTTTATAACTCCGACTTTAACTTCGGAAGGGGAGCACGCGGCGAGGAGGAGGCGTACATCGACGTCTACGGCACCGTCTTCGTCCATCAAATCATCGTCCTCTGGCTCAAAATCCACCGCTTCAGCCCCGTGTTTGCCATTAATATTGATTGGTTTCTCGCTCTGGAAATTGCGGGTGCTGTGTTCTGTTTCCCTCTCTAGGATTTTTTCGGGATATTTTTCAGTGATGGTTAATAATGACGGAGTGTCACTTTCTTAAACGGACCGAGTTGACAATGCTGTCATCAGAAAATCCATCTTTTGTCTTGAAGAAGTTGCGGACAATAGTAACAAGTAAATTTGCTACCAACCTTTGTTATTCAGGATTTCGAATGACGCAAGCTTTGTTCAGAAACCTAAGACAAGGTATATGATACAGAGCAAATACGACCTTTCAGGAGTCCTCACAGAATCCTGACAGAATAGCTAGGCTTCTATTGAGGTAAATCCCGGATATAAGACGAGAATTCCAGGACACAGTTAATGAGCATATAATGAAACCTTAGTTTTCCAGTTGGGACGACAAGTTTTGATCCTTTCCTGTGATGATACACATCATCTGTTACTTGGGATGACAATTTGATACCTTAGTTTTCCAGAATAGCTCTCTAATATTCCAGCACGTTGGAGCTTGTCCCTCTTGCCCAACTGATCTGCACCAAAGGCCAGGGACGATGATCTTATGCCGCCAGCTCCAATGGCCATGAGGCCTTGGGAAGAATATAAAAGCAGAAGGAGGTGGTTTTGCTCCTGGAATTATAGGTGTTAACCATAGTAGAATCACGCTCTGTACAATAAAATTAGTTGTTTAAGGGTGCACCCCATCAACACGGTACATTATATATTTTTTTAATAAATTTCTATGAATACTAGCCCTGAGATCCGAATCTAGAGAGTCAAAGAAGTAAAGAAAGCTTACCTCCTTTTCCACACAACCATCAATTCTGAAGTTCTCTCACTCTCTCCAGTACTCAATTAATCTTTCAAAAATCTTGAATTTCGAATAATGGAGGCACAATTTCACAATTTCTCCCCTAATGTTTCACCATTTCTACCCCCAACAAACCCTAGTTCCTCTAACAAACTCTATCACTCTCGAAATTCTACCTTTTCTATACCTCTATCGAAATCACTCAAGCTACGGTTCCGATCATCGCCACTGTTGGCGGCGTCCACTTCCGTCACTAACACCGATAATTCCTCAAAAGGGGAAAATAAGAGGAGTGTGAGTCCAGTTTATGTGCCTACACCACCTAATCGTGGCCTCCGTACTCCTCACAGCGGGTATTTTTTTTTTATTTAAAATTCTGATAATTATTTATTCCTGAACTGTATTTTCATTTCAAAAACAATTGACAGGTACCATTATGATGGGACGACGCGGAATTTTTTTGAAGGTTGGTATTTTAAAGTTTCGATTCCGGAGCGGAAACAGAGTTTCTGTTTCATGTATACAGTGGAGAATCCTGCCTTTGCTAAGAAATTGACTGCCTTGGAGTTGGCACAGCATGGATCGAGATCAATTGGAGTTGGTGCTCAGATTCTTGGGGCTTATGACAAGTATATCTGCCAATTCTCTGAAGAATCGCAAAATTTCTGGGGGAGTAAGTTTTTTTTTTTTTTTTTTTTTCTCGTACTCTTTGCAATATTATGGGAACTGTTTGAATTTATAAAATTCTGTGTTTAAGAGTTAAAGTTGTCACTATTAGTTTGTTTGTTGATGCATAGGTAGACATGAGCTGGTATTGGGGAATACTTTTGTTGCTGAGAGAAACATGCGGCCTCCAACTAAAGAGGTTCCTCCTCAGGTTGAAATCTTCCTGTTCATCTAAAATGTTCATATTGATATTCTTTTATTTTTTTATATATAATTTTTTTTTAGACTGTCCAACCTTGTCAATTTTGTATGGTTTTAACATTTGGGTTTCATAGTTTGAATGCATAAGAGGATTTTTTTTTTATTTATATACAAAGCCATGGATTAATAGTACATAAGAATGACGTTAGCTATTGTAGCATTTTGGTAACACCAAATGGTTTCTCATGTCTGAAAAACTTGTAAGAATTCACGTTAGCTACTGTAACTTTTTTTTTTAAATTGCGAGGTGGTTGAATATATCAGCATTCGCCTTCCTGTTCAGTTCCCTATTGGCTATTTCTTTGTTTATTTTACATTTCCTTGCATAAGACATGAAAAATTAGTGGATTCTCAATTTCCTGTCTACTTAGTTGGACTTACTGCAATTATTTCGTGGTTTGCTAGGTTTATATTCTTGCTGAGGCTAACCGTGTCAAATGAATCCAAGTTACAACTTACATTTTGTAACATTTAATTTGTGAAGGAATTTGATAAAAGAGTTTTAGAAGGATTTCAAGTGAGCCCACTTTGGCACCAAGGCTTTATTCGTGATGATAGAAGGTATTCACTCTCTTATCATCCATACCCATAGTATAGAGATTGAGTTTCAGGATGTAACATCACACATGCAGGATAATGGATTAGACTTTCTAATGCTTTGTTCGTCCACCTCCTTATCTATGCTTAATGTGGTGTCAAAATAATACGATTGGGTAAGTCAGGGCAAATCAAACATATTTCATGTTTTAAATTTTGATAATCAGATGTATTTTTAATACCATGGTTGACATGACTTTTCTTCTAACTGCAGCTCAGATTATGTAGAAACTGTGAAAACTGCACGTTGGCAGTACAGCACTCGGCCTGTTTATGGATGGGGTAATGTGGGGTCTACACAGAAGTCGACAGCAGGGTGGCTTGCTGCTTTTCCTGTATTTGAACCCCATTGGCAAATATGCATGGCCGGAGGACTTTCAACAGGTTGAAAGATCACTATTCTTTCTTGTTTTTATAATTGTTTTGGAGCTTTCAATCTGATGTTGGTTATGATTCTTTTATTCTATTTTGCAACAATTTGTCTAATAAAATACAGATCTTTCTAAACTGTTCGTACTCACTATATATAACCAGCTCTTGTTAATTTCCAAGTGCTTGTTCTGCTATCAAGGTCACAAGTTTGTGAGAGAAGAACATCCATTGGCTTTAGAAATAATTATATTCTAGTTTTTTGGCTCCTTTTGTTGTCACAGTTTCAAAGAGTATTGTGATGGAGGTTCAATGCTTTCTAGGGAATAATGCTTTGGGTTTTGATTGGACACAGGATGGATAGAGTGGGATGGTGAAAGATTTGAGTTTGAAGATGCTCCTTCATATTCGGAAAAGAACTGGGGTGGAGCCTTCCCAAGAAAATGGTTTTGGGTAAATATTTCTTTCATGTTGGTTCTGTGTACCGAAATTGAAGCACATTAACTTCATCTCTTACTCATTAGCCTGCTTTTTCATGAACTTGATTAGATGGCTCATTTTTTATGTGCTGTTGATTAGTTGGATTTTTTGGAGAAGAAATCTATGTGCTATGTAAGTTATTGAAGAAGTTTGGAATTATTGCTGGGACGATGTTTCGCTAATGCATCTTAGGCTTGCAATTGTCTGCGCATTCCTAACCTGGATAAAAAAGAAAATTAAAAAAAGAAAAATAAAAAAGTCTGAATGCCTGTATGCTAATTGTTGATGTTTTACATTTTACATTAGGTTCAATGTAATGTCTTTGAAGGTGCAAGTGGAGAAGTTGCTTTGACTGCAGCTGGTGGGTTGAGGCAAATTGCTGGACGAAGTGAGACTTTTGAAAATGCTGCATTGGTAACTTTTCTATGACAATTCCAATACTATTGCTCTCCACTTTCCCTTGTTTCACCAATTCTTGTTAGGTGAATAAGTTTTCTCTGCTCTTTTGGAATATATATGGCTAAGTGCATGTACAGAATGAGATAGTGAACCACTGATAAGCAATTTTCATGGAACCTCAGCTACCCTTTATGTTTTCATATGGAACTTGAATATTATTCATGAGTTTGAATATGCCTTACTATCTTTAGTTTGAGATCCTGAAATAGAAGAAAAGCCAAAACATATTCAATTTTACAAGGTGGATGGACTTGATTTACATATACTGACACACAATACAATTTCCACCTGTGCAGGTTGGAGTACACTATGATGGAATTTTCTATGAATTTGTGCCATGGAATGGTGCTGTAAACTGGGAAGTTTTTCCATGGGGTTACTGGTACATGGCCGCAGACAATGGGACACATCTGGTATCTTCTGTTCCTGTTTCTATTATTCACGACCTCACAGTATAAATCCACTTTTAACTGGTATTATTCTTCACTTAAACATGTGTAACATTAAAAAAGAAAAAGGAAGAACATGCATGCTTGCCAACATGGTTTTTCATGACCTCTTAAGTCTTTTATGGATACATATAATGATAATTTGGAGCTGTACTATCAACTAGAGGTGTAATTTATTGTCCTTACTCAGGTTGAATTGGAGGCAACAACAAAGGACTTGGGAACAGCATTGCGTGCTCCAACAGCAGAAGCTGGGTTTGCTCCAGCTCTTAAAGATACCTGTTTTGGTGTTTTGAAATTGCAAATTTGGGAACGTAGATATGATGGCACGAAAGGGACGGTGCGTTTTACTGATCACTCTCCTATATCCTTTCATCAACTTCATGCACAAAAACCTAAACTATTATTAGCATTAAGTGGCCTAATTTATCTTGCAATGTGGTTTCTTAACATAAAAACAAGTTTCACAACCAGATGTTGCACTTGTTCTTCGAATATGTATTTTCAAAGACAGTATCCCATGAAACCAGTGAAAGGAGACCATCTGTGGACTTGATGAGTGATTTTTTCATTAAAATCTGAGTTGTCGTTAGAGAATTGAAGAGTCTGCTTATAGCATGTGAGAATTTGCTTCCTGGATGTTCTATTTTTGTTTGTTATCTATGTGCTAAAATCCATATGGATTGATACAATTCCAATCGACTTTTTCTCATAGTTTTTCAAAATCCTTGGCATCCAATTGTCTAATATAATTTGTCAAAGGGAAAACCGCTGATCCTTGGCATGCAATTGCTGTGATTGGTAGATGCTTTTAGATCTTCACTATTACAAATTGGTTTTGTTCTTGCTCAAGAAACAAAGAAGACCAGCTAGTTTAGTTGTTCATACCATGGCTTTGGATATTCTTACACTTTCAGCATTATTATATGCAGTTAATTTTGGATGTTACAAGTGACATGGCATTAGTAGAAGTTGGAGGAGGACCATGGTTTTCCACTTGGAAAGGCAAGGCATCTGTGCCAGAGCTTGTCAGCCGCACTGTGGGAGCCCCCATTGACATGGATGGAATTTTGAGTTTTGCTCCTCTGTTCAAGCCCCCTGGCTTATAACCACAAGCCAGTTCTCTCATTGCGAAAATGAATCTAACTTGGGAGTTTGAAGAATCGGAGAAAGGAAGATGGCAGCGTGGAATGAAAGATGGATTCCATCGTGCACCAAAACAGCTGAGTAAATGTTTCCGTATTTTTGTTGCTGTAAATTTCCATCAACACCTATTGCAACTTTGTGGTCATTCATTGCATATTTTCTGGTTTTTTATCCTGAATTTTTCTTTTTGCGAAGATGAAACTCTTTTCAGGACCCCAAAAACTAAATAACCCTTAAATTTCTCCAAAAAGTTCTTGTTATCCGGATCTGTTTACGATCTATTGGTGTAAAGTTTTATGTCACTTCGTTTTCTGTTTCGTATGCATACGAAATTTCTCATCTTTCCATATTCGACTCGCAAGGGGAAAATTTGGTCAAAAGCAAGTTTAAAACATCAAAAACAATTTACAGAACTGAGGCAATACTGTTCAATGCTGCTGTGAGATAGATTGAGCTTTCTTGTCATGACCCGATTCCCGGATCCGTGACCGGCACATAGATATGGTTCCCGTCCAAGGTTCCACACCTATGCGAACCCAAACTTAACATTTAACTTTCAGAGTTCAACGCAGCGGAAGTAACAAAGTAAACTTTATAACATAATTCGAATGTCTTAATACAAAAGCTGAATAATCTTGTTATAATAGTGGAGCGCTAACTAGACATAAAAATAAAAATGTCAATTACAACCAAAATAATAAGTTCTGAAATTTCAACGATAATGATCTGCTAACGAGCTACGATCCTGAAAATAGTAAATAATGAGGGGGTGAGTTCAACAACTCAGTGAGTAGATAACATCTAATATACACATGCGAGATAATATAACAATGATAAATATATTATCGAATCGGTTCGAGGTTCTTACAAGAAGAATTCTCAAATAGGTCATATCAAGAAGATAATAGATATAGCTCGTCAGAAAATCATAATGCAATGAGCATGAGGCTCCAGACTGTGGGATGATCAGTCCGCACAGGTTGGTGACTTCCCCGACCAACTAGGATTTCAGATACGATGTGCACAAAGACTAACATTCCCCTGTTAGTGTGGGTATTCTGACTGGCATACCGTAGGTATATATATATCATAATCAAACATACATATTCTTATCTCAAGGCTAAACTCATGATATCAATCAAATGAGGAGTATCAATTCACAAACAAATATTGGCTCATATCAAGAACATATATTCAATAATTGATTATGCTTTATCGTAACAAGAATAGTACTTAACGTATATATTATCAAGCAGCATAATCCAAATACTAGCAAATCAAATATTTATAATATTTCTCATGCATATTAAATATTATCCACTCACCTGACTCAAAAGCGATCGAAATTCAAAAGCAGAATATTGTCGGAATCCTACTAACGTACCGCGGGTAGAATATCAGGATTATCTGAATATATAAAAGAAATACATACTCAAAAATGACTCAAAAGAATTAACATCTATTTAATAAATGTATCTAAGAGTTTAATTCAAAATCCTATATGTTTTGAATCAAACTATCTATTTTTCGCAAAACTTAAAAAAAACAACGGTTTCTTCCAAAATCTAGTTCAAAATACACAATTCCTAAATTGATAATAATTCATCAAATAAACTTCAATTATCCATCAAACCAATTTGAAATACTAATATTTCACTCCAGGGACCAAACTGTAATTTTCCAAAGTTCAGGGACTAAACTGTAATTTTCCAAAGTTCAGGGACCAAACTGTAATTTTCCACCAAAAGGACTAAAATGAATTTTCATCATCTTCAACCTAAAACCAGAATTCCAGCAAGGGATTTTCAAAATTTCTCAACATTATTTCACCATTTTTCTCAATATTTTCTTAAATCAAACACATCAAAATCTTCAAAATCACTTACAATCAAACCTATTAACCATTAGTCAACCCATTAAACCCTTAACATCTTAATCCATTCATCCATCAAATTCAAATAAAATCTACAAACCCTAATCACCAATGCAAGCAATTAGCTTAACTATTAAACAATACTTTTACATAATAACTCATACACATTACCTTAATATTTATTTCTCCTCCTTCCTTCTCCTTTCCTCTTTTCTCTTTTTCTCCTTTCTTCTCTCTTTCGGCTCACTCTAAATTTTCAGATTTGTTTCTCTTCTCTTCTTTTTCTATTTATATTTTACAAGTTACTATTGTATCCTTAATTCATTTATACCTAATCTTAAGTCATTAAGGGTATTAATGCCTTTCTTATTCAAAGTTTCAAAACCCTAAAATTCTTTTCCTATTTAAAATTTCAAAACCCTACATTTCTGTTCCTGAATGCTGCAACCACAACTTGAACAAAACCTGTAAATGAGCTCGAGGAGGCCTTCGCTTTGATGCAACGGGAGGAACCCTCCATAAACATTAGAGCTGAGAAGAACATGAGAATTTCAGGAACAGCAAACCCAACTTTCCAGCCGAGGTTAACTTGAATGTAGACAATAATAGTAAATGCTATAATTGTTGAGAATCCTGTTGCAGCATAATACCAATTATAGAAACTCTGCAGGACACTCCTTGTTGGGGTTCTCCTCGTTTTCCAACTGGTCTGCGCCATTGGCAACAGAGCAAGGCCAAATGCAACCAGCTCCAATGGCTATAAGGCCGAGAGAGAAGAATAAGACAACCAGTTGGCCTGCTGTAAATTTACTTTTTCTCCTATGATGAAGGGCATGGTCCTTAGGCCTCCCTTTTTTTGTTCCTTGTCCTTAGGGATAAGAGCCATATTCTCCTCTGCAATTGTATTTTCCATTTCTTTCATCTCTCTAGCAGCACATTACTATACAGGATATTACAAAATGGAAAAGGGTTACACACAAACACTATCTAAAAACACAATGTTTGAAATAAGTTCCACAAAAGGACTGGATTTCATAGTTATAATCTAAGCCTTAATGAATTTAAATCTCCATATATCATATCATTTTTTTTGTCTGATTTGTGTGCTTCACATAAAATTAATTGTTTTCAAAAGAAAGGAAATAAATTCTTAAACTTAAAGTTTTCCCTAATAAAATTAAGAAAAAACTACTTTCAACTAAATCATTTCAAAAAGAGTACCTATGAAAACTGTTAAAAATATAGCTGTTAGTTTGTCATTAACCAAAAATGGGAACTATTTGTTATAGTCAATAAAAGTAGGGTTGTATTCTAGCTACTTTAATATTGTACTTATTTTATATATAAAATACCAAATGTAACAGCTAATTAATCAATCAAAATATATTGATTCAAATTTGACATGTATCAAAGCATCTCTAAAGTTTTTTACAAATTTTTTCTTTCGAATGGATTTTTTTCTCTCCCGGAGGCTACAGTGTCAGTATTATTGTTCATCGAACATTTACTGTTCAAATCAGTCCCAAAAATTGCTACTGTTCATCACATTCAAACTGCTATAGTAGTTGTTCTTCACCGAAACCCAAAAATTCAAACTGAATGTCACGTTACTAGCAATTTTGAAGAAATAAAAATGTGGATTTTCGAGGAATCCAAAACCTCCTTGAATTTAATTGATAAAAATTGTTTAGTGCATTTTAATAAGACTCCTGCTACTAAATACTGAAAGCAAATAACAAATTACCGGGTTCCAAGGACCCAGTATCACAACCCAAATACCCAGCTGATTTCCAGCTTATGACTTATTCAAAGACACGTAACTTGACTCAATAAAACAACCCAAAATGGACTAACCCGAACTGACCCATTTAACTCAACCCGAACTGACTCAATTTATTAATAAGGCATTGTAACTGGACTAGTTACTTCCCAACCCATGACTCAACTAATTGTTAAAACTCAATACCCAATAACCTGCCGAAATGTCCCTTCTCTGCACATGGACTTGACCCTTCTTCCACGTGGACGGTGATGCATTCTCTTCCCTTTACGCGTGGACGGCTGAGCTTCTTCAGGACAAGTGGCACGTGACATTGCCTCCCCCATCAGAAGACCTTGTCCACAAGGTCTGGAAACTTCGCAACCAAGTCTCGATACTCCTCCCACGTTGCTTCCTCTTCTCCCAAACCTTTCCACTTAATCAACATCTCCGTGACTGCACTTCCCTTCTTCTTCTTCATCCTCCTCTCTAAAACCTCCTCCGGCTCCGGTCGCACGACCCCCTCTCTGTCAGTCGGTGGCAAGGTAACAACAAGCTGATGACGACGACCTAGCTTCTCTTTTAGACAGGAGACATGAAAAACTGGATAGATCTTCGAATCTTCGGGTAAATCAAGTTTGTACGCCACTGAACCCACCTTCTCCACCACCATAAACGGACCATAAAATCTCGGAGCTAATTTCATATTTTTGCGCCGAGCCACCGTCTGTTGCTTGTACGGCTGCAACCGCAGGTAAACCCAATCCCCTGCTTTAAAGCTCCTTTCAGTTCTTTTCAAATCAGCAAACTTTTTCATCCGATCTTGTGCTTGTTGCAGATTAGCATGGAGGATTTTCATGATCTGCTCCCGCGTCTTCAAGGTACGTTCCACCTCTTCCACTCTAGTAGTACCTGCTGTGAACTGTAACAATTTTGGTGGGGGGTAACCATACACCGATTCAAACGGTGTTAATTTTGTTGAAGCATGTATGCTAGTGTTATACCACCATTCGGCCAAAGGTAGAAACCGAGACCATCCCTTAGGTTTATCCCCCGAGAAACACCTTAGATACTGCTCAACCAACTTATTAACAATCTCGGTCTGTCCATCACTTTGAGGGTGATAGGCTGAAGTAAAATTGAGATTTGTGCCCTGTAATTTAAAAAATTCTTTCCAAAAAGAACTTGTAAATGTAGGGTCTCGATCCGTGACAATTGAGTTAGGCATACCATGCAACCTGAATATATTGTTAATAAAAACTTGAGCAATCTTGGCTGCTGTATAAGGGTGGGAAATGGCTATAAAATGTGCATACTTAGACAACCGATCCACCACCACCATAATGACACTGTACCCCTCTGAAACAGGCAACCCTTCAATAAAATCCATAGAAATTTCAGACCAGATGCTAGTGGGTATGGGTAATGGCTGTAGTAAGCCTGGAGAATGGATGTTCTCATATTTGTTTTGCTGGCAGATGTCACACTCCCTTATAAATTTCCTTATGTCCCCCTTCATGCCTGACCAGTAAAATTCTGCCCTTGCCCTATGTAAAGTTTTATGGAAACCAGAGTGGCCCCCTGTTGGGCTGCTGTGCAATAATTGTAGTAGCTGTCCCCTTACTTCATCAGATGATGGAATCACTAACCTGTTCTTGTAAAACAGTAGTCCTCTTCTTTCCTGATAATGCTTTCCCACTGTTTTTCCTTGCTCCAAATTTGTGATAATGTGCTGAATATTAGCATCTGCTGCATAATTGCCTTTAATCTGCTCTAACCAGTCAGTGGCTGGCCCTGTGATTGCTGTAATTGATGAATTTGTTGTTGATTGCTCTTTAAACTCCATGTTTCTAGATAAAGCATCTGCAACCTTGTTCTCTTTTCATGCCTTGTATTCTACCACAAAATCATACCCCAAAAGCTTGGTGATCCATTTCTGCTGAAGTGGAGAGCCAATCTTTTGCTCCAGTAGGTACTTTAGACTTTGATGATCTGTCTGAATTTTGAAGTGGTGACCCAACAAATAGGGTCTCCATTTTTTTACTGCCAACACCAATGCCATAAGCTCCTTCTCATAGGTTGATAGCTGTAAAGCCTTCCCATGAATTGCATGACTCATATAAGCTAGTGGTCTCCCCTGTTGCATCAAAACAGCCCCCACACCAATACCAGAAGCATCACATTGAATAACAAAAGGAATAGAAAAATTAGGTAAGGCTAAGACCGGAGGGTTAGTTACAGCTAATTTTAGATCCTGAAAAGCCCTCCTTGCCACATCAGTCCATTGGAAGGAATTCTTTTTTAATAGGGCTGTGAGGGGGGCTGCTATAATACCATAGCTTTGAATGAATTTTCTGTAGTAACCAGTTAACCCCAAGAATCCCCTTAATGATTTAAGATTAGTTGGCAGTGGCCAATCTAACATAGCTGCAATTTTACTAGGGTTGGCCCTCACTCCCTCTTTTGAAATTAAGTGCCCCAAATAGTCTATTTCCTCACAAGCAAAACAACATTTAGACTTTTTGGCAAATAATTGATGTTTTTGTAGGATATCCAAAACAGTAGCTAAGTGTTGAATATGATCAGAAAAATTATGGCTATAGACTAGAATATCATCAAAAAATACCAAAATGAATTTCCGAAGATGGGGTTTAAAAATGTCATTCATGAGACTTTGGAATGTAGCTGGGGCATTAGTAAGACCAAATGGCATAACTAAAAACTCATAATGGCCCTCATGAGTACGAAAGGCTGTTTTTGGTATATCCCCGGGATGAACCCTAATTTGGTGATACCCGGACCTTAAGTCCAATTTGCTGAAAATGGTAGCCCCATGCAATTCATCTAAAAGCTCATCCACAATAGGAATAGGAAATTTCACCTTTACTGTCTCTTTATTCAAGGCCCTATAATCAACACAAAGTCTCCAACTACCATCTTGTTTCCGAACAAGCAAAACTGGGGATGAAAAAGGGCTTTGGCTAGGTCTCACTATCCCCGACAGTAGCATTTCTTGCACTATTTTCTCAATTTCTGATTTCTGAAAATAGGGATATCTATAAGGACCTACATTAACTGGTTTGGAATCAGGTTGCAAAATAATGTGATGATCTTGGACTCTGGATGGGGGTAATCCCTTAGGCTCTAGAAAGATGTCTGAATATTGTAGCAATAGGTTCTTTAGTAAGGGATCAGTAGGTTCATTAATGGATAGCAATTCAGGCAATTCATTTTCTACTAGCTGAAGTACTAAGCCCTTCTTATTATGTCTAGATACCTTACCAAATTTCTTTCCTTCTATTATAGAGTTACAAGTAGATGCCATACCTTGCAACAGCCGGGTCTTCTCCATGATAGTGAATTCCATGCAAAGCTTGGAGAAATCCCATAAGATAGGGCCTAGGGTTCTCAACCACTGTACCCCCAGAACTGCATCACAGCCTCCTAAGGTGAGGATAAAGAAATCAATAGCATAATCATGTCCCTGCATGTGTGTTGGAACTGCTGTAGCCTTTCCTTCACTTTCCACCATCTCCCCATTTGCTACCTTTACCTTCATGTGTTCGGTTGAATCATACAGTATGTGATTCTCCATGATTATAGAGGGATCAATAAAATTGTGTGTGCTCCCTGTGTCCAGTAATATCACCACAATTTTCCTGCCAATGTGACCCAAAATCCTCATAGTCTTTGGGTCAGGTGACCCACATAGAGCATGAATAGATATTTCAGGCTCTATTTCATCCTGGACTACCCCATCATGATAAACTGCTAATTCTGTTGTAACTCCATTTCCAGTAATTTCATCCTCTTCTAATTCCTCTCCTTCCATTAGAAACAACCTTGCTGTTTTGCATTTGTGTCCTGGGCCCCATTTTTCATCACAATTATAGCATAAGCCTTTCTCCCTTCTTTCTCTCATTTGTGCAGGAGAGAGTTTCTGAATTGGTAGTAAGGCTCTTCTCTCCATTTGTTGGGCTGCCCCAATAGGCCCACGGCCTTGGCTATTAAGCCCATTCAGCCCATTCGGCCCAGTTGGCCCATTCGGCCCAGTTGGCCCATACGGCCCAGTTAGCCCTTTCGGCCTAGTAGAGAAAGAGCTGAATCTGGTGGTCCTCTTAAGGGCTGCCACATTTTCTTCCTGCATCTTGGCTAACCCAAAAGCCATGTGTAGGTTGACAGGATTAAGCATCCTGACCATAAACCTAATATCTTCTCTCAAACCACTCAGAAAACAACTGAGCTTGTAAGATTCTGCTAACCCTCTGAGTTGGTTAGACAGAGCCTCAAACTGCCCCTTGTATTCCTCCACTGTGGAGGTTTGCTTGAGCCGAATCAATGCCTCCATTGGATCATCATATGGAGAACCCCCAAATCTGGTTAGCAAAGCCCGCACGAACCCTTCCCAGCTATTTAATCCCCCAGCTGCCTCAATATCTTGAAACCAAATCAAGGCTTTTCCTTCCATGTGGAAAGATGCCAATAAAATCCTGTGATGGGGATTTGTTTGATGATAGGTAAAAAACTGATTTGCCCGATATATCCATCCATTAGGATTGTCCCCATTGAATTTGGGAAAATCCAAACGAACAGCCCTTGTTTGTATGCCTGTATGATCTTCAAATAATGGATTTGTAATCTGTGTAGACCCTCCTGGGTCTCCTGGATTCTGTGCTGCCTTCATTTGCACCAATGCCTCCACATGAGATGCCACTACATCTAATTTCTGTGCTAATCCTTGTACTACCTCTTGTAGTGTGTTGAAATTCTGCTGTGACTGATCTTGTGTTTGTTTAACAGATGCAATTGAATCTGCTAATTGTGCGAATCTGGTTCCCTCAGCCATGGAAGCCGGCTCTGATACCACTGTCACGTTACTAGCAATTTTGAAGAAATAAAAATGTGGATTTTCGAGGAATCCAAAACCTCCTTGAATTTAATTGATAAAAATTGTTCAGTGCATTTTAATAAGACTCCTGCTACTAAATACTGAAAGCAAATAACAAATTACCGGGTTCCAAGGACCCAGTATCACAACTCAAATACCCAGCTGATTTCCAGCTTATGACTTATTCAAAGACACGTAACTTGACTCAATAAAACAACCCAAAATGGACTAACCCGAACTGACCCATTTAACTCAACCCGAACTGACTCAATTTATTAATAAGGCATTGTAACTGGATTAGTTACTTCCCAACCCATGACTCAACTAATTGTTAAAACTCAATACCCAATAACCTGCCGAAATGTCCCTTCTCTGCACATGGACTTGACCCTTCTTCCACGTGGACGGTGATGCATTCTCTTCCCTTTACGCGTGGACGGCTGAGCTTCTTCAGGACAAGTGGCACGTGACACTGAAACCTAGAAATACAAACCCTAACATTGAAACCTAGAAATTCACAAGACATCCAGAAACACCGAAACCCATCTCAAACCCAGAAACCCAAACACATGAACCCTAACCAAGAAACCCAGAAACCCACAAAATGTAAATCAATCAGACAAACATACTCACCTCCTCCCCCGTCACCACAAATTGTTGTCCATCAAGACAACTTTGCATTCCCAGCGAGCATTGTACTGGATGAAACAAATTATGCATTATGGTCACAACTTATGGAAATGCGAATTGGAGCTCGTAACAAGGTGGGATATCTTACCGGCAACACAACAAAGCCTGAACCAAAGGGTTTGGTTTAGATATGAACTTTGTGTGTTGGGTTTGATTTTTCATGCTATGATCTACTCTATGTATATTCAGGTTATTTTTAATTAAAAGCACATCAATGTGGGTTTGTGGCAAATTGTTTGCTTGAAGTGGGTGATTGTTGGTAGAAATCGCAAATGCGCGAATCATAACAAGTGATAAAGTGATGAGTAGAGTATCGTTTCACGAGGATTCGCAAAAATTATCAATAAGTACCAAAATTATAAAATCCCTATCTATTTAATGATTCAATTATAAAGGTTTATGAAAATAAAAATAATAAAACATACAAGCAAAAATTAAATGGTGTTGAAATCTTATGTGAATTTTATCAATTGAATTAATCCTCTCAAAATTTCTTTGTTATTGTTGATAACTAGGTTTTACTAATTTAATTACCAATCTCTCTCGAGCATCAATGAATTATTGTAACAAGCAAACTTTCTACCTCTTGGTGAAAATTCTAAATTCGCCAAAATACATTAAGAATGATAAAACCTTGCACGATTACACAAGTTCCATAGATATCTCTATCCTATAGATTTCTTATGATATTTCAAATAATGGTTGAAACAATTATCACTTCTCAGTCTCAAATCGAATCCCAAATCATGCAAATAGTGATCAAGCATATACAAGCATTAAGCATAGAATTAAACACTCAACAAGTATTAGATTAATTCAGTCAAAGAAATTGTTCACAAATTCATAGCTAGGCTACATTAAAAATCCCAGAATAAAAAGACTACTCCATAGCAAAATTAAAAAGAAACAAACTTGATACGATGAATATCACTCAAGAGTATTGAAAAATTGGAGAGCTGAACATTTTGAAGGGGCTGCTGCTCTTGACTTCTTTCTTTCTGATTTGCTTGCCACATCTCCTAGATGTTGCCTCCTCTTTTTTTTTAATGTGTTTAGGGTTTTATCCTCTCCAAAAGACTACTTTTAGCTGCTGTCTTACGAGATATATATATGTTTAGTTTTTCCTCCCAAGGAAAACGCGGATTCTGCTGCTTCTTGATATTGCGAGCTAATATCGGGGTAGTAAACATGTGAATTAAGACTCATCTATTTCTGGGAAAGTTGTATAAAATCCAATTTTCGTTCCAATGGACTTGTTCGCGAAATTGTTAGGCATCTAGAACTCTAGCTATGTTCCAAAACCTGAGACAGTGTCTGGGTCGCGTGGATTCCTGGTCTGATTCGGACTCTGTATTTTGACTCGATATTTGTACCTCAAAACAGAAAAAACTGGGTTCTTTTCATTGCATAAGAGTTGTAGGCCTGTATATTCTCTTTTCATAAAGGTAAAGAACACATGAAACGGAGTTGTATAACTCCCGTTATACCTCAAAAACCAATCAGTGCTCAAGCTTGTCTAGGTAGACCAACCAGTGTTTGAATTCTAAGCTCATCCCATTGTTTGCTTCTTCATATGATATCAATTTCAGCATATTCTTGTAGTCAAATACTTGAAAATACATTGAATTTTCAAGAAGTGAACAATCTCAAAGATACCTAAAACTCTAGATAATTTGATAAAAATCCAACGCAATTTTCTAAAATAGAGCAACAATGACTTAAAATATGTATGTAATATATTCCATTATCAGTGATGCCAGTCAGTTGTGAACCTGAGAGAATTTCTTCATGTTTCATTGCATCTGAATAGTTAATAAGCGATCTTGCAGCATTGCATTGCTTGGCATTTCAATTGCATCTGTGCTGCCTGCTTCACTGCTTTAGATTTTGTAAGCCATGGGGGAGGGGGTCGTCAGAGCTTTTATCAATCTTTCTGGCAGCATTGCTATCAACTTTGGGACTAACCTTCTTAAATTGGGTTTCAATTAAAAGAACATGTCTGCTTCGCCCTTCTTTTGCCTTTTGTTCATCTTTACAGTGTCGTGATTGGTCTAAATTTGGAGCTTTGGGCAATGTTAGTAAAATCCAAGTACTGGTAGTTTATGAAAAACTGGCATAAAATGATATATAAAAAATAGCTCTTTTAATGGCTTTTAACAATTGGAATACACATAAACAAAAAAACTATATTTACACTATTCGAAAAGTCATTTTGTCAATTTAGTTCTCTAAAATACCCTTTTGCATTGCAGATGCTCATACAATATGGGGGGGGGGGGGGGGGGGGATTTTAGAAGTACTACTTTATGATGTCAAATTACATTATTTTTCTAGGAAACATCTACATGTTTTGGGGGGAAGAGGACCAAATTGATCAACAACAAGAAAGCTAATTTTCTATCATCAGGCTAAGATAATTTATATTCACTTTGTCCCAGTTGGGGAGGTGTATAGATTGTCTAGTGCATACCATTTGACCTTGAAATAAATGAAAATATAATCAAGTGTTGGAATATTCATAAAATAGACATTAGCTGTTTATTCAAGACCTTTGGATTTCCTTCAAATTCTCCAATGTGGATATCATGGACAAATATGAAGATCCAGCTATTAGTATTTAACACAATTACATCGATTTTAACTACGAATCCTCATCTGTCAAGGCCTCCCCTTCATCAGTAGCATTCCCTCCTTGTCCCTTGCAGGGACCATAAGCCTTACTACAAGTACGATAATATATGAAGTTAACCAAACTCAAACCAGCAAGAAGCCAATAATAGTAATCGTAATGTCCCTTATTGATGTTGCTTGAAAGCCAACTCTCCTGATCTTTTGTCTTGAAGAAGTTGCGAACAATCATAACAAGTAAACTTGCTACCAAGTTTGAAACAGACAGTCCCATCTCGAACAGATTGGAGGCCACACTAGACATGGTTTTAGGCAATTCAGTATAGAAGAACTCATTCTGTCCAATACCACAGAAAGCCTCAGCAAATCCGGTTATGAAGAAATATAGCAATAACCACATTGCTGAAATGGGCAACACGGCATCAGGGTCATCAGAAAATCCATCTTTGATCGCAGTTTCTCGCCGAGCAGTCTCTATAATTGCCAATGCTGCCATGGCAGCAGAGGATGATAGAATGCCAATTCCTATTCTTTGTTTTAAGCTGAGACGAGTTGGTTTGCCCCTGATTTTTGATGCTAGAGGGATGACAACACGATCATAGAGAGCAATCCATATTACCGAAGAAAATAACTGAAATGCAGTGAAGGAGGCAGCGGGAACTTGAAATTTTGAAGTAATGTGCCGGTCCATTGTAGATGCCTGGAAGACTATAAAAGAGTGTTGGAGTACATTTATTGACATCAAGACCCCTGTGGACCATATTGGGATTACCTTGATCAGTGATTTAAGCTCTTCTACTTCATCTACTGTGCAAAGACTCCATGGATTTGAAGCTCTTCCATCTGAGATCAAGTCTTCTTCAGGATTTCTAATGACGCAAGCTTTGTTCAGAAACCTAAGACAAGGTATATGATACAGAAACAAATACGATTTAGGACACAGTTAAGACGAGAATTTCAAGACACAGTTAATGAGCATATAATGATACCTTAGTTTTTCTGTTGGGACGACAAGTTTTGATCCTTTCCTATGATGATACACATCATCTGTTACTTGGGATGACAATTTGATACTTCTTTGTCTAAAGGATGCCGCCAAAACTCGAGCAAATCCATCCAGCCAGCCTGCCTTAGCCTTTGACTTGACATAAATGGGAGAAGCTAAGAGGAATGAGAGACTTGACAGCATCATGAGCACCACAGGAATTCCAAAACCCACCTTCCACCCCATGTTATCTTGAATGTATAAAATACAGGTCATGGCAAGGAATACCGCAACCGAGACTGTCGCATAGTACCAGCTGAAGAAGCTCTCTAATATTCCAGCTCGTTGGAGCTTGTCCCTCTTGCCCAACTGATCTGCACCAAAGGCTAGGGACGACGATCTTATGCCGCCAGCTCCAATGGCCATCAGGCCTAAGGAAGAATATAAAAGCAGAAGCTGCGATGTCGATGCGGATTCGCAACTGTCATGAAATTGGACACAAGGAGGTGGTCTTGCTCCTGGAATCATAGCGGTTAACCATAGTAGAATCACGCCCTGTACAATAAAATTAGGTTGATTGCTGCTATTGTGAGGTTGAAGTTCATGCTTTCTTTTCAATTTAGATGAATAGTTGGTCTTCTTTTCTCTCCCACAATTCAATATTTCTGAAATTAAAACAATATTTTGAACTTGAATCTCGTTTTGATGTAATGAGAATATTTGTAAATTCATGGATTCCTTTTTTATTTTTTGATTTTAGTTATTGGTCTAATATTTTTTATCCTTGAACACAAAATTATCTAAGAACTAAGTAATTTCTCTCTTTCCTTTCTTTTTATTAAGTTCTGTTCCCGAGAGATTTTATTTTAAGGGTGCACCCCATCAACATGATACATTATATATTTTTTTAATAAATTTCTACGTGTACTAGCCTTAAGATCTGAATCTAGAAAGTCAAAGAAGTAAAGAAAGCTTACCTCTTTAACTATCAAGCCATATATATATATATAAAAATGAAAACGGTCATAAAGATTAATTGTTTGGGGTTACTGGTTCCTTGACACGTTGCAATCTATTTTTCATTAAAATTTTTTATTTTATTTTATTTTTTTATTTTGATGAAGTGATATAAAGTTTTTGGCACCCTTTTACCAATTGAAGCTCTTTTCTTGAAACCATTGGACCAAATATCCTAAATCAATGCCTTATAATTTTGTCAAAAAATGAATAAAACAGCATTTAGTGTTGTTTTCCCCTTTATTTTATTTAATCAAAGGAAGCAAGCTGATTCAATGGGTCAAATAAGAGAATATTGCAAAAAACAAATATATAAATATATATCATAGCTGAGACTCTATACTTAGTGGCTTCAACTTGTAGATTCATGTGGACATTTTTTAATTTGGTGTAAGATTCAGTGGCTGTTAAACTATTGTAAGTAGGATCAACCCCTTATGAGCATTCAAGCAAGCAATCAATCTCTGTGAGAATAAATTAAAAGCGATTACAGTTTTATTTTTTTTCCTTTCTCTAACTCAACTTGAAGATACACATAACACCACCAACCAATTAACAGATGTAAAATGGAGAAAAACTAACCACAGGGTAAGATTAGCAAATTAAGTAGAGCATATAGGATCTAGAATTACCAGAAGGCAAGCAATACATCCAGAGCCGATCATGAAATACCGGCCCACGTAAGTATCAGCAAGAAAAGCACCGATGAACGGCGTAAAATTGGTGGCAGCTGAATGAAGGTAGAGTATTTGCGCACCATTGACAGCATCGATACGATACTCTCTCGTCAAATACAATATCAGGTTAGTCGAGAGCCCATAATTTGCCAGCCTCTCAAATGCCTCATTTACTGCCACAAATTTCATTGAAAAAACATAATCCGTGAATAGGATAGGATAATCAAAGCATAGCATCCATGATTGTACGCATGCTTACCTATGATAAATATCAAGGCTCTTACGCCACCCTTTTTACTGCTGCTGCCCAAGAGCGGCTCTCTGATTATCCCTTTATGATCTAGAGGATCTTCCATTTGTTCTTCTTGGACCCTATTCTTGCCGGAGGGAGTAGCACTGTTGAGATTGAATCTTGCTTGATGGCTAGGTTGTGAGATCGAGAGGGTAGGGTTGCCTGTCGCTGCACAGTCATATGCTGGATATTCTGCTGCTAGGCGGGTGGTTCCCCACGATACTGGTACAGATGAGCCAGCTATGTTTCATTAAAACAAAGCAAGAAAAACAAGAAACAATGAGGAATCATGGGTTTTTTTAATAGGCAAGTCCTTTTAAGGATTCTTGATCCTAAACCAAAGTTGGTTTTTATTTATTTTAGTACAGTGATTTGCAGTCCAGCCTGAAAAAGAAAACGAGATAAGTGGAGAAAATTGCGGGTAGGATTTTTTGAGAAATGGAATTTGTATATTCAGCTACGCATGTGATCTTAGAATGGGATAGTATATACTTCAAATTGAAATGATTTTGTTTTGTTAAAAAAATAATTCTTTTTGCCTCTGTAACCCAAGGGTTTTTCAAAATAGAGGAGCTACTTTCTATTTAAATAGAAGTTCACTTTTTGTTGCAGCTTCACTTTTTGTTGCAGCCTCAGGTTGGTTCAACTATTTTTCACTCTTTGACATTGCATTTCAATAAAATATTCATTAATGGATTTACATCAAAACAAAAATTTACCTGTTTAATTATGTTGGTATATCTCTCGATGAATATGACATATCACCTGTCATAATCTATTTCTGGGTTATTCCCTAAAAAATAACAAAAATAAAATGAAAAAAGGTTGACGTGGTGAAAAAATCAAGTTAAAAATTTTAGACGGATTTGAAAACCTGATCGTGCCTCTATTGTGCCTAAAAATGATGAAAAATGCAGATTCAAGACTAAAATAATTTATTATTGGATAAATTTGCATAAAAAGTAAGTAGAAAGACATAATTATATTTTTTATATGCCAATTTGATTTAATCGTGGGCCAATCTTAAAGTATAATTATGTTTAGAAATTAATTTGGGGTCCAATTGAAGGATTTAATTAAGTGCAAAATTTTATTTATATTTTAAATTGGTCAAATTAATTTTATTAGGGGCTTAATTGATGTAAAATCAATTTTGGAAACCTAATTTGGATTTATTTGAGAAGATTGAAATTTTTGGAGACAAAATTTAATTTTTACCAAGTCAATTGGATGAAATAAAGGATGAAATTGCATAAATTTAAAAGTTTTAAGGTCAATTAGGGGTGCAATTAGAATAATTATAAATCAAGAGACCAAATTGCATTCACACCTTTTTGCAAAGTTTGTAGGGGTGATGCGTCTTCCCCTTGCACAACAAGACCCTTTAACTAGCTCTCGCAAACCATTAGGTTTACCAATAACCTTTAATACTAGGTGGCGACTCCTAAATATTATAATAATAATTTTAGGATTATAAGAAAACTCCTTTTTGCGTGTCGTTTCCCCTCTCTAGGTGATGGTAGCGCACGAAGCGTGAAAAATCGATCGTCACCACATCACCAACAAAAATCCATACGTAATCCCATCAATGATATTTTTTATATTACCAATGAAAGTACACTGTGAGTGATTAAACAATGAAATAGTGGCATTTGCACTAATTGTTTTCCAACTTTTTAGATACCAATGAAATTAATCCATAAGTAAAACCATTAATAATGTTTTTAAAATACTTTCTTAAAAACATTGTTGATGGAAGATGGGTTGTCCAATCTTCATCTTTTTGGTTTAAAATCTCCTCAAACATTTAAGTTTGAGTCCTCAGAACTGATTGTGTGCATCTAATGGTTGAAACGCTATAACCGAGTGTCGTCTGTAAGTCCTCGATTGTATTGTTTCAGATACTATAAACCTGATTATTATTGGTTCCACAAACAATCTACCCCTAATCATAAATCTAGATTGAGTTTTAAATGGGTTAAAGGATCGTACCATATCTCTTCTGTATGCAATATTATATGTTTCCTAAAACAAAAACTCAACAAATTAAAAAAAAAAAAAAAGCTTAAGAAAAGAAATTGTTGAAATCCAACATACCACAAAGTACTAAGCTTGACTATCCATACACTGTTGCTCCTCTTTTCAATGATCATCATTTCACATATGCATTTCTACAAAAAAGTTGTATTGGTCTTGGTTCACATTCAAGAACTGTAGGCTGTAGAGATAATTGTTTTTAGTTAAACATGCTCATATAAAACAACAATTTTAAAAGAGTAGATCGAATTGAAAAAAGAATCTTACCATCTGTTTCGCATGCGAAAGAAATAGAATGGATGCGTGGTAATAAAAACATGAATCTACTTGTTCCATTTATCCATACCAAATTATGATCATTGCACGAAACCCTTGGATGTCAAGTGCTAAATATATTTGTCCCACACAACCCTTGAGATGTATGAAGGCTGAAAACTTTCCCAACCATCACGTTTCCAACATGAATGCTCTCTTTCTTTAGCATATTTGTTGGCTTTTTTTTTTCTGCGGCTCGTACCAATAATCATTTAACCTATATGGTACAAATGAATTTTCAAAAGCAAATAGGCATAAAAGTTGTAAATTAATCATCATTGCCAATAGTTTCTAGAAAAAAGCATAAAATAAATCATATAACACATAAAAGTAAAAAAAACAATCATTAGAAAAACTTCTTGCAGTAAACTAATGAAAAATAGCATAGCATAAATCACAATACAAAAATTTCTTTTTCATATCTTTTTCTATTACACCTATTCTCTCTTAGTTTGACCCTCATTTTCCTTTTCTTTCGGAATAGCATTCCAAAAATAATAAATGCAAATAGTTCAATAAACTCATCTAACTCAAGGATATTGCGTTCCTATTGGAAAAAAATTAATTAATAAAAAAGGTGAAACTAAAAAAAGAAGAGAATGACATACCTTTAAGGCATGGAAGAGAAGATAAGAAGAGAGAAGATAAAAGAAAGCAGAGAAATATTAAGAAATCATTTCACCTAAAATTTGAGGCTCTAGAATTTTTGTCATTTACATATCTCCATTTCAAACCTTGTCATTCACATTTCTCCAACCACTTCTCCCTACCTCGTCGTTAGCCATAAGTTGCCGCCCAAAATAACTCTTTGTTTCCTCCATCCACCATAGAACTTAAACCTATTTTAGAAACCAAATTCATACGGATAATCATAAATTAGTTATGATATCCCATTTTGTATTTTAAAACATGAGAAAATATGTATTTTTTGGGTGTAGATATATTTTCATGAAGTCCAACTGCTCGTAGAGTAAAATATATACTAATGGTATGCCTCGGGCACCCATATAATTGTTTCACTTTTTCTTGCAAAGAAAATAACATCACATTGGAGGTCACTTAGCAGGAATTTTCTTGAAAAGTGAAAAATGAGACTACACTATATTGAAAAATTCAAAAAATGTCTATCAAGCTCTACATGAAGCAATAACCACGCACGTATCCTTCACATAGTCTCGCTAATATCTAACTGTGTAGGGTAAGCACAAAAACACTAAGGTCCTGAACGCTAACTTAAACTAGAATAATCATCATCAATATCATCATCATCATAAGCCGACCCTTCCCTAACATCTCCAGCAATGCCCCCTTGCCCCCCCCTTACAAGGACCATAAGCCTTGCTACAAGCAAGATAATAAATGAAGGTAGCAAAACCCAAAGTAGCAAGAAGCCAGTAATAGTAATCATAATGGCCCTTGTTGATGTTGCTTGAAACCCAACTCTCTTGATTTTCTCCACTAATAAACCCACGAACAACACTTACTATAAAACTGGCTACCAAGCTTGCAGCGGACAGTCCAATACTGAAAAGATTCGAGGCCACACTAGACATGCTTTTCGGCAGTTCAGTGTAGAAGAACTCATTCTGTCCAACACCATTCATAGCCTCAGAAAATCCAAGTAAGAAATAAAATGGCAATAACCACATTGCAGACATGTGCGTGGCCGCGTCAGGATTACCTGAAATCCCTTCCCTGATTGCAGTTTCTCGTCGCACCCTCTCTATAATAGCCAGTACTGCCATGGAAGCAGCAGAGACCAGAATCCCAAGTCCTATTTTTTGTTTTAAGCCGAGACGTGTTGGTTTTCCCCTGATTTTTGATGCTAGAGGGATGATTACGCGATCGTAGAGAGCAATCCATATTGTCGAAGAGAGCAACAGGAATGCATAGAATGATCCAGCAGGAATCTCAAATTTTGAAGTGATATGTCGGTTCATAGTGGATGCCTGGAGTAATAGGAAAGAGTTTTGACAGACGTTTACAGACACCAACATTCCTGTCGACCATATTGGGATTACCTTTATTAGGGCTTTTAGCTCTTCCACTTGATCTACGGTGCAAAGACACCATGGATCTGAAGCTCTCCCATCCGGCATCAAGTCTTCTTCAGGATTCGTAATAACACAAGCTCTGTTTAGAAACCTGAGACAGGGTAACACAGAGAAAATCCTTTTAGGAACTATCATCCTTGTACAGCTGTGCTCTTCATTCGGTAAAACTGATCAAAATAATGAAGTACTTCTTGACAGGCAGGGCAAGTTAATTACCTTATTCTTTCACTTGGCACGACAAGTGCGGATCCCTTCCTATGATGATACAGCTCGTCCGGGTTTTGTGAACATAATTCAATCCTTCTCTTTCTAAAGGAGGCCACGAGAACTCGAGCAAATCCGACGAGCCAGTTGGCCTTGGCCTTGGGCTTGACATAAATGGGAGAAGCCAAGAAGAAGGAAAGAGTTGAGAGGATCATGAGGACCACAGGAACTCCGAAACCCACCTTCCAGCCCAAGGCATCTTGAATGTAAACTAAACAAGTCATGGAAATAAACACAGAAGCTGAGGATATAACATAGTACCAACTGAAGAAGCTCTCAAGTATTCCAGCATATTTAAGGCTGTCCCTCTTCCTCAACTGATCAGCACCAAAGGCCAGGGAACATGATCTTATGCCACCAGCTCCGATAGACATAAGGGCTAGACAAAAATATAGAAACAAGAGCTGTGTTGTCGTCGCCTCGTTAATGCATGTGCTACTAAATTGGGCGCAAGAAGGCACCCTTGCTTCAGGAATTATTGTTGTCAACCACAATAGAACCATTCCCTGCACATTTATTTGATTGATTTCAGTTAATATTTTGACATAATCCAAAGTTTTGTGGAGACTCAATAGATCATTCTATTTAGAAAAACACATATTTTTTTTACTTAGAACCATTATTTCAACTAAAGTGATGAAAGTTAATCTTACCAGAAGGCTCGTAATACATCCGAAGCCGATCATCGGGTAGCGACCCACATATGTATCAGCAAGAAAAGCCCCAATAATTGGCATGAAATTCCCAGCAGCTGAATAAAGGAAGAGTATTTGGGCACCGCTAGCTGCATCCATACCGTACTCTCTAGTCAAATACATTATCATATTTGTTGACAGCCCAAAACTTGCTAGCCTCTCCAGTGCCTCATTCGCTATGATGAAAAGTAAGGCTGTTATGCCACCCTTTGGGTTGCTCAAGAGTGGCTCTGTGATCATCTCTACTGTGGATCTGATTGTGCACTTTGTCGATGGAGGGAAACTGTCTCACTAGAATCCTGCTGATCTGATCAAAAGAGTAGGAATGTGCTTCTTCAATCCACTTTGGTGTGAGAGATCATATGGTGCGCAATGAATACTTATATACACCCAGAGATTTGTTGCCTTCACTGAGCTCTAGCTTTTGTTTCTTTGCCTCTATACGTTTTGCTTCCATTAGCTGTTTCCTCACAGGCTTGCAATATTTTTTTATCCAAATTCTAATAAATTAACGATTGCTTCTATCCAACAAAAACAAATATAAGCTCACTCACTGGATAATAGTTCTTTAGTAAACGTAAGATTTTGTCAACTTGCAATTTTTTATTTCACTGTAACCTGCTTCCCGGAAAAACATTCTGAATATTGTCGAATCAGGATCCTTCCTTGCAGGTTTTACTTAATTAGCTGTTGCCCCATTGGAATCAGGACCAAGTTGCTCGATTAAATTATATATTTTTCCAATGTTTTACTTAGCTGTTGCCCCATTGGAATTAGGACCACGTTGATGGATTGAATTATATATGCTCGTTAATCCGATCAACGTCATGATCTTTAGCTAGCACCAGTGCATGGACGAATAGGAATGAGAACTTTCGATGCAAGAGCGCATTTAACTAATTAACTAGATTATTTCGGCACTAGTGCAACACTACCACATGGTCAATTTTTTTCTAACAATAAGTCAAGATATTCAAACGATAATAACCTAAGTAAATCCAAGTAAATTTATAAACTAACTCACAATCTATAATAACTTAAATCATTTACGCTTTGCAACAATTTTTTCTAAAATAAATAAACATACTTGCCCCTTCTTTTATCAACAAACATACTTGCCCATTGTTCATCGTAATAGTGATTCCATGGTTTTGCCCTCCACTCGAGAATCTTAACACTGTTACGGGGTGTTTGGGAATGCAATTGGAAAACACTTTTGAAAAAAATTGAAATTTTTTATTTTTGTTTCTCACATTAAATTATAAACAATTGATATTTTTAGATCATTTTTATTATGGGATGTGTTGTAATTTAGGAAATATTATGTAATATAGGAAACATACATAGGGATCATCTTGTGAAATAGGGTACAATATAATATATGTAAATTGCCCTACCTATATAAATAATAGAGGAGCAGCCGTACTAAGGTAACCTACCAAAAACCTATTATTAAAACTCTTGTTTCAACTTGGTATCAGAGCCAACATACCTTAAATGGCTCTTCTTCCTCTACAACCTTAAGGCAACGTTCCTGCTTCCTCTGTTCTATCTACTGTCTCCCCTGCCTCATTATTTCTATTGCAGGCGTGTTCCTTTCTCTTGTTGCTGCTCCCCTACGTCTTGTATCATGAATCATTCAGAAAGTAATGCTAATATTAATGCTAGCCCTTCTTCCCCAAATTCTGCTGCCACAGCAACCAATGCAGTCATGCCTTCTGCTACAACAATAGCCATTGTTCCACTCTCCAACACTCAGCAGGTTATTAACCTTAAGCTTACCGACAACAATTACCTGTTTTGGCGTATGCAGATGCAGCCTTATCTGATTGGTTAGGGGGTGTTTTTGTTTGTTGATGGTTCAACTCCATGCCCCTCTTCTCACGCCTCTGCTACTTCTTCATGCTCTATGGTTTTGGCTTGGAAACAACAAGACCAACTTATCCTTAGTGCTCTGTTGTCATCTCTCTCGGTTGAAGTTCTTCATCTGGTGGTTGATTGTTCAACATCTGCCAGCGTTTGGAGCACCCTTGAATGTGCTCTTGCTTCCCCATTTAATTCTCGGATCATGCAACTGCATGGTTCTCTTCAGGACCTTCGGCAAGGTGATGATACTGTCACTTTCTATTTACAACGCGCAAACGGTTTTTTTATGAGTTGGCTGCAGCTGGCAGACCCTCTCTCTCACAAACTTCAATCTTTATGTGTTTCGGGGGCTTCGCGGTGATTTTCATGATTTGGTTACAAGTTTGTCTACTAAAGCTAATCCATTATCATATTTTGAACTTCATAGCCATCTATCTACTCATGAATTTATCCAACGTAATTCAATTTCCTCAAGCCTCACGTCTGCTGCACCTCTGTTGCCCACTCTTGCGCACCAGCCCTCAGTTTATGCAGTCCAGCGTGGCTTCTCTGGGTCTCACAGCCATGGCTTCTCTGGGATAAAGGACGACGGGGTGGCTGGCGTCATTCTCGCAGCACTTATCCTCAATCTACTGGACAACCCTTTTGTGGTGGAGGTAATAGTTCTTCTTGGCAGCAGTCCCGCAACAACAATGGATAGTGGTAGAATTCCTATCTAGGTGCAGCCACAAATCAGTGGTCTCGGCATCATGTCAAGTGTTAGCTTTGTCACATATATGGCCACTCTGCCCAACAATGCTCTTAACTTGTCCATCATGGAAATCAAGCATCAACCAATCTCTCCTTTAGCATTGCATCAACCGATGATTCTGCCATAAAGGAATCTACCGAGTGGTTTCCAGACACAGGTGCAAATCATCACGTTACTCCGGACATTACTAGTATGGCTTACGCAAAACCTTATCTTGGTAAAGATCAATTACATGTTGGTAATTGTAAGGGACTTGTCATATCTAATACTGCCCATAATCTTTTGCATACACCAAAAAGAGTCTTCTCCTTGTCCAATATATTACATGTTCCCCACATTAAAAAAAGATTATTATCTGTTCATCAATTTTGTCGTGAAAATTATGTCTTTTTTGAGTTTCACTCGTCTATTTTTTATGTTAAGGATCTCATCACCAAGGAAGTTCTTCTTTCTGACCGGAGTAAAGACGACCTCTATGTCCTTTCCGAGTCTTCCGCAACATCTTTGTTGCAAGCTTTTTTGTCCACTAGCTTGGCCACTTCTGCTGATATTTGGCATCGTCGTCTTGGTCATCCTAGTTCCCGTATTCTGAGTCTCTTAGCTTCAAATAAAAAGGTTACTTGTACCTCTCGTCGTTTTGATTTTTAATGTCAAGCTTGTCCGCTAGGGAAATCCTCTCGTTTGTCGTTAGGACCTACGGGCCATAAAACATCTACTCCGCTTGAAATTATATTTAGTGATGTTTGGGGCCTTGCCCCGTTGTTATCATCTGATGGTTTTCTGTATTTTGTCATATTTGTGGATGCGCATACAAAATATATTTGGTTTATCCTATTGCCCTAAAATTAGATGTATTTACTGTGTTTCAACAATTTCAATTGCTTGTTGAACATTAGTTCTTTTGTAAAATCAAAACTGTTCGAACTGATTGGGGTGGTGAAAACAGTCTTTGTCCCACTGTCATTGGTGTGCTGACAGGTTTGCAATTGTTCATTGCAAACTTGTCTAGAATCTTCATGGTGAAGTTCTTTTGGCACAGAAAACTACCTTGCTGTGATTGTATGATTTCCATACCAAGAAAGTATGATAGCAACCCAAGTTCATTCATTTCGAACTTGGTCTTCATGTTGAGCTTAAACTCCTTCACTAATTCTTCTTGATTACCTATAATCAACAAGTCATCAACATATACTGACACAATTAATATATTATCAGCAACCTTTTTCACATATAAAGTATGTTCATTCATGCTTCTTTCAAATCCCAAGCTTAGAAGATAGTCATCCAATCTGCTGTACCAAGCTCTAGGAGCTTGTTTCAATCCATACAATGCTTTCTTCAGTAGGTACACTTGGCTGCTTGATGTGTCCACTTCAAAACTTCAGGTTGCTCAATATATATCTCTTCATTTAGTGTTCCATTTAGAAACACATACTTGACATCTAACTGCCACACAAGCCACCCTGTTTGTGCAGCCAAGATCAACAACAATTTGATGGTGTCAAGTTTTGTTACAGGAGCAAATGTATCATAGTAATCGATGCCTGGTTCTTGAGAGTATCACTTGACCACAAGCCTTGCTTTGTGCTTGTTTATGCTTCCATCTGCATTCAATTTGGTTTTAAAAATCCATTCCACTCCAATGGTATTTTTATGAGTAGGTCTGTCAACCAATTTCCAGGTTTCATTTTTCTCAATCATCATGAACTCTTCTTTCATTGCTGTCATCCACACATATGAATTCATGGCTTCTTCCACATCAATAGATTCTGTTTCAGCAAGATTACATCTATTATAAATATCACTCAGCATTTTTGTCCCTCTAACTGACGTGTTTTCGGGATCTTCATCTTCTGCAATTTCAATTTCACACTGAATTTCAGTGTTTGATGTTTCATCCATTGTAGCATCCCAATTCCATACTTTATCTTCATCAACTCTTACATCTCTAGTAATTATGGCTTTATTTGTTTTCAAGTCATACACTTTATAACCACTAGACTTAGAACTATATCCAATCAAAATCCCAACCTCAGACTTTTGATCAAGTTTCTTTCTTTTAATGTCAGGTTGCAAGACATAACAAGGGCTGCCAAAAATTCTTAAATGCTCAAGATGGGGTTTGAAATCATACCAGCATTCAAAGGGTGTTTTCTCCCCTAGTACTTTAGTCACCATTCTATTCAAGAGGTAAGCTAAGGTGCTTATTGCCTCAAGCCAGAATTTTAAGGGCATTTTCTTCTCATAAAGTAGACATCTTGCCATCTCCATCAAGGTTCGGTTCCTCCTTTCACTTACCCCATTCTGTTGAGGGGTATATGGAACAATTAATTGATGCTTGATTCCTTCCTTTTCCAGGTAATCTTCAAGTTTTCGAGAGGTGAATTCCCCTCCATTATCAGACCTCACCATCTTCAGCTTGCACCCTATTTCCCTTTCAACTGCAGCCTTGTATCTTAAGAACACATCAATCACTTCACTTTTGGCTTTGAGAAAATATACCTAGCAAAATCTGCTATAATCATCCACAAACAATAAGAAATATCTAGCACCATTCAAAGATTCATTTTGCATTGGCCCACATACATCTGTGTGAATTAATTGAAGTTTAGAAGCTGCTCTAAGTGTAATGCCATTAAAGCTACTTTTGGTTTGCTTTCCCAGCTGACATGCCTCATATACATCACCATGTTCTTGTATTTTTGGTAAACCTAAGGCTATTTGTTGCTCAGCCATCTTCTTCAAGGTTGCATAGTTAAAGTGTCCCATTCTTTTATGCCACAACACAGAATTTGTATTGTCACAGGTGCTTATGTTTGCAAATTTTTCTTTCCATTCAAGGCAAAAGCTTATGTTAGTCATCTTAACAGAAAACAGTATATTCCCTTCACTATCCTTGATTGTGCATATGTCACCAATGAAGAATAGTGTGTCCTTCTTCAAGTAATTGCCCAACACTAACAAGATTTTGCTTAATTTTTGGTACATATAACACATTATAAAAAATTCATGTACCTGACAGTGTTTCAATCTCAACATCTCCTCTGCCATTTACTTCAACATACTGTCCATTCACAACTCTCACTTTGGACACATAGTTTGAATCAAAATTGTTGAAGAGTTGTATATTTGTAGACATGTGATTAGTGCACCCACTGTTAACAAGCTAATTTGGTTTTCTTACCTCGATTTTGCTGCAATTATGTTCTTGAATGGTCATGAACAATTGTTCTTCCTTGACTTCTGAGGTATCTGCAATATAAGTTTGTTTCCCAGTTGCTGAGTTGTTTTGCAGTATTTTTGAATGTGCCCAAATTGTTTGCACTTTCTACACTGTGCATTCTTGAGCCAACACCATGATTCAAGGTGATTGTTCCTGTGACAGTATTTGCAGGTGGGGAATTGTTCTTTCCTGTCCTTCCCTCTAATTGTTAGCAGAGTTGTGATTATTCTGCCAAGTTTTTCCAGTATCCCTCCTTCCCTCTTGGTTGTCTTTGTAGGAATTCTAGGGACGATGAACTCATGTTCTTCCTTTGAACCCTGCCATGAAAGCTTCTTCACTTGCACTTTCATGCCTAAATGCTTGCCTCTGCTCCACTGCTTGAAGAGCATTGATCAAATCTTGAAGACCCATCTCCGTGAAGTCCTTTGAGTCTTCTAAAGAACAGATTTTGTTCTCAAATCTTTCAGGTAAACTGACGAGAACCTTTTCTATCACTCTTGAGTCTTGAACATCTTCTCCCAAAAGTCTCATTTGATTGACTAATTTGGAGATATTAGAGGAGAACTCTTTGATTGTTTCTGTCTCCCTCATCTTTAACCCTTCAAACTGCCTCTTTAAATTCAAAATTTGCATTCTTTTAGATTTTTTGTCACCTTGGAATTCAACTTTCAATTTATCCCAAGCTTCCTTCCCTGTTTCACAAGCCATGATCCTTGTGAATATTTCTTCACTTACTGCATTGTGGATGCAAGTAAGTGCTTTGAAACCCATTGCCTTTTCTTCATTAAAGAACTTGAGCTGGGCAATCGTGGGATTGTTATTCAATGGAGTTGGTTGTTTGTTGCTCTCCACAATCTCCCATAAATCAAATGCCTTGAGATAAGTTTCCATTTTCACAGCCCACATGCCATAATTTGAGCCTGTGAACACAGGTGATTTTGACGAAAAAGTTGAGGAATCCATGTCAGTCGATGCTGTTTGATTGATCTTCCTTTCTGAAGATTTTCTGGGGAAAAGAACTAGGACAGTAATTGATAATTACTGTTAATTTTGTATCACTTAAAGAACAAATCAAGCTTAATTTCTTGATTTAATTTCTGGACTCTCGTGTTTCACTCTCCTCCCATTCAAAGCTAAATAACTTTGAAAATCCTCATGTTTTTTTGATTCTCTCGTGTTTCTCTCAATTTCCTTTTCTAAAATTTAAATCTGCTCTAATACCATGTTCGAAATAAAAAATTATATTGAAAATAAAGAGACTGAAGAACAAACAGTTACTGTTCAAATCAGTAACTTAATCTAAGTAAAAACCCAGAAAAACAGACACTTAGCGATCAAAGAACAACAAGTTCTATTTTTCTAAAACCGTGAGACACAAGGCAACTCACACGCAGACAATTTTACTTGGGAAATTTAGGAGAAGAATCATAAAGTTCTTTAGTAAACGTAAGATTTTGTCAACTTGCAATTTTTTATTTCACTGTAACCTGCTTCCCGGAAAAACATTCTGATTATTGTCGAATCAGAACCAAGTTGCTCGATTAAATTATATATTTTTCCAATGCTTTACTGAGCTATTGCCCCATTGGAATTAGGACCCCGTTGATGGATTGAATTATATATCCTCGTTAATCCAATCAACGTCATGATCTTTAGCTAGCACCAGTGCATGCACGAATAGGAATGAGAACTTTCGATGCAAAAGCGCATTTAACTAATTAACGAATAAGATTATTTCGGCAATAGTGCAACACTACCTGATGGTCAAGATTTTCTAGCAATATGTCAAGATATTCAAACGATAATAACCGAAGTAAATCCAAGTAAATTTATAAACTAACTCACAATCTAGAATAACTTAAATCATTTTCGCTTTGCAACAATTTTTTCTAACATAAATAAACAAATTCAAACTCTAGTAACTTGAGTGAGCTCCGGTAAATTTGATTAACCTAGGTTCTAGGATACCTTCAAAATGTCATAAGATAAAATTGAAACAAAAAACAAATTAAGAAAAAGTATATAAAAAAGCAATTAACAAAATGAGGACTACATCTAGAGTGATAAAATCAAATAAATTGTCAACGAGAAAAATAGAAAGAAAAGAAAAAAAAAAGAAAAGGGTAAAAAAAATAAAGAAAATGAGCACCCTGTTTGGTATAAAAAACTGTTAAATTACAGCTGTATATTATAGCCATTTATTTGTTGTTTTTTTTGGAGTTGTTGTATTTTACGTTAACAAGAAAGCTAGTAATTAAGATAAGGAGTTTTATTGTATTCCTATAAATTCCCTGCTGTAAATAGAAGGAATGACACTAAATATATTAATCTATTTCCTCCACCATCTCTTTGGCCAAACGTAGGAAGTCAAAACTGTGATTCTCAATTTTCTCCAAAAAGGAATCGGTTTGAACTAGACTTCGGCGATAGGGAATGATGTCTCCTCCTACATTTTGCACATTGATTCTAACAATCCGAGCATGCGCAACAGCTTCATCCATTTGTTCATCCATCTTGGTCATCTTTTCTATGAGCAATATATTGGTTTTGTTCATAGCAGTACTACTCGTGTCGATTTGATCCTTGTGGTTTTCCATTGCTGTTAATTTCTTGTCTAGTTTAAAATGTACATTTTATCATCATGGATAACTTTTGTCATCTTGTTATAGTAAGAACGAATATGGATCTTTGAGGATTCCATCTCGGTGTACTTAACAAACTCTGACACTATGAACTTCCTTGGAATTATGATTTGAGGCCCTAAACATACTTCAACTACCCTAACTGGGTAAAATAAATAATTTCCTTCAACTGCCCTAATTGGGTAAAATAAATAATTTCCTTCAACTGACCTTAACCCCTCTTCTAGCGTAGTTACCCTACATGATCAGAGAATCTGAAATCCTATGGACTCTTGTTAAATCCATTGTAATAGGGATTTGTACGGGACAAGTGTTATCAAGATGCTTATTTGGCATATTACACCCTATATTCTAAGGTGCAATAAGCATTTGAGTTGTTGTTGGTGCTTCACCAGGTTGAGTAAACAAAAGAATAATGGTTAATGGTACAATGATTCTCATCCTTAGTGTTTGGTGGCTTTTAATGTTCCAATTGAGTTGCTGTTGGTGCTTCACCAGGTTGAGTACAAAACTTAAGTTTTATTATTTTTTGGTCCTTGTTTTACAAAGGAGAGAAATTTTTGTTGCATTTGATGGAGAATATATTGGGAATATACAACCAAGATCTTTTCCCAATCGCTACCAGTCTAAGCACTCAACAAATAGTTGAGGTTTACACAAACTTTAACCTTGACTCAAGTCATAAGGCAAGCTGCTAGTCCCCCACTTAACTTACAGTTTTAATGTGTGTTCCCTCAAAAAGATAAAAATAATAAAAGTAATACATGACAAGATGCAAAGATGTTACCCACACCCAATATACCATGTATGACAGGATTTAAAGATGCATAAACAAACAAATTACCAAGCCTAGTATAAATGTCCTCACTAGAGTCGCCATCTTGTCACACCCTTACAAGAGTGCGATTTTATGACGACCCTCCCCGGGTGAGGGGATTCATGTTTGGTTGTTTTTTTTTATGATAAAGGATGTCACCACCTAGTATTATAGTCACTAGGAAACCTAACTACTCTTTAAGAGATTCTAAGGTAAGGGACTGGTTGCGTAAAGGAAAAGTCTTAGCACCCCTAGTATGCCCTACATAAGGTAAGATGTTTGGTGTTTAGCTTATGATTATTACGGTGTTGGTGTGATCTAATCAATTTTTAAAGGATAGGTTTGCTATAGATTTTGGTTCAAAGTCTATAAGAAAGTATCCATGGCCAAAAGGTTCATACATTTAGATATGTCTATACAGTGCCAAGGAGTATGGATGTAGATCTCTTGAAATCTGTGTTTGATTTAAAATAAATTTACAACCTATGAATTAAGGGACAACTGGGATAGAAATATAAAGAGATTCAATGTGCTCATTATTCCCTTTAGTATTTATATTGTTTTCAACTTGTAAATCACAAGGAAAAGCAATTTTTTTTTAGAAATCTAGGGAAATTTATAGTGCTTACAAGCCTATTTTTGCCTTAATGTTGCATACTTTCATGGGTTGTAAACCGTGGAGTAAAAAATAATTAGGGATTTTTTAAAAATATGGTGATTGAATAAATATTCTTAGAAAAGTATTTTGGATATTTACCGCTTAGGGTTTTGTTATCCAAATATTAAGGGTAAATAATAGCGAATTATTCCAATAATGTTTAGGATATTAACCCCTTTAGGATTTCTTTACCCTAATGATAACAATGAATAATATAGAAATCCTCCCAAAGTGATATTTTTATCTTTTAGTGTGAGTAAATTTTAAGAATAACCCAAAAATGGGTTATGACAACAGTCAATACCAATTAGTCTCATTGTCTTCTTCTTGAAAAAACCCTAATTAAAGGTAAAGGCAACATCTCGATAAAGTTGAAGAATGGCGATAATAGCTACATTCCTCACGTGTACTATATTCCAGTCATCAAACACAACATGTTGAGTACAGGACAACTTCTGAAGAAAGGGTATACTCTCTTCATGAAGGATTGTTATATTTCAGTCAAACACAACAATAGGAGAATGATCGCCTTTGTCAAGATGTCTAAGAATAAGATGTTCCCACTAAACATCTAGCATGATACAACAAAGTGTTTGAGTGGCATCACCAACAGTGAAGAATGGATCTGGCATCTAAGTCCTGCACATCTAAATTTTACAAGCCTGAAGATGCTTGCACGTAAGCAGATGGTCAAAGGTAAGAGTTGTGTCCTCAGCAAGCACGACAGAGCTTGTTTTTCCAAGGAGGTCAGGTGGAAAGCAAAGAAGCCGCTGTAATTAGTGCACACAAATGTGTGTGGAGCGATAAAGTCATTGTCAACTGGACATAATAGGTACTTCCTCACTTTTACTGTTGATTCTAGTAGAAAGACATGGGTATACTTTTTGAAGAGGAAGTAAAAAGTGATAAATTGCTTTTTAAAGCA
Source organism: Salix purpurea (assembly GCA_027405865.1). Lineage (NCBI taxonomy): Eukaryota > Viridiplantae > Streptophyta > Magnoliopsida > Malpighiales > Salicaceae > Salix > Salix purpurea. Next base: position 3,616,572 of record JAOWLH010000023.1, read on the forward strand.
ATTATAGAGAAGCAAAGTGGTACAACATCAGATCTATGAGATCTGATCAAGGTGGAGAATATACATCTAATGATTTCGAAGCCTTTTGTACACAACAAGGCTTCAGACATCGGACAATACCAGCTTATACACAATATATGGATGGGATAGCAGAAAGAAAGAATAGAATTATTCTTGATATGGCAAGAAGTCTTCTCAAAGACAAGAACTTACCCAAACAATACCAGGCTAAACCTATAACATCTGTAGTATATCTACTAAATTGCTGACCAACAAGAAGTCTGCAAGTTATCACTCTAGAAGAAGCATGGAGTGGTCACAAACCGAAAGTTACTCATCTTCAATTGTATGGCATATGCAAAGATCCTAGATGCAAGAAGAACAAAACTAGATGATAAAAGTGAGAAATGTATCTTTGTGGGATATGGTGATAGAAGGATGGGATACAAGTTGTATAATCCCATCATAAAGAAGGTGATCATGAGCAAAGATGTTATCTTTGAAGAACATAAAGCCTGGGAATGGTAAAGGACCAGGAAGGAATCAAATGGATCAATACAGATTTTATCCTTGAAGATGAAATAGAATTACCAACACTATTTATAGAAGATCCAAGAGTAACAGAAGAGGAGCCATAGTCTCTAGTACACAATTTTCCTGTATTCAACAAGTGAAACAATCCAACACCAAGATCATCATCAATATCACCAGTAGCATCCTCATCAGAAGAAATAAGAAGGATGGGAAATCTAGAAGATTTATATGATGCAACTCAGGTAATGGAAGATACAACATTGTTTTATTTCTTCGTAGATAGTGATCCAAATAGCTTTGATGAGGCTATTAAAGAAGAAAAATTGACCACGACAATCGACGAAGAGATACATGCCATTAAGAATAAAAACAATGTTGTATTTTCGAATGATACTTGGAAGTTTACCAATCTCCCAGAAAGTAAGAAAACAATTGGTGTGAAATGGGTATATGATAAGGGAATAAACTGCATGCATATTTTAAGTCATTGCTGCTCTATTTTAGAAAATTGTGATGGATTTTTAACAAATTATCTAGAGTTTTAGGTATCTTTTAGAATTATTCACTTCTTGAAAATTCAATGTATTTTCAGGTATTGAACTACTGGAATATGTGGAAATTGAGATCATATAAAGAAGCAAACAATGGGATGATCTTAGAATTCAAACACGTGTTGGTATGCCTAGAAAAACCTGAGCACTGATTGGTTTTTGAGGTATAACGGGAGTTATACAACTCCATTTCAAATGTTCTTTACCTTTATGAAAAGAAAGGATACGCATGCCTACAACTCTTTTGCAATGTGAAGAACCCTGTTTTGCTGTTTTGAAGTCCAAAAATCAAGTCGAAATACAGAGTCTGAATCAGACCACGAGTCCAAGCAACTAAAGGGGGTCTTTTTGCGAGAAGAAAACCCTAAACACATTACAAAAGAGAGGAGGTAGCATTTAGGTGTGGAGGCAAGCAAATTAGAAAGAAAGAAGTCAAGAACAACCACCCTTTCAAGACGTCAAGAACAACCACCCCTTCAAGACGACTAGCTCTCCAATTTTCCAATACTCTTGAGTGATGTTCATCATATCAAGTTTGTTTCTTTTAAATTTTTCTATGGAGTAGCCTTTTATTCTGGGATTTTTGATATAGCGTAGATATGAATATGTGAACAATTTCTTTGATTGAATTAATCTAATACTTGTTGAGTGTTTCATTCTATGCTTAATGCTTGTGTACGCTTGATCACCGTTTACATGATTTGGGGTTCAATTTGAGACTGTGAAGTGATAATTGTTTCAGCCATTGTTTGAATACCATAAGAAATCTATAGGATAGATATATCTATGGAACTTGTGTAATCGTTCAAGGTTTTACCATTCTTAATGTATTTTGATGAGTTTTAGAATTTTCACAAAGAGGTAGGAAGTTTGCATGTTAAAATAATTCATTGATGCTCGAGAGAGATAAGTGATTAAATTAGTAAAACCTGATTATCAATAATGAGAAAGAAATTTTGAGAGGATTAATTCAATTGAGGAAATTCACATAAGATTAGTTACGGTGAAATAAAAAATCCTAGGATCCGTTAAACTTGATTTCAACACCATTTATATTTTTGCCTGTTTGTTTTAGTTATTCTTAGTTTTGTAAACCTTTATAATTGACTCATCAAATAGATAGGGATTTAATAATTTTGGTACTTATTGATAATTTTTGCAAATCCTCGTGGGACGATACTCTACTCATCACTTTATTACTTGTGATGGAAGATCTATCAACTTGATGTGAAGTCAGCACTTCTGAATGATTTTCTAGAAGAAGAGATTTATGTTGAACAACCACTTGACTAAATTGAAAAGGATAATGAAGGCAAAGTATACAAGTTAAAGAAAGCTCTCTATGTTTGGAAGCACGCTATGCGTGCTTGGAATACCAGAATTGACAAGTATTTTCAAGAAAATGGATTTGAAAAATGTCCATATGAACACGCCATATATGTGAAGAAAGAAGACAATGAAAGCACCCTATTTGCTTGCTTATTAGTTGATGACTTGATATTCACCAACAACAGTCCTACCATGTCTACAGACTTCAAGAAAAACATGGTACATGAGTGTGAGATGATAGACATTGGTCTGATGGAATATTTTAGTGGCTTAGAAGTTACTCAGAAAGAAGAAGGGTTTTTTGTGTCTCAAAGCAGTTATGCTAAAGATATTCTTGGAAAGGTGTAGTCTAGTATCAACTCCAGTTGAAAATGGAGTGGAATTGAAGAAAAGTAAAGTAGGAAATGTTGATCCTACTTCAAAAGCTTAGTGGGAAGCTTGAGGTACTTGACATGTACAAGATCGGATATACTCTATGGAGTCGGACCTTTTAGCGGATAAATGGAGACACCGGACACTTGAGTGCAACTAACAGAATTCTCTATTATATCCAAGGGACAATAAGTGAAGGTATATTCTATACATGAAGTAAAAACTTTACACTTATTGGCTACTTAGGTAGTGATTGGGGTTGAGATTTGGATGATAGGAAAAGTACAATAGGGTTTATATTTTTTTATGGGAGATAAATCTTTCACATGGTAATCCAAGAAGAAATCGATGGTGATGTTATCAAGTTATGAAGCCGAGTATGTTGCTGCTAGCTCAGTTGTATGCCACTTAATATGGTTAAGGAATATACTAAAACATTTGGGATTTGCTCAAGAAGATTCGATGGAGATTTGTATTGATAATCGATCGGCGATTGTATTAGCAAAGAATCTAGTGTATCATGAAAGAAGTAAACACATCGATACATGTCATCACTTAATCCAGGAGCATGTGAAGAACAAAAGGGTGGAATTGATAGCTCCCGGTTGAGTTTAAAGGGGGGATTTGTTGGTGTAAACTCAAATTTGCAAAATTCAAGAAAGGCAACCACCGACTCCGACCACAAACTGCAACCGCTGACTCCGACCACAGACTCCAACCGCCAGCTGCTTTAACAATTAAAAGTCTTTTTTTATCAAGCTTTCATTTAGTGTATAAATAGGAAACTTAGTTAAGGTGAATTATAGTGGGAGATAGTAGAGAGAAACACTAGAGAGAAAAGAAAGCTTTGAAATAAAATAGTGTGTTTTATCCCCTCTAAGTGTTTCGAAGCCACCACTAGTGGCCTCTCCGACTAACATTTAATGCCTTGATCTTTCAAATATATAGGAAACTTCTAGCCAAGGAATGGAGATTCAAGGTGTAGGTAGATATACTTTCATGAAGTCCAGCTGCTCGGAGAGTAAAATATATATTGATGGTTTGCCTCGGGCACCCATATAATTGTTTCACTTTTGCTTGCAAAGAAAACAGTATCACTTTGGAGCTCACTTATTAGCAGGAATTTTCTTGAAAAGTGAAAAATGAGACTACACTATATTGAAAAATTCAAAGAATGTCTATCAAGCTCTACATGAAGCAATCACCACGCACGTAGCTCCTTCACATAGTCTCGCTAATATCCAACTGTGCAGGGTAAGCACAAAAACACTAAGATCCTGAACGTTAACTTAAACTAGAATAATCATCGTCAACATCATCGTCATCATCAGCCGACCCTTCCCTAACATCTCCAGCAATGCCCCCTTGCCCCCCCTTACAAGGACCATAAGCCTTGCTACAAGCAAGATAATAAATGAAGGTAGCAAAACCCAAAGTAGCAAGAAGCCAGTAATAGTAATCATAATGGCCCTTGTTGATGTTGCTTGAAACCCAACTCTCTTGATTTTCTCCACTAATAAACCCACGAACAACACTTACTATAAAACTGGCTACCAAGCTTGCAGCAGACAGTCCAATACTGAAAAGATTCGAGGCCACACTAGACATGCTTTTCGGCAGTTCAGTGTAGAAGAACTCATTCTGTCCAACACCATTCATAGCCTCAGAAAATCCAAGTAAGAAATAAAATGGCAATAACCACATTGCAGACATGTGCGTGGCCGCGTCATGATTATCTGAAATCCCTTCCCTGATTGCAGCTTCTCGTCGCACCCTCTCTATAATTGCCAGTACTGCCATGGAAGCAGCAGAGACCAGAATCCCAAGTCCTATTTTTTGTTTTAAGCCGAGACGTGTTGGCTTTCCCCTGACTTTTGATGCTAGAGGGATGATTACGCGATCGTAGAGAGCAATCCATATTGTCGAAGAGAGCAACAGGAATGCATAGAATGATCCAGCAGGAATCTCAAATTTTGAAGTGATGTGTCGGTTCATAGTGGATGCCTGGAGTAATAGGAAAGAGTTTTGACAGACGTTTACAGACACCAGCATTCCTGTCGACCATATTGGGATTACCTTTATCAGGGCTTTTAGCTCTTCCACTTGATCTACGGTGCAAAGACACCATGGATCTGAAGCTCTCCCATCCGGCGTCAAGTCTTCTTCAGGATTCGTAATAACACAAGCTCTGTTTAGAAACCTGAGACAGGGTAAGACAGAGAAAATCCTTTTAGGAACTATCATCCTTGTACAGCTGTGCTCTTCATTCGGTAAAACTGATCAAAATAATGAAGTACTTCTTGACAGGCAGGGCAGGTTAGTTACCTTATTCTTTCACTTGGCACGACAAGTGCGGATCCCTTCCTATGATGATAAAGCTCGTCCGGGTTTCGTGAACATAATTCAATCCTTCTCTTTCTAAAGGAGGCCACGAGAACTCGAGCAAATCCGACGAGCCAGTTGGCCTTGGCCTTGGGCTTGACATAAATGGGAGAAGCCAAGAAGAACGAAAGAGTTGAGAGGATCATGAGAACCACAGGAACTCCGAAACCCACCTTCCAGCCCAAGGCATCTTGAATGTAAACTAAACAAGTCATGGAAATAAACACAGAAGCTGAGGATATAACATAGTACCAACTGAAGAAGCTCTCAAGTATTCCAGCATATTTAAGGCTGTCCCTCTTCCTCAACTGATCAGCACCAAAGGCCAGGGAACATGATCTTATGCCACCAGCTCCGATAGACATAAGGCCTAGACAAAAGTATAGAAACAAGAGCTGTGGTGTCGTCGCCTCGTTATTGCATTCGCTACTAAATTGGGCGCAAGAAGGCACCCTTGCTTCAGGAATTACTGTTGTCAACCACAATAGAACCATTCCCTGCACATTTATTTGATTTCAGTTAATCAAAAGCCAGGATGGGGGGGTGCACGAGGAAACTTATTAACTTGTTTTTTATTTACTTTTATATGAAAATCTTCTGTCATGAAAAGAATAATTCGTAATCAATTAATAATTTGACTTTCGTAATTCTAGAAAATAAAACTCATATTATAATATGTTTTCCCAATAAAACTCAGCTACAAGGAGAACCGGTTGGAATCGAGTCGCTAATCGGTCTTCACTTAAATGGGAGTCAAGTCTATCGCTACCTACTGACAAACAGAATCATGATTCTGTCATAAAAAAATATTAGCTTTAAAACCTTAGAAATTACCAAGTGAAGCGTGCTATATATATATATATATAAGGCACAAGAATTGACCCCTTTTTTTTTTTTTATTATAATCTGTTTCATTCTTTTGAGATTAGTGACCTGAACTCAGGACCTCAGCACTTTTGTTTGCAAGAGATGGAATCACCATTGAGCCATAAATAGATGATGAGTTGGCCGGAGACATGATTGTCTTGGTGACAAATTAATCAACAGTTGGCCGGAGAAAAATAGAAAGACAAGAGTGATGCAATGAAAGTTAATCTTACCAGAAGGCTCGTAATACATCCGAAGCCGATCATCGGGTAGCGACCCACATATGTATCAGCAAGAAAAGCCCCAATAATTGGCATGAAATTCCCAGCAGCTGAATAAAGGAAGAGTATTTGGGCACCGCTAGCTGCATCCATACCGTACTCTCTAGTCAAATACATTATCATATTTGTTGATAGCCCAAAACTTGCTAGCCTCTCCAGTGCCTCATTCGCTATGATGAAAAGCAAGGCTGTTATGCCACCCTTTGGGTTGCTCAAGAGTGGCTCTGTGATCATCTCTCCTGTGGATCTGATTGTGCACTTAATTTGTCGATGGAGGGAAATTAGAGTCTCACTGCTTCTTCAATCCACTTTGTTGTGAGAGATCATCTGGTGCGCAAGGAATACTTATATACACCCACAGATTTGTTGCCTTCAGTGACCTCTGGGTTTTGCTGACTCGATTGCTTCTATCCAGCAAAAAGAAATAGAAGCTCACTCACTGGATAATAATTCTTTAGTAAACGTAAGATTTTGTCAACTTGCAATTTTTTATTTCACTGTAACCTGCTTCCCGGAAAAACATTCTACGAACAGAATCCTTCCTTGCACGTTTTACTTAGCTGTTGCCCCATTGGAATCAGGACCACGTTGATGGATTAAATTATATATCCAATCAACTTCATGATCTTTAGCTGCTAATTTTCTTACATTTCTAAGACAAGTATTGCAAAAAAAATTGAAAACCAAATCCTGCTAGCGTTTTATTCTTAGTGTTTGGTGGCTGTTTTTTTCCAACTGTCAAGAAATGAGAGTAGTCATCAATGATCTAATGATAAATTAGTGATAAATTAGTGATGTATCAATGATCTAATAATAAATTAGTGATCTAACAATGATCTAATAATAATCAGTGATGTATCAATGATCTAACAATGATCTAATAATAATCAGTGATGTATCAATGATCTAATAATAAATTAGTGATCTAACAATCATCTAATAATAATCAGTGATGTATCAATGATGTAATAATAAATTAGTGATCTAACAATGATCTAATAATAAATTAGTGATGTATCAATGATCTAATAATAAATTAATGATGTATGAAATAGTCATCAATGATCTCATTTTTTGTAAAGTATTTGCCTCTCAAGTCAAATAACACTGAAAAACAAACTAATAATTCTGGAAAATTATATAAAACGTCATCGGACAATATTCAAGGAAAAAACAAATTAAGAAAATAAAAATAAAAATAAAAATAAAAATAAAGAGAAATTATATAAATGTGGACTAAATCTAGAAAAAAAAAATCAAATAAAATATTGAGGAATAAAATTCAAACTTAAAACCAAGCAAAAATATAAAAAAAGTTGAAGAAACTAAGTATTATATTTGTTATAAAAACAAAACATAATTAAATGGAAATTGATGAAAAAACATAAAAGAAAGAAACGAGTCAAACCTAGCACCTATCTCCTAAATAAACAAATGTGCAGACAATGCATTTTTACCATGCCATGTTCAGTCAATTTCTCTAAGTGTCCATATTGTACCCACATATCGTATAGTCTTCTCGTTTTCACTTTTAGAGCCTTGCTTTTGTTACCAACCTCCACAACATTCACCCTACTACTACCAACAACATGTTTGGGAAGGGGATTTGAATTCACATTAGGCGAATCCACAACAGCAACCTATCCAATTTTGATCAGTTTCAATACCCTCTTCTTAAAAGCTATGCAAGTCTCAATGTTATGACCCACGTTACTAGCATGGTATTCATAAGTCAACCCGGGGTTGCATATGTGGTAGTGGTAGAGGAGCTATCTGTCCAATACTTAGCAATTTGGCATATAACTCTTTTAGGGCTATTGACAAAGATGCTAACTATTCTTAGTCGAGTGTTGTGGATTCTAGAAGAGGGGCCTATGTTTCTTAGTCTGGCAGATGCGTGCACAAATGTACAAGAAAATGCATGATATAAAGCATGATTGTGATAAAATTGCTTTGTATATTGGGTATGCATACACCCTTCTCGTGAACGATTAATAGACACCACCTCATAGGTTTTCTTGCCGCATTGCTTTGCTAGGAGTGCTACATTTCGAGTTGTTTGCTTGAATCATATTCACCAAGAGATAAATTTTACATAAAAGATGGGTCAATGTCCTTTTCATTAATGTTTGATAAGTTCATTACATTTTTGAAATCTATTTCCTCCACCACCTCTTTGGCGAAAGGTAGAAAGTCAAAACTGCGATCCTCAATTTTCTCCAAAAAGAATCTATTTCCTTCATTTAATACGTTTTGCTTTCATTAGCTGTTTCCTCACAGGCTTGTAATATTTTTTATCCAAATTTTAATAAATTAACGATTGCTTCTATCCAACAAAAACAAATAGAAGCTCACTCACTGGATAATAATTCCTTAGTAAACGTAAGATTTTGTCAACTTGCAATTTTTTATTTCACTGTAACCTGCTTCCCGGAAAAACATTCTGAATATTGTCGAATCAGAACCAAGTTGCTCGATTAAATTATATATTTTTCCAATGCTTTACTGAGCTGTTGCCCCATTGGAATTAGGACCCCGTTGATGGATTGAATTATATATCCTCGTTAATCCGATCAACGTCATGATCTTTAGCTAGCACCAGTGCATGTACGAATAGGAATGAGAACCTTCGATGCAAGAGCGCATTTAACTAATTAACTAGATTATTTCGGCACTAGTGCAACACTACCAGATGGTCAGTTTTTTTCTAACAATAAGTCAAGATATTCATACGATAATAACCGAAGTAAATTTATAAACTAACTCACAATCTAGAATAACTTACATCATTTTCGCTTTGCAACAATTTTTTGTAGCATAAATAAACATATTCAAACTTAGTAACTTGAGTGAGCTCCGGTAAATCTGATTTACCTAGGTTCTAGGATACCTTGAAAATGTCATATGATAAAATTGAAACAAAAAACAAATTAACAAAAAGTATATAAATAAAGCAATTAACAAAATGAGGACTGCATCTAGAGAGATTAAATCAAATAAATTGTAGACGAGCAAAATAGAAAGAAAAGAGAAAAAAATAAAAGGGTAAAAAAAATAAAGAAAATGAGCACCCTACAAATCAAAAGGGATGAAATTGAAAAACAAATCTGAAAGAACCCAAAACTTAGAAAGATAAAAAAAAAAAAAGCCGACGATAATTGAATTTTTTTCTCTATTACTTTTTATATCAAATAATATTATTTTACTTTTTGATTGAATAAAATAATCAAGGGATTAGTTTAGGAAAAATAATGTCCATGCTTTTCATGAAGAAATTTGATGGTGGTGCTCAATATCAAGCTAGGAATTAAAAAAACAAATCATAATAATTGTCTCCAATACCACCAACCAGTGTTGTTAAAATCGCGAGCTGACTCGCAAAATCGTATGATTTTACGAGTCACCTCATCAAATCGTGTCAGCTCGGGGGGAAAAATCATTTCGGGTCAAACTCGGTCAAGCTCGTAAAATCGGACTGGATCGGTCCGATTTTACGATTCCAAGCTATTTTATATTTCCATTGTGACTGACTTGCTCTCTCTTGCCACGTGGCCTTAGGCCTGCCCCCCTGCGCCCCCATGCCTTGCGCCACCCATGCCTTGCCAACTGGCCCTCTCTCTCTCTTGCCACATGGCCAGGCCATGCCCAGCCCCATGCTAGCCCCCCATGCCCTGGCCCTCTCTCTCCCTCTCTCTCATGGTTTAAAAATAAAAAAAAAATGTATTTTTTCAATTCTTCTGGTTTAAAAATAAAAAAATTATTATTTATTAAATGCTCCTATATTGATTACTGTATATTTATATAATTTTTTTGTAATATATTTTTATTTTATTTTAAATCATATATTAACCTTAAATAATAAATTTTTATGACTATAATTATGTTGTATTTTATTCATAAATATTTTACTAACGATTTTTCTACCTCCATGATTTTAGCTGTGATTTTACAATTTTTTTATGGTAAAATTTAAGTACAATTTTACAATTTTACAATTCCAATTTTACGATCCGAGTTCAGAAGCTACTTCTGTTTCGTGTCAAAATTGTGATTTTGACAACTTGCCACCAACTATAATCATGAGACCAAGAAGACCCCCTTCAAAAAGAAAAAAAAAAGACAAGATGAAAAAAGAGTAATTAAAAGAATAAGAGTGAAGATTGGATAAAAAAATCAAATGAAACAAAATGTCAGGTGATAAAATTGAATCAAAAAACAAATGAAGAAAAACTATATAAAAAAAGCAATTAACATAATGAGGACTAAATGTAGAGAGATAAAATCAAATAAATTATTGACAAACAAAATAGAAAGAAAAGGAAAAAAAAAGGCCCAAAAAGTAAAGAAAATGAGCATTATATTTGATATAAAAAACAAATCAAAAGGGGTGAAAATGAAAAATAAAATCTAAAAAATAGAAAGATGGAAAAAAAAAAGCCGACCATAATTGTTTTTTTTTTCTTGATTAATTTTTTTACCAAATAATATTATTTTTAATTTTTAATTGAATAAAATAATCAACTGATTCGTTAAGGCAAAATAATGTCAATGCTTTTTAGTGAACAAATGTGATGGTGGTGTTCAGCAATGAGCTCATTGTTAATGGTAGGGGACCATTAATTTGAATAAAATTATATAAAATTCTATTTTTATAATTTATAAATAAATAGTTAACTTTATGCTAGTGAGTTGATGAGTTGTCATCCATTTTCCATTAGTTATCTTTATTTAAAGATTATATAAATTATATTTAAAGATTTGTCCTAGAAAATCAAGCTAGGAATTAAAAAAAAAAAAAATCGTAATAACTGTCTGCCAGAGCAAAGCCAAAATAAGCTTCAATACCACCATGAAAGCCAACCGTAATAAGATGGGGAGGGACCTATGGTGTAGTGAATGGGCTGCCCATGAGATTTTGAAAATTGATAATAAATGTAAGGAAAAGATGAATGATTAATGGTACAATGATTCTCATCCTTAGTGTTTGGTGGCTTTTATTTTTCGAATTGTCAAGAAATGAGAGAGTGATCTGATAATAAATTAATGATGTCTGAATCGAAGGCAGTAGTCATCAATGATCTCATTTTTTTGTGTGGGGAGGGACCATTCCCTCTTGTGTAAAGTATTTGCCTCTCAAGTCAAATAGGCTTTAATTCTCTAATATATAAAACCAGACCTTTTCGGTCCCTTATGTGTTTTACAATTCAATTTTAATACAAAACATAGGTTTTATTATTTTTAGGTCCTTGTTTTCCTTAGGGGAGAGAATTTTTTGTTGGATTTGATGAAGAGTTTATTGGGAATAACACTCAACATATAAGTAAGAGCTTTTGCAGTAAGCTACGAGATACATGTTTGGACAACTTAGTATTACCATGAAGGTTAATGTTTACATGAACATCAAAAGATAATGTTTCAATTGAGGGAAACCTCATAGTTGATTGACAATTTAGAATAAAGTCAATACTAGAAACATTTTTTAGGATTATTGGTAGGATGCACACAACTAATCCGAGAAGAATTTTTTAGTGAATCCAGAAAACAAATAACTTGCAAAGCTCTTTCATGATGAATCAACGAAACCAAACTTATTGTCATTCTCAGACTTGAAAAAATAATGAGAGTTTTTGCACCTTCCGCGAGAGTGCAGTGTCGTGGTGACCCTCCCGGGAGCGGGGATTCATGTAGAGGTTTTTTTGTCTTGTGAAAAAACAAATATGACACCTAGTATTATGGTCACTAGGAAATATATCTAGTCTTTTAGAGATTCTAAGGCAAGGGACTGATTGAGTAACTAACTCACAATCTAGAAAAACTTAAATCATTTTCGCTTTGCAAATTTTTTTTCTAACATAAATAAACATATTCAAACTCTAGTAACTTGAGCGAGCTCCGATAAATTTGATTAACCTAGGATCTAGGATACCTTCAAAACAAGAAGAGAAAAATAAAAATTGAAAGCTCAAGGTCTAATGGTCTAATGTTAAAGGTTAAAATCTAATCAAATAAATTCAAGTTAAATTAGGCTAATCTTCAAATCAAACAACTCTAATCATGAGACCAAGAAGACCATACATATCACCAAAAATGAGAATGAAGATTGGATAAAAAAAACAAATGAAACAAAATGTTAGGTGATAAAATTAAGAAAAACTATATAAAATAAGCAATTAACAAAATGAGGACTAAATCTAGAGAGATAAATTCAAATAAATAGTTGATGACCAAAATAGAAAGAAAAGAAAAAACATGATTAGGCTAAAAAAACTAAAGAAAATGAGCACCATATTTGATATAGAAAACAAATCAAAAGTATGAATGATTTGTATTGATTGTACTCACTATATATACAAAGGTACCGTAGAGCTTTTCCTACAAATCAGGAGTTTGATGACTAATTGTATACTTACACATCTTTCCTAATTACATCAGGGGATTGCTTTCCTATTTATATTGAAACACTATCAATTCTATATCAATGTAACTTCCAACACTCCACCTCAAGTTGGAGAGTGAATGTCGATAACTCCCAACTTGCGCATGAGTTGCTTGAATTTTTCTTTGCCTAAAGCTTTTGTAAATACATCCGCTAACTGTTGCGAAGAGATAACATATTGAGTAGTAATTTCACCTTGTAAGATTTTGTCTCGGATGAAGTGACAATCCATTTCAATGTGCTGAGTTCTTTCATGGAATACAAGTTTTTTTGCAATGTGTAGTGCAGCTTGGTTGTCACAATGCAAAATAACATGATTTGAAATGGGCATGTGTAAATCAGTTAATAGATGTCGTAACCAAGTAAGATCACAACATGTACTTGCCATTGCTCTATATTCTGCTTCCGCACTCGATAAGAAAACGGTCTTTTGCCTCGTGGCTCTCCATGAAATTAAGGAATTTCCAAGGAATACACAATACCCAGTGGTGGAACGACGAGTAATAGGACAACCCACCCAATGGATTAAGTTTAATGGATTATTTGAATGGAGAAGCAAACCTTGACCAGGAGCTGATTTCAAATAACGAACGACTCAAAGAGCAGCAGCCATATGAGATTGATGTGGTTCAGGCATGAATCGGCTAAGGATATGGACTAAGTATGTGATGTAGGGTTTGGTGATAGTTAAATAGATCAATTGACCAACAACAAAAAAAAGGTGCAGGTATACACATGGATCTGTAAGCAATTCACCTTTGTTCGAAAGTCTACTTTCTTCCATCAGGAATTCAATCGCCTTAGCACCCAAATATCCACTATCTTTGATGATCTCCAAAGCGTATTTACGTTGAGAGATGTAGATGCCTTTCTTTGAATGAGCTATTTTAATACCTAAGAAAAAATTCAAATCGCCAAGGTCTTTTATATGGAAACGATTATATAGAAACTATTTGAGAGTTTTGATAGATTCTATGTTGTTTCTAGTTATTAAAATATCATCCATGTAAATCAATAGAATAGTGAGAGATGTGCCTTTGCTTTGAATGAACAAAGAATAATCGGCTTTGGATTGTGCAAAACCCGCAGCAAGAACAACCTCTGTAAACTTAGAAAACCATTGTCAAGATGCTTGTTTAAGGTCATATAGTGACTTGTTGAGGCAAACTCCCTCTGCCGCCGAAGACTAGGAGGTGGAGTCATAAATCTCTTCTAACAAATCACTGTGTAGGAAGGCGTTGTGGACATCTAATTAGTGTAAAGTCCAGTTCAAACTGGCAGCAACTGTAAAGAGGCAGCGGACAGTTACCATTTTGGCTATGGGGGAAAAGGTGTCGTGATAATCAATCCCAACAGTCTGTTTAAATCCACGAGTGACAAGGAGAGCTTTATAGCGTTTAATGGACCCATCAATCTTGTGCTTGATGCGGTACACCCATTTACAATTGATAGGGCTTTTGCCAGGGGGCAAAGGGACGAGACTCCAGGTCTGATTAGCAATGAGGGCCTGGAGTTCATAGTTCATGGCTTCCTGCCACTTTGGGTCAGCTATAGCAAGATCATATGAATTGGGTTCTGTATCACGACTCATAGTGGCAGTATAACAGAGATGTGATGGAGAGTACCTATGATAAGAAACAAAGTGACAAAGAGGATATTTAGTACCTGGTGTGGGGGCAGAGTCACCTGCGAGTAGACAAAATCTTTGAGACGGACGTTGGCTTCTTTAGGGCATGGAGAATTTCAAAGTGGTGGATTAGGGATGTGAAAAATTGGAGAGGCAGGGAAGACATCTGGTGAAGGTGCTATTGGGGAATTTAATGTATCAGCTAGAGGCAAAACAAGGAGAGAAGGCGATGAATCTGTCGGTGTAAGGGAAAGTGTTTTTATGATAGGAAGGTCTGCTAAAGAAGGAATAAAATCAGAGATGAGAGGAAGAGAAATTGGCACTTCTGGTGAGGTGGATTTGATGTTGGGATTGACTTATGGTGAGTGGTAAAATAAATCTTCAAGAAAAAACACATCTCGATTGGTAATTTTTTTCTTAGTTGCTATATCGTAAAGCTTGTAGGCTTTTTACCCCATAGGGTAATCGATAAAAATACACTTAGTAGCACGAGGAGAAAATTTTGAAGATGGGTTAATGATGGTCACAAAAGAGAGACAACCAAAAACTCGCATACGTGAATAATCAGGAACTTTGTTATAAACAATCTCAAATGGTGTTTTCTTGCGAAGTAAAAGGTGGGAGGTGATTGATAATATGGACAGCTGTAAGAATGCATTCGCCCCAAAAAGTAATGGGTAAGTGAGATTGAAAGCGAAGAGAATGGGCGGTTTCAAGGATATGTCGATGTTTTCATTCGACAACACCATTCTGTTGAGGTGTATACACACAAGAGTGTTGAAAAAGGATGCCTTCTTCAAGAAAGAAATTTTGTAAGGAAAGCAATTCTGCCCTGTTATCGGAATGAAGCTGTTGAACTATGGTATTAAATTAGGTTTTAACATAATGAAAAAACCGACGAAGTGTAGTTTGTGTCTCACTTTTGTTACGTATTAAGAAAACCCATGTAAATCGAGAATAGTCATCCACAATAGTCAAAAAATAAAAAGCACCGGAAAGAGAAGGTTGTTTATGACGACCCCAAATGTCACAATGAATAAGAGAAAAACATTTCGAAGTGGAAATTGAATAAGAGAAAAACATTTCGAAGTGGAAATTGAACTAGAAGGAAAAGAAAGTTGAGTTTGTTTCGCCAATGGACAAATGTCACATTCATGATTGGAATCAAAATTGAATTTAATTGAATTATTGGCTAAAAATTGTAAAGGGCTCGAGGAAGGGTGTCCTAATCAACAATGGCAAAGATCTGAATAGATGATCAAATTGCAAGCAAAACAAGAAGAGGAAGTAGTTGAAGCCAACACCACGAGGTAATATAGATCATTATGCCGGATACCCACACCAATTATCATCCTCGTAGCCAAGTCCTGCAAAATACACCATGATGAAAAAAAGGTTATTGAGCAAGATAAGTAAATTGGTTGTTTTTTCGATAGATATAAGATTAACTTTAAAGCTTGGCACATAAAGCACATTATTCAATTGATAGGAATTGTCAAATTGTATTGAGCCAATCATAGTAATGTTTGCCACGTCTCCACTTGGCAACAAAACTGGTGCCAAAGAGGGATTGTTGTCAATACTCTGTAATGTTGTAGGAGAAGAAGTAATATGATGGGTTGCCCCACTATCAAGTATCCAATTATTTTGAGCAACTGAGAATAAACCTGAATTGTTTTCAACAGCTGAGGGAGTCATGACATTGGCCTGTGGAGTTACTATGTTGATATTCAAGGCACTAAGTATCTGAATGTATTGATCCTTTGTTAAATTGGTTGAAGGAGATCTGGAGTTGTTGAAGGAGATCTGGAGTTGCTGAAAAGTAGGATGACCATCCACTTGATTTGTCGATGGGTGTGCAACTACTGAATTATGGTTGTGCTACTGTGTCTTCTCTCTTCCTTTGGGATGACCAAGAAGGTATCCAATTAACTTGTAACATGTTGATTTTCTGTGGTATAACTCACCACAATAAGTGCACTGAAAAGGCTCTCTAGTGCGTGGATTATTGGATTGGTTCCCATGGTTTTGATTATTTTGTTGTCCCTTGGGCAAATTATGATTCCCACGCATAGCCATGGCTGTTATGTTAAATGGCATGGTGACAACATATCCTAGTTCTTGTTGTTTTTGTTCTAGCACAATGGAGGCATATGCTTGACGAACTGATGGTAAAGGATTCATTAGCAAAATCTGACCTCTTGCACCTGAATATGATTCATTGAGTCCCATGAGTTTAGTGCTACCATTCTGCGCACCACAAGTGCATGTGACTGAATTAAAAGATGCAAGTACATCCCATAATCCCTTCAATTTCGTGTAATATGCTGGGATAGACTGCTGCCCTTGCTCAATTTTGTAAATGTCCCTTTGAATTTGGAAAATACGAGGAGCATTACCTAAAGAAAATCTTTCACGGAGGTCTTCCCAAATTGCATGCGGGGTGTTGCAAGAAAGGATGGAATCAACTATTTCTGGCTCAAGAGAATTGAGAATCCATGAAAGTACCATGTCATTGAAGCGCTGCCAAATAGCATGTTCTTCGGGTTTTGAGATCTCATGGGGTTCTTTGATTGTACCAGTAATAAAACTTGTCTTGGTTTTTGCACTCAAAGAAATTTTGATGGCACGGTGCCTAGAATTATAGTTGTCACCATTCAATCTTTTTGAAACAAGAAGTAAACCAGGGTGGTCTGAGTGATGAAGAAATAAGAGAGAGCTAGTAGGGTTGGGAAGACTAGTCGTGGAATCACCAGTGTTGCTAAGCTCTGTATCGATTGCAGCCATGATGTTTTGTAATTAATCAAACAAGAGGAGATTTTTAAAGGTAAAGATGCAACAGATGTGTTGCAGAGAATTAAAGATGAAAACGCAACAGATGTGTTGCAAAAAGTTTCAGGATGTAATAAGTAAAATTGATTCAACTAGAATGAATGATTTGTATTGATTGTACTCACTATATATACAAAGGTATCGTAGAGCTTTCTCTAGAAATCAGGAGTTTGATGACTAATGCTATACTAACACATCTTTCCTAATTACATCAGGGGATTGCTTTCCTATTTACATTGAAACACTATCAATTCTATATCAAGCCTTTGCTTCGAGTCTTCTACTGCCTTTTGCTCTAAAGTGAGAGTGGAAGTGTTGGGGGTGCAATCAAAACCAGATCATTCTCTAAAGGATCATCAAGAATGGCGATAGTAGTACTTGAAAAAGGTTTACTAGGCTGGCCTGATGAGGCACTCCGTTTTGCCTTTTTCTTCCTTTGGACACCCTCATGACCTCTAGATAGGGCCATGGCATCAGCAAGATGCGAAGCTCTTGAAGATGGAACTGCTCTTTTGGCCTTCCTAGGAGGGGGGCTTCTGAGTCAATACGAAGCTGACAAGCATCACTGGTATGCGCTAGCATACAACAATGGTAACAAAACTTCATTAAGTGAGCTTGTTGCTCAATTAATGACCCTTCTGGCATGGAGATGCTGATGAAGTTGTTGGAAGTGAAGTTGCTTACTTGGCTTAACAAAATAAGTGTAGAAGACTTGACGAAAATGCATTGACAATAAAGAAAAAGAGGTAGTTAATTGTTAATGTATAACATGTAATTATTAGTTACATTTCCTGTGATTTGTAACTGATTCTAGAACTAAGAGAAAATGAAATTGAATTCTCTTATATTGTAAGCATGACAGTTACAAGTTGTTGTAAACATGCATTTCGTATGTTATGCCCCAGGACTATATAAGGGGCATTTTATCAAACATTTGGCAAGCAATAAGAACTAATATTGTGCATGAAGTTCAATTGTCTCATAACTAACTTTCCCAGCTAAAGTTGTTTGAAACTCCAAAGTTTGTGTGAATAGAATTGATTTGAAGAAAGATTTAATGAATGAAACGCCACGAGTTGATTGCAAATCTCAACCGTAATGTTAGAGAGTCTGTAGACCGAATTACAAATTTCCATCCATTTTGCATGTGAAAAGATCAACACAAAGCTAGTAGTGTGCATGTTACTAGAACTTAGAAAACTCCTGTTCCAGTTCCGTGAACCAGAATGTGAGCATATCAGTTCTTGAACATGTCATGGATGATAGGATATAGTTGGGATGATCAGATATTGCATGAACCAAATTAGTTTAAAAGTTTAAGTTGGAAGAACAATTTGGTATTAAAATAGAATTGCAACAACAACAAAATCCTTGCAAATTCTAAGGGATTCATCCAACCATAAAGACTAGATAAAGAAAGAATGACATTAGCATTATGAAGATTCTTAATTAATGTAAGAATCTTGATGATTTCAGTAGCAAAGGAGGAGGATAAGAAAAGCAAAAAGCAATAAAGACATGGTTCAAAAAATCATTGTATTCTCTTTTTTTTCATCATCAAATAACCATGAGCAAAACTCTTGTATTTGATTCTAAAGGGGTGTACGCCATTACCAACACGTGGGGTCTAAAATGAGTAACAGTAAGAGAACTAGTCATTGCAAACAACACATATTGGAATTAGTAGTTACACTTAAGTGGATGATTGATATATGATAAACTTTAATGAGCTATGAATAAAAAAAATGAAAAAGGTTTGAAGTGCGCACAAAGGTATCCATGACAATAAAGCATAAAAGATATGAGAGGATCTATATTTCAAAAGGATGCATGCATTTCATCCAACCTCCAAACTTTTATATATTTTCCTTAATTTTATTCAAAGTAAATCCCCATTGAAATCCAACAGATTTTGATAAGATAAGGTCAACAAATAAGGAATCCTTGGTTCATAACAACAAGGAATCTAGAGTTTTTGAACCTTGCACTAAGGAAACATTTTTTTCTACCCTCCAATCTTGATATTTCAAGTAGATCTTATGAACAAGATGTATTGAGTTTTAAAATCTTGTAATCAAGAATAATCTTTCTAGCCTTGCAATTAGGAAGTTTTAGGTCGACCATGTGGACAATAAATACCAAGTTTTGAACCCTGCAATCGGGAAACATCAGTTCAAGCCCCAAAATCAAGAAATTATATTTATTTTAAGGTTTTTATTTTTTTATTAAAAAAATACCAATCTTGTATTTGAAATACGGTTTTCAACACGATGCGACAAATATACATATATACCAAAAAAATGTTTTCATGCATACAACCAATATGCTAACATATCTTGAACATTCTTTTTTTTAAATAACAAATATTCAGAGTTTAAAAGGAAATGTGTTTTATCATGGATTTCATAAACACGAAAATTGTTTCTTGCAATTTTGGATTTTACAACATGTTTGTAAATTTCAAAGGGTGTTGGCCAATATTCCAAAAAATAAAAAAAATCTTATTTTTTTGGGGATTCACATATTATTTCACTGTTAATATTTCGGTAAAAAAATCCCAAAGCGGTTAGTATCCAAAATATTAGTGGGTATAATTCTCTATTATTAATTGTTAATATTTGGATAAAGAAACCATAAGTGGTAAAAATTCCAATTTACTTTTCCAGGAATAATAAGTCATTATTATTTAATCAACACATCATTGAAAAAAGCCCTTATTATAATTTGGACAGTTCAATTTTTTACTCCACGATTTACGAGTCATAAAACTATGAAACATTAAGGCAAAAATAGGTTTTTAAAGGGCTCTGAATTTCCTTAGATTTATAAATATTTTGTTTCTTTTCCTTGCAATGTACGAGTCGTGAACACTTGAAATTCTACAGAGAAAATGAGCTTTTAAGCCTATTGAATCTCCTTAGATTTATATCCTACCTATCTCTTAATTCATAGGTCATAAATTTAGCAAACACAAATTTCAAGAGATCTCCATCGACTCTCTTTGGCCATGTATAGACACATCTAAAGTTATGCTCTATTAGGCCACGGGTTACTTCCTTTTAGACTTTGCACCCAAGTCTATTAATCATAGCAAACCTATCATAGAAAAAATGATTAGATAAACACCAAACACCATAGCAATCATAAGGCAAACCAAAACACCAAGCAGCTTACCTTAGGGAGGGCGTACTAGGGGTGCTAAAACCTTACCTTTATGTAACCAGTCCCATGCCTTGCAATATCTAAAAGACTTAATAGGTTTCCTAGTGACCATAATACTAGGTGGCGACTTCCTTTTTCACAAAACAAAGAAACCCTAACATGCATCCCCGCTCCCGGGGAGGGTCTCCATTATGCCATGCTCTATTAGAGGGTGTGACAACTCTTGTTAGTTTTTCAAGCCTGAGAATGACCGCAAGGGTGGTTTTTCTTCATTCATCATGAAGGAGATTTGCAAGTCATTTTTTTTCTGGATTCACTACAAAATTCTTCTCGGATTAGTTGTGTGCATGCTACCAATCATCCTAAAAAACATTTCTAGTATTGATCTTATTCACGATTGTCAATCAAGTATGAACTTTTCCCTCAATTGAAACATTATCTTTGGAAGTATATGTTAACATTAACCTTCGTGGTAATTCAAGGTAATACTAAGTCGTTCAGACATGTATCTCGTAGCTTACTACAAAAGCTCTTGGTTGTATGTTCAATGTTATTCCCAATAAATTCTTCATCAAATGCAACAAAAATTTCTCTACTTTGGAAAAATCCCTCTTATGTTTGTCTTCATTCTCTACACAAACACAATGAAAAACATCACCTCTAATATTGTATTTGACTACTTATTACAATTGGCTTTCATGGTGGTATTGAAGCTTATTTTGACTTTGCTCTAGGAGACAACTATTACGATTTGTTTTTTTTAATTCCTAGCTTGATATTGAGCACCACCATCACATTTCTTCATGAAAAGTATTGACATTATTTTCCCTAACCTAATCCCTTGATTATTTTATTTAATTAAAAAGTATTTTATATAAAAAGTAATAGAGAAAAAAATCAATTTTGGTCGACTTTTTTTATTGATCTTTCTATGTTTTGGGTTTTTTTTTCAGTTTTTTTTTTCATTTTCATCCCTTTTGATTTATTTTGTAAGAATTTGAACTTCAATTTTAATTTCAATAATATATTCAGTGTCATTCCTTTTATTTACAGTAGGGAATTTATAAGCATATAATAAAACACCTTATCCTAATTACTAACTGTTCTGTTAAAGTAAAATACAACAACTTCAAAAAACAAAAAACAAATGGCTATAATATACAACTGTAATTTAACACTCCTCCTCAAGTTAGAGCATAAATATTAATCATGCCCAACTTGCTAATTGCATAGTGAAACATCGTTGCAAAGACTTCCTTTGTCAGTATATTGGCTAGTTGGTCCTCAGACTGAACAAACAAAAACTGTATGATTTTCCAATCAAGATTTCCTTAAAGAAATGCCAATCAACTTCCACATGTTTGGTACGATCATGTTGAACCAGATTGTGTGCAATTTTGATAACTACCTTATTATCACAATGTAAAGTTATTGATTTCTCATACTCAACCCCTAAGTCCTCTAACACATATTTTAGCCATAACAATTTGCACACACCCTATGCCATGACTCAATATTCTACTTTTACATTTGATCTAGCCACCACCTTCTACTTCTTGCTTCTCCAAGTGTCGAGGTTACCTTCTACAATGGTAAGTAATCTGAGGTGGATCTTCTATCTGTCTAACTTCCTGCCCAGTCCGAGTTTGGATATCCTTTAATTTCTCAAACTCCATTTTTTTAGAACAATAGTCCTTTTCCAGGTGCATTTTTTAGATACCTTAGAATCCGATACACTAAATTCATATGCTCTTAACTTGGTGAGTGAATGAACTGACTAACCACACTTACAACATAGGCTATGTTTGGTCTTGTATGTGATAGATAGATCAGTTTTCCCACTAGCTGTTGATAACGTTCTTTTTCTATTGGAACGTGATCCTCTGATTCTCCAAGTTTGTATAGGTGTTTCAATAGACTTGCAAGCCAGCATCCTAATTTCAGCTAAGACATCCGACAAATATTTCTGTTGTGATAAATATATTCCTGTTTTTTACCTTGAGACCTCGATTCCTAAATAATACTTTAGTTGTATGAGGTTTTTCATTTCAAATTTTGATGCTAAAAACAGTGGAAGTGCTTTTCTCTCTTCTGAATCATCTCCTTTCAAGACCATATCATCCACATACATAATCAATGTTGTTATTATCCCTTCTCTATGTCTTATAAACAAAGTGTGATCTGGTTTAAATTTGCTTACATTCAAATTCTTTCAATGTGGAGGCAAATCTTTTGAACCAAGCCCGATAGGATTGCTTCAGACCATATAAAGCCTTTTTAATTTGCACACTACTATTTTGCACGAGGATTCAGGTTTAGCTCCAGGTGGTAGTTACATATAGACTTTCTCCTCAAGATATCCATTAAGAAACACATTCTTAACATCAAATTGTTGCAAAACCCAATCTCGATTTACTACAAGAGATATGAGGATGTAGATTGTGTTTATTTTTGCAATTGAAGCAAAAGTCTTTTGATAATCCACTCCATATTTCTACGTATATCCCTATGCAACCAACCTTGCTTTGTACTTATCAATACTTCCATCCGCTTTCAGTTTTACTGTGAACACCCACCAGCACCCACCTGTCTACTTTCCTTTGGGTAGGGGATATAATTCACAAGTGTTATTCCTCTGAAGCGTCTCCATTTACTCATTCATTGCTTTAGTCCACTTTGGGTCTGCTAATGCATCTTGTATATTACTAGGAATAGATACAGTGGATAATTGATTAATAAAATATACATATGATTCCGACAACCTATGGTGAGAAACATAATTACAAATTGGGTATTAAATCTTATTTTTTGGATCAGGTTCATACTGTTTTTTTGGGACTCCCTTATTTGACCTATATGGATATTTATTAGATACATTTTCTACAAGAATCGGAATTTCATTAGTTTCATCAAGAATAGGATTCAAATTTACTAGAGGAGGAACATCTTGGGTTGATTTTTCTGTTAATGGTGCAGACATGGACAACTCTAGAGACAAAGGGGGTTCATTGTTGAGTAATCTTTGGTCTATACATAATTCCAGGTCAATACGATGGCTTACGACAAAACTTGGTCGTGCTCCCTCATAATTTCTTTCAACAGACCCTCCATTTTCCTCCAACTCAAATATATCTTTGTTTTCTTCATTGTTATTCTCCTCGTGAAGAGAAGGCCTAGATGCGCCCTAGAATAGTAGGGTTCCAATTCTCGAAATGATGTATCCAAGGTCACATGCAACTTTTGATGTTGAGGATCATAACACCGATACCCTTTCTGAAATTTTGAGTATCCGACAAGGACACACCGTTTTGCAACTGGATCAAGTTTGCTCCGCAGGACTTTCGGTATGTGAGCATATACCATACACCCAAATACTCGTGGTTTAAGATTTAGTAGATGCTGGGCGAAGAGCAAAGATTCCATCTTCTTTTAGGGAGTCTGAAATCCGATCACGCCAAATGATATGTGATTAATTAAATAAGCATTAGATTTCATCGCTTCTCCCTAGTAGAATTTCAACATATTCATACCAAAAAGGGATGCACGAATGATTACCAAGATTTGCCTATTCTTTCATCCTGCTAGTCCATTTTGCTATGGAGTATAGGTGCATGAGGTTTGATGTCGAATTCCATGACGACTCAAGAAAGCACGTAAGAGTTGATCCACAAACTCTTTACCATTTTCAGATTAAAGTGTTCAAATCTTTCTTTGGAATTTGGTCATCACCATTTTATGAAATTCCTGAAAAACTGTATCTACATCACTTTTTATTTTAAAGAAGAGATATCTAGGTCATCTAAGTGCATTCATCAATAAATGTAACAAAGTAACGAGCATTAGAAAATGAAGGTATTTTTGCAGGATCCCATCCATCCAAGTGAATGACTGTGAAAGGTTCTTAACTTTTATTCAAACTTGGTAATAGGGAATATTGTGGCTTTTGGTTAGTTCACAAATTTCACAATAAAAATCCAAATTACTTAAACCTAAAAAAAACTATGGTTGTAACTTCTTAAGATACCCAAAAGATAGATGTCTTAGATGTCAGTGCCATAACCATATGAGTGCTTGAGCTTGGTCATTACTTTTGGTCTAGTGTGCTTGACTCAGCTTTGACCCCTCTTTTTTTGTTAACTTCAAAAAATAAAGGTTGTCGCATCTAACACCATAACCAAGAATCTTCTAGGTTAGAATGTCATGAAAAACACAAAAAAGAGGCCAAAAGGTTACAGTGCATTAAAGAGTAATAGTAATTTGACTTACCGCAAGGAGGTTGTATTCAAGAGATGGAACAGTATCTAGGGTCAGAGAGTCAGTCAAGGTTATAGATCCTTCTCTAGTAATAAGGGAGGGACTAGCTATGTAAATAACTAACTATGGAGAGGGTTTAGAAAATTTTAATTACCAGAATCCCTAGTCATATGATCGGATGCACCTGTATCAATAATCCAAGTACTATTCTTTGTAGTGACAGAGTGTATAGAAGTTTTACCAATTGTACCTGGATGAACAATATTTACTGTAGGGTGCACCTGTTCTTCTTTCACAAGATTTACCCATTTTTTCTAATATTTTTCGGGTTTTTTTCTTAAAATCCCACTAGCCAGGATATCCAATAATTCCATAGAACCTTTATTTCGAATGACCCGATTCGCCATAATGGGTACAAGTCAACCCACCACTCTATCCCTTATATATATATATTCATTCCCCGAGGGACACACCAGGGGAGCTCCCACCATCACCGACCACCCTTCGTTCCTCCTCCTATCGTTTGCTGCTGTTGGTGTTCCCAGCGTACATATGTGTGCACACTTTGTAGGTCCAGTTTTGGGTCCTTTCTCAAAAAATTTATCCGTTCCTATTGAAAAATAGGATCCAATCCACTAAGGAAGATGTGAACTCTCAAGCTTGCCATGGCCCTAGAGCACATCGTCGACTGTCTCGGCTTGCGACAGTGTCTAGTGGTCAATTTCCTGAAAAATAGCAATTAGTTTGTTGTAATAAAGGGGTATTGGATGACCGTTCTATTTGGTAGAGAAGGATTTTTTATTTAATTAAAAAATGCAAATTTCATCTGACCCATCATAGAATGTTCTTGACACTACCTACCAAATTTCCTTCATCGTGGGAAGCAAGATGAATCGTTGCTTCAACAACGGCCTCATGGAGTCAATCAACCAGCTTTTGAGTCAGTTATTTTAAGTTACCCATGTTTCCGGTTCTTGCATTGTTCCGGTGAGGTACCCAGCCTTGTTTCGAGCACCGATTCTCATCTCAATGAGTTGGGATCAATGGGAGTAATTTGTTTCATCTAGTGCAATTCTAGTTGGGAGTGTGGAGTTGTCTTGATGGACTATGATCTGGGTTGCCGGACTGGAAGCGAGTACGTTTGTTGGGTTAATCTCCATTGTTACTGATGATGAATATGCTTGTTTTTTGTGTTAATCTGGGTTTTTTTCTGTATTTTTTATGGGAATTAAAGTGGGGTTTTGGATCAATGTTCGATTTTGGGTGGATGAACAGTAATAACTATTGGGTTTTGTTTGATGAAAAATAGCTATTTGATGAACAAGTACTGTAGCAATCAATTTTTGGAGATGAACAACAGTTGTTTGACGAACAAGTACTGTAACAATCAATTTCTGGGTTTTGAACTATAAAGGAGAAGAAGAGAAAAAATTATGATTCAAGAAAATTCGAGATTAGCTTGATACCATGTAGGAATTTGAACTTCGATTTTAATTTCAATAATATATTTAGTGTCCTTCCTTCTGTTTACAGTAGGGACTTTATAGGCATACAATAAAATACATTTTCTTAATTACTAGCTATTCTATTAAAGTTAAATACAACAACTTAAGAAAACAAAAAACAAACGGCTATAATATACAGCTTTAAATTCAATAGGGTGCTCATTTTCTTTATTTCTTACCCTTTTCTCCTTTTCTCTTTTCTTTCTATTTTGCACGTCAACAATTTATTTTATTTTATCTCTCTAGGCGTAGTCCTCATTTTGTTAATTGCTTTATTATATACTTTTCTTAATTTGTTTTTTGTTTCAATTTTATCATATGACATTTTCAAGGTATTCTAGAACCGAGGTTAATCAAATTTACCGGAGCTCAGTCAAGTTTCTAGAATTTGAATATGATTTAAGTTATTCTAGATTGTGAGTTATTTTATAAATTTACTTGGATTTACTTCGGTT
The DNA here is from genome assembly GCA_027405865.1 of Salix purpurea. Lineage (NCBI taxonomy): Eukaryota > Viridiplantae > Streptophyta > Magnoliopsida > Malpighiales > Salicaceae > Salix > Salix purpurea. Next base: position 3,643,159 of record JAOWLH010000023.1, read on the forward strand.
ATTATCATTTAAATATCTTGACTTATTGTTAGAAAAAATTGACCATCTGGTAGTGTTGCACTAGTGACGAAATAATCTAGTTACTTAGTTAAATGCGCTCTTGCATCGAAAGTTCTCATTCCTATTCGTACATGCACTGGTGCTAGCTAAAGATCATGACGTTGATCGGATTAACGAGGATATATAATTCCATCCATCAACGTGGTCCTAATTCCAATGGGGCAACAGCTAAGTAAAACATTGGAAAAATATAAAATTTAATCGAGCAACTTTGTTTTATATAATTTTCCAGAATTATTAGTTTGTTTTTCAGAGTTATTTGACTTGAGAGGCAAATACTTTACAAAAAATGAGATTATTGATGACTATTTCATACATCACTAATTTATTATTAGATCATTGATACATCACTAATTTATAATTAGATCATTGATACATCACTAATTTATCACTAATTTATTATTAGATCATTGATACATCACTAATTTATCACTAATTACTATTAGATCATTGATACATCACTAATTTATTATTAGATCATTGATGATTACTCTCATTTCTTGACAGTTGGAAAAAAAAAAGCCACCAGACACTAAGAATAAAACGCTAGCAGGATTTGTTTTTCAATTTTTTTTGCAGTACTTGTCTTAGAAATGTAAGAAAATCAGCAGCTAAAGATCATGAAGTTGATTGGATATATAATTTAATCCATCAACGTGGTCCTCATTCCAATGGGGCAACAGCTAAGTAAAACCTGCGAGGAAGGATTCTGTTCGTACAATATTCAGAATGTTTTTCCGGGAAACAGGTTACAGTGAAATAAAAAAATGCAAGTTGACAAAACCTTACGTTTACTAGAGGAATGATATTCACAAATTAAATTGATGAGGGGCTAGAATAACAAAAAGCTAATAGTATAGGGATGATATTAAAATTTAAATTGACAAGGGGCTAGAATAACAAAATTCAAATAGTAGCAGGATGAGTTAGTCACTTAGTAGTTGTTTGGTATTGCGATGCAAACTATATTTTAAGGAAAATACAGTTTGCAATCGTTTGGTTATGATTTTTAATGCAGTTTCCAGTGCCATGGACACAACAAAAACTGAGCTCGAACTTCAATTTTTGCAGGTACAGGTATCACGATTCGGTGCAAAGATTGTTTCATCGGTAAAGTTGTCATCGATAATGGCTTAGTCCTTAATGTGTTGCTAAAGCATATGCTGGATGAAATGCCAATAGATCCCTCACACATGCAGCCAAGTGTGATAATAGCTAGAGGATACGATGGCTTATTAAGGCAAGTGATAGGGTCAATTACAGGTGAACTAACCATTGATGTTGAGAAATATGGCAGTTTAATTTATTGAAGTTGAAGATTGCAGGGATAGAGACCTCAATGCATTTGAGATCGTGAATACTGAGTGGGTGCCTAAGAACTATATGGTAAGGAAACCAAAAATCAACTATGATCCTTTTTCTTTCAAACTGTCTTTCTTTGTTTTATATTCCTTTTTAGATTTAATTTTTATTTTCATCACTTTCCATTTGATTTGGTTTTGTTTTTATATAAAATATGGTGCTCATTTTCTTTCATTTTTTTGGAGTTTTCTTGTTTTTTTATGTCAATTTTGTCCCTTGTCATTTTATTTGATTTTGTTTTCCGAGATTTAATCCTCATTTTATTAATTGCTTTTTTTTGTTTTATTTTCTTTAAATTTTGTTCCCTAACATTTCATTTCATTTCATTTTTTTATCGAATCTTGATTCTCATTCTTTTAAATGCTCTTTTTTCATCCGTTTTTCAATCTTTTATTATTTTATTTTAACCGCTATTGAACCCTTGACCTTTATACTTTTATTTTTTTCTTTTTGCCACACTTTGGCGGCTTGAATTTAGACTGGTAACAATGCATTGTCATTGATGGCTATTTCATACATCATTAATTTATTATTAGATGATTGATACATCACTAATTTATTATTAGATCATTGATGACAACAAAAAATGAGATCATTGATACATCACTAATTTATTATTAGATCATTGATACATCACTAATTTATTATTAGATCATTGATACATCACTAATTTATTATTAGATCATTGATGATTACTCTCATTTCTTGACAGTTGGAAAAAAAAGCCACCAAACACTAAGAATAAAACGCTAGCAGGATTTTTTTTTTTTTTTTTTTTTTTTTGCAGTACTTGTCTTAGAAATGTAAGAAAATCAGCAGCTAAAGATCATGAAGTTGATTGGAAATATAATTTAATCCATCAACGTGGTCCTGATTCCAATGGGGCAACAGCTAAGTAAAACCTGCAAGGAAGGATCCTGATTCGACAATATTCAGAATGTTTTCCGGGAAGCAGGTTAGAGTGAAATAAAAAATTGCAAGTTGACAAAATCTTACGTTTACTAAAGAATTATTATCCAGTGAGTGAGCTTCTATTTCTTTTTGCTGGATAGAAGCAATCGAGTCAGCAAAACCTAGAGGTCACTGAAGGCAACAAATCTGTGGGTGTATATAAGTATTCCTTGCGCACCAGATAATCTCTCACAACAAAGTGGATTGAAGAAGCAGTGAGACTCTAATTTCCCTCCATCGACAAATTAAGTGCACAATCAGATCCACAGGAGAGATGATCACAGAGCCACTCTTGAGCAACCCAAAGGGTGGCATAACAGCCTTGCTTTTCATCATAGCGAATGAGGCACTGGAGAGGCTAGCAAGTTTTGGGCTGTCAACAAATATGATAATGTATTTGACTAGAGAGTACGGTATGGATGCAGCTAGCGGTGCCCAAATACTCTTCCTTTATTCAGCTGCCGGGAATTTCATGCCAATTATTGGGGCTTTTCTTGCTGATACATATGTGGGTCGCTACCCGATGATCGGCTTCGGATGTATTACGAGCCTTCTGGTAAGATTAACTTTCTATGCATCACTCTTGTCTTTCTATTTTTCTCCGGCCACCTGTTGATTAATTTGTCACCAAGACAATCATGTCTCCGCCCAACTGATCATCTATGTATGGCTCAATGGTGATTCCATCTCTCACAAACAAAAGTGCTGAGGTCCTGAGTTCAGGTCACTGATCTCAAAAGAATGAAACAGAAGAAAATATAAAAAAAAGGGGTCAATTCTTGTGCTTTTTATATATATAGTACGCTTCACTTGGTAATTTCTAAAGGTTTAAAGCTAATATTTTTTTATGACAGAATCACGATTCTGTTTGTCAGTAGGTAGCAATAGACTTGACTCCCATTTAAGTGAAGACCGATTAGCGACTCCATTCCAACCGGTTCTCCTTGTAGCTGAGTTTTATTGGGGAAACATATTATTATATGAGTTTTATTCTCTAGAGTTACGAAAGTCAAATTATTAATTGACTACGAATTATTCTTTTAATGACAGAAGATTTTCATATAAAAGTAAATAAAAAACAAGTTAATAAGTTTCCTCGTGTACCCCCCCCATCCTGGCTTTTTATTATGTCAAAATATTAACTGAAATCAAATAAATGTGCAGGGAATGGTTCTATTGTGGTTGACAACAGTAATTCCTGAAGCAAGGGTGCCTTCTTGCGCCCAATTTAGTAGCGAATGCAATAACGAGGCGACGACACCACAGCTCTTGTTTCTATACTTTTGTCTAGGCCTTATGTCTATCGGAGCTGGTGGCATAAGATCATGTTCCCTGGCCTTTGGTGCTGATCAGTTGAGGAAGAGGGACAGCCTTAAATATGCTGGAATACTTGAGAGCTTCTTCAGTTGGTACTATGTTATATCCTCAGCTTCTGTGTTTATTTCCATGACTTGTTTAGTTTACATTCAAGATGCCTTGGGCTGGAAGGTGGGTTTCGGAGTTCCTGTGCTTCTCATGATCCTCTCAACTCTTTCGTTCTTCTTGGCTTCTCCCATTTATGTCAAGCCCAAGGCCAAGGCCAACTGGCTCGTCGGATTTGCTCGAGTTCTCGTGGCCTCCTTTAGAAAGAGAAGGATTGAATTATGTTCACAAAACCCGGACGAGCTGTATCATCATAGGAAGGGATCCGCACTTGTCGTGCCAAGTGAAAGAATAAGGTAATTAACCTGCCCTGCCTGTCAAGAAGTACTTCATTATTTTGATCAGTTTTACCGAATGAAGAGCACAGCTGTACAAGGATGATAGTTCCTAAAAGGTTTTTCTCTGTCTTACCCTGTCTCAGGTTTCTAAACAGAGCTTGTGTTATTACAAATCCTGAAGAAGACCTGCTGCCGGATGGGAGAGCTTCAGATCCATGGTGTCTTTGCACCGTAGATCAAGTGGAAGAGCTAAAAGCCCTAATAAAGGTGATCCCAATATGGTCGACAGGAATGTTGGTGTCTGTAAACGTCTGTCAAAACTCTTTCCTATTACTCCAGGCATCCACTATGAACCGACATATCACTTCAAAATTTGAGATTCCTGCTGGATCATTCTATGCATTCCTGTTGCTCTCTTCGACAATATGGATTGCTCTCTACGATCGCGTAATCATCCCTCTAGCATCAAAAATCAGGGGAAAACCAACACGTCTCGGCTTACAACAAAAAATAGGACTTGGGATTCTGGTCTCTGCTGCTTCCATGGCAGTACTGGCAATTATAGAGAGGGTGCGACGAGAAGCTGCAATCAGGGAAGGGATTTCAGATAATCCTGACGCGGCCATGCACATGTCTGCAATGTGGTTATTGCCATTTTATTTCTTACTTGGATTTTCTGAGGCTATGAATGGTGTTGGACAGAATGAGTTCTTCTACACTGAACTGCCGAAAAGCATGTCTAGTGTGGCCTCGAATCTTTTCAGTATTGGACTGTCTGCTGCAAGCCTGGTAGCCAGTTTTATAGTAAGTGTTGTTCGTGGGTTTATTAGTGGAGAAAATCAAGAGAGTTGGGTTTCAAGCAACATCAACAAGGGCCATTATGATTACTATTACTGGCTTCTTGCTACTTTGGGTTTTGCTACCTTCATTTATTATCTTGCTTGTAGCAAGGCTTATGGTCCTTGTAAGGGGGGGCAAGGGGGCATTGCTGGAGATGTTAGGGAAGGGTCGGCTGATGATGACGATGATGTTGACGATGATTATTCTAGTTTAAGTTAACGTTCAGGATCTTAGTGTTTTTGTGCTTACCCTGCACAGTTGGATATTAGCGAGACTATGTGAAGGAGCTACGTGCGTGGTGATTGCTTCATGTAGAGCTTGATAGACATTCTTTGAATTTTTCAATAAAGTGTAGTCTCATTTTTCACTTTTCAAGAAAAATCCTGCTAATAAGTGAGCTCCAAAGTGATATTGTTTTCCTTGCAAGCGAAAGTGAAACAATTATATGGGTGCCCGAGGCATACCATCAATATACATTTAATTCTTCGAGTAGCTGGACTTCATGAAAGTATATTTGATGTGAACCTTGTGATCACGCGGTCATACAACCCACAATCAAGAATGAGATCTGATCCCGTAAAGTCGAAATAGGTCTGATAGGAGTGTGACACAATGGAAACTTGCGTCAAGGCACCAGATCTATTGGAATGAGTAGAATGACATCATGAAGCTAGTTAATCTTCGATAAGTCAGATTCAGTTCATTCAAGAACTAAAGAATGCAAGAATAACTCTCACACATAAAACTGGAAAGTTCATAATTAATATTCATCAATGGCTACCAAAATTTAGCTAACATGAGTTTAAATAGTCTTTGAAAAACTAACCCTAATGGACCCCTTATGTGGACTTAAATAGGTCCACTCAAAACTGACCAAAAATCCTAAATTGGAAAGCCCATGACTTAATCTAAAGAAGTCTTGGATCATAGCTGAAAACAAAGTATTAATTAAGCCCAAACAAGCATTGGATTGTAGATAACAAAATTAAATAAAGCCTATAAGTCTTATTTATAGCCTTCCATCCAGCCCCTTAATCTTAGAAACAAAAGGAAAAGGTAGCCACCCATGTTGTTTCCAAGTTGTAGTAGGATTCATTTGTCTCCTATGTTGTCCTCATTTCATGACCCAAATAAGGTTGTATTGGACCCCTCCTAAACATGGATAAGATTTACTAGGGTCTCCTCTTGATATTCCAATGGTCCTTGCAATTCTGACTTGGTTGACACCTTCAAAACCACGAATCAAGCCCTTAAACATGTAATGGGTCCTTGTTGGTGTTTCTGGGCTGGTCTGCATCATCCCCTCTCTCCTCGAATGGATTCAACCTTGAATCAAAATCATTATGTTGTTGATGGATCGACAATCAACACACATCCTCCATGTTCCATCCTTCTTAGGCATGAGTAGCACGGGTACAGCACACGAGCTCATACTATCACCAATATATCCCATTTCTATTAGCTCATAAACTTGCATTTGATGCTCCGTAGTCTCCTCTAGATTGCTTATATAGACTGGTCGATTAGGAATTAAAGCTCTAGATAAGAAATCAATTTGATGTTTTATCCCCCACAATGGTGGTAATCCACTTAGAGTATGTTGGGGAACAAATTATCAAACTCCTGCAACAAAGAAATAGCAGCACCAGGCACCATATGATCAAGATCATAGTATTAAAGTAAGCCTCTTTGTACACAAGTAAAATCATTGGCTTATTTGTGAAATATACAGATCTGACCTCACCCTCTCTAGGATAAAAATTAGGCTATTTCTTTAGTTTTTCCACACAATTCTCATCACTCTTCTTGACTTTCTTCTCTCCTCTTGTCTTACCTCCACTCTCGGCCAGATTTGGGTGTTTTTGAGCGGTGGTCAAATGGTCTGATTTGTTTGGAGTGTTGGCCGAATATTTTTTCGTGTTTGCATGAGTGTCTAAATGGGTTGTAGAGGTTTGGGTTCTGGCCAAATCAGATGGTCTTCTCTCCCCTTGATCCTCACCTTGATTTTCTCTCCCCATTGCTTCATGCTCATGTTTTAGCTTTATTTGATCATTATACACCTGTTTTGGTGTAAGAGGTATAAGAGTGATGATTTTACCATATTTTACAATGGTATACCTATTTTCAACCCCCATCATGAATTGTTTTCCTATCATATTGCCATGGTCTCCCCAATAAGATGTGACTTGCTTGCATTGGTACCACGTCACACAAAACTTCATCAACATATTTCCCAATTGAGAATGGAACCACAACCTTGCTTTGTACATAACAGCGCGTATGGAACATGTTCTCCCTTTGTTGATTAGTTTCATCTTTCTTGACCTGAACCTGAAGTTTGTGCCTTATAACCAAGGACTCCGCAATCGGTAATGCTAACTCATCCACATCACTATCCCCCAATGGTGGCATGCCTTCACAATCAGATTTGTCACTTTCAGATTCCATATCACCATCACCTCTAAGCATCATGATTCTCTTGTTTGGACACTCTAAAGCACAATGTCCATGCCCTTGACACATGAAACATTTAACATCACGAGTACGTTTAGGTTGAGTTTCAGATTTACTTGTGGCACCAGTAGGGACATCAACTTTAGCCTTTGGTGATTTAGTTTTAGAAGGAACAACAGATCTCAGTCGGACAATAACCTCTCTCTTTAAATTCGTCTTCCAAGATGATGAAGAACCCGAATTAAACGTTGGTCAAACATGTCCCTTCCTAAGTTGTCTCTCCACCTTCGTAGCCATGTGAACCATGTCCTCTAGCTCCACATAGTGTTGTAGCTCTACCACATTGGCAATGTCTCAATTCAACCCATTAAGAAATCTAGCCATGGTGGCTTCTTTATCCTCAACAACATTGACCTGAATCATTGTTATCTTCATCTCTTTGTGATATTCATCTATTGTCTTATAGCCTTGATTCAAACCTTGGAGATTCATGTATAGGTCTCTATAATAGTGGTTTGGCACAAATTGTCTCCTCATTAAAACTTTCATCTCCCCCCAAGTTTGAATAAGTCGCTCCCCATTCCTCCTCCTACTAATTACAATCTGATCCCACCAATTCAAAGATCAAGGCATTAAATGTTGGTCAGAGAGGCCACTAATGGTGGCTTCGAAACACTTAGAGGGGATAAAACACACTATTTGATTTCAGCAACACAAATTTGCATAGCTTAAACAATCTGTCAAAGCTTTCTTTTTTCTCTAGTGTTTCTCTCTACTATCTCCCACTATAATTCACCTTAACTAAGTTTCCTATTTATACACTAAATGAAAGCTTGATAAAAAAAGACTTTTAATTGTTAAAGCAGCTGGCGCCTACAGTCGGTGGTCGGAGTCGGTGGTTGCCTTTCTTGAATTTTGCAAATTTGAGTTTACACCAACAAATTCCCCTTTTAACCCAATCGGGAGCTATCAATTCCACCCCTTTGTTCTTCACATGCTCCTGGATTAAGTGATGACATGTATCGATGTGTTTACTTCTTTCATGATACACTAGATTCTTTGCTAATGCAATCGCCGATCGATTATCAATATAAATCTCCATCGAATCTTCTTGAGCAAATCCCAAATGTTTTAGTATATTCCTTAACCATATTACGTGGCATAAAAGTGAGTTAGCAGCAACATACTCCGCTTCATAACTTGATAACATCACCATCAATTTCTTCTTGGATGACCATGTGAAAGATGTATCTCCCATATAAAATAAAAACTCTGTTGTACTTTTCCCGACATCCAAATCTCAATCCCAGTCACTACCTGAGTAGCCAATAAGTTTAAAGTTTTTACTTGATGTATAGAATATACCTTCACTTATTGTTCCTTGGATATAATAGAGAATTCTGTTAGCTGCACTCAAGTGCATCTAATCCGGTGTCTCCATATATCTGCTAAAATGTCCGACTCCATAGAGTATATCTGATCGTGTACATGTCAAGTATCTCAAGCTTCCCACTAAGCTTTTGAAGTAGGATCAACATTTCCTACTTTACTTTTCTTCAATTCCACTCCATTTTCAACTGGAGTTGATACTGGACTGCAGCTTTCCAAGAATATCTTTGGCGTAACTGCTTTGAGACACAAAAATCCCTTCTTCTTTCTGAGTAACTTCTAAGCCAATAAAATATTCCATCAGACCAATGTCTATCATCGCACACTCTTGTACAGTGTTTTTCTTGAAGTGTGTAAACATGGTAGGATTGTTGTTGGTGAATAGCAAGTCATCAACTAATAAGCAAGCAAATAGGGTGCTTTCATTGTCTTCTTTCTTCACATTTATAGCGTGTTCATATGGACATTTTTCAAATCCATTTTCTTGAAATACTTGTCCATTCTGGTATTCCAAGCACGTATAGCGTGCTTCAAATCATAGAGAGCTTTCTTTAACTTGTATACTTTGCCTTCATTATCTTCTTCAATCTAGCCAAGTGGTTGTTCAACATAAATCTCTGCTTCTAGAAAGCCATTCAGAAATGTTGACTTCACATCAAGTTGATAGATCTTCCATCACAAGTAATAAAGTGATGAGTGCAGTATCGTCCCACGATGATTTGCAAAAATTATCAATAAGTACCAAAATTATTAAATCCCTATCTATTTGATGATTCAATTATAAAGGTTTACAAAATTAAGAATAATTAAAACAAACAAGCAAAAAAATAAATGGTTTTGAAATCAAGTTTAACGGATCCTAGGACTTTTTATTTCACCGTAACTAATCTTATGTGAATTTCCTCAATTGAATTAATCCTCTCAAAATTTCTTTCTCATTATTGATAATCAGGTTTTACTAATTTAATCACTTATCTCTCTCGAGCATTAATGATTTATTTTAACATGAAAACTTCCTACCTCTAGGTGAAAATTCTAAAACTCATCAAAATACATTAAGAATGGTAAAACCTTGAACGATTACACAAGTACCATAGATATCTCTATCCTATAGATTTCTTATGGTATTTCAAACAATGGATGAAACAATTATCACTTCGCAGTCTCAAATTGAATCCCAAATCATGTAAACGGTGATCAAGCGTACACAAGCATTAAGCATAGAATGAAACACTCAACAAGTATTAGATTAATTCAATCAAAGAAATTGTTCACATATTCAAATCTAGGTTGCATAAAAAAATCCCATAATAAGAGACTACTCCGTAGAAAAATTTAAAAGAAACAAACTTGATACGATGAACATCACTCAAGAGTATTGGAAAATTGGAGAGTTGGACATCTTGAAGGGGTGGTTGTTCGTGACTTCTTTCTTTCCGATTTGCTTGCCTCCTCTCCTAAATGCTACCTCCTCTCTTTTGTAATGTGTTAAGGGTTTTCTTCTCTCAAAAAGACCCCCTTTAGTTGCTGCCTTACGACATAAATATATGCTGAGTTTTTCCTCCAAAGGAAAACGCGAATTCTTCTCCTTGCTGATATTGCGAGCTAATTCAGGGGTAGTAAATGTGTGATTTAAGACTTCTCTATTTCTAGGAATGTTGTTTAAAATCCAATTATCTTTCCATTGGACTTGATCTCGCAATTTGTAGGAATCTAGAACTATATATATGTACCAAAACCCGAGACAGTATCTAGGTTGCATGGACTCGTGGTCTGATTTGGACTCTGTATTTCGACTCGATTTTTGGACTTCAAAACAGCAAAACAGGGTTCTTCGCATTGTATAAGAGTTGTAGGCATGCGTATCCTTTCTTTTCATTAAGGTAAAGAACATTTGAAACGGAGTTGTATAACTCCCGTTATACCTCAGAAACCAATCAGTGCTCAGGTTTTTCTTGGCATACCAACACGTGTTTGAATTCTAAGATCATCCCATTGTTTGCTTCTTTATATGATCTCAATTTCCACATATTCCAGTAGTTCAATACCTGAAAATACATTGAATTTTCAAGAAGTGAATAATTCTAAAAGATACCTAAAACTCTAGATAATTTGTTAAAAATCCAACACAATTTTCTAAAATAGAGCAGCAATGACTTAAAATATGCATGCAGTTTATTCCCTTATCATAGACCCATTTCACACCAATTGTTTTCTTACTTTCTGGGAGATTGGTTAAATTCCAAGTATCATTCGAAAATACAACATTGTTTTGTTTCTTAATGGCATGTATCTCTTCATTGATTGTCGTGGTTAATTTCTCTTCTTTAATAGCCTCATCAAAGCTATTTGGATCACTATCTACAAAGAAACAATGTTGTATCGTCCATTACCTGAGTTGCATCATATAAATCTTCTAGATTTCTCATCCTTCTTAGTTCTTCTGATGAGGATGCTACTGGTGATATTGATGATGATCTTGGTGTTGGATTGTTTCTCTTGTTGAATACAGGAAAGTTGTGTACCGGAGACTGTGGCTCCTCTTCTGTTACTCTTGGATTGTCAGTAAATAGTGTTGGTAATTCTATTTCATCTTCAAGGATAAAATCTGTATTGATCCATTTGATTCCTTCCTGGTCCTTTTTCCATTCCTAGGCTTTACGTTCTTCAAAGATAACATCTCTGCTCATGATCCCATTCTTCTATCACCATATCCCATAAAGATACATTTCTCGCTTTTATCATCTAGTTTTGTTCTTCTTGCATCTAGGAACTTTGCATATGCCACACAACCAAATACTTGAAGATGAGTAACATTTGGTTTGTGACCACTCCATGCTTCTTCTAGAGTGACAACTTGCAGACTTCTGGTTGGTCAGCAATTCAATAGATATACTGCAGATGTTATGGGTTTAGCCTGGTATTGTATGGGCAACTTTTTGTCTTTGAGAAGACTTCTTGCCATATCATGAATAATTTTATTCTTTCTTTCTGCTATCGCATTCATCTGTGGTGTATAAGGTGGTGTTGTCCGATGTTTGAGGTCTTGCTGTGTACAAAACGCTTCTAAATCATTATATGTAAATTCTCCACCTTGATCAGATCTCATAGATTTGATGTTATACCCACTTTGCTTCTATATAATTGCTTTAAAAAGCAATTTTGCATTTTTTACTTCCTCTTCAAAAAGTATATTCATGTCTTTCTCCTATAATCATTAGTAAAAGTGAGAAAGTACCTCTTATGTTCAGTTGACAATGACTTTATCGGTCCACAGACATTTGTGTGCACTGATTGCAACGACTTCTTTGGTTTCCACCTGACCTCCTTGGCAAAACAAGCTCTGTAGTGTTTGCTGAGGACACAACTCTCACATACTTCTTCTGGGTGACCAATGTGAGGCATACCTTTGACCATCTGCTTACTTGCAAGCATCTTCAGGCTTGTAAAATTTAGATGTGAAAGACTTAGATGCCAGATCCATTCTTCACTATTGGTGATGGCACTCAAACATTTTGTTGTATCATGCTAGATGTTTAGTGGGAACATCCTATTCTTAGACATCTTGACAAAAGCGATCATTCTCCTATTGTTGTGTTTGACTGAAATATAACAATCCTTCATGAAGAGAGTATACCCTTTCTTCAGAAGCTGTCCTATACTCAACATGTTGTGTTTGATGACTGGAATATAGTACACGAGAGGAATGTAGCTATTATCGTCATTCTTCAACTTTATCGAGATGTTGCCTTTACCTTTAACTGGGGTTTATTCAAGAAGAAGACATTGAGACTAATTGGTATTGACTGTTGTCATAACCCATTTTTGGGTTATTATTAAAATTTACTCACACTAAAAAATAAAAATATTACTTTGGGAGGATTTGTATATTATTCATTGTTATTATTAGGGTAAAGAAATCCTAAAGGGGTGAATATCCTAAACATTAGACTGGTAGCAATTGGTATACGTGTCATCCCACTAACTACTAAACCCCTATATCGCCTTTACAAGGGTGATCATTGGGATAGCAAGAGACCCTCTTTAAAGACCAAGTAGTAAACTTAGCCTATGTCTCACATAAAAGAATTAGAATTTATCCTTAAGTTGTATGCTCCATAAAATCTTTTTGCATCAAAACAAGCCTAACCCCAAAAGCATCTTGACTTGCAAGACTTATGAACAAAATGACCACCACAACTAAATTTATTATCATGGAATATGGGAAAAACTCTAAATTGTCATAATTGACCAAAGGAGACTGCCTTAGAAGCGATGTTAAGAGGCTATCACCAATCAAGAACCTAAATTGTATTATGAATGTGGATAAGGACACATTTTTTTAAGAAATAGGGACATTTGGTAGAGATTGAGAGGTTGAAGTTAGAAGCCCAGTTGTGCGAGTTCTAGTTCATTTTTGGGATCTGGACAACCGATGTTTTTTTTGGAGCATAAACCTATGTCCCATTATGGAGGAATATGTGATGTTGACTGAATTTTCAAATCATCTATATAGGATTTATTTTCCTTTGAGATTTAATGAAATCATCCTCGAATTATCGAATCTGCTCAATATCTCCAACTTGGAAAAGTTTTTGGAGAAGAATGCTATCAGTCTGAAATGGATGATGCTAGAAATTGAACTGCAAATGAAGTCATGATCATATAATAAGAGATTAATTTCCTTGGGTATATTTGGCCTCGTGTTGTTCCCGAGCCAAATTGGTGTAATGTGCCTAGATCTCGCTACTGCTTATATAGAATTTGAGATTACACAAGTCAATCTGGTGGCTTCTATTTTAGCTAAAACCATAATGACACTAAGGCATTGTAGAAGGACCGGAAAAGGTGCAATGATGTGGTACACGCAGTTGTTGTATATCTAGATGGTTAGTCACATTGAAATGAAAAGGAATGTCTTCAATAATATTTGGTGGTTCAACAAAAGACCATTGAGGATAGTGGAACAAGAAGAAGAATAATAGGGAGATTCAAACAACCAAAGCTGGGTAGAAAACCTATAAGGTTTACCTAGTAGTTGTTTCAATTGGAGATCCCTGTAGATCAACAATGAATGTCCTGATGAGTTATGAGCAAAGATGTTGGGTGCCATTGGTAGGGGTTACAAGTTATGCTCCTGCCCTTGTGGACTATGGCATTTGCTAAGTTCTTTGGTTTTTTCAAAGATCCTGTTGCACAAGAAGTTTTGAAGATCACCAAACAAGATTAAAAGTATCTGGTTTTGGTTGAGATAGAAGGTTTGAGAAGGACAAGTGAAAGATATGCAAGATGGAGAGAATTAGTTGCTTCAACCATGCCTTTCATAGGATTCAAATCTCCATAAACTATAGAAGAGCCTATTGAAAGGAAAATTGTCAACAACTAAGAGGGGTTAAGAAGACAAGTGGAAAAACTTTAGACAGAGTTGAGCGAAAACAGAAAAGACAAGGAAATGTTGGAAGAAATGGTGTTGAAAGGGCATATGAGGAGAGCCTTTCTAGAAGAGTAATACAGTCTAGAGATGAGAGAATAACAAAGCTAAAAGAGCTAGAAAAGACGAGCTTGAATTGGATGCAAAGTTGTTGTGAACTTGAAGCATTGAAGATTAAATTTAAGGAGTACCAAGGAAGCACAAAGTATTACTAAAAGAAATTTACACAAGTTCACTTTGAGCTGATGGATAGAATTGGGAAGTATTAGCGTTTGAACAAGAAATATATGGAGTTGGAGATTCATTTGACGGGGTTTGCAGAGGCTGTTGAAGTAGAGTTAACAGTTAAGAAGAATGAGATAAAAGTTCCAAGGATAACGTTTGACAAGGAAAGTGAAAAGGTGAAGTATCTAGACAAGAAATTAACAGCAATGGAAAACCACAAGAATCAAATCGACGCCAGTAATACTGCTATGAGCAAAACCAATATAGTGCTCATAGAAAAGATGACCAAGATGGATGAACAAATAGTTGAAGCTGCTGCGCATGCTTGGATTGTTAGAATCAATGTGCAAAATGTAGGAGGTGACATCATTCCCTATCGCCGAAGTCTAGTTCAAACCTATTCCTTTTTGGAGAAAATTGAGAATCGCAGTTTTGACTTCCTATGTTTGGCCAAAGAGGTGGTGGAGGAAATAGATTAATATATTTAGTGTCATTCCTTCTGTTTACAGTAGGGAATTTATAGGCATACAATAAAACACCTTATCTTAATTACTAGCTTTTTTGTTAAAGTAAAATACAACAACTTGAGAAAAAACAACAAACAAATGGCTATAATATACAACTGTAATTTAACAATTTTTCATATCAAACAGGGTGCTCATTTTCTTTATTTTTGTACCTTTTTCTTTTTTTCTCTTTTCTTTCTATTTTTCTCGTTGACAATTTATTTGATTTTATCTCTCTAGATGTAGTCCTCATTTTGTTAATTGCTTTTTTATATACTTTTTCTTAGTTTGTTTTTTGTTTCAATTTTATCGTATGACATTTTGAAGGTATCCTAGAACCTAGGTTAATCAAATTTACCGGAGCTCACTCAAGTTACTAGAGTTTGAATTTGTTTATTTATGTTAGAAAAAATTGTTGCAAAGCGAAAATGATTTTAGTTATTCTAGATTGTGAGTTAGTTTATAAATTTACTAGGATTTACTTCGGTTATTATAGTTTAAATATCTTGACTTATTGTTAGAAAAAATTGATCATCTGGTAGTGTTGCACTAGTGCCGAAATAATCTAGTTACTTTTAGTTAAATGCATCGAAAGTTCTCATTCCTATTCGTCCATGCACTGGTGCTAGCTAAAGATCATGACGTAGATCGGATTAACGAGGATATATAATTCAATCCATCAACGTGGTCCTAATTCCAATGGGGCAACAGCTAAGTAAAGCATTGGAAAAATATATAATTTAATCGAGCAACTTGGTGCTGATTCGACCATATTCAGAATGCTTTTCCGGGATGCAGGTTACAGTGAAATAAAAAATTGCAAGTTGACATAATCTTACGTTTACTAAAGAATTATTATCCAGTGAGTGAGCTTCTATTTCTTTTTGATGGATAGAAGCAATCGTTAATTTATTAAAATTTGGATAAAAAAATATTGCAAGCCTGTGAGGAAACAGCTAATGAAAGCAAAACGTATTAAATGAAGGAAATAGATTCTTTTTGGAGAAAATTGAGAATCACAGTTTTGACTTCCTACCTTTCACCAAAGAGATGGTGGAGGAAATAGATTAATATTTTTGTATCTCCTCTATATTTCAAAGATATAATGAACTTATCAAGCATTAATAAAGAGGACATTGACTCATCTTTTATGTAAAATTTGTCTCTTGGTGAATATGATTCAAGCAAACAACTCGTAAAGCAATACTCCTAGCAAAGCAATACGGCAAGAAAACCTATGAGGTGGTGGCTATTAATCGTTCACGAGAAGGGTGTATTCATACGGATGCAACCATATTATTTGATAATTTCATCCATTTTTACCTAGTGTCTTGCATATATTTTGTGTATAAAATGATTTGATATTCTTTGTTTTATGTTTTGAAGGAATTTTTGGATGAAAGATGCAAAAAGGAGGTAATTGGAGATGATTGACAGATTCGACCTTCAGTCGGTGTTTTGTGCAAAGCAGAAGCTCTAGAGATCAAAATGAAGTGATTCCAGTGACATTTAAAATCTAACATCCATAAATTTATGGAAAGCTAAGTAAAAAGAAATAAAATAAGGAAGATCATGGAAATCGCAGCCTTCAAAGTCAAATCTTGCAATCTGCTGATATCAACCTTTGTCCATTCAAACTTCAATATCACAATCTATAGAAGTCTGATTGATGCAAACTCCATTTTCGTGGATTCAGTACTCAAAGACCTATAAATGTTCCAAATTTCAGCTCAAAACGATGTGATATGAAGGAGATATAAATTTTACAAGGGATAACTAAATTCTGTCAACTTAAGGAAGAACTATTTTGTAAAATAGATACTAGGGTTTCTAAGCATATATAAAAGAAGAGAGGAGCAAGGAAGTTTCGTCCAGCAGCAATGAAAACACAAATCTTCCTCCTCCAAACCCTAAATCATGTTTTCTTCCATCTTTTTATTTAGTTGTTCAATAAAAATGCAAGGCTAGACTCTTTTGCTTGGTTGCAAGGACACGAAAACCTTCAGATTTCAAGAACTATGAGATCTATTTTTATCTTAATTTTTCAGTTTATATGATAAATATGTTTATTCTCCTATGCTTATTTTCCTATGATTGTTTATTTAATTGCTAAGAGTTGACTCAAAGTTATTATTGTAGACAATCAATTGCTAAGTTTGATGTCAAACTTACCTCTCACTATTCTATTGCTTTATCGAAGTCACCTCATCTTTAAGATTCTTGTATGTACTAGACAACAACTAGAGTTTTTGGCCTATGGCTCGCAATTGGAAACTACATCAACATTTTGTGTCGTTGATTTGTTATTTTCAAACATCCTTTGAATCTGTAAAATTTGATTAGTAGCACAAAATATATCATCACACCTCTCGTGCATCACACCTCTCGTGTATCACACAAAAAATCAAGGTTTTTCACTCTAATAAGCTCACTACATCTTGTACCTCACAACATGCTTTCTTTTGGTTCTTTAGGAACTAAAATCAACAAATCAAAAAAAAATAGCCTTCATAGCGCACTCTAATTATAATCTTTAGACTCAAGAAGCAATAAAAACACTGAAAACAAAGCAAAACAAAACTATGATTATGATTTTGCAAGTAGCAATGCAAATTCGTACAAATTGTGATTTTCCGAGCTAAGTAAAACCTGGGAATATAAATAATTTAATCGAACCATTTGTCCTGATTCCAATGGGCCAACAGCTAAGTAAAACCTGCAAGGAAGGATTTTGATTCGACAATATTCAGAATGTTTTTCCGGGAAGCAGGTTACAGTGAAATAAAATATTGCAAGTTGACAAAATCTTACGTTTACTAAAGAATTATTATCCATTGAGTGAGCTTCTATTTCTTTTTGTTGGATAGAAGCAATCGTTAATTTATTAAAATTTGGATTAAAAATATTGCAAGCCTGTGAGGAAACATCTTATGAAAGCAAAATGTATTAAATGAAGGAAATAGATTCTTTTTGGAGAAAATTGAGGATCGCAGTTTTGACTTCCTACCTTTCGCCAAAGAGGTGGTGGAGGAAATAGGTTTCAAAAATGTAATGAACTTATCAAACATTAATGAAAAGGACATTGACCCATCTTTTTTGTAAAATTTATCTCTTGGTGAATATGATTCAAGCAAACAACTCGAAAAGTAGTACTCCTAGCAAAGCAATGCGGCAAGAAAACCTATGAGGTGGTGGCTATTAATCGTTCATGAGAAGGGTGTATGCATACCCAATATACAAAGCAATCTTATCACAATCATGCTTTATATCATGCATTTTCTTATACATTTGTGCACGCATCTGCCAGACTAAGAAACATAGGCCCCCCTTCTAGAATCCACAACACTCGACTAAGAATAGTTAGCATCTTTGTCAATAACCCTAAAAGAGTTATATGCCAAATTGCCAAGTATTGGAAAGATAGCTCCTCTACCACTACCACATATGCAACTACCTTTCCCTACCTGATACAACCCCGGGTTGACTTATGAATACCATGCTAGTAATGTGGGTCATAGCATTGAGACCTGTATAGCTTCTAAGAAGAGGGTATTGGAATTGATCAAAATTGGATGGGTTACTGTTGAGGATTCGCCTAATGTGAATTCGAATCCCCTTCCCAAACATGCTGCTGGTAGTAGTAGGGTGAATGGTGTGGAGGTTGGTAACAAAAGCAAGGCTCTAAAAGTCACAATGGGAAGACTATACGATATGTTGGTACAATATGGACACTTAGAGAAATTGACTAAACATGGCATGGTAAAAAATGACATTTTTCTCATTCCCTAAAAGAAAGGTCATCACATTGATGAATGTATCGAATTTCATCAAAAGGTTATAAGAATGCTTACTTTGGGAGAGTCGAGGATTAAGGCTATAGAGGACACTGAAGGGATAGAGGAGGTAGAGAATATTGAGAAGTGTAGGGTCCAATCAACATCTAATGGACTCTCAATGTTCGTATCGACTAAGTCCTCATATGCAAACAAAATAGACTATAGGACAATGTCTGGCAATTATGGTTACACCTCAAGTGTCGAAGCTCATTTGTCTTTGTTCTAAACTGATATAAGTGGACTAACCCGGAGTGGTTGTTGTTTCACGCCTGAGGAATTAGAAAAACAAAGAAAACCTAAGGCCAAAAAGGCAATTGACTTTGATAAAGAGTTTGAGGTAAATAAACTTGTGACCAAGGAAGAAACAAATAAGTTCCTTAAATTGATGAAGAATATTGATTACTGTGTAGTGGGTCAGTTGAAGAAGACAATGCCAAGATCTCTATCATGTCATTGATACTCAGCTTTGAGCTGCATCACAATGCTTTGCAAAATGTACTGAATGAGGCCTACATACCCCCAAGATATTGGTTATAAGACTATGGAGCATCTAGTAGGGAGGATTCATCCTTCTAATTACTTGTATTTCACCAAAGATGAACTTGATGTTGAAGGAACTGGACATAAAAGCCCTTGTATTTCATGATTCGATGCAAAGATTGTTTCATCGGTAAAGTTCTCATCGATAATGGCTCAGCCCTTAATGTGGTGCCAAGGCATATGCTGGATGAAATGCCAGTAGATCCCTCACACATGCAGCCAAGTGTGATAATAGCTAGAGGATACAATGGCTCCTCAAGGCAAGTGATAGGGTCTATCAATTAAAGGTGAACTAACCATGGATCCACAAGTCTTTCTAGTAACCCTTCAAGTTATGAACATCCACCCTTCCTATAGGATGTTGTTAGTAAGGCATGGATACATTCCACGAGAGTGGTCACCTCCTTGCTGAATCAATGTTTGAAGTATATTGTCAATGGTGTTACGGTCGAGGAGACTACATCGATGTTGAGAAATATGGCAGTTTCATTTATTGAATTTGAAGATTGCAGGGATGGAGACCTCCATGCATTTGAGGTCGTGAATACTGAGTGGGTGCTTAAGAACTCTATGGTAAGGAAACCAAAGATCTTAGAGACCACAAAAATTGCTGATAAAAGCTTTTTAAAGCACAAGATTCCTTTATGGTATGACATCAAAAAAGGGAAAGTTCAGTGGATTAATATAACAAAATTGAAAGCTACAGAACACAGGTATGACTTTGGATTTCAGCATAAGAAAGAGGATTACAGGCGAGCTGCTGGTGCAAGGGAGAAGAGAATGGTGAGGATTGAAGGAAGGAAGCTTGAAGAAGAAAAATTAGCCATAAAAAAAACAATAGGTATTGACATGATTTTCCACTAGCTAATTGCTTGATTTTTATTAAACTAAAAATGGTTTTATTTTGATAAAGAAAATAATGGAGAAAAAAAATCAACTATGATCCTTTTTTCTTTCAAAGTGTCTTTCTTTGTTTTATATTCCTTTTTAGATTTAATTTTTATTTTCATCACTTTCAATTTGATTTGTTTTTTTTTTATACATATAAAATATGTTGCTCATTTTCTTTCATTTTTTGGCGTTTTCTTGTTTTTTTTTTGTCAATTTTGTCCCTTGTCATTTTATTTGATTTTGTTTTCCGAGATTTAATCCTCATTTTATTGATTGCTTTTTTTTTTTGTTATTTTTTCTTTAAATTTTGTTCCCTAACATTTTAATTCATTTAATTTTTTATCGAATCTTGATTCTCATTCTTTTAAATGCTCTTTTTTCATCCGTTTTTCAATCTCTTATTATTTTATTTTAACCGCTATTGAACCTTGACCGTTATACTTTTATTTTTTTTCTTTTTGCCACGCTTTGGCGGCTTGAATTTAGACTGGTAACAATGCATTGTCTGCACATTTGTTTTAGATCATTGATACATCACTGAGATCATTGATACATCACTAATTTATCATTAGATCATTGATACATCACTAATTTATCATTAGATCATTGATACATCACTAATTTATTATTAGATCATTGGTACATCACTAATTTATCACTAATTATTATTAGATCATTGATACATCACTAATTTATTATTAGATCATTGATGACTACTCTCATTTCTTGACAGTTGGAAAAAAAAAAAGCCACCAGACACTAAGAATAAAACGCTAGCAGGATTTGTTTTTCAATTTTTTTTGCAGTACTTGTCTTAGAAATGTAAGAAAATTAGCAGCTAAAGATCATGAAGTTGATTGGAAATATAATTTAATCCATCAACGTGGTCCTGATTCCAATGGGGCAACAGCTAAGTAAAACCTGCAAGGAAGGATCCTGATTCGACAATATTCAGAATGTTTTCCGGGAAGCAGGTTAGAGTGAAATAAAAAATTGCAAGTTGACAAAATCTTACGTTTACTAAAGAATTATTATCCAGTGAGTGAGCTTCTATTTCTTTTTGCTGGATAGAAGCAATCGAGTCAGCAAAACCTAGAGGTCACTGAAGGCAACAAATCTGTGGGTGTATATAAGTATTCCTTGCGCACCAGATAATCTCTCACAACAAAGTGGATTGAAGAAGCAGTGAGACTCTAATTTCCCTCCATCGACAAATTAAGTGCACAATCAGATCCACAGGAGAGATGATCACAGAGCCACTCTTGAGCAACCCAAAGGGTGGCATAACAGCCTTGCTTTTCATCATAGCGAATGAGGCACTGGAGAGGCTAGCAAGTTTTGGGCTGTCAACAAATATGATAATGTATTTGACTAGAGAGTACGGTATGGATGCAGCTAGCGGTGCCCAAATACTCTTCCTTTATTCAGCTGCCGGGAATTTCATGCCAATTATTGGGGCTTTTCTTGCTGATACATATGTGGGTCGCTACCCGATGATCGGCTTCGGATGTATTACGAGCCTTCTGGTAAGATTAACTTTCTATGCATCACTCTTGTCTTTCTATTTTTCTCCGGCCACCTGTTGATTAATTTGTCACCAAGACAATCATGTCTCCGCCCAACTGATCATCTATGTATGGCTCAATGGTGATTCCATCTCTCACAAACAAAAGTGCTGAGGTCCTGAGTTCAGGTCACTGATCTCAAAAGAATGAAACAGAAGAAAATATAAAAAAAAGGGGTCAATTCTTGTGCTTTTTATATATATAGTACGCTTCACTTGGTAATTTCTAAAGGTTTAAAGCTAATATTTTTTTATGACAGAATCACGATTCTGTTTGTCAGTAGGTAGCAATAGACTTGACTCCCATTTAAGTGAAGACCGATTAGCGACTCCATTCCAACCGGTTCTCCTTGTAGCTGAGTTTTATTGGGGAAACATATTATTATATGAGTTTTATTCTCTAGAGTTACGAAAGTCAAATTATTAATTGACTACGAATTATTCTTTTAATGACAGAAGATTTTCATATAAAAGTAAATAAAAAACAAGTTAATAAGTTTCCTCGTGTACCCCCCCCATCCTGGCTTTTTATTATGTCAAAATATTAACTGAAATCAAATAAATGTGCAGGGAATGGTTCTATTGTGGTTGACAACAGTAATTCCTGAAGCAAGGGTGCCTTCTTGCGCCCAATTTAGTAGCGAATGCAATAACGAGGCGACGACACCACAGCTCTTGTTTCTATACTTTTGTCTAGGCCTTATGTCTATCGGAGCTGGTGGCATAAGATCATGTTCCCTGGCCTTTGGTGCTGATCAGTTGAGGAAGAGGGACAGCCTTAAATATGCTGGAATACTTGAGAGCTTCTTCAGTTGGTACTATGTTATATCCTCAGCTTCTGTGTTTATTTCCATGACTTGTTTAGTTTACATTCAAGATGCCTTGGGCTGGAAGGTGGGTTTCGGAGTTCCTGTGCTTCTCATGATCCTCTCAACTCTTTCGTTCTTCTTGGCTTCTCCCATTTATGTCAAGCCCAAGGCCAAGGCCAACTGGCTCGTCGGATTTGCTCGAGTTCTCGTGGCCTCCTTTAGAAAGAGAAGGATTGAATTATGTTCACAAAACCCGGACGAGCTGTATCATCATAGGAAGGGATCCGCACTTGTCGTGCCAAGTGAAAGAATAAGGTAATTAACCTGCCCTGCCTGTCAAGAAGTACTTCATTATTTTGATCAGTTTTACCGAATGAAGAGCACAGCTGTACAAGGATGATAGTTCCTAAAAGGTTTTTCTCTGTCTTACCCTGTCTCAGGTTTCTAAACAGAGCTTGTGTTATTACGAATCCTGAAGAAGACCTGCTGCCGGATGGGAGAGCTTCAGATCCATGGTGTCTTTGCACCATAGATCAAGTGGAAGAGCTAAAAGCCCTAATAAAGGTGATCCCAATATGGTCGACAGGAATGTTGGTGTCTGTAAACGTCTGTCAAAACTCTTTCCTATTACTCCAGGCATCCACTATGAACCGACATATCACTTCAAAATTTGAGATTCCTGCTGGATCATTCTATGCATTCCTGTTGCTCTCTTCGACAATATGGATTGCTCTCTACGATCGCGTAATCATCCCTCTAGCATCAAAAATCAGGGGAAAACCAACACGTCTCGGCTTACAACAAAAAATAGGACTTGGGATTCTGGTCTCTGCTGCTTCCATGGCAGTACTGGCAATTATAGAGAGGGTGCGACGAGAAGCTGCAATCAGGGAAGGGATTTCAGATAATCCTGACGCGGCCATGCACATG
The DNA here is from genome assembly GCA_027405865.1 of Salix purpurea. Taxonomy (NCBI): domain Eukaryota; kingdom Viridiplantae; phylum Streptophyta; class Magnoliopsida; order Malpighiales; family Salicaceae; genus Salix; species Salix purpurea. The sequence continues at coordinate 3,666,647 of JAOWLH010000023.1, forward strand.
TCTGCAATGTGGTTATTGCCATTTTATTTCTTACTTGGATTTTCTGAGGCTATGAATGGTGTTGGACAGAATGAGTTCTTCTACACTGAACTGCCGAAAAGCATGTCTAGTGTGGCCTCGAATCTTTTCAGTATTGGACTGTCTGCTGCAAGCCTGGTAGCCAGTTTTATAGTAAGTGTTGTTCGTGGGTTTATTAGTGGAGAAAATCAAGAGAGTTGGGTTTCAAGCAACATCAACAAGGGCCATTATGATTACTATTACTGGCTTCTTGCTACTTTGGGTTTTGCTACCTTCATTTATTATCTTGCTTGTAGCAAGGCTTATGGTCCTTGTAAGGGGGGGCAAGGGGGCATTGCTGGAGATGTTAGGGAAGGGTCGGCTGATGATGACGATGATGTTGACGATGATTATTCTAGTTTAAGTTAACGTTCAGGATCTTAGTGTTTTTGTGCTTACCCTGCACAGTTGGATATTAGCGAGACTATGTGAAGGAGCTACGTGCGTGGTGATTGCTTCATGTAGAGCTTGATAGACATTCTTTGAATTTTTCAATAAAGTGTAGTCTCATTTTTCACTTTTCAAGAAAAATCCTGCTAATAAGTGAGCTCCAAAGTGATATTGTTTTCCTTGCAAGCGAAAGTGAAACAATTATATGGGTGCCCGAGGCATACCATCAATATACATTTAATTCTTCGAGTAGCTGGACTTCATGAAAGTATATTTGATGTGAACCTTGTGATCACGCGGTCATGCAACCCACAATCAAGAATGAGATCTGATCCCATGAAGTCGAAATAGGTCTGATAGGAGTGTGACACAATGGAAACTTGCGTCAAGGCACCAGATCTATTGGAATGAGTAGAATGACGTCATGAAGCTAGTTAATCTTCGATAAGTCAGATTCAGTTCATTCAAGAACTAAAGAATGCAAGAATAACTCTCACACATAAAACTGGAAAGTTCATAATTAATATTCATCAATGGCGACCAAAATTTAGCTAACATGAGTTTAAATAGTCTTTGAAAAACTAACCCTAATGGACCCCTTATGTGGACTTAAATAGGTCCACTCAAAACTGACCAAAAATCCTAAATTGGAAAGCCCATGACTTAATCTAAAGAAGTCTTGGATCATAGCTGAAAACAAAGTATTAATTAAGCCCAAACAAGCATTGGATTGTAGATAATAAAATTAAATAAAGCCTATAAGTCTTATTTATAGCCTTCCATCCAGCCCCTTAATCTTAGAAACAAAAGGAAAAGGTAGCCACCCATGTTGTTTCCAAGTTGTAGTAGGATTCATTTGTCTCCTATGTTGTCCTCATTTCATGACCCAAATAAGGTTGTATTGGACCCCTCCTAAACATGGATAAGATTTACTAGGATCTCCTCTTGATATTCCAATGGTCCTTACAATTCTGACTTGGTTGACACCTTCAAAACCACGAATCAAGCCCTTAAACATGTAATGGGTCCTTGTTGGTGTTTCTGGGCTGGTCTGCATCATCTCCTCTCTCCTCGAATGGATTCAACCTTGAATCAAAATCATTATGTTGTTGATGGATCGACAATCAACACACATCCTCCATGTTCCATCCTTCTTAGGCATGAGTAGCACGGGTACAGCACACGAGCTCATACTATCACCAATATATCCCATTTCTATTAGCTCATAAACTTGCATTTGATGCTCCGTAGTCTCCTCTAGATTGCTTATATAGACTGGTCGATTAGGAATTAAAGCTCTAGATAAGAAATCAATTTGATGTTTTATCCCCCACAATGGTGGTAATCCGCTTAGAGTATGTTGGGGAACAAATCATCAAACTCCTGCAACAAAGAAATAGCAGCACCAGGCACCATATGATCAAGATCATAGTATTAAAGTAAGCCTCTTTGTACACAAGTAAAATCATTGGCTTATTTGTGAAATATACAGATCTGACCTCACCCTCTCTAGGATATAAATTAGGCTATTTCTTTAGTTTTTCCACACAATTCTCATCACTCTTCTTGACTTTCTTCTCTCCTCTTGTCTTACCTCCACTCTCGGCCAGATTTTGGTGTTTTTGAGCGGTGGTCAAATGGTCTGATTTGTTTGGAGTGTTGGCCGAATATTTTTTCGTGTTTGCATGAGTGTCTAAATGGGTTGTGGAGGTTTGGGTTCTGGCCAAATCAGATGGTCTTCTCTCCCCTTGATCCTCACCTTGATTTTCTCTCCCCATTGCTTCATGCTCATGTTTTAGCTTTATTTGATCATTATACACCTGTTTTGGTGTAAGAGGTATAAGAGTGATGATTTTACCATATTTTACAATGGTATACCTATTTTTAACCCCCATCATGAATTGTTTTCCTATCATATTGCCATGGTCTCCCCAATAAGATGTGACTTGCTTGCATTGGTACCACGTCACACAAAACTTCATCAACATATTTCCCAATTGAGAATGGAACCACAACCTTGCTTTGTACATAACAGCGCGTATGGAACATGTTCTCCCTTTGTTGATTAGTTTTATCTTTCTTGACCTGAACCTGAAGTTTGTGCCTTATAACCAAGGACTCCGCAATCGGTAATGCTAACTCATCCACATCACTATCCTCCAATGGTGGCATGCCTTCACAATCAGATTTGTCACTTTCAGATTCCATATCACCATCACCTCTAATCATCATGATTCTCTTGTTTGGACACTCTAAAGCACAATGTCCATGCCCTTGACACCTGAAACATTTAACATCACGAGTACGTTTAGGTTGAGTTTCAGATTTACTTGTGGCACCAGTAGGGACATCAACTTTAGCCTTTGGTGATTTAGTTTTAGAAGGAACAACGGATCTCAGTCGGACAATAACCTCTCTCTTTAAATTCGTCTTCCAAGATGATGAAGAACCCGAATTAAACGTTGGTCAAACATGTCCCTTCCTAAGTTGTCTCTCCACCTTCGTAGCCATGTGAACCATGTCCTCTAGCTCCATATAGTGTTGTAGCTCTACCACATTGGCAATGTCTCAATTCAACCCATTAAGAAATCTAGCCATGGTGGCTTCTTTATCCTCAACAACATTGACCTGAATCATTGTTATCTTCATCTCTTTGTGATATTCATCTATTGTCTTATAGCCTTGATTCAAACCTTGGAGATTCATGTATAGGTCTCTATAATAGTGGTTTGGCACAAATTGTCTCCTCATTAAAACTTTCATCTCCCCCCAAGTTTGAATAAGTCGCTCCCCATTCCTCCTCCTACTAATTACAATCTGATCCCACCAATTCAATGCATACTCCGTAAACTAAATCATCACCAATTTCACCTTTTTTTGTTCAGAATAACTATGACAATCAAAAATCCAATCTACCTTTTTCTCCCACTCCAAGTAAGCCTCGGGATCATTTTTACCTTGGAAGTTAGGAATTTTCAGTTTAATGGTGTCCTCATCCATATCTTCATAATTCCCCATGCCATGTAAATTCACATTCCTCCTAGCACTGTTCGATCCAGACTTGATTCCTTATCCAACATATGCAAAATCATAGTCATCTTCACCCACATCTGCGTTTTCATCAGCATACTCTTCAAAATCAGATTTGTTATTCTGTACAGCCATAAGGACCATATTTCCTCAGCGATCAGCCCCACTATTCTGTTGCTTTATCGAATTCACCTCATCTTTAAGATTCTTGTATGTACTAGACAACAACTAGAGTTTTTGGCCTATGGCTCGCAATTGGAAACTACATCAACCTTTTGTGTTGTTGATTTGTTATTTTTAGACATCCTTTGAATCTGCAAAATTTTTGTTAGTAGCACAAAATATATCATCACACCTCTCGTGTATCATACAAAAAATCAAGGTTTTTTACTCTAATAAGCTCACTACATCTTGTACCTCACAACTTGCTTTCTTTTGGTTCTTTAGGAACTAAAATCAACAAATCAAAAAAAAATAGCCTTCGTAGCACACTCTAATTATAATCTTTAGACTCAAGAAGCAATAAAAATACTGAAAACAAAGCAAAACAAAACTATGATTATGATTTTGTAAGTAACAATGCAAATTCGTACAAATTGTGGACGATACAGAGACACGAATAAATTAGAAGAAAATAGTAGATAAAACAATTATTTGACTCCTAAATAACCCAAATATAATAGAAACAAAGAATTGGACAAGACTAAGCAGTAAGTATCACTTTTTGAGACCTAATCACAATCTAACCTCTTACATAATTTTTAGGTAGCAGAATTTAAACCCAGTCCAAACGACATCAAAATAACGTCAAATTCAATATTTAGTATTACAATACAAAACAAACATCAAAACTCAATTTATAAGTCGTTCTCTTACTCCTAGGTACCCAACCTCTTGTGTGATCAGTTTGCAGCAGAATTGAACCTCTAATTGAAACCTTTAGTATACAATATGAAAATAAGCCCAAATTTAATATATGGTGTGATCGCAATGCCAACAACCAGAAGTTTAAGTTTCAATTGCTTTCTAAGGTAGTGTTTCTATGAAAAAAAATGAACCTTGAAATAAAACCTCAAGTTAACAATATCATAATAACCCCAATTTAACATACGATGCAATCTAACCCCCAGTAGATGGAATATGAATTTTCAATTGATACTGATATGGTTTTCCTATGTTTCACCAGAGTTTTGTACTCTACAAAAAAATTGAATGATCCTTCAAATTTCAATTAATCCCTTTTTTATTTTTGTTTTTTTAATATACTGATATGTGGAGACAATAAAATAGATGAAATATAAGCTTCTTTTTTTTTGCTTAGATCACGTAGATAGGAAGAATAAGGATATGGACGCAAACACTATAAAACTTTAAGGAACAAAAAAAAACAAAAATAACATAATGATATGAACTTGTTTCGGAGACTACCTCTGATACGAATCTCGTGATCACGTGGTCATGCAACTCACAATCAATAATGAGATCTAATCCCAGAAAGCCGAAATAGGTCTGATAGGAGTGTGACATGATAGAAACCCACCCCAAGGCACCAGCACTATTGGAATGAGTAGAATGACGCCTCGAAGTCAGTTAATCTTTGATAAGTCAGATTCAGTTCGTTCAAGAACTAAAGAATGCAAGAATCATTCTCACACATAAAACTGAAAAATTCAGAAGTAATATTCTTCAATGGTTGTCAAAATTCAGCTTACATGAGTTTAAATTGTTCTTGAAAAACTAACCCTAATAGACCCCTTCTATGGACTTAAATGAGGTCCACTCAAAATTGACCCAAAACACTCAACTGGAAAACCCATGACTTAATCCAAACAACCCTTGGATCCTATCTAAAAAAAAAGTATTAATTAAGCCCAAACAAGTCTTGGGTTGTAGCTAACAAAATTAAATAAAACGTATAATATTAAATCCATGTTCTGCCATTTGAAGAGTAGCAAAATATTATAGAGCTGATTCAAGGCTTATTTATAGCCTTTCATCCAGCCCCTTAATCCTAGAAACAAAAGGAAAAGGGAGTCACCCATGTTGTTTCCAAGTTGTAGGACGATTCTTTTGTCTCCTTTGTTGTCTTCACTTCATGGTATCAAACCCCTCCTACACATGGATAAGATGTACTAAGGTCTTCTCTTGATACTCCAATGGTCCTTACAACTCTGACTTGGTTGAAACCTTCAAAACCATGAATCAAGCCCCTTAACATATAATGGGTCCTTGTTGGTGTTTTTGGACTGGTTTGCATCATTATTATTACATAATATACAATTACACTGGGTGGGGTCGAGTTTAACCTAAAATATTTGGGTGGGACCCAACTAGCCCATGAAGTAAAATAAAAAAGGGGTCGGTCATTGTATGCAAAGTTGTATGCAATGACCACCCTTGAGATTGTGATTTTGGGTGACAAAATAGATGGGTTACCTTGACTTTTCAAAGATGAGTGGTGGATAAAATTGTTGGTGGTGTTGTAGGAAATAATGTGGATGGTTAAAGGAGTTGATGACATCGACAAAGGTGGTGCATAAAAGGGGTCAAAATGGCTTTGAAATTGGAGGGGGAAATCTAGGTTTTAAATGGTTTTTTTCCATAGTTGGCTTCATATTTCTTCCCCTCGGGCCATGGATTTCACCTCTATTTATACTTGGTGGAAGAGAGTAACATTGTCTTTACTGGGGTAAAATGTTAGTCATTGATTGAATACAAAAGCATCCCAACTGTTGGCCCAAAGTATGTATCTAGGGGTGTTAGACTTGACAGCTTAAGGTTGCCTAAATTGTCACATTTGGGGCTAATCTAAGGTGTCTATGGTGTCAATTAACAGCAACTAACCAATTTCATAATGTAAGCAAATGTCAGGTGATCATTTTGATATATGACTTGTCAAATTTGGTGAAGTATAGAGGCCTCAAATGCACCTACAAAGTAGGCCTCTAAGCTAGCTTTTGGATGGATAAGAAAGAAGATGATGAATAGTAACAAGATGACATGTCGTTTTGTTACCTAAATGGATTTTAGTCAAAGTTCAGTTTGGTCCTTGAATGTTTAATTGCTTTTCTTTCAACAGATGCAGTTTTTATCTAAAGGGAAGGGATAGGCAATTGAAGCATTGATTATCATTTTTTAGTTGTGTTTTGTTGTTTCCACAAGTGGCGTTGATCCTTAACGATGACAGAGAAAGAGAGGAAATAGAAATATCCCTCTTGGTTTTGTGTTCATCAGCGACGGTGCGTGAATCCACGCGTTTAGATTGTTCTACCTTATAAAATAGCTAGGAAAAGAATTACGGAGGAGATGTTGTCTTTTCAAACTAGAAAATTCTAACATCACAATGTAACAACAATGATATTGCTGCAAATAGTACTTTACTTGTTGATGTTTCATTTTTTAATGCTAAAGAAAAAATCAAGAAAGCTCTTAAAATTTAGCATCTTATAATGATTATAAATATCTTCCAAATAAAGACATGGAGGAATTTGTTATTTTTTTTATAATTACTCTAAAGATATTATGAAAGATTATCTTGAAGTTTATTTGGATAGAAAGGCTAAAATATTAAAAAGTCAAACAGCATGATGATGTCAAGTTTGAAGTAAAAGAATGTTTGATGGAACTACAATTGGACTTCATAGGAATGGAAACTATAACATGAAATTATTATTTTTAGCATGGACTCAAAGTAAATCAAATTTTAAAGTTCTTATAGCAAAAACATATTATATCATAAATATGTTGGATACAATGCTATTTTCAAAGCATTTGTTCCATTGGAATAGAAGAGTTCAATTCCTGACAAATAACTTGAGGTTGAATATTTAGAAATAGAGTGAATTGATGTGGGGAAACTTGTTTCATATTCTTGGCATAATAATATTTATTGCATTATTTAATTAATTAAGATTTTTAGGTTTTGAAGAGTTTAAGAAGAGTCTAAAATACGATCTGGGAAATAAAGCATAAGTTTTATTCTAACTATTGGATCAAGCTAAATTTTGATAAAAGATTCTTTAGGTGTAGTTTTTATTAGTTTATAATCTCATGATGATCGATGATCTGGAACACCTTAAATAAAGCTCAAATTCAACTATGCATAATTGTCTTTATTTACCTTGTTGTATTTGGATTTTTTTTTCCATTTAGATTATAACTTTTAATCTATTTAGTATTTTACAAGTTAAAAATAATAAATTTAGACGGATTCTATTTGTTAGGTAATTTTTAATTAGGAATCCTTTTATATGAAGAATTTTAGTTCTATTAGGAATGCTTTCCTATAAATGATTAATTCTAAAACTAGTATAAACATATTTTTCTAGTTTTATTTTATGAAGATTCATGCTATTATTTAAATTTTATAAAATATCAAAGAGCTTTCTCTAAATTTCTCTATATCCTAGGTATGTAACCTTAAGTCTTGAGAACCTTAACTTTTATCCATGCTATATGCCAAATTATTTTCATGTTTAGTTTAAAAGTAGAATAATTGTTATGCTACAATAGAAAGAACCAAATGATTAGTGACTTAGAAGGAACCAAATGATTAGTGACTTATCTGACATCTAGGTCAAACACCTTTTCTTAATCAACTTCTAATTATTGTTTATATTTTTTTATCACAAGACAAGTTTTGATCTTCTCCATAGATCCTTTCTCATTCATCTTTAAGTTGCAAATCTATTTGACACTAATTGCTTTCTATCCTCTAAAAAGGTTTGTTAACTCTAATTTCTAGTTCCTCTCAATTTATTAAATCTTTTTATAATGTCATTCCACCATTTTATTTCTTTGGCATTGTTAAATATAATAGGATCATTGTTTACAAATAGAGAATAGTGAGCAATTGCATCTCTATCAAACAAGTCATCTTAACTGCATAATTCATCATCCATGTTGATTTTTTTTCACATAATTGTTTAGCATTGAAATTTATAAAGGTTTCTGAGTTTAAAACGAGATATGAAATTGTGATTTAGTGATCGTTTTGACCATCTCCCTCTCTCTCTCTACTAAAGATTATAAACAAAACAAAAATTTGTTACCCTAACTTATCAATGTTTTTTGTCTCAAGTTTTTTTGTCTCATCAAATACCACGTCCCTACTAATAACCTTGTATGTAATTGGGTTTTATAACTTATAAGCTTTATAAGAATCACTTACATCAAGCAATATGCATTTCATATCATCATTATTGATCCTATTGAGCAAAGACTGAGAAACCAAAAATTTTGAAATAATTGATAGCAGGTTTGTGTCCATTCTAAGTCTCTTTAGTTGTAATATTTTTTACAACAAATATTGGGCTTCTATTGAGTATATGTACACTCCACTTGAATACTTTAGGCCTTAAAGTCTTTGGTAATCTACCACTAGTCAACATGTTTAGTACCCTATTCATAATGATATGATTCCTTTTTTTTAAATACATATTTTATTATGAATGTTAGTTGCTTCTGAATACCATGCTTGTTGAACCACATTTCATTCTCTATAAGAACCTTAAACTTTTTGTATACTTAGAGCCTCTAAATTCTCATACACTTCTTTCCCTAGGATACTAGATGAATGGTGATAAGCAAATATATTGCACATATTTTCAGTCATTCTTGCTTTATTTTAGAGAGTTTTGTGTGATTCTTATCAAGTTGTCTAGAGTTTTAAGTATCTATAAGAATTATTTACTTCGTGGGGATTCAATATATGTTTCAAGCATTTAAATAACTATTCAAGTATGCTGATTTTCGAATCATACGAGGGGGGAAATTATGGATTGAGCTTCGTGGGGATTCAAGTTGTCTAGAGCTATTGTTACTGGATTGAATATAAGGAGTTGGCCGAGCTTAAGGTAAATTTGTTAGACACAGCAATGAAAATTAAAACGATTCCTTCTTCTGATTCTAATTTAGTACTATATATATAGGGCCCATGAGATCCTTACAACCTTAATTGTAAGCCACTACTAGGCTGCAGAAAATGCTCCAATTCTCATCCTTGTTAAACTCAAATTGTAGTCTCTTGTTTATTTAAAATAATAAAACTCCCTGTAGCGATTAAAACAGGGGACCGGTTCCCGTTGTGGATGGATGGAAATATCATATGATGGCTTATTTAATACTTGTAGGGAGATAATAATAATAATAATAATAATAATAATAATAATAATAATAATAATATGGTGGAGCTAAATAATTTGATGCAACGAACAAAGGATGACAGCTTTTAATTTGCTTGGACTTTTTCATTTTCCATCTATGAAAAAAAAATTATCAGCTCCTGCATAAAGCAACTGCAATTTCGAAAAGGAAGGAAAAAAAAAAAGTCTCAAAGGGACGTTGCATGATGACAGAGAGCTTGTGATATGCACAGTAAATCTCGAGTTCGAGTCAAGACATTAATCACTAGATCTACAAAATATATTTTAATGAGAAAAGATTTCTCACATCCAACAAAAAAAAAAGTGCGGATATCACAACAAGGCTAGCCATACACCCAAACCCAGTCATCAGATACGGGCCCACATAATTTTCAGCAAGACAAGATCGAAGAATTGGTGTCAAATTTGTGGCAGATGACAAAGGGAACAATATGTGTGCAACATCAATCCTACACTCTTATCCATATTAGTATTAATAAATAAGAAAAAATGGTAAAAATTTCACATGCATCCCGACTCTTCAAATACAGACGATGTTTCTTCAAATCTTTATTCTTTAATTACTATGATTATAATTCTTCACGAGAAATAAATATATATCGAAAGAAGAAAATGTTATCTCTGCCAAGAGGAGGCCCCTAGAAAGAAAATTTTCTATCAATTCTTGGAAGAATTATTTTTGCAAATAAGATATATTTAAACAAAATAAATTAAGATATAATATTAATATGATTAAAACAAAATCAATATATTACCTATTATTTCTCTCAAGTCCACCAGACGATTCTGCCTTCAATCACACAATTGGATCGAATGACAGATGGGTCGAAGCATTGTCTCTATATTTCTCCTTTAATTGACTATTCTATGTTTCATTAAAACAAAAACAAAATAAGAAAAAATTAAGTGAAACAATAACCTACATGGTGCGAATAAATTATTTTTTATTAAATGAAAAATAAGATTATGACATTTGAAAAACAAAATTTAAGTTCATACTAACCTTAAACCTTGTAAGCCAAGCATCGATCTACGGTCTCCATTCGAGAGTTTTGGATGACAACGATGAATACAGGGAAATAATATCTTGGAACATTTCTTTTATTTACTTGACAGTTGGAAATCATTTCTTATTCAGAAAATAAATAACTTACCTTTTACAAATTAAAAGACCCAATTTGGTAAGCTTTGTATCAACCAATTAATTTAAAATATAATCAATTTTCTTTTTTATTTTTAAAATAAAAATAATCTTTTTTGCTAATTTTAATAAAAAAATTGAAGTAATAATTAAGGAAATAATAATTAAAAATTAGAAGAAAAAATTGATGAATTTTATTTTTATAACCCTTAATCTTCTTATTAGAATTGGAAACAATAAAAACTATCAAATATCCCTCCCTCTTTCAGTGTCCAGAATGACAAAAACTTGGTTTGACAATGGACGGAGTGCCAACACGATCGTGCAAACTAAACCCCAAACATGCATCAATTCAGATCTGAATTAAAACAAGCTTAAGAAACTCACGAGTTGGATCCGTGGGGCGGGAGACCGTTGCCATCATGCAGGTTTTTTCTATGGGATGGATCCGATAGCTTGGCAAGTCCTCCTCTGTAAAAGCCTCAGCCTCCTCGCTGCCCTTTGCAAGGGATGGCTAATACCGTAACGATTCGTCAGCTTTTGTATTGATTAAGATGGGGCTTTTTCTTCAAATGTTGATGGTTTCCTTGCGATGATGGCGGCCTCTTGGATGCTTGGAGGAAGAGCGAATCGCTCCCCTGCAGCTTCAAGACTATCCCAATGAAATAATCAGATAGCTGGTCGACGAATCGGGGACTGGGAGATTTTCGATCGAATTGAAACAATATAAGAATAACAATGAGTTCCAAGATCTGGAGGCTGGACGACCCTTGGCATCTTCAAGGAGGGAGCTGATCAACGGCAAACAAGATGCCACGCAAGCGGTTGCTTCATCTATGCTGCCGTTCCCAAGAGCAAACCTTTCTTCTCGACCCAACCAGCTATTAACTGCAAGAAAACGATTCTCTCCTCTTTCCAGCATCCAGGAGGCCGCCGTCTTGAAGGAGACCATTATTGCTAGAACCCTAAAACCATAAGAAAAAGATTCTTCGTAATAAATACAAAAGCTGATGAATTATTACAATATTAGTATTCACTATCCCTGGCGAAGGACAGCGAGGTGATTGAGGCGTTTTATAGAGAAGGACTTGCCACGTTATGGGACCCATCCCGTAGAAAAAAACTGCATGATGGCAACGGTCTCCCATCCCGCGGACCCGTCTCGTGACTTTCTGTGGCTAGTTTTAATTCACATCTGAATTGATACATGTAATGATTATTTTGTAATTATCAAATAAAATAAGTTAATTTGTTATTGGGAAATATAAATTTTTAATAGGGTTTATTTATAATTAAAGAAAATATATGTATATTTTAACATTTAAAAAACATATTAAAATAATTTAAATACTTTTAAAACTAGAATCAAGGTTATTTTCATCTTTTAACATTTTAAAAGCAAAATGAAATTACTACATTTCTCTTCAAAGAAAAAATTATAAAATCACATCTAAGAGCTTTTCATATTTTTCATCTAGTTTTTTTAGTTATAATCGTTTCAATTAGGAGAAATTTAGTACTTTAACAAATATAAATATAATTTAAAAACTTTGTTATTTTTTTATTCTTTTCGTGATTTTTTTTAATATCATCTATTAGTATTTTATTTCATTTAATTTTTATCCCACATTTTATCCTCATTTTTTATTGCTATTTAAAAAAAATCATGATTAGAAATTTTGCTTTATGATTTGTTTTGTATTTTTCTTCTATGAAATTTTCCTGATCTCATAATTCGGGTCACGGGTTTAGAAAAGTAGTTCAATCTAATTTTATTAAATATATCCTTCATTTAATTTTCTCTTTATTTAATTCTCTAAGTTAGGGGTTTTTTTATCTTTTTTTTAAAAAACAAATTTCATTTTGTTTGTCATTGTTTGATTTACTAGTAACTAAGTTTTGATTGTTTTTATTTTTACTTTTTATGAGGTTTGTCGCAGGGTTGGCATGATGGTGTGGGGGGTTTAAGGGCTGGTCACTTAGTTATTTGGTTATTACTACTAGACTACATACGTCCAGAGAGCTAACTAAATAATTTCCAAGATTGAAAACATTTTTTTATAAGAAACGGGGCATATAGAGCTACATCCATGGTTGTCAAAATCGCGATTTTGACACGATACGGAAGGGGCTTCAGAAATTCGGATCATAAAATTCTACCTTAATTTTTCCGTACAAAAATCGTAAAATCACAGTTAAAATCATGTAGATAGAAAAATCGTAAAATCATAAGTAAAATATTTCTGAATATAATACAATATAATTATGGCCATAAAACTTCATTAGTTAAGGTTCATATATAATTCAAAATAACTTAAAAATATATAACAAAACAATTATGTCCATAGAATTTCAGTATGTAAAAACTAACAAATTTAAAATAAATATTTTGCGGATGTTCTATATAAATTAAAATCAGTCTCATGACCGTCATTTTTCTCTTTAGTTTTAAATACATTCATCAAAAGCATTATTATTGAAAGGATTATCAGTACTAATATTCATACCAACACCGATATCACTAGTACTAGCTCCAAATCCAACAAATTATTTTGATATCAGAACATGAAAATGATTTAAAAACATCAAAAAATTTTAATTTAAAGAAAAAATAAAAAAAAATTAAGTATAAATTTTAAAGTTAATATTACTGATTTTCAAGAGTGATTCCATATATATATATATATATATATATATATATATATACATATATATATATATAATTTGTCCACCGAAAATGCTGGACAAATTGATTTGTCCGATGTGAGACGGTGCAATTTGTCCCATATTGGACAAATAGCATTGTCCCACATTGTTTTTTCAGTTTAAATAATCTTCACTCTTCAGCCGAGGCAAGCAAGGTTCAAATTTTTCCTTACTCAATTTATCCTACATCGGATAAATAATTGAGAAGGCAAAAAAAATTGTGTATAAATATAAGAGGCGAATGAATTGGCTTTAAAATTTTGAAGCAACAAGATCATAAAATCGGACCGATACGGTCTGATTTTATGATTTTGACGGATTATGATCGAGTTTGACCGAGTTGGATCAAAATCGATTTTTCTACCCGAGTTGACAAGGTTTGATGAGTTCGCTCATAAAATCGGACGATTTTACAAATCAACTCGCGATTTTGACAACCATGGCCACCCCTATTATTGCATGAAAACTGCTTAGTTTCGCATGATCATTTGTGATGATGGTTGCCTGCATTTTGTTGCCTTGATTACTACATAACGTCTTGTACCTAATTTATCATCCTTGATTGCAAGGTTTTCAATTCAGTTTTGGTTGGTGTTTTGTTTTTTTAATTGATATTTTATTTTTTTAATTGGACTGGAATATTTCGTTTTTGAAGTGTTTGGCGCTCCGTTTCGGGTTATGTTGTTTATGCATATATATATATTCAAAAAAAAGTTCAAATCCAAAAAAATATTATTTAGAATTGTGCAATTTAAATTTAAAATATAAGTACAAAATGAGAGTTGAACTAATATAATTCGACCGACTTGATGAGTTCAAAGATAACATGAAAATTTGATAAAAATATAGTTTAATAAAAAAAATCAAATTGATATCTTAAAAATATATTGAATCAACTCGGGTCAACCTACGTTAACATTTCAAATGTGTGACTTCTGTTATAAGACCATGATTTCCTTAAATAAAGCAAATCAAATGAAGATATAAAGTTCAATTCGTAATAAACTCATTGTTGAATAATGAAATTGAGAAAAAATTGACAATAAAACGATTTCTCTGAACAAAATTATGAGCATGTATAATATTATGAGAATGTTATCATCAATCTCATAAGGTCATTACATTCTTTTATCGCTCTAAAATTTTAATATGATATATTTAAATATATCAAGAGACTCCTCGTAAATTTTATCTCAATCTAATGGTCATATTAAGAGATATGATTGAAATTGTAAAATTATTCACTATTAAAAAAATACTATTTGACTAGAACAGAACGAGCGAAATAGGACTAGAATGTTCCGGCTGAAATTTGGGCAGAATTTCCAAAACAAACCAAAATTTTAAGCGAGGTAAAAACTGTGTTGTTTTATCTCATTTTCTTAACTGATACAAATATTTTGGTCATTTCAAGCGAAACAGAATGAGATCAACAACACTACTTGATTGCCCTTCAGCAACTAGATGAGAGTCATGTCACTGTAGATACAAAGAAGAGCAGTGCGAAAGTTGGGTGCGATGTAGACTCTTCTGTAGTTGCATATTTGAAGTGTCTTGTCCATCCAAGTTGAAAATATCGTCTGAATTAATTAATATTTAAAATAAGTCACATAATCTCTCTAGTGGGTTAATCATTGATATTTAAAATATGAACTTTCTAAAAAGTCCACTATTTTATTAGGATATTTATCCATTTTTTCTCATAAATTAAAAGAAGATTGGTTGATTATTTTTTCTGCAATATTGGCCAAATTATAAGGGATTTAATTAACTTGATATTAAAATCTCAAGGCAAATGCAAAAAACCAAAAATAAAAATCTTATCTTTAATCAAAACATGAATTTATATTTGGTCATATGCAACACACAACAACATTTTTTTCTTTTTATGTATATACTTTTAATAAAGACAAAACTACCAAAATAAATTTAAGGGATTGTTTATCAAACACACCCTTAAATCCAAAAATTCAACATAAGTTAAAGTTCAAACAAACAGAACCTTGATCTCGAGTCAACTTGACTTGTTGACTTAGTTGATTGACCCAAATGAGTTGACCCAACAAGGGTAAACTCAAAAGACAACAGGAGAAATAAACCATCAGCTACACATATTAAACTTCATAAAAATAAAAAAAAACTCAAAAGAAATCAAGTCAAAATGAATCAAACACTAAAAAAATAAAGACTAGTTTTCAGACAAAGAAGGACATGGACATGTGTGGTCTTGGATCATAAGTAAATGGCTTTATAGTAAATTCTGTTATATTTTTTAGGTGTTTTAAGGTTAAAACAAGTTAAAAATGAGGTTTTTGATATTTTAAAAATAAAAAACTTTTATATTCTTACAATTTTTAAATTATAGTTAATTTATTAGAATGACAATTAAAACATACACATTTATGCCATAGTTTTCAACAACAATAAAGTTTTATGGTAACATTAACAATTATTTTATTAATAATTACATACTAACCTAATACGCAGAAGATTTCTTAGAATTTGATCATTATAATTCAATGAAAATAAAATAATATACGAAGTTAACCAGGCTCAAAATTGTGAGAAGCCAGTAATAGCGATCATAACGCCCTTTGTTTGATGTTGCTTGAAACCCAACTCTCCTGAGCTTCTGCTGCCGTGAAATCTCGAACAGCGCTAACTATAAAACTGGATACCAAGCTTGCGGCAGATAATCCTAACCCTTGAAGCGTAGAGGCTACAAATTTTTTTTTTAGATATAATATTAATATGATTAAAACAAATTCAATATTTCTTGAATTAGACTTGTTATGTTATCTATTTTCCATAAATATTTATGTTATCATTCTTATTCGCTTTGAAGGATGCAAAATATTACAATGAAAACTAAATAAAAGAAGAAAATATAAATATGCCCTGGTTTGACATGGTTCGCTCGTGAGAGATGAACCTAGTCTATTTATCCAGGGGTGTTACTTATTGATAACCTCTAGGTAACCGCTAAGTAACCGCTCCTCTCTATATATAAATATGGACTTCTCTCTCATGATAAATGATAAGTTTTTCATATAATTAGAAGATAGTTTTTTTATTCAATTCTCTTCATTAAGCTTGCTAAGATCTATAAAGACATTCGTGCCGTAAAACATTGTTTTGATTCTAATAATCAAAATTGTCCTAAAGTAATTGATCCGGGAATAAAAAAAAAAAAAACAGAATCTAACAAGTAATTTATTTTTATCGATTGTACACTTTTAAACTAAGCATTGATCTCCAATCTCCATTGGAGAGTTTTGGATAACAACGATGAATTCATTCAAGGGAATAATATCTTGGAACATATTTTTTTATTTACTTACAGTTGGAAATCATTTCTTATTCAGCAAATAAATAACTTACCTTTTAAAATTAAAAGACCCAATTTGGTAAACATTGTATCAACCAATTAATTTAAAATATAATCAATTTTCTATTTTTCAAATAAAAATAATTTTTTTTCACGAGTTTAGAAGATTAGCTTAATTTAACTTTAGTTTTTTTAATAAAAATATATCCTTTATTTGATATTTCTCTTAATTTTATACTCTAAGTTAGGGTTTTTGTATTCTTTTAAAAAAAAAAAATCAAATTTCGTTTTGTTCTTCAATGTTTGATTTACTAGTAACTAAGCCTTGATTTATTTTTTACTTTTTATGAGGTTTGTAGCGGTGTTAGCATGGTGATGTTAGGGGTTTTGAGACTAGTTATTTGATTATTGTTACAAGAATACCATATGTTCTGGTATTTCTAAAATGTTCAAAGGGTAAGAGATTGATTATGATTATGAAAGGTGTTAACACCTTAACACATCACATACTTGAGATAAGTTGTTTTATTGGTTTAGTGTAGTTTGGGTATATGGATGGTTTCCTAATGAATGTTTTGGTCTCCCTATCCATATCAATTTTTAGTTATTGGGTTGGGTCTGGTCCATTCATGAGGGAAGAGTCTGATCTAGGTATTTAGAGAAGTTAGTAACGAATGTAATCACTTCCTCTACTTGTATAAATAGAGGCATAACCGATATAAAAAAAGTATTTTTTTCATAATTGAAATAACACAGTTCTCTCTCACTTCTTCCATCTTGATTCTCTGTATTAACTTAACGAGATTTATAAAGATGTTCGTACTAGTAATTGAAGTGGCAGTGAAATGATAGATCTAAGAATAAGAAAATTCATCCCCACAAGTATTCAATTCTACACTTTATCATAAGAAGTTTAATTAAGAAGAAAATATATCTCTGGTTTGATCTTATGATAAGATGTTGACGGGCTCTCCTCCTCCAGGATTTAGCTATTGCATGCTATGATTAAGAGTTCTTGAGCTGTAACCAGAATCAGTCATCTGTCAGGCCCTTCTTCTTCCCTGAAAGGACCATAAGACTGGCTACAAACAAGATAATATACGAGGTTAACCAGGCTCAAAATTGTGAGAAGCCAGTAATAGTTAATCATAAACCCAGCTCTCCTGAGCTTCTTCTGCTGCTGCAAATGAATTATTTTTTATTAAATGAAAAATAAGATTGTGGTATTTGAAAATCAAAATTACAAAGATAGTCAAAATTACCTAATTGCAGCGTGATTCTCCCACACCTTTCTTGCAACATCCTTCCAATCAAATTTTCCCTTACAGTAAAAAATTAGAGAAGGAAAATTTCAGTGTCTCACTAAACTAAACAAACTACCATAATAAAAACAAAATTTAAATTCATACTAACCTTAACCATTGTAAACCAAGCATTGATCTAACGTCTCCATTCGAGAGTTTTGGATGACAACGATGAATTCATCCAAAACTCATTTCTTTTATTTACTTACAGTTGGAAATCCTTTCTTATTCAGCAAATAAATAACTTACCTTTTAAAACTTAAAAGACCCAATTTGGTAAACATTGTATCAACCAATCAATTCAGATCTGAATTAAAACAAGCTTAAGAAACTCACGAGATGGATCCGTGGGATGGGAGACCGTTGCCATCATGCAGTTTATTTCTATGGGATGGATCCGATAGCTTGGCAAGTCCTCCTCTGTAAAAGCCTCAACCTCCTCGGTGCCCTTTGCAAGGGATGGCTAATACCGTAACGATTCGTCAGCTTTTGTATTGATTAAGATGGGGCTTTTTCTTCAAATGTTGATGGTTTCCTTGCAATGATGGCGGCCTCTTGGATGCTTGGAGGAAGAGCGAATCGCTCCCCTGCAGCTTGAAGACTATCCCAATGAAACAATCAGATAGCTGGTCAGCTGGTCGACGAATCGGGGACTGGGAGATTTTCGATCGAATTGAATCGAATTGAATAATAAGAATGAGCTTCCAAGATCTGGAGGCTGGACGACCCTTGGCATCTTCAAGGAGGGAGCTGATCAACGGCAAACAAGATGCCACGCAAGCGGTTGCTTCATCCATACAACCGTTCCCAAGAGCAAACCTTTCTTCTCGACCCAACCAGCTATTAACTGCAAGAAAACGATTCTCTCCTCTTTCCAGCATCCAGGAGGCCGCCGTCTTGAAGGAGACCATTATTACTGAAACCCTAAAACCATAAGAAAAAAACTCTTCGTAATAAATACAAAAGCTGATGAATTATTACAATATTAGTATTCACTCTCCCTTGCGAAGGACAGCGAGGTGATTGAGGCGTTTTATAGTGAAGGACTTGCCACGTTATGGGACCCATCCCGTAGAAAAAAACTACATGATGGCAACGGTCTTCCATCCAGCGGACCCATCTCGTGATTATCTGAGGCTTGTTTTAATTCACATCTGAATTGATACATTTAATATTTATCTTTGAAAACTTAATAATCAGTGAATATAATGATTATTTTGTTATTATCAAATAAAATTAGTTAATTTATTATTGGGGCAATATAATTTTTTAATAGGGTTTATTTATTATTATCATACTAATTAGAGACAAATATATTTTTTAACATTTTAAAAACATATTAAAAAATTTAAATACTTTTAAAACTAGAATCAAGGTTATTTTCATCTTTTAACATTTTAAAAGAAAAATAAAATTACTACATTTCTCATCAAAGAAAAAATTATATAATGACATCCAAGAGCTTTTCTTTTCTTTTTTTTCATCTAGTTTTTTTAGTTATAATCATTTTGAATTAGGAGAAATTCGGTACTTTAACAAATATAAATATAATTAAAAAAATATTTTTTTATTCTTTTCATTAAAATTATCGATGATATTAATTTTTATTATCATCTTTCAATATTTTATTTCATTTAATTTTTATACTAGATTTTATCCTTATTTTTTATTACTATTTTTAAAAAACAAATTGATGATTACAAATTTTGCTTCATGATTTGTTTTGTATTTTTCTTTTATGGATTTTTCCTGATCTCATGATTCGGGTTACAAGTTTTGAAGATTAGCTCAATTTAACTTAGTCTTTCTTTTAAATTATATCCTTTAATTGATTTTTTTCCCCTAATTTAAGCCTTTAAGTTAGGGCTTTTATCCTTTTTTGAAGAAAAAAAACTTTTTCTTCTTCAATGTTTAATTTACTAGAAACTAAGCATTGATTATTTTTTTTACTTTTATGAGGTATGTCGCAGGGATGGCGCAATGGTGTCGAGGGTTTTGAGGAGTCATCCCCATGTTATTTTGTTATTGTTGTTATAAAACTTGAATGTTCTAGTCTTTCTCAAATGTTTGAAGAGTAAGGGGTTGTTTGTGGTTAGAGAAGATGTTAGTACTCTTAATGCACCTACTTGAGATTAGTTGTTTTATGGGTTTAGTGTGGTTTGGATATTTGGATGGTTTACTAACAAGTGTTTTGGTTTAGAATTTATTCATATGAATAAATTCGACCTTTTAAATTTATTATATGCTTGTGTAGCAAAATAAATTCTTATATGGATAAATCAATTCAGATATTCTACCAGAGTTTACATGTTATGGATAAAGGATATTATGATAAAATACATTCAATTAAATTTGATGAGTATTAGGATATCTATGATAATTTTTCAGATAAATTATTAATGTTTTAAATACCAACTTTCTCATAGGTCTAGTATTCATATTAGGATATTTATCGTTAATTCTCATTAATTAAAGGAATACTAATTAAAATATTCACAATTAAAATTAATGAATATTTAAAATAAGTCTAATACTTTTTATGCGTTAATCGTTGATATTTTAAATATGAACCCAAAAGACAAAGTTATTTTTTTATTAAAACATGATTTTATATTTGGTCATATGCAACACATAAAAACATTTTTTTTGTTATTTTAAAAATCTTAATAAATATAAAATTGTCAAAATAAAGTTAAGAGAGTGTTTGTCAAATACACACGTAAGTCTAAAAACTCAACATAAATTAAGGGTCAACAAACAAACCGTTGATCTCGAGTCAACTCGATTTGTTGACTTAGTTGATTGACCCAAATGAGTTGACCCAACAAGGGTAAACTCAAAAGACAATAAGAGAAATAAACCGTCAGTTACACATATTAAACTTCAAAAATACAAAAACTAAAAAGAAATCAACTGAAAACGAATCAAACACTAAAAAAATAAATACTAGTTTTCAAACAATAAGGACATGGACATGTGTAGTCTTGGATCATAAGTAAATGGCTTTATAGTGAATTGTGTTATATTTTTTAGGTTAAAACAAGTTAAAAATGAAGTTTTTGATATTTTAAAAATAAGA
The DNA here is from genome assembly GCA_027405865.1 of Salix purpurea. NCBI lineage: Eukaryota > Viridiplantae > Streptophyta > Magnoliopsida > Malpighiales > Salicaceae > Salix > Salix purpurea. The sequence continues at coordinate 3,687,846 of JAOWLH010000023.1, forward strand.
CCCTAACTTTTTCTTAAGTAGCCCTTAACTTTTATATTCTTACTATTTTTTAATTTCAGTTAATTTATTAGAATGACAATTAAAACATACACATTTATGCCATAGTTTTCAACAACAATAAAGTTTTATGGTAACATTAACAATTATTTTATTAATAATTACATACAAACCTAATATGCAAAAGATTTCTTAGAATTTGATCATTAATATTCAATGAAAATAAAATAATAAATGAAGTTAACCAGGCTTAAATTTGTGAGAAGCCAGTAATAGCAATCGTAACGCCCTTTTGTTTGATGTTGCTTGAAACCTAACTCTCCTGAGCTTCTGCTGCCGTGAAATCTCGAACAGCGCTAACTATAAAGTGGGTGTTTGGGGCGGCGGTTCAACATGTGGTTGCGTTGAACCGCAACCTCAATCGCAAGCATTACCATACAGGTAGGGTTTTTTCTGTAGGTCCCACCTAAATACCTGCGATTGCACTACTCGATCATGTATCGAGAATATGATCATCAACAGAGAGACTAAACCAGAGGCAGCTACAGAATTTGCAGTAGTTGCAACCTTCCGAGGCTCATACCGGCCACCACACAACATCATTTCCGACACCGCCACCATAGGAAGAACCACCTCGGCTTCCTCTACCCGTCGGTACTAGTCGTTGATCCTCTCTTTATAATCGGTCATGTTACTGTTCACGTGAACGAAAGGTGCAATGCACCGTTTTGTGCCTGTGTAATATTAATTGTCGAATTTGCATCACAATTGACGGTAACTGAGTTTTATTTTTGTGGACTTTTAATAAACTAATTTTTTTTCCTTTTGCATCTTTAATTACTAAGCCAACAAGGTTTTTTTTTTCTTATTCAATTTAACTAATTAGTCTATTAAAAGAATTATCTGAGACATCAAAATAAGGTTTTAATTTAAATCAATTTTAATATTAATTCAATTAAATCCATTTAATCCATTTAATTTAAAAATCAATTTGTTATCTAGCTGATTTGGCTAAACTTGAGTTTATTTTTTTATATTCTTATATAACATTTTTTTTACTATATTTAATAATATATTTGACATCAATATGAAAAGCATGGTAACCAAACATTCAAAACTGTTTTTCATCAAACCTCAAACTCAATCATAGTTTTAACCAAAACACTTTAATTTCAGTTACAAACCGCAGTTAAAAATATTTTTCATGAAACTAATTTTTTTTAACCTCAACCACAACAGCTGTGTGAAACAAGCCCAAAACTAGATACCACAAGCTTGCGGCAAATAATCCTAACCCTTGAAGCGTAGAGGCTACAATTTTTTTTAAGATATAATATTAATATGATTAAAACAAATTCAATATTTCTTGAAATAGACTTGTTATGTTATCTATTTTCCATAAATATTTATGTTATCATTCTTATTCGCTTTGAAGGATGCAAAATATTACAATGAAAACTAAATAAAAGAAGAAAAGATACAATTAATATTGTCACGCCATTCATCAACATCAATAGTTTTACTCATGGAAATATTCATCAGTATTTATTTTACCGATGTTCTCACAAAAAAAAAATCGTCGGTCAGTAAAACCCTTACCAATAATTGCTATTTTGTTTGTAATTTCATCGGTAATGAATATACTAATGGCTTTATTGAAGGACAAAGAACACCAAAAAGAGATTTTCCTTCACAGTTTTGTCAGTAAATCCATCACTATATTAAACGTATGACTGATAAAGTTTGCATCGGTAATATCATTAGTAACATTTTGTTGATAATTTGTTAATGTGCCTGTTTGGAAGTGCGATTGCGGTAACTTTTCAAAGTGCTTTTCGTGTTAAAATATATGAAAATGATGTTTTTTTTTAAAAAAAAAATCATTTTTAACATCAGTACATTAAAATGATCTGAAAACACCAAACCGCCGGTTTTTAAAATGAAAAAAAAATCAAATTTTTCCCAAACACCAGTTGCAACGCACTCCCAAACGAGGTTTTAGTAGCATTTGCAGTAATTATTTTCCAGCTCTATGGAAAATACCGACATAAATTTTTGTCTTGAATTCAATCACAAATATTTTTTGAGTTATGTTAAATTTTGTACATTCAAAATTAAAATACAGCAAATCTATAACAAAAATAGCATTGAAGGAGGAGCACACGAATCACCCCAATATAATTGCATCATCAACATTCGACACAATTTGACTGTCTAAGGATGAAATCCAATTGTCTCCTGATAAAATGTGGTCATCTCTTCACGCACTTTCTCAACTATGGTCATATGAAACTTCAAAGTTTACTTTAACAAAATTACAACCTAATTGCAGCTTGATTCTTCCACACCTTTCTTGCAATATCCTTCCAATCAAACATTCCCTTACAGTAAAAAATTAGAGAAGGAAAATTTCAGTGATCTCACTAAACTAAACAAATTACCATAATATAAACAAAATTTAAGTTCATACTAACCTTAAATCTTGTTGTTGTTGTTGTTGTTGGTTATTGGGTTTGACCTGGTTCGCACCATGAGGGATGAACCTAGACTATTTATCTAGAGGTGTGGTTTGACGTGGTTCGTCCACGAGAGATGAACCTAGTCTATTTATCTAGGGGTGTTACTTACGGGTATCCACTAAGTAACTTCTCCTCTCTATATATAAATATGGACTTCCCTCTCATGGTAAATGATAAGTTTTTTCATATAATTAGAAGATAGTTCTTTCACTCAATTCTCTACATTAAGCTTGATAAGATCTGTAAGGATCTTCGTGCCCGTGAAACATTGCTTTGGTTCTAGTAATCAAAGTTGTACTGAAATAATTGATTCAGGAGTAAGAAAAACAGAATCTAACAAGTAAATTTTTCTTATCGATTGTACACTTTTAAACTAAGCATTGATCTACGATCTCTATTCGAGAGTTTTGGATGACCACGATGAATTCATACCGGGAAATAATATCTTGGAACTTCTTTTTTTATTTACTTACAGTTGGAAATCACTTCTTATTCAGCAAATAAATAACTTACCTTTTAAAATTAAAAGACCCAATATGGTAAACATTGTATCAACCAATTAATTTAAAATATAATCAATTTTCTATTTTTCAAATAAAAATATTTTTTTTTCTGATTTTAATAAATTTTTTGAAGTAATAATTACGGAAATAATAATTAAAAATTAGAAAAAATATTGATGAATTTTATTTTCTTAACTCTTAATCTTCTTATTAGAATTGGAAACAATAAAAACTAACAAATATCCCTCCCTCTCTTTCAACGTCCAGAATGACAAAAACTTGGTTTGACAATGGACGGAGTACCAACACGATCGTGCAAACTAAACCTAAACATGCATCAATTCAGATCTGAATAAAAACAAGCTTAAGAAACTCACGAGATGGATCCGTGGGATGGGAGACCGTTGCCATCATGCAGTTTTTTTCTATGGGATGGATCCGATAGCTTGGCAAGTCCTCCTCTGTAAAAGCCTCAGCCTCCTCGGTGTCCTTTGCAAGGGATGGCTAATACCGTAACGATTCGTCAGCTTTTGTATTGATTAAGATGGGGCTTTTTCTTCAAATGTTGATGGTTTCCTTGCAATGATGGCGGCCTCTTGGATGCTTGGAGGAAGAGAGAATCGCTCGCCTGCAGCTTCAAGACTATCCCAATGAAATAATCAGATAGCTGGTCGACGAATCGGGGACTGGGAGATTTTCGATCGAATTGAATCGAATTGAATAATAAGAATGAGCTTCCAGGATCTGGAGGCTGGACGACCCTTGGCATCTTCAAGGAGGGAGCTGATCAACGGCAAACAAGATGCCACGCAAGCGGTTGCTTCATCTATTCTGCCGTTCCCAAGAGCAAACCTTTCTTCTCGACCCAACCAGCTATTAACTGCAAGAAAACGATTCTCTCCTCTTTCCAGCATCCAGGAGGCCGCCGTCTTGAAGGAGACCATTATTACTGAAACCCTAAAACCATAAGAAAAAAACTCTTCGTAATAAATACAAAAGCTGATGAATTATTACATTATTAGTATATGCGAAGGACAGCGAGTTGATTGAGGCGTTTTATAGAGAAGGACTTGCCACGTTATGGGACCCATCCCGTAGAAAAAAACTGCATGATGGCAACGGTCTTCCATCCCGCGGACCCGTCTCGTGACTTTCTGAGGCTAGTCTTAATTCACATCTGAATTGATATATTTAATGATTATTTTGTTATTATCAAATAAAATAAGTTAATTTGTTATTGGGAAATATAAATTTTTAATAGGGTTTATTTATAATTAAATATATATATATATATATTAACATTTAAAAAACATATTAAAATAATTTAAATACTTTTAAAACTAGCATCAAGGTTATTTTCATCTTTTAACATTTTAAAAGCAAAATGAAATTACTACATTTCTCTTCAAAGAAAAAATTATAAAATGACATCCAAGAGCTTTTCATATTTTTCATCTAGCTTTTGTAGTTATAATCATTTCAATTAGGAAAAATTTAGTACTTTAACAAATATAAATATAATTTAAAAACTTTGTTATTTTTTTTATTCTTTTCGTGATTTTTTTTAATATCATCTATTAGTATTTTATTTCATTTAATTCTTATCCCACATTTTATCCTCATTTTTTTCTTTTTATTTTAAAAGAAAAAACAAATTGATGATTAGAAATTTTGCTTTATGATTTGTTTTGTATTTTTCTTTTATGGAATTTTCCTAATCTCACAATTCGGGTCACGGGTTTAGAAGAGTACCTCAATCTAAATTTAATTTCTTTTTAAATATATCCTTCATTTAATTTTCTCTTTATTTAATTCTCTAAGTTAGGGTTTTTTTTTATCTTTAAAAAAAAAACAAATTTGATTTTGTTTGTCAATGTTTGATTTACTAGTAACTAAGTTTTGATTGTTTTTATTTTTACTTTTTATGAGGTTTGTCGCTGGGTTGGCATCATAGTTGTCCGTTTCGCTTCGGTTAGTGCTTCGTTTTTTTTTATTGGTACTGAATATCTCGGTTTTGGAGCATTTTGGTGCGTTGTTTCGGGGTTGTACTGTTCATATATAATTAATTAATTATAAAAAAAATTAAAAAGACAATTAATTAAATATAATTTTAATTTTTATATAATTAAAGTTGATGCAATAATTTTATTTTTTATTATATATATATATATATATATATAAATTCAAAAAAAAAAGTTCAAATCCAAAATAAATTATTTAGAATTGTGCAATTTAAATTTATAATATAAGTATAAAATGAGAGTTGAACTAATATAATTTGACCGACTTGATGAGTTGAAGATAACATGAAAAATTGATAAAAATATACTTTAATTAAGAAAATCAAGTTGATATCTTAAAAATATATTGAATCAACTCGGGTCAACCTACGTTAACATTTCAAATGTATGACCTTCGTTATAAGACCATGATAACCTTAAATAAAGCAAATCAAATGAAGATATAAAGTTCAATTCGTAATAAACTCATTGTTGAATAATGAAATTGAGAAAAAATTGACAATAAAACGATTTCTCTTAAATTTATTATGAGAATGTTATCATCAATCTCACAAGGTCATTATATTCTTTGATCACTCTAAAATTTTAGCATAATATATTTAAATATGTCAAGAGACTCCTTATAAAATTTATCTCAATCTAACGGTCATATTAAGAGATATGATTGACATTGTAAAATTATTCACTATTAAAAAAAATACTATTTGACCAGAACAGAACGGGCGAAACAGGTTCAGAATGTTCCAATTGAAATTTGGGCAGAATTTCCAAAACAAACCAAAATTTTAAGCGAGGTAAGAACTGTATTGTTTTATCTTATTTTCTTAACTGATACAAACATTTTGGTCATTTCAAGCGAAGCAGAATGAGATCAACAACACTACTTGATTGCCCTTCAGCAACTGGATGAGAGTCATGGCACTGTAGATACAAAGAAGAGCAGTGCAGAAGTTGGGTGCGATGTAGACTCCTCTGTAGTTGCATATTTGAAGTCCCTTGTCCATCCAAGATGAAAATATTGTCCGAATTAATTAATATTTAAAATAAGTCACATAATCTCTCTAGTGGGTTAATCATTGATAGTTTAAACATGAACCTTCTAAAATGTCCACTATTTTATTAGGATATTTATCCTTTTTTTCTCATAAATTAAAAGAAGATTGGTTGATTATTTTTTTCTGAAATATTGGCCAAATTATAAGGGATTTAATTAACTTGATATTAAAATCTCAAGGCAAATGCAAAAAACCAAAAATAAAAATCTTATCTTTAATCAAAACATGAATTTATATTTGGTCGTATGCAATACACAATAACATTTTTTTCTTTTTATGTATATACTTTTAATAAAGACAAAACAACCAAAATAAATTTAAGGGAGTGTTTATCAAACACACCCTTAAATCCAAAAACTCAATATAAATTAAAGTTCAAACAAACAAAACCTTGATCTCGAGTCAACTCGACCTGTTGACGTAGTTGATTGACCCAAACGAGTTGACTCGACAAGGTTAAACTTGAAAACCAACTAGAGAAGCAAACCAACAACAAAACATATTAAACTTCATAAAAATACAAAAACTCCAAAGAAATCAAGTCAAAACAAATCAAACACACACACAAAAAAAGAGAGCAGTGATCTTGAACTCAAAATGTTGAAAGTTAATTCAAACTAGTTTTCAATCAAAGAGACACATGGGCATAAATGGTCTAATAAAGTTCATCATCCAGATCATAAGTTATTAAAAAAATCTTTAAGAGCCAAGGAAAATTGTACCATCGGCATAACTAAGTGTGTGGATTTCATTGAAACATACCTATGCATGATTAATTAGAAGCTATGGAAAACATATGTAAATAATTTATGATAGATGCATAGCAAGGGATTAAATTGAATTATCAATCATAATTGTTTTGCCTTCAATGGAGAATTGCATGATATATCTTCTTAGCTAATAAACTGACATTATAACAAGTATTATGAGGAAAACGATTCTCTTGAAGTTTTTATATTTCTTTGGAAAATGATGACCATCTACGACAATTACTTAAACCAACAAACATGCAAATTCAAGGAAAATGGATTATTCTAATAATAACATCAACATAGCTATTCTTGGAGAGTAGTTGCAAGATTTCAGCCAGCGTTTATTGAATAATGGCTTAAAAATGCAAGTTATGAACAAATTGATGACCCAAAAAATTCTTGAATCTGTTTGGTATTGTGTTTAAAAAGTGTTTTTATATCATTTTCATGTGCTGATGTCAAAAATAATTCTTAAAAAAAAAATATTATTTTGATGCATTTCTAAATAGAAAAACACTTTCAAAAGCAATCTCAACCGCACTAAAAAAAAAGAGGGGGAAAGAATTATCAAAGATAGCAAAAGGAATCACTAACATGATTCCCACTTCTCATGCAATTTCTTGAGCCAAATAAACAAAAGCTTTTGTTGAAGAAAAGGAGTGGAAGGTAAAGAGAAATTGTTGGGTTATTGAGAAAAAAAGAAAGGGATATTTTTTAAAAAATATTTTTTATATGAATTTACTGTAGAAAAAATAATCAATTTAAAACTTATGAATTGCATTAGAGAAAAAGAAGCCATAATCAATGTTAAGGTGGGCAATGAAATCGCCTTAAAACATTTTTTCCCCCATCAATCCCATAATTCAACAAGTATACTACTTAATGGAAAAAATTAAAAAAAAAAATTTACTTTTTCACTAAAAAGAAACACGAATAATTATAAAATATGAAAAAAAAAAGATTTTAGAAAAAATGTCTTCTTTTTCCTGATTTTCATAAACTAAGAAAAGATATATACCTTGAAAGATAAGAAGAGTTTCTCTTTTCTAAATTTGACCTTGGAAAAGAAGAAGAATTTTTATTTTTTTCAATATGAAACAGTTTTATGGTTGGATAGTGATATATTGTCAACCAAAAGTTATTTTTTATTTATATATTCACAATTTATTTTATATATTTTAATATTCCGTGTTGGTCGTTGTTCTTTGGTCTATCTCGGTATCAATTTTTGGTTATTGGGTGAAGCCTGGTTCACCCATAAAGGATGAACCTGGTGTAAGTATTTAAAGTAGTTACTAAAAAAAACAATTGTTTCATCTACTTATATAAATAGGAACATAACTAATAAAAAACATTTATTATTGAAATAACATAGCTCTCTATCTCTTCTTCCATCTTGATTTTTTGCATTAACTTAACAAGATTTACAAAGATATTCATCCTGTGAAATATTATTTTAATTTTAATAATTAAAGGGACATTGAAGTGATTACTTTAGGAACAGGAAAACGAACTCTCTTCTTCTTCTTCTTCTTCTTCTTCCCTGGAAGGACCATGAGACTTGCTACAAACAAGATAATATATGAAGCTAACCAGGCTCGAACAAATTACCTTTTAAAAATTAGAGAATGAAAATTTCGGTGATCTCACTAAACTAAACAAATTACCATAATAAAAACAAAATTTAAATTCATACTAACCTTAAACCTTGTAAACCAAGCATTGAACTACGGTCTCCATTCGAGAGTTTTCGATGACAACCATGAATTCATACATACAGGGAAATAATATATGCATCAATTCAGATCTGAATTAAAACAAGCTTAAGAAACTCACGAGATGGATCCGTGGGACGGGAGACCGTTGCCATCATGCAGTTTTTTTCTATGGGATGGATCCGATAGCTTGGCAAGTCCTCCTCTGTAAAAGCCTCAACCTCCTCGCTGCCCTTTGCAAGGGATGGCTAATACCGTAACGATTCGTCAGCTTCTGTATTGATTAAGATGCGGCTTTTTCTTCAAATGTTGATGGTTTACTTGCGATGATGGCGGCCTCTTGGATGCTTGGAGGAAGAGCGAATCGCTCCCCTGCAGCTTCAAGACTATCCCAATGAAATAATCAGATAGCTGGTCGACGAATCGGGGACTGGGAGATTTTCGATCGAATTGAAACAATATAAGAATAACAATGAGCTTCCAAGATCTGGAGGCTGGACGACCCTTGGCATCTTCAAGGAGGGAGCTGATCAACGGCAAACAAGATGCCACGCAAGCGGTTGCTTCATCTATACTGCCGTTCCCAAGAGCAAACCTTTCTTCTCGACCCAACCAGCTATTAACTGCAAGAAAACGATTCTCTCCTCTTTCCAGCATCCAGGAGGCCGCCGTCTTGAAGGATACCATTATTACTGAAACCCTAAAACCATCAGAAAAAAACTCTTCGTAATAAATACAAAAGCTGATGAATTATTACAATATTAGTATTCACTCTCCCTTGCGAAGGACAGCGAGGTGATTGAGGCGTTTTATAGAGAAGGACTTGCCACGTTATGGGACCCATCCCGTAGAAAAAAACTGCATGATGGCAACGGTCTCCCATCCCGCGGACCCGTCTCGTGACTTTCTGTGGCTAGTTTTAATTCACATCTGAATTGATACATGTAATGATTATTTTGTTATTATCAAATAAAATAAGTTAATTTGTTATTGGGAAATATAAATTTTTAATAGGGTTTATTTATAATTAAAGAAAATATATGTATATTTTAACATTTAAAAAACATATTAAAATAATTTAAATACTTTTAAAACTAGAATCAAGGTTATTTTCATCTTTTAACATTTTAAAAGCAAAATGAAATTACTACATTTCTCTTCAAAGAAAAAAAATACAAAATGACATCCAAGAGCTTTTCATATTTTTCATCTATTTTTTTTTAGTTATAATCATTTTGAATATGAAGAAATTTAGTACTTTAACAAATATAAATATAATTAAAAAAAATTATCCTTTTCATGATTTTTTAATATCATTAATCAATATTTTATTTCATTTAATTTTTATACCAGATTTTATCCTTATTTTTATTATTATTTTTTGAAAACAAATTGATGATTACAAATTTTGCTTCATGATTTGTTTTGTATTTTTCTTTTATGGAATTTTCTGGTCTCATGATTCGGGTCACGAGTTTTGAAGATTAGCTCAATTTAACATAGTCTTTCTTTTAAATTATATCCTTCAATTGATTTCTTTTCTTAATTTAATCCTTTGAGTTAGGGCTTTTATCCTTTTTTTGAAGAAAAAACATTTTGTTCTTCAATGTTTGATTTACTAGTAACTAGGCTTTGAATGTTTTTTTTTTTGTACTTTTTATGAGGTTTGTCACAGGGTTGATGCGATGGTGCCGAGGGTTTTGAGGAGTTGTCACCTAATTATTTTGTTATTGTTGTTATAAAACTTGAATGTTCTAGTCTTTCTCAGATGTTCAAAGAGTAAAGGGTTGGTTGTTGTTAGAGAAGGTGTTAACACTCTTAACACACTACTTGAGATTAATTGTTTTATGGGTTTAGTGTGATTTGGATATTTGGATGGTTTCCTAACGAGTGTGATATTTGGATGGTTTCCTAACGAGTGTTTACCTGTTATGGATAAGGAATATCATGATAAAATACACTCAATTAAATTTGATGAATATTTAGGATAACTATGAGAATTTTTGAGATAAATTATTGATGTTTTAAATACCAGCTTTCTCACAGGTGTAGTATTCATATTAGAATATTTACCATTAATTCTCATGAATTAAAGGAATACTATTAAAATATTCTCAATTAAAATTAATGAATATTTAATATAAGTCTAATAATTTCTTTGTGTTAATCGTTGATATTTTAAAATATTAACTCAAAAAACAATTTTATTTTTGATTAAAACATGAATTTATATTTGGTCATATGCAATGTATAAAAACAATATTTTGTTTATTTTTAAAATTTTAGTAAACATAAAACTATCAAAATAAAGTTAAGAGAATGTTTGTCAAATATACCTGTAAGTCCAAAAACTCAACATAAATTAAAGGTCAACAAACAAACCCTTGATCTCGAGTCAACTCGACTTGTTGGCTTAGTTGATTGACCTAAATGAGCTTACTCGACAAGGGTAAACTCAAAAGACAACTAGAGAAACAAACCATAAGCCAAACATATTAAACTTGACAAAAACATAACTCAAAAGAAATCAAGTCTAAACAAAATCAAACATCAAAAAAATAAATACCAGTTTTCAAACAAAGAAAGACATGAACATGTGTGGTCTGGATCATAAGTAAATAAAAATATTGTTGTCAAAAAAAGAAAGAAATACACGAGTAAGATAATAGAATTTTGATCAAGAAGATACTTTTTTCCTCTTTAATTCAAATCGTTATGTTTTTTCGAGGAATATCATAAATAATTAATGTATGAAAGTCCAAATACCTTATAATAACTATTTGAAAATTTCACTTCTTAGAAAAACTATCTTTTGAAAAAGAATTAGTACATGTAAACATAATAACATATGATCTTGATGAGTCATCTGTCAGGCCCTTCTTCTTCTTCTTCTTCCCCTTCCCTGCAAGGACCATAAAACTGGCTACAAACAAGATAATATACGAAGTTAACCAGGCTCAAAATTGTGAGAAGCCAGTAATAGTAATCATAATGCCCTTTGTTGATGTTGCTTGAAACCCAGCTCTCCTGAGCTTCTCCTCCCGTGAAATCTCGAACAGCGCTAACTATAAAACTGGATACCAAGCTTGCGGCGGCTAATCCTAACCCTTGAAGCGTAGAGGCTACACTGGACATGGTTTTCGGCAGCTCAGCGTAGAAGAACTCGTTCTGTCCTATCGCATTGAAAGCCTCAGCCAATCCACTCAGGATAAAATGCGGTAATAACCACATTGCTGAAATGTTCAATTGAGCATCAGGATCGTCTGAAAATCCTTCCTTGATTGCAGTTTCCCGCCGACAACTCTCAGCAATCGCCAGTGCTGCCATGGAGATGGTCGATAATAGAATGCCGATGCCCATTCTTTGTTTCAAGTTGAGGCAAACGATTTTTCCTCTAGCTTTCGATGCTAGCGGGATAATTATACGATCATAGAGAACAACCCACGTAGTGATGACGAGAACCGAAATTGAGGGGAAGCTGGCTGCAGGAACTTCGAATTTTGAAGTGATGTGTCTTTCCATGGTGGATGCCTGGAGTACTAGAAAAGAGCTTTGGCTTACATTCACAGACTTCAACATTCCTGCTGACCATATTGGGATTACCTTGATTAGTGCTTTTAGATCTTCTACTTGATCTACTGTACACAGACTCCATGAATCTGAAGCTTTTCCATCCGGGGCCATGTCTTCTTGAGGATTTCTAATAATGCAAGCTTTATTTAAGAACCTAATACAGGGAAGGCAAAAGCGAAGTTCTTAGGACTAGCAGTAAAACTCATTGAAACAGATTATGATTAAAACTACGGGAGTATTCGCATGCTAATTATCTCATCTCTTAGCCTTAATGAAATGCCAGAAAAAGGAGAGAGCAATTTTTTTAAAGATTTTCAACATTTTTCATTCAAAAGGTTGCCGATCCTCCTTGTTAAGAACCATGTCACCTACAAGTTTAAACTGTTAGGTGAGACTCTAAAATATAATTTATATTATTCTATAATAAACCCTCACAGGTGAAATTTCTTTGGGCTTGAAACTTGCACGGACTCATATTGTCTTGTACTTGATTTTTTATTAAATAAATAGGGGTGGTAAGATTCAAACTCGGGACCGCTAAATCAACAAGACTGTGATACCATATTAAATAACTATCTCATCTAAAGCTTAACACTTCTTTCTTTTACATGTATTAATAGGGCAAATGATGAACTCAGAGCCATAGTTCGTATTTTATGCAGGCAAAACTTGCAGCTCTATAAATTCAGGACACAAACCTCAGTTTTTCACTTGGCACAAGAAGCTTTGATCCCTTTGTATGATAATCCACCTTATGATCAGTAGCTTGGGATGATAATTTGATTCTTCTATTTCTAATAGAACACAAAACAACTCGAGCCAACCCAGTGATCCAGCTTGCTTTAGGTTTTGACTTGACATAAGAGGGAGAAGCCACGAAGAATGAAAGAGATGACAAGATCATGAGCACCACGGGAACTCCAAAACCCACCATCCACCCCATGGTATCTTGAATGTATACAATTAAAGTCATCCCAACAAACACTGAAGCCGAGACTATGCCATAGTACCAGCTGAAGAAGCTCTCTCGTATTCTAGCATGTTTAAGGCTGTTTCTCGTGCCCAATTGATCAGCACCAAAGGCTAAGGACGACGATCTTATGCCACCAGCTCCAATGGCCACGAAGCAAAAAGCTGTGTATAAAAGCAAAAGCTGCGGTGTAGTTGCAGATTCGCAGTTGTCGCTAAATTGGACACAAGGGGGCGGTCTTGCTTCAGGAAAAGTTGTTAGCCACAGCAGAACCATCCCCTGCGCCATGAAAATTAAAGTGATTCCTTGTTATGATTTTAATTCAATACTCTACAGGGCTCATGAGAGCCTTACAACCTTAATTTTTGTAAGTCAGTAAGCTGCAGAAAATGCTCCAATTCTCATCCTTGTTAAACTCAAATTGTAGTCCCTTGTTAACAAAAATACGACGGACGCAAACCGACGGATGCTGTAATTCCGGTTATGTGGATGGATAGAAAAAAAACAAACCGGCAGATGAAGAGATGGAGGATAGATGACACAGCATAGCTAACATAGAAGACATGGTCCTACATTATAGTATAACTTAAAATAAGGAGGAAGAGAAAGGATACATCATAGACTTTAGAAAGAAGAAGAAGAAGAAGAAGAAGAAGAAAACAGTGGAAAACGAAGGTGGTGAGAAGAAAAATTACCAGAAGGCTAGCCATACATCCAAAACCAATCATCCGATACCGACCCACATAAGAATCAGCAAGAAAAGCTCCAAGAATTGGGGTGAAATTGGTGGCAGAAGACAAAAGGAACAGTATAAGTGCCCCTTTTGCAGCATCAATCCTATACTCTCTTGTCAAATACAGTATAAGGTTTGGAAACAGCCCATAATTTGCCAGACACTCGAACGCTTCATTTGCTGTCAGAAAATAGAAAAATTATTTCGAGAAAAGAATGATCATATATAAGGTTAGACAAATTTGACAGTGTTCTACATGGAGAGTACCTAGGATGAATGGTAAGACTTTGATGCCACCCTTCGGGTTACTCAAGAGTGGTTCTTTGATCATCTGTCCATGATCCGATGGGCAATCCATCCACTCTTCTGTTCTTGGGAGAGAGAGTAAAAATGTGTTGAAAATGAAACTTATTGCAGCATCCTCATCGTACAGAAAAAACTCTGTCGAACTTTAAGAATGATAATGATGGCCAGGTACAGACGGAAAGCTCGTCTCAGAACCACAAAATTGATTATCACTGTGGAATAATACGAGATTATTAATTTAAAATAAAAATAATTTTCTTAAAATATATTTTTAGAATACAATATCAAACACCTTATAAATTATTATGGATGGATTTTTTTAATGAAAACTTGACGACAATTATGAGGTTCTCATTGGGGATTTCCCAGTAGAGTTATTTGGGTGAATTCATTGGCGATATCGAAAACAAAATTCACACCGACAAAATTCTTATATTTGTTGGCATCGATATTTCAGTATTTTTTAATATAGTTTTAAATCAGACAACTTGACATCACACACCTAAAATAAATTGAAACAGACATTTCATATTATTAATTTAATTGTAAAATCAATTATAAATATCTTAGTACATCAGAAAGAAATAGGATCTACATGTGGGGGTGGAAGAGAAGGAAAATTTCTTGGAGTTTTATAAGGAGGAAGATAATAAGTTAGCATGATTCACTACTAAAAAAAGGGGGTGTTTGCAACGGAATTTTGTTTAGCAACGGATTTTCCGTTGCTAAACACAATCCGGAAAGAAAAAAAAAAAACTTGGGTTGCAACGGAAAATCCGTTGCAATTAACAACCATTTGCAACGGATTATCCGTTGCAAAATAAAATTACGTTGCAACGGAAAATCCGTTGCAATTGACAACCATTTGCAACGGATTATCCGTTGCAAATGAAAATTATTTTGCAACGGAAAATCCGTTGCAATTTAAAACCATTTGCAACGGATTATCCGTTGCAAAATAAAATTACGTTGCAACGGAAAATCCGTTGCAATTGACAACCATTTGCAACGGATTATCCGTTGCAAATGAAAATTATTTTGCAACGGAAAATCCGTTGCAATTTAAAACCATTTGCAACGGATTATCCGTTGCAAAATAAAATTACGTTGCAACGGAAAATCCGTTGCAATTGACAACCATTTGCAACGGATTTTCCGTTGCAAATGAAAATTATTTTGCAACGGAAAATCCGTTGCAATTTAAAACCATTTGCAACGGATTATCCGTTGCAAAATAAAATTACGTTGCAACGGAAAATCCGTTGCAATTGACAACCATTTGCAACGGATTATCCGTTGCAAATGAAAATTATTTTGCAACGGAAAATCCGTTGCAATTTAAAACCATTTGCAACGGATTATCCGTTGCAAAATAAAATCATTTGCAACGGATAATCCGTTGCAAATGAAAATTGCTTTTCAAAATCCTGGCGCCCATACAAACTGTTTTAAAATATTATTAATATTTATTATTATTATAATAAGCATAAAAACCCACCCCCGTCTGTTACCGTTCATCTCAATCTCAAAACCGGTTTTTTCTCATCCTCTCTTCTTGCTCTGGCCGCCCCCCTCATCTTTTTTCTCAACAACCAAACCATCCATCCTCTCTTCTTGCTCTGGCCGTCCCAAACATTTCTTCAACATCTGCACATCACACGCCAACATTACTTTCTTCAAAACCTTACTCTCCCCCATCTTCTTCCTTCCATTTCTCTCTCTCTCTCTAAAACGAAAGAGAATAGAAGTGATGGTTTTCCAAGAGATTTGA
The DNA here is from genome assembly GCA_027405865.1 of Salix purpurea. NCBI lineage: Eukaryota > Viridiplantae > Streptophyta > Magnoliopsida > Malpighiales > Salicaceae > Salix > Salix purpurea. The sequence goes on from JAOWLH010000023.1 coordinate 3,703,761, forward strand.
CAGGGCCCGAGACTGGTTGAATGCGAGAGGTAGGGGTTGGAGGGAGATGGGTCGTGGGTGCTGGGTCTTCTCACGATGGTGAAAGACCGGGGCCAACCAAGGGTGGCGGATGCGCTGGAAAATGACGAGTAATGGGTGTTCGGTGGATTTTTTCCCCAATGTTTAGGGTAAAGGAAATGGTGTTTCTGGGGTTGCTGGAATTCTGTGGGTGTTTTTTCTGGTTTGAGTGCAATTTTTTGGGATTTTTGGGTTTCTTCGTTTGTTCGAGATGGGTTTTCTGGATTTCTTCGTTTGTTTGAGATGGGTGGATTTCTTCGTTTGTTTGAGATGGGTTTCGCATGAGATGATGAATAAGTACGATGAATGGGACTCGCCGGAGATGACGAAGGAGCCCTGATTCTGGGATTTTGGGTATTTTTTCTCGATTGCTACAGTAATTGTTGATGAACAAACACTGTAGCATTCGATTTCTGGGTTTGATGAACAGTACCGTTAGTAAACAAGCACTGTGCAGATTTGATTTCTGGTTTCGAACCAGAAAAGAAAAGGAAAAAATTTGATATGTAATTTTTTTTTCTGAACTAGATTAATGGATTTAATATGTAATCTTTATTACATGTTGATTTACTTAGACATATAAATGTAATTGAATCTTTGTTGTATTATGAATTTTAATTTACCAATTTATTTTTTTATTTCAATCATATTTCTTTAGTTTTAATATTAATGATATTTCAATATATTATACTAGTTTTAAAATATTTATTCATAATTAATTAAACAAAAAATAAATATAAAATTGATGAAAAAAATTAATTACCATTTGCAAATTGCAACGGATTTTCCATTGCAAATTCAAAATTTGCAACGGGATTTCCGTTGGAAATCGCATTGGATTTGCAACGGAAAATCCGTTGCAAATAGGCAACGGCTAAGCCGTTGCAAAGATGCAACGGCTAATCCGTTGCAAAGATCCAACGGCTTAGCCGTTGCAAAGATGCAACGGCTAATCCGTTGCACCTTTGCAACGGCTAATCCGTTGCAAATTTGCAACGGATAAGCCGTTGCAAATCAATTTGCAGTCACCGTTTTGCAACGGAATGCATCCGTTGCAAAATCCGTTGCAAATGCAAATTTGCAACGGCGACCTTACTTATTTGCAACGGATGCTTCCGTTGCAAACACCCCCCTTTTTTAGTAGTGATTGTCACCAATTGCTCCTATTGTTTTCTACATTGTTCTTCATACTACGCCTCTAGTTCAGCCTATAGATGAGCCTACACATCACCAATGTATTTTTACACCAACTCCTGAACGAATGATTGGGATCAACCACATACCCCTAGTAGATATGTTGTTAACTCATTGGTAATGTCAAGTGAGTTTATTACAAGAGTTAGAAAAAAATTTAAATATGCATTGAATAAAGCTAGCTCAGTACACATGGAGTAAGATGGATTTAGAGAGACAAAAAACAACTAAAGAGCTTAAAAAGTTGCCTCTAATTCATCTAATCCAAGTCCAATAAATATCTCATCCATGTTTTAAAGAGGACTGATGTATTAGGTCCAAGTCAACCTTGATTTAGACTTAATTTTTTTAGTATTATATGGAGTCCACCCGGCATGCTATTCTCCTAAGAAAGCATGGAAATTCTTATGGATTACTTCTAAAGAAGGGATAATTTTTAGCATTCGAAAAAGAAGTTTTATAGTCTATTAAGGAAACCAACGAGCCTTGAGATATGTTATCTAAGTTATGGAGGATTATTTAATGATTTTTTTAGTCTAGGAATGAAACCTAAAAATCAGCAACATTGAAAATCATATCAAACATCTTTTATCTTATTTATGTGTGGCAACAACTTAAAGTTTTTATTTCAAATTTGTATTTTATGTTTTAGGGTTAATAAACATCAATTGTCTTAAATACTTAGTGAATTTGGTTTGATTGTACAAATTCATATCTTTGGGTATTTTAGGGTTTAGCTTAGGTTAAAAACACATATCAAACCTAAGTTTCAAATTATGTTTTTGCTTGATAATTTTCAGATTACTACTACAATTTTTTGTGCTTGTCAGAGTTATAATTCTTTTTTTGGTTCTCGAAATGATTGAAAACAACTTATCAAGGTTCAACTGACTTCCAAACATCATCCATACTTCTCGTTATGAATTTTTATTAGTTGGGTGGGGTTTTAAATCCAATAGTGTTGGTGTCTAGATACAAGTTATATTCTTATATCCTATATAAGAATATACGAGAAAATTACTCGAGACTATAAAATTAATTTATTGAGCAAAAAATCTTAATTCATCACAATTAAATATTATATAATTACATGCTTGTCTGAATTCAATATCCGTTAAATATCTTTTTGAAATTACATTATTTAATAATAGTCATTCGAGATGGAAAACCATTAATAGATTCTTAGTCAAAGACACTCCATCATAATTATCATGTCTTGGAACGCAATTGATTTTTTTTTTTAATTTGAGCTCAAAATAAAATGAGATAAATATTGAAATATCTTCAATAATAGAAGACTAGTATATCCAAAGCACATGCAAATTGATTTAGATAGCCAAGATATATTTCATAAATGTCTAATCATGGCTACCCGATTCCACACCTCTAGATTTCTTACACCCAACCCTCCCTTCAGGTAGAAAATTATTTGTCAAACAACTTCAGGATTACCCGAGTGAAGATCACCGTCGTTCCATCAAAAGATCTGAGCAAAGAAGTGATTTTTCTGAAAAAACAGCCTCAGAAAAAGTAGAAAGTGAACACCAACACACCTGTTACTGTTTGTATATCTATAAATTTGGCCGATCGAATGGAGTTGGAAGAATGCTTTTTAGGAAGACTTGGCCGATCAAATGAGTTTGATTAGTTTAAAGCCTTTTTCAATTTAATTTGAGTGACGTTTTGGATTCCATATCTCTCAAATTTAAAAATTATTATCTTTAAAAAACCATATTAATTAAATGAACAATAAAACATATATGTGAAGTGTGGCATCATTTCCAGTTATCTTTGTTTTTTAAGAAAGTGTAGTTTAAATTATAAAATTTACAAGTTAATTACTCTTTAGATCTTCATCTTAGATGTAAGAATTATATTAAATATTGCAATTTTATCATCAGATTTTTAGAGAAAAAAAAAACCTACGTACCCATCACCCTAATCCTCTTCTCCTCCCTTTTCACCCATCTTTTTACACCAAAATAAATTGGTTAATGCAAGATAAAAGAATTTATCAATTTAAACGTAGAAATTCATCAATCTCACATCCATTTTGTCTCTCTATAATAAATAAAACACAAAAATTATGTTAGAAGCTGAAAGAATTGCAACCCATTTGACGTTTAAGTGGGGTAGTTTAAGGATTAGATTAGGATGATTTCCTCTTTCTATCACATTTTTGTTATTCTTCTCTTCTTTTGTTAAACTCAAAATAAAAAAAAATACTAGCCTTGGTAGTCACACTTTTCTTCTAGGCCAGACTATTTCTTTTCTTTTTCTTCAAAAAATGATGTTTAAGTGCCAAAATACAGTAAACAAACAACATAAAAATATTTTTTTATCGATTCGAGTTAGCATAACAAACTATTAGAGACAAACTAGACTACCACTACACATGAAAATGGACACAATGGTGCTTCCAATAATATGGTACTAGAGCAATTTTGGACTTTAGGATGCACCGTGTATGAATCACTAATTTTATATTTTTTTTATCTTATTTCTTTGTTAAAGGACTAAATTACCCTTTATTGTCGCATAATAACAAAGAAAAAACATTGCAAAAAGAGGAGAAATCCCTATGAGGCCCTTCTTTTTTTTTTTTTTTAATCTTATAAGGATGTTTTGGTTATTTTACTACACTTTTTTATATATATATATATATATATATAGTGAAATACAAAATTGTTCTTTATTTAACGTGATAATCACAAAAAAAAAATTATTGTGAAAGTTAAAAGGTGTTTTTTAATACTAATTTTATTTTAATAATATTTTAGTTATTTCATTGTATAATTAAAATAATAATAATAATTATTCACGTCCAAATAATTTAGCAATGACTAACCGGCCTTCTTGTAAGAAGACTAAAGTACTCATAATTGCTAGTGCTAAGTTTTTTCAATGGAAGCACAAAACCATGAAATCATTCTTCAAGTGAAAAATGGTTCCATACAATTCACAATCTTTAACAACGTAGGACAACAAAGGGGAAATCCTATGACTTTGTTGTAAAGATAATGGGAAGTAAGTTCAACATCACTATGATTAAAGGCTCTATTTTTTTTTTAAATTATTTTTTAATCTGTTTAAATTATTTTAATATATTGATATTAAAAACAATTTTTTTAAAATTAAAAAATATTTTTATAAACAAAAAAATATTTTAAAAATTAATCTGAACAACATTCTACCTACCATAAACTTGTCGATTAGAGGAATGAAAATATCCATCTTAATTGACCTAGAAAAATTAAAAAGAAAAGAGAAGGAAAAAGGAAGAGTAATTAAAGAAAATATAGGTTTCGTAGATTATACATGGTGGATGGATATAATTTGCAGTCAGAAATAAAGAAAACAACGTGCTGCAATTCCTCTTCCTCGTCGTCATCGGGACCTTCTTTCTCTGTGCTTGCTTTCTCTTTCGTCCGATAAAGAGAGAAAATTATAGATTGAATGCATGAAAATGGAGAGAATTATAGGAGAGAAGTACAAATTGGGTCGCAAAATTGGAAGCGGATCTTTTGGCGAAATCTTTCTCGGTACTTCCTTTTCTTTATCTCTCTCACACGGTTTACTCCTCCACGATTGATTTTCTTAATTTCTCTTTTGTTACTTTCTAACAGCTACTCACATTCAATCTGGTGAAATCGTTGCTGTCAAAATTGTAAGTCTTTGTTTCTTTTCATTTAATTTTGGTAAATTATATTTTTTATTAAGCTTTGATTTTTATTAATTTGTAGGAAAATAGGAGTGCAAAGCATCCGCAGTTACTTTACGAAGCCAAACTGTATAAGATTCTTTGTGGTGGAAGTAAGTTTTTTTTCTCTCCCAGAAATTAGTGATTTTCTTTTCTTTTCCTTTTTGGATGAGAACACTTGTTATTTTTTTGTTTAATTTACTTTATTTTTTAATTATTGGAAATTGTGTTAATCAGGTGGTGTTGCGAATATAAAATGGTGTGGAGTAGACGGCGAAGATAATGTATTGGTAATTGATTTGCTAGGTCCGAGTCTCGAGGACTTGTTTGTGTACTGTGGGAGGAAGTTTTCCCTTAAAACGGTGCTAATGTTGGCTGATCAGATGGTAATAACTAGCGATACTATTCAAATGTGGTTCTTGGGTTTGGATGACGAGTTTTGATTGTTGGTTATTTGATTTTTTTGAATGGAGATTGCGAGGATTGAGTACATGCATGCTAAGGGGTTTTTGCATAGGGATATTAAACCGGATAATTTTCTCATGGGTCTTGGAAGGAAAGCTAATCAGGTAATTGTTTTGTGTTTTTGTGCAATAGTGTTTTAATTATAGGTGAATGATTAGTGAATTTGTTATTGAGTTTTTTTTGTTATCTAGTAAATGTCCCTAGTTTTGTTTCATGCACCAGGTCTATGTCATTGATTTTGGGCTTGCAAAAAGATATAGGGATACAACAACACACCAACATATTCCTTACAGGTAGTTATTCTCATAAGCAAGCTCTTGTTTGGCTTCTAGTGGGTTTTGGATATCTCTTCTCTTAGTTTCCATGTTGTCAAAATTGGTTGTCTATGAGACAATGAAAATTTTCATGGAGTTTTCATGAGAAAGTGGGTTAAGTCATTCATGATACTTGAAACTTTGTAGCTTAGATATGAACTTGGCTTTTGCTTGCAGGGTTAACAGTTATGTGACTGGTGACTGGTATATGCTACATAACATTCAAAAGTGGAAGTCAGGACCTTGATTTTTTCATTCATAAAGTTTATTCATCTAAATTAGTTTGTCAAAGGCATTGCTAAATTGAGTTTGGTCTTTTATCTTCAGGTTTTTATTTTGAAATGATGTTATTGGCTTGTTGTTATCCCTGATAGTCTCCTTTATTGTATTTAGCATCACGATCACTTTTTTAACATGTATGAAGAACCCTATGATATGTTCACAGCTAGAAAACCTCTGAAATTTCTGTGCTAAAACCTTTTGTGATATAACATTTTTTATTGTTTTTGTTGTTGATGTGCTTTCATGTGTATGCTCCTTTTCACAGTTCCTTTGTTTTTGCAAATCCTCCAAATCTTTATTTGTCTTCCCTGATTAACTAAAGCTTTGTTTTTCTTTCCCTTTCCCGTTTTGAAAAGAGAGAACAAAAGCTTAACAGGAACTGCACGGTATGCAAGTGGCAATACTCATCTAGGAAATGGTAAGGTGGAGAGGTTTTGTTGCTGTGTTTGATATATCAAAGGAACCATTTGATCTATGCTCACCTTTTATATGCTACTCAGAGCAAAGCCGTCGAGACGATATGGAGTCTATTGGCTATGTTCTTTTATACTTTTTGAGAGGAAGGTATGCTGCCACAGTCTATGTACAGAAAATATTTTGTTTAGTGAGACTTGTAAATTTGGTCATTTTTTCCTTTGATACCATTTTGAAGGCTGTTTGATGTTTTAACTTGAAGATATGATTAGTTGGTCATTGACTATCTGATAATCGGTTTCTGAATTTAGCCTTCCATGGCAGGGTCTGAAAGCTGCAACGAAGAAGCAAAAGTATGATAAAATATGCGAGACGAAGTTATCAACTCCAATTGAGGTATGTGGCCAAATGCATTAATCGTCATGGAAGTTAAAACCTATTTTAGATAGGGGGTGGGGGGTGTGGAGGGGTGCTAGGCTGGCTCTTCAAAAGATGACCCTTTCCTCAATAGGTTCTCAGGAAAAATAAAGTATAACTAAATGCCTCAATAGCTCATTTGTTATGTAAAGAAGAAAAAGGCTTTGAGAGCTGTTGTTCTCAAACTTGAATTCTGGATGCATTTTTGGTTCCTTGTATCAGTTTGAATCTCTACCTTCTATTTTCTAGTCTATTGACATCACATTTGTTTTCTAAAGGTACTGTGCAAGTCGCATCCTGTGGAGTTTGCTTCTTACTTCCATTATTGCCACTCTTTAACATTCGACCAAAAACCTGATTATGGATTTCTGAAGCGACTCTTTCATGTCTTGTTTGCTCGAGAAGGTAAATGATTAATTAAATTGTGAGGAATTCTTTTAAAGTTGGTTCAGAGTGGGGGCAATAGGGAAGTCATGTTTGTTGGTCATTGAGGACTGTGAAGCCTGGAAACTGATAATGAACAATATTTTGTCCATTACTTTTAGTAGACCATTTTGCTGTAACGTCACATCCATGTGAGCCTTCAGAGTTGGTAGTTATGTACTATGTTTTGATCCACATATTTTCCAATTTCTTGCAGGATTTGAGTTTGATTATGTTTTTGACTGGACCATCCTGAAGTACAAGCAGACACAGAGAACAAAGCCACCAGCTCAATCAACCGTTAGTTATTCCAACCTTCACTTTTTAAAATATTTCTAATGATGAAATGCAAAGACCTTTGAGATCGCAATATTTATTTATTTCATTTATTTGAATATTGGGCCCATAAACTGTCTTCAAATCATTCTGTAAACTAATTCACTTTGCTTCTGGAGTGGCTTATTAAATCTTTTTTTTTTTTTTTTTTAATTTTATACTTTCATGTGAGATTTTCAGGACTTGCGGCTGAATTATAGAGCAACAGGCAGTCGAGCAATGGCAATGGATCTTGACAAGGGTAAAGGTAAAAGCCCAAGGATTCCCAGTCTGTTCATGTTTAAATTTCCATCTTGTTTATCTGGGTCTTGTACATTTGGCAGCAGTTTGCTTTTCACATCATTTCAACTATTTATGATTGAATTGTCCCTCAATTTTGATGAAAAATATTTCAACCTTTTTGCTGCCTTAATTGTTTTGGTACGAAAGAGGGGTTTGCCTTGTTGCAGAGGGTGTGGCAGGATGTCAGGGACGTTAAACACCTTAAGAAACTGAAACCAGTCCATTTTCACAGAGCACATTGATTATCAATTCACTTGCATGGGAGTTGGTTTTTGTACTAAATCCAACCATAGAAATCGAAAAGTAGAAATGAGGGTTTGAAATCTCAAGGTGAACTTGTTCTTGATAGCTTGTTTCTAGGTTATTTTAACAATCATTTCAGCCTCATTTCTGGAAACAGTAACATGCAATGCGATACTAGATGTCAAATGTTTCTGTTATAATGCAATGGCGTAGTAGAAGTTCAACAATGATGCAATGACCTCAAATATATTTTGGGTAAATCAGTAGTTAACTATTCTAATACGGTAATACCCAAGTAGAACCTTTTTTACTCCTTTTTTTTGGTCATACTGAACTTTTTTGTTCAAGCCTCGACCCATGGTGAATCTAGAAAGCTGTTTTTAAGTTATGTATTCCTTTTGTTTTAATGTGGTTTCGTTCTATTCAGCATTTTTTTTTATTGGAGTTTCAACTGAAGAGGCACTTGAATGAACTAGGTACAGTTCTCTAGTAGATAGGAGATTGTGGAGAAGGGTGGTGTGAAACTTATTTGTTTATGACTTGAAAGATTTTCCTCTATTGGATTCTTGAAGGTCATCTAGTTTTATGTGATATTTGCACAACATATTAAATTTTATGTTCAATTATTTTCTTTCAGGCGTCAATGGTGCTTCTTATTCTGCTGAGGTTACTGATCACAGAGGATCAAATAAGGTTGCTCGTCCAGATGCTCATATGCAGTTTGGCTCATCATTTTCTCGGAATTTAACTGCTGATAATTCAATTGACAAACATGTAGTCATCTTTTCTTGTGATCTTTAGTATTATGTCTTCTCTATGTTCTCTTCATATGCCTGTATATTACTAGAATGCATAGCCAGCATTGCATTTCGATGCAACTTATTCTGTGTTTGAACGACAGTTTTTTCTTACTAGTTGTTACTGTCACTAGAATCAGTGTGGTATAAATTTGTTGATCAAGCTATTGGAGATTTATTTCTGCAGAATATGAACAATTCATCAATGCTGTCAACTTCTTTTGTTCCACCTGGAGCATCCAGAAGGGATTTTATGAAACTAGATGGCTCAACAAATGCTGTGAACATTGGTCGTGGGGATGGGAACAGAGCTGGTGCTTCAAGCAGGTTGATGAGAATTTCTTCAGCCAAGTAATTGGTTTGGCAACTCCACTTTCTGAAATTATTCTGTGGTATATGTCATGCTTGCGTTCTAACTATTTTTATTCACAAATGTTTTCATGGACATGATTGCTATGAAACCTTGTACTTTCTTTTGATCAACTACTGAGCTTTCCTGTGTATTTGCAGCTGTAATTTGGAAGACAAAATCCAGGGATAGCCTTGTCACTGACATGAAGTTTTGATGGGTCAATCTCTTTGCTCAAGGATGTCAAATTGTTTTATGTATTCACAAGGTGACTACAAGGAGACACATAGGATGACGCTGGGCCTATCAAAGCATGGTTTTTTCGTTTAAGATGGAAAAATGGTTAAGCCTTTTTAACGTTTATTGTTCAAATGAGGATATGTAAATTGTTTCTCTTACTCCTCTATCCCTAGATCATGTATGGGTGTTTTGACATGTATTTATCTAATTCACAACAAATTACTTTCAGTTATCAGTGCTTTATTTTTCAATCCAAACCTGAGGTTTAAACCTGGTTTAATTTGAATTTAGGTACTTGCATTCTTCATAATCTGAAAGAAGTTGCAAAATCTAGTGTTTCAGGTACCATGCCATCTTGCCTGCTCTTGTGGAACTTTCTCACCATTATCTTTTCATCTTGCAATGAAGCTTTGGGAACCTTTTTTCTCTCAACTTTATATATTTCCATTTTCAGATTGATATAGTTAAAGTATTGTATGAAATTCGTTTATTGAGTGTAAAAAGCTGTTGGAAGTATGGATGCAAATGAAGATGGTTTCTTAGATATCCATCTTTGAGTCGGTGTGTGGATTCTGGAAAGCTGTGAATCCTACAGATTGAGGTAATCAACATCTTTGACTCTTAATTTTGAACCAAGCTTCTTGCCATTCTGAATTTCCAGGGAAAGAAAGTACATCCTTGTTCACTCTGTCTGCTTCAGATGATTAAATGTTACACAGTATTATTGTTGTCAAAGAATAAGAAGCAGTTGTGTGTGTCTAGGTCTAGTGAAAAGTAGATATTTCAAACAGTCCCTGAAATCTGAATTGCTTCTATGGGAATATGAAATTCACTGACACTGACGCAGGTTTGATGAATTAAGTTATGCAGAATGCTTAATATCTTTAGAGAGCTAAGCTACTACTACCAGCAGAGGAGGCAGCTGATAGACTAACAGCCGCAGGTAGTTTACTTCTAAATAAAGTTCTGGATTGAATAGAAACCAGAGTAATTGACATTTGTCGCTCCTCTTTTTTTTGTGTGGGTCCATAGCTGAGTAGTAGAGCTTTTTACTGCAGATCAAGAGTTCACCGATTCGAGCCCAGTTGGTACCTCTATCTTCTTACTGTTTTTGCGTATAAAAAACGATTATAACTTGGATGACTGTTAATACTTTCTTTTGATGTGTCATAAAATATCATAGACTATGGGCTGAGCGCCAAAGCAAGTTGAGGTGTCTTTTGCCTAGCGTTAAAGCATATAAGATGGCCACTCATTTGTCCAGAGGCAATCCAATGTAAACCCAGTTGGGATCTCTGTATGTTGTTGTTGCTGTTATTGGATGGTAATCATTTTATAATTAGAAAGAGATATAAGTGCTAGCACTCAGAATGTGACTGCTGAATCGTTCAACGATAATGGTTTGTTTTTCAATTCTCATCTGAGTGGTGGTCCTATAGCGTTATTTATTGCTTGGTAGCTTCAGGTATAATGTGGTTTGGGATGACCCAAAGCTTTTCCTAGATACATCTGCAGCTGACATTGCTTTCTTTGATTATACAAGGTTGTAAAATCCGTTCCGGGTACCGTTCTGGTTTTTTGTTTGGAACGGAACGTTCCGGTTTTGGTGTATTCTGGCAATCTGTTCCGGTTTTGTACTGTTCATATAAATTATATATATATGAAAAAAAAATATTTTAACAAATATAATTAAAATTCAAGATAAATTAACTTTAAATTATATAATACAAACACAAAATCAAACAATTATAATCTCAAAATTAGAAACATTTCTAAAATTCCAACAATAAAATTATTTTTTTAAAAATAAAAAATAAAGAATGAATTTAATTATAATTAAAAGATCCAAAATATTTGAAATTTAAGCTACTTATTGTATGTTTTTCAAGTAATTCTATGTTTTTTTATGGTTGTTGTATTTGAAATTAATTAATGTTACTTATTGTTTTTTAATGTTAGAAAAACTTAAAAAAACAAAATGAACACATTAAGAAGTAATCAATAAGTTCAAACATAATTAATTAAAATACATTCCATTACAAATAATTCAATCAAATTAATTACAAATTAATACCCCTATTTTTTAGGTTAACTATTATTATAGTAATTAATAATTAATTATTATTATTATATAATAATTAGTATAAAAACCAATAATTACTATAAAAACTACCCCACCCGTTTGTCCCCTTCATTTGAATAAACAAAACCCTACCCATCCCTTCTTCTCTAGCCGCCGCCAACAAAACCACCCCAAAAGAAAACATATCTGTGCTAGAGGAAACTATTCCTTGATGAGCCTCAGGGACCACGTATCCATGGCTCCAAGATGCAGGGTTGGTTGAATTGAAGTCTGGCTCCTTGGTATCATCTTCAACGCACCCTCCCATACCGAAATTTCCTATCTTCGCGTTGAATTCTTCATCGAGGAAGATGTTCCGTCTCTTGATTTTTCTATGAACATAGCTAGGGTGCATGATATGTTAACTTTTATGATTTTAATTTTTTATTTTTACTAATATATAATTTATGGGTTGATTTTTTTTTTGTTTTTGATTTTTTTTTATTTTGAACCCGGAACGGAACGCCCGGTACGGAACCGGAGCGTTCCGGCCGGAATTGCCGGATCTGGCCGGGATTTTGACCGGGACAAAAACGTCGCCGTTTTGTCCCGGATTTTGCATTGGAAGGGGCCATTCTGGCCGGAACGGAATGGGATCAATAACCTTGGATTATACTGAGCGACAACATGTTTTTTCAATCTGAAATGACTGATTTGTTCATGGGATATTTGATAATTTGTTACGGGCCTGCTGAAGAACGCGTGGCAACTATAGGAAGCGGGATGACAGACGCGTGGCCATGAACCGGGGAACGTCACAGAGTGGATGATAGACGCGTGGCAACCATGGGAAATGGGTCAATATGTGGATGGATGACGCGTGGCACCCATGGTTACTTTATCAACCATCGTCATGGGTTATGGCCATGACCCAGGGAGCAGTTACTTTCTCAATTTGTATTTAAATTATCATCTAGTTGAATGAAAAGGTATCTAGATAGTTAATCCAAAATTGTGTCGTGTGCACTGGAGGTTACTGAATCCTTAAATTTTCAGAACTAGTTTTGTTAATCTTTGTTTATCAATCACAATCAGAAAACCCAAAAATACAATTCATAATAGCTAAAACATAACATAATTTAGTTATTTTTCGACCCATTTGTTCTAGAAAATAGGGCACTGATGATTTAGTTTTCCCTTGATATGCTCCACCAATCACCATTATGGGTGCAGAATTCTTCTATTTTTACAAGTCGTGCTCAATCATAATGCTGCAATAATTCCATGCGCCCCCTAGATCATTCTAGTGCTACAGGCTCCCATGGGGCACACTGCAAAGCTACCGTTTTCTCTTCGTTAGCCATGGTGCAAGACGGCAAGTTTTACTTTTCAGACTGGTATGATGTGAAAGGGTAACTCGACCTCTGTTCATTTATTCGGTGAAGTTTTGGTTTGTGTAGTTAAATATTCCGACAGAAACATAGATGAAATGTTCTTTTCTTATCTGCTGATTGGAGGCAGGAGAGATTTACCCCAGCTTAAGCCATGTGTAGTTCTTGGTATAATTGCCATGATTAAGTTTTTGGTCACCTGCGTTGTCTTCAGCATGCTACCACCTCATGATCCCCTCCCCCATCATCATGGATAGTAGTATCATTACCGACCGCCACAGCCGCTGTTTCTGGTCTGCCATCGTCAAATACTCACCACCACCTGCATCGCATCTGTGATTTGAATATTATGAACAACAAATCTACGTTTCAAGACCATATAGGGTATTCTTCTTGCATCATTTCTCTGAATCTGACGTTGAATGTGATACAGTACGGACTGAAATGATACAATTTTGAGTAAAAATTGGCTCTTTTTTTTAGACAAAAGGGGAGGATCCAATGGAAGAATGCACGATACTTTGAAGATCCAATCAAGGTAACTAAGCTGAGGCTGGCCCTTTAACTTTATATATATATATATATATATATATATATATATATATATATAGAAAGAAAGATAGATTGTGGTTGAAGCTATAAACATATTTGTGTCCGTGCGTGTGCATAAAGAATACAGAGGGTGCTATCATAGCCTGCCCACACTGTAGCCTTTGTGGATGGCTAATATGAGTATCAATCTGGAAGGTGATGAATTAATTAAGGAGCGATGTGGGTTAACCACTCGATTTACTTGGTAATGGGGTGCGGGACCTTGAAGTGGTTAATGGGGATAGACATGATGAGACTTAAAGCAAATAATGATAAAGCAAATGCAGAGTGATGCCCGCGCTTTGGTCGGTATTCCTTCGAGTTACAAAACCTTAGATTTTTTTTTGGATCCAAGAGAATTTCAAACCCGAAAAACGTACTTTATAAATCCAGATAAATAAGTAAAATCTTGATTGTTTTAAATTTTTATAAAAAATATATGTTTTGATTCAAATTTGAGATCTGTTATACAGATCTCAAGTCATTTGTCAACCTGTCAAAACTTATTACAAGCCAGCCTTTCAATCCAATTTCCTATGTTTTCAATGCTAGTGTTCATGTCTTGGCAATGAACCATTTTCTTCAAACTATAATTATTTCAAAAGAAAGCCACACATCAGAATTGCAGAACAAATTATTTATTTTATTTTATTTTTGAGAGCTGAACAAAACCTGAAAAAGAACTGTGCTCTTCTTTTTCCTCTTCTTTCCCTAGTTTCGAAAACAAAGTAGTGCCAGATGTTTTTGTTCTTTTGGAGTCAAAAAGGGCTCAGTCAGTACAAGTCAATGCATAAAGTAACACCAATAAATGCGAGGGGTTCAAAATGTGTCCTACGTTAATTAATTTTTGATATTTTATTTCAAGAATATTTTTTTAAAATAAAAAATATTATTTTAATATATATTTGAACAAAAAACATTTTAAAAAACCAATTTAATTCGGTCATTGCATACTTTTTTTTTTTTATGCTGAAAGCTTACTTCTCATGTACTTTTCTTTTTCTCCTCCCTATTTATGTAATTCAAAAAAAGTATTTTACATTTCGAAAACAATTTTGAAATTTTTATTTTCTTATATTTTCAATAGTTTTGATAGGTGGATATTAAGAATAAATCTTAAAAAATAAAAAAAATACATTTTTAATATATTTTTAAATAAAAAACACTTTAGAAAACAAAAATTACAATAGTTTTTTTTTTTTAATCTCAATTCTTTACCATGTATGAATTATGATGCTTTACATGATGCTGAATAAAATTAGACAGCTTTGCATTCTCTTGCCAAGATCCCATTTCTTTCTTTACAGTGATAACGAGACAAAGGAGAGAATCCTAGCAATCATGAGTCCGGCCGCTCAAGAAAAAAAGAAAAGGGTCTTTAGCTCTTCATGTATCGAGCACAAAAGAGTGGAGATCAAAAGCAACTACTGCTTAAGTTGAGGACAAAGATGAACTATCCTTGTTGAGGGCCCCTTTTCTTGCTGCAAAGAATGTGTGCCTCGATCCTTTTCAACTCTTAAAGAGTTAAAGGAACACGTGATATTTTTTAATATGATATCAGAATTTTATTGACTCAGCGGTCATGATTTGAATCTCATTATATTTATTTTATTTGATAAAAATCAAGCACAAGATAGTATAGACATGTGCAAGTTTCAAGCCCAAAAAATTTTAATTTGAGAAAAATATTAAAAAATAATATAAATTAGATTATGGGACCTCACCTAGGTATTCTTTTAACATAAAGCTCATGTTTAAATATCCCACTATTCTTCCTCTCTTCAGTAGCCTGGTTCTTGCTTTCATCTTCTTTGCCATGAGAAGTTGCCCCGAAGGCCAAACACTTGAGTCTGAACAAAGTGATACAGAAATGTTTAGAAGTAAGTTTTTTTCATGATTTTAAGTATGCTTTTTGCTGTGAAAAATGGAGCACCAACTTACCTGGTTCTTTCTCTGTTCATGTTTTTTTGTTTTTGTTTTCGGGGTTCAGTGAGCTCATGCAGCACAAAGAGCTTGTTACAGAAGCTGGAAAACATTGATGAAAATGGTCCTGCATCTTGGCTACCAGTATCGTGTGCTGCACCTGAAACTCCTACCGAGTCCATGGAGTTTCTTGCAAGATCATGGAGCGTTTCAGCTGTGGAGCTCTCTAAAGCTCTTTCCAATACTCGCGTGGCCATCGACAATGTTGAGAAGGATTCATGTTCTTGCTCCGCTGAAGCTGATGCTCAAGATGCAAGTTCCACGACTTCAAAGGAATCTGTAAGATCCTCAGCTTCAATTCAAGCACTTAAAAAATGTTGTTTATGTCTTCATGATTCAGTCATATATCTCCCAAAACAAACGGAAACGTTTGAGTTAACTAAGATGTTCTATCTGAGCAACTGCCTACTGGTTTCTTCAAAGAATTACACGAAACTGGTAGATTTTTCAATATGAAATAGTGTCTCAATGCCTGTCAAACCTAAATGTTATAGCTGCTTCAGCAGTTCCCAAGTGGTGTTAGCACCGGCAGCCCTCCGATCTCGCCGAGAGACAGTGAAGAGATGAAGGAATTATATCCACCTGCGCAGGAATTATTTTTACTTCATCAAGCACTCGCTCCAGAATTTCTTTCCAGTCAACAGTTGCTAAAAAATGGGGTACTTTATTATTAAACTTCAGCAAAATATTTCATCTCGCAAGTCTTCTTTTTATGCATGCTTTTTATTGCTATCCTCTCTGCAGCTATACAAGAGCGTGTTGAAAGGGAAAACGATGGGGAGATGGCTGAAGGATCAGAGAGAGAGGAAGAAGCAGGAGATCAGAACCCAAAATGCTCAAGTGCATGCAGCAGTATCTGTGGCAGGGGTGGCCGCTGCTGTTGCTGCACTGGCTGCTTCAAATGCAATGTCAGCAGAAATGGCGGCAACCAAACAGAAGACACCTTCCAGAATGCCTTCTGCGGTGGCATCCGCAGCAGCTCTAGTGGCATCTCACTGCATTGAGATTGCAGAGGACATGGGAGCTGATCACGACCAAATCTTAACTGTCGTCAACTCTGCAATTAATGCAAGGACTAATGGAGATATCATGACCCTAACAGCTGGGGCAGCGACAGGTGACAGAATATTTCTTCAATTGCCTCTAAATTATATCAAGCCTTTATGGTTCAAAATTCTGTCATCTACAGATGATACACAATAACATTAGGTATAAAATCTAGAGGCTAAAATGCAATTAGGCTTCAAGTGGGCACCATTCAAGTATTGAAAAGGGGTATGGCAGGAAGAAACCAGCTCAAGGAATCGATTACTTTCCTGTTGATGTTACAATTCCTAAATGATATGAATGATGTCTACTAAATGAAAATATTTACAAATGCAGCCTTGAGAGGAGCAGCCACCCTAAGGGCAAGGATGCAAAAGGGGCCTGGAGCTAAATCCTTTTCTCTGGGGGAGGAAAAGGGTGAAGAAGACAAAGAAGCAAACATCACAGCTGCACTGAACTTTGTGACTAAAGGCGGAGAGCTTCTCAAGCGTACAAGGAAAGGTAGAAGTTTTGAAAAGTTGATTCTCTAAAGGTTCATTCTTTAGCGGTACAGTTACATTAAGATGCCCCATAAGCAAGCTGGAACTGGCACTAATCATCACACAAATATTGATTACAGGAGATCTCCATTGGAAGCGAGTTTCAATTAACATCAACTCAAATTGGCAGGTAAGAGGGCAGAGGACATGCAATGCATAATGCAGCTATATTAACCATTCCAAACAACGAATTGAATCAATTTTCCAAGCTCCTTACGACTTAAAAGCTAATTTTCTTGATGTTTTGTTAAACATCTCTATAACTTTTTCTTGCATTTTTCTTAAGTAAAAATCTGAATTCGAAACAGGTGATAGTTAAAATGAAAAGCAAGCACATGGGAGGAACATTCACAAAAAAGAAAAAGTGTAAGCAGAGTCTCAAACCCGAAACAAATCCCATTACCTCTCTTCGTCCATCAACTGATTATACCTATGCTGTAATTGCAGGTGTAGTCTCTGGAATTTACACTGACATCCTAGCATGGCCTGAGAGGGATAAGGCAGACTGGAGCGGGCGTAGGGCTTACTTTGCGATTAAAACGGTTGAAAGAGTTGTAGAGTTTGAATGCACTAGGGCTGACAAACAGAAGTGGACGGAGGGGATTCAGCATATGCTGAATTGCCGTACCAGCCTAACATAAAATCCACAACAATTTCGGATTGCTGCAAAACTAGATTTTGACTTTGCAAAGTAATTAACATGGAAATTGTATCTCAGGCTGAATTGACATGGATTGGGCGGAAGGGAAACAAGAATTGAACTCATAACAACTGCTACAATCATATATGTACATAGTAAAATGAGGGGTTTCTGGTGAGAAAGAGTGGCTGCAAAATTGTCAAGAATCTTCCTATGAATTTTAATAAAGAAATGTTGCAGTTGTCATGGTCACTCCAGTTCCTTGAAAAAGTCTACATTATCAACAAAGACCTGCAATATGAGGAAAGCTCAACATATCATTTCGTGTGCATTGATACATCTTACGAAAGAGAATAAACAACCTTTGAAAACATTTATACCTAAACCAAAAATTGGATATTTTAAGCTGATCTCTTCATCTAGCATTAGTGGACGGTAAGGAAAACAATATAGTCTCGGACCATCAACTGATTTAGAAATGATTATCCACTAGAAAAAAACTCTCGACCAAGGCATGTCAAAATCTTCACTGAGTTTGTTAGTGCAATAGTTGTCGCTGACTATCAAAGCTAGGGTGAACTCAAAATTCATGTCTAAATTCTTTGCAGAGCACAAGCACATAAGAGTTTTTAACTAACTTTCTTGGTTTCAATAGCCTAGCCCATGATTTTCCTGGAAAAAAAGCATTTTCCTTCTACATTTACCTATTATGTAATCGCAAATCCCAGTCATCAAGAAACTATGAATTTGGCCAAAGCAATAAATCACTAGGAAAGTATAAACTAGATGACCATTCAAGTAGAGGCAATTATAGTGAGAAATACCTATAGATACAGTTAGAGAACCATGATAGCAAAAAATAAACAGAAAATATAAAAAACATACCGATTTCCAACCATCAGGATCCAGGCATGCAGTAATCTTGGTGTTGATAACTGGTATAGGCCCAGGTTCACGGATGATTTTCCCTCCACACAGCTTGACTGCCTCTGCACTCTTATAGACATCATCTGTGCCTATGGCAATCTGGTAGAGATATAAACATTCAATTTTCACATATAATAACATGGAATAAAAACCAGATGAGAAGACTAAATGATATGACATAATACATGACCGTGGCAAGCAAGAATGATTTAAATGGTGTGTGTAGATTATTGTAGTGTATGCTTCTGGAGAAGGTAAGAGTTCACCTGCGTATAACCATTTCCCTTGTTGTATTCTGTGATCCCATAGTTATATGTCAGCTCCAGCACTGCATTTTTATCTTCAGGACCATAACCCATCAGGGCTATCGTATACTGTGAAGGTAGAAATAACGACCAACCAATTAGCTGGCATGTTATGCCTAAAAATATACTGGAGGAAAATGGGAAATGCCTCTGTAGAGAAAAAACTTCTAACATCATGGTTTAATAGAAACCATGAATTTGTTGCAGCAGTGCAAGTTTCTTAGCAACTTAAATATAAAAAATGACCCATATGTTCCAATGGTTATGCAGATAGCCAGAAAAAAACCTGTAACATCATGGTTTAATAGAAACCATGAATTTGTTGCAGCAGTGCAAGTTTCTTAGCAACTTGAATATAAAAAATGACCCATATGTTCCAATGGTTATGCAGATAGCCAGAAAAAAACTAATGGCATTTGATGCGAGGCAGAACAGGTAATCATTTTACCTTGTACTCAGGGTTATCCCTTCTGCTTAGAAGCTCCATGCCAAAAGACTTCAAATTCAAGTAAGAAAAGCATCAGTATGATCAAAAAGAAAAGGAAAGCATCACAACTCCAGGCAGTTTCTAAAGATGACAGCTGAAGAAGCAAGTGCCACTGCTTTAATTTCAATGAACATGGAAGCTTCTGCCAGCATTGATTACCGGTTACCTTCTTATAGAAATTTATGGAGCGGTCAAGATCACCCACTCGAAGCATCACTTGGCACAGGGGCTCAGGCGTAAGGCCTCTTTCCAAGAGCTCAAACTTGTAACCATTAGGGTCTTCAACAAAAGCGATCATTGTACTTCCACCTTTAACAGGAGCTGGTTCTCTAGTAACCTTGCCCCCCTTTGCCTTAACAAGATCAACTGTCCTGGCAACCTGCATTGATGAAAATTGAGTACAAACCCAGTATAAGTTTATGAACTTGACCTTATGAAATTGACATTACAACTCCCTAGTCACCTCGCTATTCTCCGGATTGCACGCACAGGAAATTCAAACCCTCTCTCTTTTCTTTTTTTATTTGTGGTAAGAAGGCATTGTGAGAGATAGTTAAATTTTTCAGCCAGTAAAAATATTCTAGCAAGCAAGCATTTCAAGAATATATTCAACAGTCAAAATCCACAGGGCAGGCAAACATTTCTTAATCAAGAGTAACTTACATCTTCTACTGCAATACCAAAATGTCCAAACCCGTCTCCAATGTCATACTTGTCAACTCCATAATCTGCGAGCATTAGAAAAATTTTGAAACACCAAAGGTCGATACAGAAATCTGCATAAAACGATACTACACAGATCCAATTAATGATTAAAATCGAAAAAAGGGTAATTACTCACTATAAGTAAGTTCAACAGTAAAGTTAGTGTCTTCAGGTCCATATCCAAGAAAAGCATTACTATATCTATCTTCAGGTATATCACGTCTCCTTAACAGCTTCATACCCAGACATTCAGTATAAAATCTGCATATCCCAAACATCCATTTAGCAACCAATCAAATTATCCACAGTTATAGCAAACCTCACAATGATACGCTAAGAAAGAACACTCTTTGCATCAAATAAAGGAAGTAAAGAGACATACTTTATAGTCTTGTCCAAGTCCCCAACATTATAAACAACATGAAGCATTCTTCTTTTGTCATTCTTGACCCACTCTAGCACATTTTGGTCGGTAACCTCACTACTTCTTGCCGGTGCTAAGGTTCCACTTAAAAACTGCGACTGTGGGATAACTATCAAGAATCCCAATATACTTAATATCAATTTCAGCATTAGCAAATATAATTAACATTTAGTAGTAAAGGGCTCTAGCTTACCAGTTCCAAGTTGAAGAAGAGCCAGTCTTCTTGAAGGATTGTAATTGCAAGTGACTGTTCTGGTACTATTACTCTTGTTGATATTGCCAATCAATGGGGAAGAAAGTTTCAAGGAATGTGGGGCAAGATAAGATGTATTCTGTGTTGAGACTTTGAGATGAGTGGAAGAAGAAAAAGATAATGATGGAACTGTTACTGTTCTTAACATTTTTGTAGCTCCTTCTCCTTCTCCTTCTCTTTCCTTATCTGTTTATTACAGTTTCGTCTGTCTTAATGCCTGTGCCTGTGCCTGTGCCTGGTTAAAACTGTTTCTGACTTTTAATTGTTTCCCATGCTATCCACTCCACTTGCAGGTTTTGCTCTTGTCCTTAAATCTTTAATGGGAAAAGCCAATGAATAGTTAAAAAAATAATTAATTTTTTTTTCCACCTTGATTTTATAACCCTAAAAAATAGCTAAAATGAATTTTTTTTTGTTTTTTTATAAATTACTTAAAATCATTAAAATAAATTATTTAAAGATTTTTTTATCTTCACAACTTTTTTCAATGTGCTCTTAAAAATGATAATATTTTCGCTATATATAATTAGTCCTCTTATCTAAATTCAATAAATCAATTAAAGCTTTTAATAAAAAAAATATTAGATAACGACTCCAAAGCTTTAAATCATCATAAAGTCTTAATTAGCATTTTTATGACCAAAACATCAAATATCATCTCTAAACTTTTAAACCATAAAAAATTAAGAATTTCTTGTTTTTTTTTTCATTTAAATCTAATCTAAAGAATATGTTGAACATGTACATGTGTGTGTGTGTTGGATACAAACAAACTATATCTCATCTATTAGAGATAAGACCATTTTCTATTTAGTTTTCTTTTAGGGATGTTTAGCAGTGTTTTTTTAAAGTTTTTTTTGAAAAAAATGATTTATTTTTATTTTTATTTTAAATAATTGATGTTTTTCTATCATTTTGATGTGTTAATTTCAAAAATATTTTTTTAATAATAAAAAAAAATATCATTTTAATACAATTATAAACCAAAAATATTTTAAAAAACAATTTCAATAAGATTTCCAAATAGGCACTAAAATCTCGTGGACTCTAATACTTTCTAAGTGGCAATTTCAGTTCCCAAACAAATAAAAATCATATTTCTTTTACATTTTAATAGTGTTTTTTAAAAAAAATTCATTTTTTTTATTTCAAGTTATTTTTTGGGTTTTTTAAATTGTTTTTGAAGTGCTGATATTAATATTAAACTTTAAGAAATAAAAAAACTTATTTAAATGCATTTTTTAATAAAAAAGCATTTTAAAAAATAACCATTATTATAATAAAAAATACTCTACAAAAATCAAAAGAAAAAGATTCCCTGACTAATCGACCGCCCTAACCATGGTAGGCGTGTGGAAAGCAAAATATAACATAGTCAGCTCTTCTTATAGAAGAATCCTTTGCGTATTATACAAAATAAAATAAAATAGAATAAAATAAAATTACACATTTGAAACCACCATAGTCATCCAATAAATAAAAGTAGTTATTCCATAAAGCTTGAACTAACACTCTCGATGAATATCTTCTCTGATAAAAAATTATATCACTTAAAAGCTTAAACTTGTAAGTGAGGCTCTATAATATGATTTATATTATTTTCTAACGCACCCCTTCAAGCTCTGGGCTTGAAACTTGTACAGGTCCACATCACCTTGTGCTTAGTTTTTATCAAATAGAATAGGGGTGGTGAGATTTGAATTCGTGACCGTTGGGTCAACAAGGCTCTGATACCATGATAAGGAACCATCTCACCTAAAAATTTAAATTTATAAGTGAGACCCCATAATATGATTTATATTATTCTCTAATATTCTCTACCCTACCACTTTAAACAATAAAAATAAAAATATGGAAGACACAAATAAATAAAACCAGTTTCATAATGACGTTAGCCTTTAAGTCGTCGCTTTATAAATGTTTTGTTTTTTGTTTTTCATGTCCTAAATTTCTCCTTACTTTATAGATTTTATTTTATTTTATTTTATTTTATTTTTCCCATAACCTGTATTTCTCGGCACTTTCCGACTGGTAATGAAATTAATTGTAGCCCCACAACATTTCTTAAATTTATTTTATTTTATTTCTTCTTCGTCTGAAATTGGATATAATATACAAGAAACTTCCTCAATAGCACCTGTTTTATGGATTGACAATCCAAAAGACCTTGTGCCCTCAAAAGTAATTTGATTTTATATAAAAAGTATTTTTTAGTATTTTCTTATGTAATGAAAATAAGTTAGAAAATAACTTCTTAAAAGTTCTAATTTGTTCAAGTTTATTAAGAGAATAAAGATCAAATTTAATATATAAAAAGGTTGAAGGAGATGAAATTGCAAGAAAAATATATTTTAATTTCATAAATGATTTTAAATATATATATAAATAGAAGTTAAAAATATAAAGAATAAATCCAACATATTAGAAAGTTGAAAGAGGATGAAATTGAAAAAAAACATTTAATTTTATAAATTATTTAAAATAAAATAAATAGCAATAAAAGAACGAGACCAAATATGATTGATTAATAAAAAGGTAAGAAAATAAATAACAATAAAAAAATAAGAATGAATTAAATTGATATAAAAATCATCCGGTAATAATATATAGAAATAAAAAAATTAAAAACCAAATTTGATATAAATAATAAATAACGTAATATGTTTTTTCAAAGTATATTCCACCAATAATAATAATAAAAGAAAAATACTCTTCTTAAAACCAAGTCAATTTTTGTTGACCGAAAGATAATTTTTCATGAAAATTAATTCTTTAATAATAAACAAATACTAGAAAATAGTTTAAGAAAACACTTTCCGGTAATAATAAACGAGTATATTCATTTTTGATCGATAAAGTTGTGTGAAAACCCGTCAAGCCGTCAACTGTCGACGCAAATGTGGAGAAGCTTCATGGCAGCTGTCCTCTCGGTGGAAAAACTTGCTCCTCTACCATTATTAATTCCTTTATCCCCTGCAACTCCTCCACCACAACTCGAATCCTCTTCATTCGATTAATCTCATCTCTCTCATGCCTCAAGCTCCAGTCATGGATCGACGGCTGTGTGAGGCCATCCTGAAAGGAGATGTCCCTGCCTTCCTCGGCCTAGTCGAAGAAGATGAACATGTCGTTGACCAGAAACCAATTCCAGGGTCTTCGAGCAGCATTCTACACATAGCATCACGATTTGGACACGTGGAGCTGGCTAAGGAGATTGTGAGGCGGAGGCCGGAGCTGATGTCCGAGGAGAATGAGAAGAAGGAGACGCCGTTGCATGAAGCATGCAGGGAAGGGAAGATGGAAATGGTGAGGCTGCTGGTGGAGGAAGATCCTTGGCTGGTTTGCCAGGTGAATCAAGCCAATGAGAGTGCTCTGGCTGTGGCCTGCGAAAGAGGGAGACTCGATGTGGTGGACTATCTCTTGAATTTCCCAGGGGTGCTAATGCTGGAAATTGATGGTCTTACCACTTCTCTTCACGTCGCAGCTTCAGGTGGCCATACAGGTAACTCACAATAATAAGCTACGACTGGACAATATATGTGGTTTATTTAATTAGCCAAGCCTTGAAAAAAAAAAAAACTCCCTTTTGCTGTAGGTGATCATACTGGCAAACCCTTTTGAAAGTTCATATGGGATCATTCTAAAATTAGAGATTTTAGCAAACAATTACTTATAATAGCATTAACATATGTCTCATGACACAGAACATAATAATGCCAAGTTATTGATTTGTCTCTCGTGTTTATAATTTTCGTATCACAAGACAAAAAAGAAAAAAAAATCTCCATATCGAAGATCAAGGATCAAAGACTACTACTCAAAATAAAAACGTATATTTACATCGATTTTATCTATTTATTTATTTAATTAAATCAGTGGCCAAGAGAAGACGACGAAAAAGCTTTTTGACAAGTCTAAAATGGTTTGCGGTCCAGAGAAGGTATCTTTTGGATCAATCATGCACATACAACTACTGAGATGAGTTATTGAAAAAAAATTATCTTCAAGCAGCTTTCACGAATATAGTTTATTAATATGGTATAAAATTTTTATTGATTAGTGGTTATGAATTTAAATTTTATTATTTTTATTCTATTTGATAAAAATTAAATATAAAATAATATGAGTATTCAAAATACTTTCACTCAAGAATATATATTAAAAAATAATATTTTAAAACCTTAAGTTAAATTTTTAAATAAAATTCATTTAGAGCATCAACTAGATAGTTCATGTGAGACGCGTCATTAATTATTTGTGTTGAACAGTCGAAGCTGTCATGACAGCTTGATTTCACACTTATTTTTGAGGAACTTCACGCTGTAATTCCATCAGATGTATCAGCAAACTTTTCTCATCTCTCTTTTAGTCAGGGGTCAACTCCATAATTTTGGTCCACTTACACATTATCTTAGAGAGTGTTTAACACCTTTCAACTAGAGTATGAAAAATTCCAAGTTTGTTTTAATTATTTTTGAATGTTTTAAAAGTGAATATATTACAGCTAAGCCAATAGACAATAATTCAGATACAATTATAATCCATTTCACCCACGTTTCACACTCTTATCCTACATGTATTAACAGTTACTGTACTAATTAATAAATATTTTTACCAATTGATTTTGTTTATCAGCAATAATTAATTAATAAGTAAAACTGGAATTACTTTTTGAGTAACATTCTGAATCATCCCATGTTCAGACATTGTAAAGGAAATCCTGAAGGCACGCCCGGACTTTGCATGGAAAAAGGATCTCCAAGGATGCACTCCCTTACACCTATGTTGCAAGAAAGGCCACCTCGAAGTAACCAGGGAGCTGCTAAGGTTTGACGCCGAGCTCTCTTCCCTGGAAGACAATGATGGCCGAACCCCACTTCACTGGGCAGCAATCAAAGGTAGAGTGAACGTCATTGACGAGATACTCTCGACAAGCCTTGAATCTGCAGAAGTGATTACTAAAAATGGAGAAACAGTTCTCCATCTGGGGGTGAAAAACAATCAGTATGAAGCTGTTAAGTACCTTGCAGAGATGCTCAACATCACAAAGCTTGTTGACAGGCCGGATAATGATGGGAATACAGTTCTGCATCTAGCTACTGCTGGGAAACTAAGTACGGTAAGACCTTTTGCTTTTTAACTTGTTTGAGTTGTTTCTTTAGAATTCAGAACTCTA
This sequence comes from Salix purpurea, assembly GCA_027405865.1. Classification (NCBI taxonomy): domain Eukaryota; kingdom Viridiplantae; phylum Streptophyta; class Magnoliopsida; order Malpighiales; family Salicaceae; genus Salix; species Salix purpurea. The sequence continues at coordinate 3,729,804 of JAOWLH010000023.1, forward strand.
TATTTAATGAGAGGAGTAATTTTCATTTTGTAAAAGTCAAATTCTAATTTCCATTACATCTTTTTTTGTGTTGAACTCATTTTTAGATGGTCATCTACTTACTGAAGCTTGGTGTCGATGTAAATGCTATAAACCAAAAGGGACAGACTGCTCTTGATGTAGTTGAGTCTGATATGAGTAATTCTGGTGCTCTTTTGATTTTACCTGCGTTACAAGATGCTGGAGGCAAGAGAAGTCATCAATTGCCTCCAATCTCAATTGAAATTCAGCAAATACAGCAGGATCAAAAGAGCTTGTCGTCTTCATTTGCAAAGCGAATGCCTGAATCCACTACTAAGCACCACCGCCGTTCTCAGAATCGCCGCCGAGAAAAGCAGCTAGAGCTTCAGACGGAGGGACTGCGAAATGCTCGTAACACGATTGTTATTGTTGCCGTTTTGATAGCAACTGTTACTTTTGCTGCTGGGATAAACCCTCCTGGGGGTTTTAGTGAACACACTGGGGACAGCATGAAAGGCCGGCATTCTTCTTTCAAGATCTTTGCGGTGTGCAACATTTTGGCATTATTTTTGTCCCTTGGCACTGTGATTTTCCTTGTCAGCATTGTCCCTTTTCAGCGAAAATCAATGATGAAATTGTTGGTGGTGACACATAAGGTTATGTGGCTATCCATATCTTTCATGGCGGCCGGCTACATCGCTGCCATGTGGACTATTTTGCCACACGGCCCAGGACGGGGGAAGCAATGGGTATTTGTAGCGATGGTGGCTATCGGGGGAGGGAGCACGGTGGCAATTTTTGTGGGTTTGGGGATTTTGCTGGCAAAGCATTGGCTTAGGAAATGGGAATGGAGGCGAAGAAAGGAAAAAAGAAAGATAGAAAGCCCAAGTAGCAGCGTTAGTCGCGTTGAAGAACTAGGGACGATGAGAAAAGGCAGGCACGACTCTAGTAATTCAGATGTTGATAGCTCAGATAAAGGGGGTTACCACTTGTACTAGATGTAGGTTCAGGCAGACTAGTTTATATCACAAACTCGATCTTAGATGAAGTCTAGAACAAGTGCAGATCATATCTTATTTTGCATTTAATTAGCCTCTTTCTCTGTAGACAGTTATCATTTGTCAGGGTAAATATAGCACGTTATTTAGTGCTGATGTTTATTTAACTACTCTCCATTTATTACCAGCTAGTTCTCAATAAAAACAGGGTTCTTGTCACTTTGAAGAAAGTATATATAGGTGGTTCCATATTCTCTAAATTTTGAAAGCCATGCTCCAATTTCCTGTTGAAGACTTGGCTCCAAATTTGTAACTATGTTAGGCATGGCTTTTTATTATTAATGTTTATCCATTTAATTACAGCATTATCTTGATGTGTTTTGGTTGTTCTTTTTTGCCTTTAGTTTGAAACTTATCTAGGATAAGTATATTGAAGGAGTTTATGTATGATTAGGGCTTTTATTCATGTAATGCTCTGAATTTCTCTACAAATAAAATTGAAGAGATGACAATAACTTTACCTATGATTTTGCTCCTTGATCTCTGTCAGTTGATTGTTCTTTGTTCTTCTTGTTCCTTGTTCTTTGATTGTTGTTGTGCATCTTCAATTATTCACAGTAGGCATCTTCAATTGTTAATATTTGGTATTAGACTAGTTTAGGTCTTTGAAGGGATCAAGTGAGATTTGTATGGGAAATCAAAGTTGTATGCTTTGAAAAAGGAATTGTGAGTGAAACATAACATATTAAGTGAGTGTTTATTGAAATGGATTCTGCAAATTTTCCTACAAAAACACTAATATTCACAGGTCAGAATTATGGTGTGTGGGCTGTGAAAATGGAAATATATATTAAAGCTTTTGATTTATGAGAGATAATGGAGAGTGATAAGCAACCAACTCCACTTGATAACAATCCAATAATTGCACAAATGAAGTTCTTCAATGAAGAAAGGGCAAAAAGATTCAAGGCACTTATCTATTTGCATAATCTTGTGAGTAAAGAAATCTTCACAAGAATCATGACTCGTAAATCTACCAAAAAAACTTGAAACAAACTAAAGGCAAAATTTCATGGAGATGAGAAATCAAGGAAGATAAAAGTGTTGAATTTAAGAAGACAATATGAAGAACTAAAGATGAAAGAAATTGATACCATCAAAGATTTCTCTTCTCACATCTCAAAACTAGTGAATCAAGTAAGATTGTTGTGGGTTTGGTTTGCTTTATTGATTCTCAAGGTATATTTGTATGTTTTTTGATTTCATGTTGGTTGAGTTTTTTTTCTTAAAATTGTTGGGTTGAATAATGGTTGTTATTATGCTGGTTGATACTTTTGTTGTTTGTTTGTTGGTTTCAATGGTTTATTTTAGTTTTGTTGGCATTTTACTAATTATTGTGATACATTTTTTTGTTGCAATGCTTTTTTGTCTACTAGTTTGTTTTTTGTGATGTTCATATTAGATTTGTTGTTTTTTTCAAGGGCTTGAAGTTGTTGTTATTTTGTTTTCCTTGCTTTTTGGGGGGGTGGTAAATGTAACTCTTTCTTATTTAGAAAGTCATTTGTATTGATCATAAGCAACAACATTGTGTTTTCTTTTTTGGTTTTGGTGTCAGCTGGGATTAATGATAGTGAATGTTGTATTGTTTTTTGAATAACTTTTTGGTTTAATTTTATGCTGGTATAAAATATTGTACTTAATATTTGGTTGTTATTCATATCTTTGCCCACAACTTTCTCTTTCATCTTTTTTTTTCCTGTTTGACATTGTTTTGTGAGCTACTTCGTTTGTTAAGGTAATTTTTAGTTTCTATTTTATGATTTGTTTTCTTCTTTTTTGCATGGGGATAGGGTGTTGTGATTCTAGGGTTTTCTTTGCTTTGTTAATTCTAAAGATATATATGTGTAGTTTTTTTTTTCAGTTTTGTGTTGATTGGTTTTATTTTTGTAATAAATTTAAGGTTTAATAATTGTTGTTGCTTTGTCAGTTGATGCTTTGTTGGTTTCGTTGAGTTTAGTTTGGTTGCATTTTCATTTTTTTAATTGTTTTTTTGTTTGTTGCGACATTATTTTTTATGTTGGTTCGCTATTTGTGATGTTGGTGTTGGATTTGTAAATATTTTTCAGAGGCTTAGAGCTCTTGTTGTTCTGTTTTGCTTACTTTTCTTTTTGTGGTAAAGGTAACTCTTTTTAGTTTTGAAAATCATGTGTTGATCATAGCCAAGAAAACTATGTGTTTTGTTTATTTCATTTTGGTGTGGGATGAGTTTAATGATGATGAATGTAGAATACTTCTTGAGATAATATTTTTGGCACTAATTTAAAAATACAACATGCACTTTCTTGGCATTGCTACTACTACTTCTTGGCTATTTATTTGCCATAAATGGATGATGTTGCTTTGGAGAAACTTAGAGGCAAATGTAACACTGTTTTTTTTAGTTGGGTTACCATTAGAGATAAATAATTAGTTTTGTGGATAAGGGTTTTTTTGGTAATGTTTAAAAAATTTCCAGTTTTATATAAAAGCAAGATTTGTTTTTGAAATACTTTGTTGTTTTATGGTTATCTTTGCTCATTGATGTGAGATTTGATTCATCGTTATATGTAATCAAAGAAACTTTTACTTATCATAGTGGATGGAATTATATACACATTTGTTTTGGAAACAGTTGGCATGGATAAGGATGAGTTTTGTGCTCATCATTTTGTTTATTTGTTTCTATTTCGCAATTTGGTAATGTTTGGTTCATCAAGTGTTGATTTCTGTTTCATGTGCTTTTGGTGAATGATTTTATGCTGCAATGAGTTTCTATTTCGTATGCCTTTGGTTAATGATTTTGCGCTGCAATTAGTTCTGAAATTAGAGGATTAATGTTTTGTTTAGCTGTGTGGTTAATGTTGTGGGTGTTAATATTTTTGCCCATGCTCTTAGTTAGTTTTTTTATTGTTTTTTTTTTTATCCATTTGTTGATGTAAAATGTGGTTGTTTTTTAGTTTTGTTGCCTTTAAAAGGTAGCGCTGATGGTTAGTGGAATTGATTTTGCTTGAAAATGATTGAAGATTATTACATGTGTTCTGTTTTGGTGTTTCATTAATCTATTCTATTTTTGCTTTTATGCTGCAATGAGTTTCTATTTCGTATGCCTTTGGTTAATGATTTTGCGCTGCAATTAGTACTAAAATTAGAGAATTAATGTTTTGTATGATTGTGTAGTTAATGTTGTGGGTGTTAACTTTTTTGCCCATGTTCTTAGTTAGTTTTTTTATTGTTTTTTATCCATTTGTTGATGTAAAATGTGGTTGTTTTTTAGTTTTGTTGACTTTAAAAGGTAGCACTGATGGTTAGTGGAATTGATTTCGCTTGAAAATGATTGAAGATTATTACATGTGTTCTCTATTGGTGTTTCATTAATCTATTATATTTTTATCTATTTTTGCATTTGTCAATATTTGTTTCACTGTTTTGTATGCCTTTGGTGGATAATTTTATGCTGGAATTAGTTGATGGGATTGGATAATTGTTGTTTTAGTGTTTGTTTAGGTAATTTCGTTTTTGCTTTTGGTGTTTCTCTCCATTATCCATTTCCGTATCTTTATTGAAAAGGCTTTTATGGTAGTGCTGTTGTACTAAGGTATGTTGATGTACTTTATTATATCAAACTTTGCATGTATAAATGTTATGTTTTATTTTAAAATTAGGACCTATTAATTGTTTTAATATCACCAATTATAAAAATTATTTGTTGACCCGCAACATAGTGCAGATAATTTAACTAGTGCTTCCTATACGACGTGGTATGTTGAAAATCAAAAGGTCAAAGGGGTATACAATAAAAAATCATGTTACTTAATTTTCTCAACACTAAAATTTAAAAAGAAAAAAAAAATTAAAGAGTATTTTAAAAAAATCCACTGTTTTTCTTTTCTATTTTTTTCCTGCTTTCCTTTCTTTTCTCCTCCCTCCTCTTTCCCTTCCCTCTCTCCTGCCCCCATGTCGTTAGTTTGCAGTTTCCGGTGGGTCTTATTGCTAGGTTCTTGAAGTCAGGCAAGTATGTTGAGTGTGATGGTGCCGGCGCTCCTGTCTACCTCGCTGCTGCTCTTGGATATCTTGCAGCTGAGGTAATACTGTCTTATAACTTCAATTTGTTTTTGGATATGATTTTGTGTGATTTCAATTCTCGAGTACTAGGCTTCTATAATTTTGGTGATTTTGACTGTTTTTCTGGGAATGAAGTTGTTTTCCATGAAAATTGTGTTTTTGAAGGGGTGGCGGTGGCTGATCTTGTGATTTTGTTTAGTGGCCAATCTAGGGTTTTTAAACTTCAGTTTTTAGTGTTTAAGTCTGTGTTCATGTTAGGGTAGTTTCAGTAGTTAAGGTTTTAAAGTTAGTGATGTGAATATAAATTGATCATCTATATGCTCATGTAGTGGTAAAGGATACAATTACTAATGGATTTGAATCTAATCCTTGTGCCTCTTTTTTACCTGATTGCTTCATCGGCTTAATGGTTTATTATTGTTGGGATGGGTTGTGTGGCGGTTGAGGAGAAGGGAAAAGAAAAGTAGAGAAAAGAAGGATTTTGTTAAAATCAATATAAACTTGATTGATGGACTCGTTTTCAAATGGCTTAAAGTATAATGAAGGTGAAACTCGAAATTTAAATTCAATAGAATGCCTTTCGGATTTTCATAACTATACATTTTTCGAGTGTTATTATTTGAAGTGAAACTAAAATTATTTTTTTATCACTAGCTTAGAACCTACTTTCCCCTAAAGGTAGATCCAACGTTTAAAAAAAAATGATTTCTTCTTTCTTTCTTGAGTTTAAACCCTAAATTCAATGTTTAAAGCTGAGTGTATATCTATTTCATTATGCAACGTTTTTATCAAGCTAATACTATATACCATATACCACCGCAATCATAAAAAAAAATCCGGATGTCATCCGGATTTTACAATTTATAATCTGAGAAACTGCTAAACAGAAAGTGGTGCTATAAACATTATGATGCTGTCAAACTTTGCAACAGGATTGGCATGAAAGCTCCATGAAATCCATATGGGACTCTGCAAGGCAACGTGATTTTGGCAACTGGCTCACTGGTAAACTTTTTGGTGTCAATTATATAACCCCATGAAGGAAGTAGACAAATACATTAGATATAATTATTACGCATTGAGTCATGTGATTATTACTTACCAATGTGCTAAATTGACCTACTTTAGACATGCTTGTATCTTCATTGTGGACAAAAGTGATAATCCATCCATCATCTTCTTCATGACTTCCTTGTTTGGGAACAAAGGCTGCTCCAGTGCAGAAAGTATTCTGTTCGAATTTATGGTATTCCACCTGCATCAGCTCTTCAGATTGACCACCTTGCTGATTTACAGAACCAAAATAGTGTCAGCATAAATTTAAAAGTGTTAGATAAGAAGGTTAATAACACATAAGAGCTTAATTAGTATCAGCTGGCTCTTCAAAATACAGATTTGCTAGACCTCCATATTTAGGCATACCTGGAAATGTTAAGTATTAGTAGATTAATGATCAGAGTTATATACTGAACTTCTATAGAAAGAAAAATCTTACTTATAATCACCGTAGTCAGAGCTAGCATATGAATCAGTGACTTGGGTATAGCCATATTTATTTTTAACACCAGTAAAATCTCCGTGGATCATTGGAAAGTCCATAGAGAATTCAGTTCCTGTCAGGAATCTTTCTTTTACATCTCCCATATTCATATTTAATCTCCATTCATAGACACGAGTAAAACGCGATCCATCTTCTGAATCAGTATATTCATCAACTGATTCTATATGCTTCAGCCTTTTTGAAAACCACTCAAATTTATTCACTCCCGTATCAGGTCCTGGTATGATTGAATCAAGAGCCCTACATGCCCTCACAACAACCTAAAAGAGCAAAGAATCACTTTCATTTATTTGAACTTGAAAAGGCTATAACCAAGTGCAGGTTTTAAATAACTTAATTATATCAATATTTAATGTTTTTACTAGTCTACCTCATCAGTGCCATCCTCAAAACAATTAAGGTGGAATATGCAATTTGATTCCACCTGAAACCACTTGATTGAATCTGCGTTGCCATAGCAAGGCATGATTCCAATCCTTGCATATTCTGCCTTGCTATATTTTTTCAACCTGCATTTGTACACGTCATGGCCCATGACAGACATAATTACCACCTCAATATTATAGAGGCTATGCATTTTTGTTGAAATGATACATGTCACAGGACACCTGTGGCCCCTTGGATAACTAGTCTACCTTCTAAGAGTGTGTATATGGAAAAGAGGTTGACGGTATAATCGTAGAGTTATGATTATAATTTTTATGATTTGTCGCTTAGTATTAAAGTCATTAAAAAACTTAATGGTTAGCGAGAGTTTTAGCAAGGGATCTCATTGTATAAGAAAAAACGCATCACTTCTAATGTACCCTATCTATGGTAAGTTACATTATTGTTTGATTGTTTTTTTATGTTAAATTTTATTCATTAGTCTTTTCTAAAGTTCAAGATAGATCTCTCTTCGTGAAGGAGTCTTTATCTTTATTGGGTAAAAAACCCAACCCTTCTAAATCCCAAAATTGATCAACATAGATTCTATGGTGTGAAACTAATTACGCAAAAGAGAAGATATTTATCACCATTTAAGCATCCTGCAAGAGATAGAATGCATTACCAATTTTGCATTAAATTGTCAAGAGTTGATGTTTTTATCCTATCAATAATTCAACTATAATATTTCTAACTCTGGTATTATTAGATATTCAACTATATATACTTTCAACTTTGATGCTGGTAAATATTACATGATATTAGAAGATATTCAACTATAAATACTTTCAACTTTGATGCTGGTAAATATTACATGATATTAGTAAAAAGTATTGCATGATATTGGTAAATATTCAACTATAAATACTTTTAACACAAGTATTAGTAAAAAATATATGAATCTTTGGTTTTGACGTCAATAAACATTCAACCAAAATTACTTCCAACTCTAGTGTTGGTAAGTATTATATAAAGAAAGCTATGATATTTTTTACTATGAATATTTAGAGTGCGAGTAATTGATAGTTTTAACATTAATACTTCTAACTTTAATGTTAGTGAATATTAAATATATATTCAATACTGATATTGATGAATATAAACATTGATGACTCTTACGCTGTAAAAAACAATTATTGAAAAATCAAAAATATCAACTCAAATAGTCTTTTAATTTAATTTTGGCAAAGTCCTAATGGACTTTGTAAACTTATTATAATTTCGTGAAAAGCAAAGTTTTTAATAATATCTAAGTGCATTTCAATGGTTTTTTAAGTATTTTATCAAACATGAAAAAAGCTTTTTTTATCATTTGTTTTCTGTGTATAGGTATTAAATAAATGAAAATGAAAATGAAAATAATAATAATAAAAAAAAATAGCATGCGTGAATTAATTCACGCATGCTTTAGGCTTAGCCAAAGCCTGCGTGCATTAATTCACGCTGGTAAGGCAACACTAAGTCCAGTGTGAATTAATTCACTCTGCCTATGCAGCGAAGTATCTGTTTAGGATTCCGTTTTAAAAGTTTTTTAAAAACAATTTAAAAATATTTATTTTTATTTTAAATTTTAAATTAAGTTTTTTTATGTTTTTTAATTAATTTTATACATTGATGTCAAAAATATTTTTCTAAAAAAATCATTCTAATAATTTAAAAATTAAAAATATTTTTTAAATTAACCTCAATCAAATTACCAAAATACATTTGTCAGCGTGAATTAATTCACGTTGACTTGTCTTTTGCGGAGATTTCTAGCTTGGTCAGTGATTGGTTTAGGATTAGAATAAAATAAAAGAAAAAACAATAAAAAAGGAAAATATATTATTTTGTGATAGTGTTGTAGTTGGAGAATGAGTTGATAAAAAGTATGCCGTTTAATGATTTTATTTTCTTGTTTTTTGTTTTTGTTCGTTAAGTTTTTAGGTAAAATCCAAGAATATGATTTATATTAATATCTAACACATTCTTAAGAGAAAATCTTTTGAGCTTGAACTTGTACAAACTCAAAGTAATGAGAAAAAGTCCTTTGAGCTTGAACTTGCAAATTCATCAACACATATATTATAAAAGATGGTTTTAAATTTTTTGATTCCTGCTAATTTAATGCAAGTTGTTTGATCAAATTATGCTCAAAACAATTCCTCAATTTTTATTTTATTAACTCATCTAAACCTACTTTTTTTTTTGTAATTTGACATGAACAGTTGAAAAGTAGCTCTAAAGTCTGCTTCTTTCCTTTCTTTTTTTCCTGATTCAGATTCTTATTGAAAAGAAACAGAAAAGTGTAACAAAATATGAGAATATTGGCATCTATCAGTCAATAAAAGGTTTAAAAAAAGATAAATGAGTGACTTACGTTACTGCCTTTCCATGTTTGATAAACCCGTAAATCACCCGACCCGACACCACTGTTTGTGTGTTTGTGTGTATGTGGGAGCTTAACAGAAATGTAGAGAGGGTGATGTGGCGAGAAGTGAATGGATGTGGTTGAGTGAGGTGGACCGGGGTTGTGGTGGACCGGGGCTGGTTGGTTTCTTAGCTAACAGGGAAACAGAGAGGCGTGGTTTTCACTCTGATTTCTTTTAAATAAAAAAAATAAAAAAAAATTGACGTCTAATTATTATCAATATTATTATCCAATTCATTTATTTGAAATATATGTGTGACCATGGTTGTCGAAATCATGATTTTAACACGACACAGAAGGGGTTTCGGAAACTCGGATCGTAAAATCATAAAATTGACGTCTAATTACTCTTCAGTGTTGTTAATCAGCCGAGGCAAGCAAGGCTTAAACTTTTCCTTACTCAATTTATCCTACATCGGATAAATAATTGAGAATACAAAAAATTTTGTGTATAAATATAAACATCTGGAGGCGAATGAATTAGGCAATTTGCTTTAAAATTTTGAAGCAGCAGGCTTAAAATTAGCTGGATCGTAAAATCGGACAGATCCAGTCTGATTTTACGATTTTGACTAATTTTGATCGAGTTTGACCGAGTTTGACAAAAATTCGATTTTTCTACCCGAGTTGACAAAGTTTGATGAGTTGGCTCATAAAATTGAACGATTTTACAAATCAACTCGCGATTTTGACAACCAGGTATGTCACCATTACCTTACCATGATCCATCTTTATATGTAATAACACCTGCCAGCCCAGCACATGGATTCATCAGATCACCTCGTTTTATTTTATATAGTTACGATTTTCCTCATATAATAATCTTCTATGCAATATCCATGCATATACAATTTAATTAATTATATGCCTTCGTTCCACTAATTAATTAGCTATTATATATATATATATATATATATATATATATATATATTCGAAATAACTTGATCACATCGAAATGAACTAAACTCTTGAGATTTATTCCAACACATGGAAAATACAAGTCGCCATAAAATTAAATGGGTGTATACTCTATTCTATTAAATTCTTACTCTATTCTATCAATCCTAATTGTTTGTATAATCTACTTCGGGACTACAGCTTGCATCTTGCTCCATTTTCCTAACAGCTCAAAAATCATTTAGCCACCTAATTACGTCCAAGATCCAGCTCAATTCGGCTGATTTCTCCACGAAATTTCTGTGGGCTTCCATGAAATGATATTCTCAACTCAATTGTGCAATGGAGTTGGCATGAATGCTCCATGAAATCCATATGGGACTCTGCATGGCAATGTAATTTTGGCAACCGGCTCACTTGTGAAATTCTTTGTGTCAATTATGTAAACCTGGAAGGAAAACAAAAAAAGGATTCAATGATTGGGAAACAAGTTGTTTGAACTGCGATTGTTTCAAATCTATAAAATTAAATAACTTACTTTAGATGTGTTTGTGTCTTCATCATGAACAAAGGTGATGATCCAGCCATCATCTTCTTCACGCCCGCCTTCTTTAGGGACAAAGGCAGCTCCAGTGCAGAAGGTGTTTCCCTCGAATTCATGGTGTTCCACCTTTATATGCCCTTCAGATTCCTCCCATTCCTGCATCAGAGAATATATAATAATCTATATTATCCCTAATTCATTTGTGAAATAAATAAAATAATACTAAAGCGATAAGTATGTACTGAAGGTGGACTATTCAGCAGCTTAATTACCTTATTGTCAGTCTCTTCGAAGTACAACTTGGCCAGGCCTCCGAACTTCGGCATGCCTAAGAGGAACAAAATTGAAAGCTTGTTATGGTAATTAAGGTTATAGTTGGATTTTTAAATGCTGGACCAGCGAATTCGGAATGTGTATCTGACCTGATGAAGCACTCGCCGAGTCATGAACAGTTTGGGTGTAGCCAAATTTATTTTTAACGCCATTAAAATTTGGATTGATCATTGGAAACTCCATGGCGAATGGTGTTCCGGTTAGGTTTCTCTCTTTAACCTCTCCGGTTTCCATGTTTAATCTCCATTCGTAAGATCGGGAGAACAATAATTCATCTTTCGTCGAATATTTAGCATCTTGTTGAATAGGTCCTTTGCTCCTAAGTCTTCCTGAAACCCACTCGGACTTGTCCAAATCCATATCGCAAGATTCTGATATGACTGATTCAAGAGACCTGCATCCCCTCACTACAACCTGCTCCACCCCCACGAAAAAAAATATAATAGATGTATTGCAGCTATCTACTATCTAGAGAAACTATATTATTTAAAAAATTAAGTATTTATATTTTTTTCTAAGATAATTTTTCAAGTTAAAGTTTTTTGGGTTTGAAACTTGCATGTAATCACATTACTTTGCGTTTATTTTTTATTAAATAGAATGAGATGTAAACTCGTGACTGTTTTGTCAACAAGATTCTGATACCATGTTAACGAACCATCTCATCTAAAAGCTCAAGTTGTTAGACGAGATTTAAAAACATGATTTAAATTTTTCTGAAACATTATTATATAATCAAATTGAACCAAAAAAAAGTGATATTTTCATTGCTAACCTCATCTCCTTCCTCGAAACAATTGAGAATGTGAAATGTGCAATTTGGTTCCACCTCGAACCAACGGACTGAGTCGGCATCTCCATACCGAGGCATCACCCCAATCCTTGCATAGTCTTCTTTATCAAACTTTATTAACCTACATTAAGTGGGGCACCATAAACCAAATTAGCATGCACTCCTCGTTGACTGAGGCTAGAAAGTAATGGCCAGTGTAGAAGTACTCACGGGCCTCCTTTCATGAGTCTATGTATATCTATTGTTAGTGGAAAGTCAATGATCACATTATACCTGCAACATAAACAAAGAATCAAGTTTTTATTTTTATTTTTTCTGAGTTAATTTCCAGTGGTGGCAAAGATTTTTCATCACTAACCTCTCTGTCACCCCCATGTCATGGCTAAGGGTGCATCGATTGAAGTTGAGATCGACCTTATGTACAAGTCTCTTCCCGTCAGCTGATCAAAGTAGATTTCCAAGTTAATTGTCACGCAAATAAAAACGATTCTTCATTTTGATGAACACTTTTTTTTTTTTCATTCGTTAATTTGGGTGGAAAATGAATATGTACCGGAAACAACTCCCACTTCCATGAAAGGCTTCATGGCATCCACCCCGAAGACAACCAGCTCTCCAGTGCCTGGTGCTCTCTGAAACAGACAAGAAATTAAAAGAGAGAAAGAAAATTAAGCTGTGTGTGTGTGTTTCTTGTGGAAAATATAGTTAAATAATAATAAATAATAATAAAAAAAAACCTTTGGGTGGCTGTTGAAAGGTCGATGCCAGGTTCCATTTATATCCCAGTCGCCTAAAGTCTGAAGGGAGAAGATGTCAATCTCTTGAGGAATGTGATGCTCAGCGATGGAGTAGAACTTCCCTGAATGCTCGAAAACATTGGTGTTGCTCAGATCTTTATTCACTTTTCCAAATCGCAGCTGGGATTTATTATCAGACCAGAATTAACATGTATTAGTTAATCTTAAATATTTTTTATATATATTTTAAATTTTATTTCTAGCATTAGCACATCAAAATGATCTCACAATACACTATAAATATACATTTAAATTAAGAAAAAAAAAGATTTTCGGAAAAATATTTCCCCACGGCAGAAACAAAAACAGGGGCCTACCATATTTAACAAGTATGCCACCAAAATGGCGGGCGGGTGGCCCTCGACGGCTGGAAGAAAAGACGGCTTGTCTCTCTGTTTTTCAAGCTTGTACGTTTCGGTTTCAACATGTCTATTATTGTAGGAAACCCTCCATGTTTCACCATCACTGTCTTTATCAAAGCACAGAGCATGGAGCATTCCCTCTCCTTCAATCCATATATGACCAGTCTTTCCAAATATTGAAGCCGTAGATTTTAGACCACCGAACAATGGATTTGGTCCTGGAAATTTACAGATTTGAAAAGTCAGCGCTCTTCAATTGATGTTCTAAACAGTCACCATTGATTTGACAATGTGATCAAATGTAAATTATTCACACATAGTAACGTCCAGTCGTGCTGAAAACTATTTTAGGAAGAGAAATTAATTAAAGTCAGTAAATTATTGAGTTCAAGAACAGACCGTTTCTGATGTAAACACCTTCTGGGAAATCACGCGGGACTTTGCCTTCAATGCTGGTGATGGTAAGAGCTTCATTCAGTTCATCAACTGGCGCAAAGTTACTCTGCAAAAACACAAAAACAGCAGATTAGAAAATATTTCGTCAGCGATTAACACTGCTAGAGAGGTGAGTTTCAGGGGTTTCGCAGGTTAATTACCTGAGAAGGAAGGACGAGCTGGTCAGAAAACTGAAACAACGAATCCACGAATGCATCCAGAAGTTTGACAGAAGCATTTCTTATGCTTTCCGAGACATCAAGCTGCATGGGAAGCTTCTGCCACTCTTTCAATAATGGCTGCATCCACAGTATCTGTATTAAGGCTAAATACGTGCAGTTCTAACAAGCAAAACATGAATGGCATGGTGCATGGAATAGGTGAAATTACACAGGGATTGAGTACCTTGTAAGAAGAAGAGAACCTAATCTTAAGACGATCGATGTTTTTGAAGAGAGAAGGCCGGCTTTGTACAGAGCAGTTCACATGAAAAGCCATTGTTGATGTATATTTCATTTTTCTCTCCCACTCTGAACTAGTTTCCCCTCGACGATGGCTTAGCTCCCCGAAGCACAACGGGTCTTAAATAGAGGTTCTGTAAGTGTTCAGAGTCTTATTTTAGATCATTCAAATAGTTGCTGACGTCAACTGTTTCTGAACAAGTATTACCTACCATATTGTATTTTATACATATATAGCACGTTTTGCTTTTCAAATTTACAAAAATATCAAGACCATAAATATTTTTATTTTATTTTAAAATCTATTAACTCAACTTCATGTTCATGTTTAGCTCGAGTTTTATATTAAACTATGTAAAACTTGATAAAAAAATGAATTGATCAATTTAATGTTTGCGAAGACAATTTAAATGACCAATAAAACATGACATAACAATTTTTTAGAGAGAGAAAAAACATATCAAGTTTGATGAGTAAACTCGTCAAACTTGCGTCAGATAATCGTGGTCAAAACTTCAAACCTACAAACTGTATGATGATCTTCATCGGGATTAATAGTTTTTTTTTCAAAATTGTTGTTTATTTATCTATAATATAACAAAAATTGATTATCAACTATTCAAAAAAATCATATAAAAGGAAAATTAAAACATAAATCAAAATAAATTAAAATAAATATTGAAGAATAAAATCATACAGTTTATTTCTCAATCAATATAAAAGGCAAATTAAAATAAATTATCAACTCTATATACCAATAAACACATTAGTGTAAAATATAATGTTAATGGGTGCAAAGAAACAATGTTTTTCCCATATCTTAATGGGTGCAAAGAAACAGTGGTTTTCCCACATTTTTCAGCTTTAAGTGTAAAATATATTTTCCAAATAGAGTCTAAAGAATCACCTATGCTACACAAGTTTTTTATTTTGGTTCTCTATTTTTCAATTCAATTATCCATAAAAAAAAATGAAATTGGGTGCTTAAAGGGGCTTTGATTGTGCAAAGAAAATGCTAGAGGACCAAAATAATTACTTGTCAAAGAAATATTATTGTAATCCATGTTTAATTATAAGAAGGTTAATAGCAAAAGGATTTACAATAAAAAAGTGATGTCATTTATAATATAGGCAATTCGATACGCTTTATTTATATATTTTTTTACTCATTAAAGCAATAACAAAAAAAAAACGAATTCAATTGGTTGCATAATATAATAAATAAATAAATAAAATATGATGTATGGCTACACATATTAGAAATATTATTTAAAAATAAAAATATGATGTATGGCTACAAATATTAGAAACACTATCTAAAAATAAAATTCTTTATTTTCAAAAATATGGTTTATCTACACAAAACACACAAAAAAAAAATTACAAATGAATTAGAAAAGCTCTTTGAAAATTAAATGCATAACCAAAAAATTGTCATCATTCAAAAGAGTCGCTCTTAATAAGATAAAAGAGATAAAATTTATTAATATAAATATAAATTTTTATATAAAAATATAATTAAAACAAAGTCTTAGGTTGGAAGGCTTGATCCATTAAGGTTGAACCCACACATAAGCATGTCAAGCATATTCACTCGTCTGGTCATTCTTCTCTCCCCTCTCGACTAGTTTCCCCTCGAAGATAGCTAAGCTCCCCTAAGCACAATGAATTATAAATATAGGTTCTATAAGTGTTCATAGTTTTATTTTAGATCATTCAAATAGTTGTTGACGTCAACAGTTTTAGAACAAGACTCAACTAATATTGGAGTCCAAATATTTTACCTACCATATGTGTCTTTTAACATTATTCATGTAGTCAAGTTTTATATATGTACTATCACATTCTCCGTGTTTTGGTACATGTCTGGTTAATTTTTTAAAACAACATAAAAAAATGTTAAGAGTATAAAGATTGTTTTAGTAGTGTTACTAAATTCAATGAAGCGGTTCAATCCTTATAATGCATTGCCTACACTCAATAACTTAGATAACTTAGATTAAGTGCATAGTAAAAGTAATTATTATTCATGACAATTTAGATTAAATGCATAGTAAAAGTAATTATTATTCATGATTGCTCCCATTTATTATATTTGCACTTAACTCTTAACAAAGCACTTTCATGTTACTAAGGTGTCTAAATACCCCATTTTACCATGCAATAACAATAGAGAATAGACCATGAAACAAAACTACAAACAATAATCACAACATAAACTATTTATTCCCTTTGTTATGCATTATTTTTCTCCTATGATTTTATAATTTTTCTCATTGTGCCAATTTGTCATTTTTCATTACCATAAAATTGACACAAAATAATTGATACACATTAAATTACTTATAATTTATTCAATTCTGACACATTTAAGTTTCAAAATCACACTTAATTTCATCTAGTGACAAATTAAATTGATTTTTCCCAAATTACAAACAAACCATAAAATACAAATCAAATATTACTGCAAAAAAAAATATCCTTATAAAATAATAAAAACACTTTAATATACAAGAAAATTACAAAAACTACAATCGGATTTCAGTAAATTAACTTTAAGCATAAATGAATGAGTTTTCTTGCTTGATGGTGTGGAGCTTCGGTGCTAATGATTTGGGTGGCCAGATTTTAAAGTGGCTAGATTTTAAAGGGGGTTATTGGAAGTGTGTTTATTTTTCACGAAGATAGATGTATGTATATGAAGTGTTTGTTAATTAGAGGTTTAAAATTAATTAAAAATTATTATTTGAAATTTAAATATTATGATGTAATTAAAAAAAAATGAGCACATATTAGAAGTTTAAATAAAGGAAAAAGGCTCCAAATGGTGAGGAGGAAATCACTAACCAAAAAAAATATATATATCAGATTTAAAACCGTATTAAGTGCCTATTAGGGAATGTAGTTGATATTCTTTTTTGAAGTGTCTCTCATTTAAAAATATATAAAAATGATATTTTTTTTTAATTTTAAAAATTATTTTTGACATCAGCATATGAAAAATATCTAAAAACACTAAAAAATTTAATTTAAAATTAAAAAATTAAAAAAAATCAATTTTTTTCAAAATAACTTTTGAAACGCAATGTCAAACAAGACCTAAGTATATGAAGTCATTCTATAGCAATAGCAAATAACAGTATAATAAAAATAGAGTTTTTCAAGCTTTGAAAATTATAACTCTAAACTACAGAAAATCTCTAGACTAAAAAATTCTAAATAACAATAATAAGAATGATCAACTTCTAATTAAAAAAAAAATACAAAGCTATTTAAAGAGGAGCTAAAACCAATCTATAAGAAAACATAACTAGAAAATGAATTTGAAATTAATTATCAAAATTAAAAATATTTTTTAGATCTAATTTAAACAAAATCATGTTCTCGACCATTCTAGTCAACCAACCTTGTAAGAAACAGTACTTGTATAATTTGGTAATCTTCCAGGCCTAGCAAAAGATATATCATGATCAATAGAGTTAATAATCTAGTTCACAGGTTTGGTGTGTAAGTTTGGGTTACCTAATTCATTGGTTTGATAAATTTACTCACGCATCGAATATTTTTATCTTAATTATTATTATTTTTAAATTTTATCCTTCAATATTGGATTGATTAGGAGATATATTACCTGATTGTTTTTTGTTTGCGTTGTACATGGATGATTATCTCAAATAAATGTCTATTTTTAGATTGATGTTTAATTTTATGAGCATCTATATTTATCATATAATTAAATAAAAATGATTTATAAAAAAATTATTAGATCCAGTAGAGTCCATGACTTGGATCACATGATGTCAATTCAATCCATAATTGTCTTAATTTTTCTAAAAGTTATTATCTTGAAGATTTTTAAGAGTTAAATCATGTTTTTACCGGTCATCAAGATTCTATATAAACTCGTAAAATCAATCCATTTAATTCGAGTTAACTCTCATACCATTTAAAATAAAATATAAAAGCATTCCCTCTTATTATATACTAATATCAAAAATAGGTCTTTCTTCTTTTAAATCTCCTCCCATTTATCCAGGACATCTTTTTTTATTAATAATAATAAAATACTATTTACAATTTTGAAGGTCGATTGACTTGGTGGTCACATAGGGGGTTCGGAAATCAAAAGTCTTCGTAAGGTAGTCTTTTTTGAACAAAAGTCTTCATAAGTTGTCGTTAATTGGACATGGCAAATGAAATTGACAACTGGTGTGTAATAATCAATGACCAGTACTTTTCTTGGAAAAACTTATGACGAATAGTCAACAACTTGATATTAAAATAATAACAAGTATTCATAGAATAATTTTTTTATTATATTTATATCTTATCAATTATTATTAAAAAAAATATTGTTTTAATTATAAAATAAAAGAGTATATGAATGTTTTTTAAAGGAAGCTGCTTTAATTTTAAATTTCTATTGACAACCCAGATTATGAAAAATATTTTATTTGGGACTCATTTCAGTCACCAAGATAGTTATTTCTAGGTTCCTCTTTATTAAAGGGGTGTTATTAAGATGTTTTTGAGTTTTTTCATCATTAAAAAAAGTAGACCAGTGTTGAGGGAGAGTTTTTCTTCATTTAGTTTTATACGAGGTTACTTGACCGCGCGTTGCGCTAGGCTTTTTTTATATAAAAAATTGATTGATTTTGTGCATACTATAATTGGTTATCTTAATATTTAATCAGTGAAATTATAATAGATTAAATCTGTTAGAATTTTTTTGTCTAAAAAGAACATTGTAATCGAAACACAGTGGGAGTGGCTTGTATATTTTTTCATTGTAGATAATTTGGTCAAATTTGTCTACCTATTTTGTTTATGTGTTGTCCCCTTTTTTTTTTTACAAAATATTAGATATGAAATATTATACATAAAAATATTGTAAAAGTAATTTTTTAACCAAAACAACCTAAAATCTAAGATTTTAATTTTTCTAAGAAATACAACCTTAACAAAAGAGCAAATAATTAGAATTAAAAATAAAAATTAAGAGCGTATATATATATAAACATGGACAAAAATATAGACTATTTAGAAATATATCTAAAAAATAAAGGAATTAAAATAAAAAATTAAAAGTATATGGGCCGAAATAAAAACAAAATCTGTAAATAATTTAAACAAAAGGATTAAATTAAAAAAATTAAAAGAGTTGTAAGGGAAATATAAATAATTCTTTTATTTCTTGATTTAGTTTCGATCCCTTTTTTTTTTTTAGTAATTTTGGTATAATTCTAAATAATTTGTTTGTATTTATGTATCTTTACTCTTAGTTTTGACTTTTAATTTTTATTAGAATTTATCTTTGTATTAAATGTAACTTTGGTTAAAAAACAGAGTAAGTTCATCTTTGGTGGTGTGAAATGAAAGTAAAATCATCTTTTATGCATGTCTAGTTAATATTTAGTTGTTAGTTATTTGTTATATTTTTTAAGACATTAATATTAAACAAATATCAAAACTGTTCTAAAAGAATTGATGTTCATAGTAAAAGAAATAAAAAAAGTTCCCCTTTTGAATAAAACTTTCTATAATTTATTAATTTAAAAAAAATCACTTACATACCAAAACTTTCTATAATCATGGAACTCAAATTCATTGAGAACAGTCAACAAGGAACCATCATCACAGCTTGGGTCAATTCTAGAAAAATCAAATCGTTGACCAGTCTTGTTTCTCTTTTTTTCCAATGTATTTGGAAGCTTTCGATAACTTCGACGACTGATTTCCTATTACATCAACTCTTAGATGACCAATATCCGATATTCATTTTAGATTTTTCAGAGCAGCCCAAAATTCACCAAAACTGTTCTTTGGAACAAACTTGGTGCGTGTATGTGACTAAAAAATAATGAGAACAAAAAAAAATCGAATGAAATGTTTTTGAAAATATTTTTTATTTAAAAAAATCGGTTGTGCTGTTGTTTTTTAAAATGTTTTTGATTCAAAAATATATTTTTTATTTTTTAAAAAATTATTTTTAACATCATCACATGAAAAAAAATATTAAAAAAATTAATTTAAAATAACAAATTAAAATTAAAATAAATTTTATTTTTTTTTTCACAAATACGTTTAAAACGTTTATCAATGCTGATTAATGGAAGAAAAAGGAGACCAGATGGAAGATGGGTGTCAACGACCAACGCATTTACTCGAACGTTCCAGTTGTTGAATACTTGACGAGGCTGGGGAGGAGTAGTTTAAGGTGCTTCTTTTTTCTTCTTTTCTTGGAATTTACGCTACAAATTTATATTTTTTTCAGAAAAAAAAAATAAAGATAAAATAATGATAATAAATAAATATATCGAGTAAAAAGAAAAAAAATAACTTTAATGATTAAATAATGAAATATTATAATAATAAAATTGAAAATTTATTGTATTTTATCAGTAATGTTATAGGTGTTTTAGGATTGGGGTAAAGATAAATGCCCAGGAATATGCAATTTGATTCCACCTCAAACCACTTGATTGAATCTGCGTTGCCATAGCGAGGCATGATTCCAATTCTTGCATATTCTGCCTCGCTATATTTTATCAACCTGCATTTGTACACGTCATGGCCCGTGACAGACATAATTACCACCTCAATATTATAGAGGCTATGCATGTTTGTTGAAATGATACATGTCACAGGCAGGGTTATTGATCCCGTTCCGTTCTGGCCGGAACAACCCGTTCCACTGAAAAATCCGGAACAAAACGGCGACGTTTTTGTTCCGGTAAAAATTCCGGACTGATCCGGCTATTCCGGCCGAATTCCGGCCGGAACGCCCCGGTTTTATTCCGGGCGTTCCGTTCCAGACTAAGAGAGACACAAAGTTACTGAACTGAAGTGTGTATTTAATGGAGAAAAGTTGAGATTGAAGTTGTTTTTAGTCGATGTGGGACAAGGACTAAGGAGAGTGGAGTGGAGAGTGGAGTGGAGAGTGTTTATAAAGGAGATGTGGAGAGATTGGAGTGAATTTGTCCGATGTGGGACTCCCACATCGGACAAATTCAAGGCTCCCAGCATTCGGACAAATTCAAATTGAATTTGTCCGAATGCTGGACAAATTATATATATATATATATATATATATATATATATATATATATATATATATATATATATATATAATTTTTTAAATATATATATTAAAAAAATTATAAAAAATATATATTATAAAAAAATAAAATTGTTGTGTTGATTTTATATAAAAAAAAAACAATTATATATATATATATATATATATATATATCATGGAATCACTCTTGAAAATCAGTAATTGTTTTGTTTTTTTTTTTAAATTGTTTTGTAATGTATTTTTAAATTATTTTGAATTATATATGAACCTTAACTAATGAATTTTTATAGTCATAATTATGTTGTATTGTATTTAAAAATATTTTACTTACGATTTTACGATTTTTTATTTATATCATATTGTGTTCCGAATTTTACTTATTTTTTTTTCAAAATCTGTTTTTTTCTTTTCTTTTTGAACATATGATTTTCAGTACTATTCTCTTTGTAATTATCTTACTATGGTATTTACTATTTTTTTGGGATGCATAATAAGAAATTCTAATATTTTTATATTAATGATGTAGAAGATGTTTGATGTATTTTTCTTTTATTTTAGAACATTTTACTTTCATAATATTTTGGAATTTTAAAGATGTTTCTAATTTTGAGATTATGTTTGTATTGTATAATTTAAAGTTCATTTATCTTGAATTTAAATTATATTTGTTAAATTAATATTTTATTTTTTTCATATATATAATTAAATAAAAATGAACAGTACAAAACCGGAACGGTACCGAAACCGGAACGTTCCGTTCCAAACACAAAACCGGAACGGTACCCGGGACGGGATCAATAACCCTGGTCACAGGACACCTGTGGCCCCTTGGATAACTAGTCTACCTTCTAAGAGTGTGTATATGGAAAAGAGGTTGACGGTATAATCATAGAGTTATGATTATAATTTTTAGGATTTGTCGCTTAGTATTAAAGTCATTAAAAAACTTAATGGTTAGCGAGAGTTTTAGCAAGGGATCTCATTGTATAAGAAAAAAACGCATCACTCCTAATGTACCTTATCTATGGTAAGTTACATTACTGTTTGATTGTTTTTCTATGTTAAATTTTATTCATTAGTCTTTTCTAAAGCTCAAGATAGATCTCTCTTCGTGAAGGAGTCTTTATTTTTATTGGGTAAAAAACCCAACCCTTCTAATCCCAAAATTGATCAACATAGATTCTATGGTGTGAAACTAATTACACAAAAGAGAAGATATTTATCACCATTTAAGCATCCTGCAAGAGATAGAGTGCATTACCAATTTTGCATTAAATTGTCAAGAGTTGATGTTTTTATCCTATAAATAATTCGACTATAATATTTCTAACTCTGGTATTAGTAGATATTCAACTATATATACTTTCAACTTTGATGCTAGTAAATATTACATGATATTAGTAAAAGGTATTGCATGATATTGGTAAATATTCAACTATAAATACTTCTAACTCAAGTATTAGTAAAAAATATATGAATCTGTGGTTTTGACATCAGTAAACATTCAACCAAATTTACTTCCAACTCTAGCGTTGGTAAGTATTATATAAAGACAGCTATGATATTTTTTACTATGAAAATTTAGAGTGCGAGTAATTTATAGTTTTGACATTAATACTTCTAACTTTAATGTTAGTGAATATTAGATATATGTTCAATACTGATATTGATGAATATAAGCATTGATGACTCTCACGCTGTAAAAAACAATTATTGAAAATTGAAAAATATCAACTCAAATAGTCTTTTAATTTTGGCAAAGTCTTAATGGACTTTGTAAACTTATTATAATGTAAAAAAAAAAAATTAGATTTTTTTTCATGAAAAGCAAAGTTTTTATAATATCTAAGTGCATTTCAATGGTTTTTTAAGTATTTTATCAAACTTTAGCCTTTTTCATCGTTTGTTTTCTGTGTATAGGTATTAAATAAATGAAAATGAAAATAATAATAATAATAATAATAATAATAATAATAGTAATTAATTAAAAAAAATAGCATGCGTGAATTAATTCACGCATGCTTTAGGCTTAGGCAAAGCCTGCGTGCATTAATTCACGCTGGTAAGGCAAGACGAAGTCCAGCGTGAATTAACTCACTCTGCCTATGCAGCGAAGTGTCTGTTTAGGATTTCGTTTTAAAAGTTTTTTAAAAACAAATTAAAAACATTTTATTTTTATTTTATATTGTAAATTTTATATTTAAATTAAGTTTTTTTTTATGTTTTTTAATTAATTTTATACACTGTCAAAAATATTTTTTTGAATTAACCTCAATCAAATTATCAAAATACATTTGTCAGCGTGAATTAATTCACGCTGACTTGTCTTTTGCTGAGATTTCTAGTTTGGTCAGTCATTGGTTTAGGATAAGAATAAAATAATAATAATAAAAAACAATAAAAAGGGAAAATATATTATTTTGTGCTGGTGTTGTAGTTGGAGAATGAGTTGATAAAAAGTATGCCGTTTAATGATTTTATTTTCTTGTTTCTTGTTTTTGTTTGTTAAGTTTTTAGGTAAGATCAAGGAATATGATTTATATTAATATCTAACACTCTCTTAAGAGAAAACCCTTTGAGCTTGAACTTGTACAGTCTCATATTATTTTGTGCTTGATTTTTATCAAATAGAATGAGGGTGGTAAAATTCGAACCTGTGACTGCTGGGTTAACAAGGTTCTGATATTATGTTAAAAAATCATTTCAATCAAATTTGAATTTATAATGTACTAGAATTTGTATTTATAATGCGAGTCTTATAGTATATTAAGAACAAAGTCCTAATCAATTTTTTTTTAATTTTATATTAGAATTTAAATTCAAAATTCAAAGATGAAGATAATTAACTAATATTATCATGATAATCTTTCGCAAATTAAAAATCAGGAGAAAAGGACAAAAACACATTATAGTCCTTACGAGTAGATTTGCCCGCTTCGCCGGGGTTTTTTATCTATGTAGAAAATTGATTGATTCTATAAATGTTGTATTTTGTTATTTTAATATTTCATTAGTATAATTGTAATTGATAAAATCTGCTAAAAATAGTTTTTTTCAACCAAAATGCGATTGAATATTGCTATTGCTAAAACAATTTTGATAAAATTTGTTAGAAAATTTGTTAAGAAGGTGAAATGATTTATAAGAAATTTGTTGTCACGGATACTCTGGTTTAAATAAAAAAAAACAGTTATAAAAGAACAACTAACTTGGACACTAAAAAATCAAAAATACATGTGAAAAAAACGTTACCGTTTCTTAAAGGGAAAAAAAAGGGTCTAAAATATAAATTTAAATTCAAAGCCAAATTTTTTTATAAGATTTATTCATCATATTATTATATTAAATATATTTAAGAATACCGATATTAATTTTTTTTGCAAGAAATTGTATGTCATTTTTTTTCTCTATATATATATATGTTTAGGCGATAATATTAAATAAATATTAAACACATATACTTAGTCTCACATACTATATAGTGTGATCGACATGGGAAGTGATTTTTATATTTTTAATTGTATATAACCTAGGTAAATTTGCTAAAAAAAAATCTGAGTTGCTTTTTTTCCCCAGTAATATTAGATCTGACACATCATAAATAAAAATGTTGTAATTTTTTTTAAAAAATGAAATATAATTTTTTTTGCGTGCTATAATTACTTATTTGCTGTCTAAAAGGAACAGTGTAGTCGAAACAGAAAGTGTCTTGTATATTTTTTAATTGTAGATAATCTAGGCAAATTTGTTTGCCTTTTGTTTTTTTGAGTTGTATTTTTTCCCGTGTAATATTAGATCTTAAATATTTTTTTTTAAGAAATAAACTTCAACAAAAGAGCACAAAATTAAAATTCAAAGCCAATATTTTTTTTTACTTTATAAGATTTATTCATTATATTATTATATTAAATGTATTTAAGAATGCTGATATTAATATTTTTGTTGCAAAAAATTCGAGGTCATTTTTTTATCTCTTTATATATTTGTAGGCGATAATATGCAATAAATATTAAAACATATAATAAGGACTTGTTTGCCGTTTAAAAGGAACAGTGTAATTGAGACAAAAGTGACTTGTATCGTTTTTTAATTGTAGATAACCTAGGTAAATTTGTCTACTTTTTGCTCTTGAGTTGTCTTTTATCCCCAGTAATATTAGATACAAAATGACTATTGCTATTATTGCAAAAACTATGAAAATTATAAAATTTTCACGCAAGAAAAAACACTCAAAAACATTAACAAAAGAGTAAGCAAGAAAAAGTATATATTATTATTATTATTATTAGTAGTAGTAGTAGTAGTATTAGTATTATTATTATGATTATTATTATTATTATTATTGTGTTAATGATGAATGAAGAAAACAAATAAATAAAAGAAAAAAAATCATAATTATCAGGGAAAAAAATTCATCTAACTTGAAAATAATAACAATTAAACCAATCAAAAAAATAAAAGAAAGAGCACATAAAAAAATATAATAGATGATCAAAGAAAAAAACATTTATTAGCTGAAAAAATCATTTAATGTGAAAATTTTAAGTAATATATGTTGTACGTTGCGGACTCAGTAAACAATTTTTATAGGATTTGCTGGATAAAAATAAAAATATAATATTTATTTATGTGAAATTTAATATAATAAAAGAGCTTAACACCCCCTGGTATAACAATAGCAAAATTCAAGTTTGAAAATCTAAAATTATCATTGCTCTTACTATTAAAATAATAAAAGTTATCAAATTATCATGAAAAAAACACTCAAAAACATTAACAAAAGAGCAAGTAAGAGAAACAATTAAAATATTATTATTATGATGATGATGATGATGAAAGAAATAAAAATTAATGAAAGACTAAAAAAATTGATAGAAACTTGAACAAAAGATAAAACAAAGAAATAAAATACAAATAAAAATCAAAATTATCATTGCTATTAATGCCAAAAAAAAAAATTATCAAATTATTCGAAGAGTAAAAAAAAATTATCAAAGAAGCAAGTAAGAAAAACAATTAAATTATTATTATTATTATTATTATTATTAGTTTATTTTTTATTATTATTATTATTATTATTATTATTATTATTATTATTATTATTATTATTATTATTATGTTAAACACACTTATATATACATGGACAAAAGTAGGGGTTATATTAGAAATTTAAAAAAATAAAAGTATAAGGGCTGAAATGAAAATCAAATATAAAGGGATTAAAATCAAAAATTAAAAGTTGAAGGACTAAACTGCAAATCAGATTTATTAACATTTTAAATCGGAGGACAAATTTGCAAAAATTGAAACTTCTTTACCAAATATATTTATCCTTTTCAACCCAATCCCGAAATTAAAAGATGGAGGACCGAAGTGAAACATTAACATTTAATTCATTGCAATCGAAGGACTCAGTTGAACAAAATCAAAACTTAGATAACTAAAATTAGGCCCCTATACGCAATTAAAAGTCAAGGGACCGAAATGAAAGCATCAAAACCCTGGGGGGCTCTTCTGCACTTTTACGTGCAGGAGAGAGAGAAACTGTACAACCGGATTTAACCGGCCACCGCCGCGTCCACGGCCACCGTGTGAAAAAACGCGCCGCACCGGGAGGAAGACCAAGCAGAGGCGCACCGGATTAGACATCGGTAGCCCATTTCCGGCGACCGTAGCATACCGCACACGCCACTTGAACGGGGTGTCAGGGGGGACACCGTCGGTCGCGTGAATCGCATGCGCCTGACAGATTTCGAAATATATATAAATAATAATGGTCAGTTACCGTTATGTCCCTGCCCTTAATTAATCGATTTTGTCTTATTAGGGGCTATAACCGTCTTTATCCATTTATAAAATATTAAAAAAAAGGTGCGGCGGACCGGACCGAACCGGATCGGTCCGTACGCGTGCAATTACGCCCGCACCCCTGAGCCAACACGTTATTTACCCCTCAGCCAGAACACGTTTTTGTCCTATTACCAGGGCTAAAGTCGCCAATACACTGTTCATAGAAAAAAAAAAAAAAGGCAGACGAACAGCCGCGACGCACGGCCGAGAAATGGCCAGTCCACAGTACAATTGTCTCTAGTGCTACAGTACCGACTCCGAGCTCTTTTAGCTCTTTTGTAAATTTTTTAATAGGTTAATATAATAATCTCTGGATCAAAATGAGTTTTTAATTTTTTAATTTCAAATATAAACTTCTAGAAAATAAAAAATAAAAAGATTCAAGACAAGTTTATAACACCACTCATCACTCAAGGAGATGTTAAAAATCTTACAAGACTTACTTCCATTAAGACTATCTGCAGCACGTAACAGAGCTTAATCATTGAAAATAATATTTGTTTTGAAAATTGTTATTTCATATTAAATTCATCAACACATATATTATAAACGATGGTTTTAAATTTTTTGATTCATGCTAATTTAATGCAAGTTGTTTGGTCAAATTATGCTCAAAACAATTCCTCAATTTTTATTTTATTAACTCATCTAAACCTACTTTTTTTTGTAATTTGACATGAACAGTTACGACACCAATATCCATGCATATACAATTTAATTAATTATATGCCTTCGTTCCACTAATTAATTAGCTATTATATATATATATATATATATATATATATATATATATATTCTAAATAACTTGATCACATCGAAATGAACTAAACTCTTGAGATTTATTCCAACACATGGAAAATACAAGTCGCCATAAAATTAAATGGGTGTATACTCTATTCTATTAAATTCTTACTCTATTCTATCAATCCTAATTGTTTGTATAATCTACTTCGGGACTATAGCTTGCAGCTTGCTCCATTTTCCTAACAGCTCAAAAATCATTTAGCCACCTAATTACGTCCAAGATCCAGCTCAATTCGGCTGATTTCTCCACGAAATTTCTGTGGGCTTCCATGAAATGATATTCTCAACTCAATTGTGCAATGGAGTTGGCATGAATGCTCCATGAAATCCATATGGGACTCTGCATGGCAATGTAATTTTGGCAACCGGCTCACTTGTGAAATTCTTTGTGTCAATTATGTAAACCTGGAAGGAAAACAAAAAAAGGATTCAATGATTGGGAAACAAGTTGTTTGAACTGCGATTGTTTCAAATCTATAAAATTAAATAACTTACTTTAGATGTATTTGTGTCTTCATCATGAACAAAGGTGATGATCCAGCCATCATCTTCTTCACGCCCGCCTTCTTTAGGGACAAAGGCAGCTCCAGTGCAGAAGGTGTTTCCCTCGAATTCATGGTGTTCCACCTTTATATGCCCTTCAGATTCCTCCCATTCCTGCATCAGAGAATATATAATAATCTATATTATCCCTAATTCATTTGTGAAATAAATAAAATAATACTAAAGCGATAAGTATGTACTGAAGGTGGACTATTCAGCAGCTTAATTACCTTATTGTCAGTCTCTTCGAAGTACAACTTGGCCAGGCCTCCGAACTTCGGCATGCCTAAGAGGAACAAAATTGAAAGCTTGTTATGGTAATTAAGGTTATAGTTGGATTTTTAAATGCTGGACCAGCGAATTCGGAATGTGTATCTGACCTGATGAAGCACTCGCCGAGTCATGAACAGTTTGGGTGTAGCCAAATTTATTTTTAACGCCATTAAAATTTGGATTGATCATTGGAAACTCCATGGCGAATGGTGTTCCGGTTAGGTTTCTCTCTTTAACCTCTCCGGTTTCCATGTTTAATCTCCATTCGTAAGATCGGGAGAACAATAATTCATCTTTCGTCGAATATTTAGCATCTTGTTGAATAGGTCCTTTGCTCCTAAGTCTTCCTGAAACCCACTCGGACTTGTCCAAATCCATATCGCAAGATTCTGATATGACTGATTCAAGAGACCTGCATCCCCTCACTACAACCTGCTCCACCCCCACGAAAAAAAATATAATAGATGTATTGCAGCTATCTACTATCTAGAGAAACTATAT
The DNA here is from genome assembly GCA_027405865.1 of Salix purpurea. Lineage (NCBI taxonomy): Eukaryota > Viridiplantae > Streptophyta > Magnoliopsida > Malpighiales > Salicaceae > Salix > Salix purpurea. Next base: position 3,758,971 of record JAOWLH010000023.1, read on the forward strand.
TATTTAAAAAATTAAGTATTTATATTTTTTTCTAAGATAATTTTCCAAGTTAAAGTTTTTTGGGTTTGAAACTTGCATGTAATCACATTACTTTGCGTTTATTTTTTATTAAATAGAATGAGATGTAAACTCGTGACTGTTTTGTCAACAAGATTCTGATACCATGTTAACGAACCATCTCGAGATTTAAAAACATGATTTAAATTTTTCTGAAACATTATTATATAATCAAATTGAACCAAAAAAAAAAAAGTGATGTTTTCATTGCTAACCTCATCTCCTTCCTCGAAACAATTGAGAATGTGAAATGTGCAATTTGGTTCCACCTCGAACCAACGGACTGAGTCGGCATCTCCATACCGAGGCATCACCCCAATCCTTGCATAGTCTTCTTTATCAAACTTTATTAACCTACATTAAGTGGGGCACCATAAACCAAATTAGCATGCACTCCTCGTTGACTGAGGCTAGAAAGTAATGGCCAGTGTAGAAGTACTCACGGGCCTCCTTTCATGAGTCTATGTATATCTATTGTTAGTGGAAAGTCAATGATCACATTATACCTGCAACATAAACAAAGAATCAAGGTTAGATTTTTTTGTAGTTTTTTTATTTTTCCCAGTTAATTTCCGGTGGTGGCAAAGATTTTTCATCACTCACCTCTCTGTCACCCCCATGTCATGGCAAAGGGTGCATCTATTGAACTTGAGATCGACCTTATGTACAAGTCTCTTCCCGTCAGCTGATCAAAGTAGGGTTTCCAAGTTAATTGTCACGCAAGTAAAATTGATTCTTCATTTTGATGAACACTTTTTTTTTTTCGTTCGTTAATTTGGGTGGAAAATGAATATATACCGGAAACAACTCCCACTTCCATGAAAGGCTTCATGGCATCCACCCCGAAGACAACCAGCTCTCCAGTGCCTGGTGCTCTCTGAAACAGACAAGAAATTAAAAGAGAGAAAGAAAATTAAGCTGTGTGTGTGTGTTTCTTGTGGAAAATATAGTTAAATAATAATAAATAATAATAATAAAAAAAAAAAAAAAAAAAAAAAAAAAACCTTTGGGTGGCTGTTGAAAGGTCGATGCCAGGTTCCATTTATATCCCAGTCGCCTAAAGTCTGAAGGGAGAAGATGTCAATCTCTTGAGGAATGTGATGCTCGGCGATGGAGTAGAACTTCCCTGAATGCTCGAAAACATTGGTGTTGCTGAGATCTTTATTCACTTTTCCAAATCGCAGCTGGGATTTATTATCAGACCAGAATTAACATGTATTAGTTAATCTTAACTATTTTTTATATATATTTTAAATTTTATTTCTAGCATTAGCACATCAAAATGATCTCACAATACCCTACAAATATAAATTAAAATTAAAAAAAAAAAGATTTTCGCAAAAATATTTCCCCACGGCAGAAACAAAAAAAGAGGAAAGTTTGAGGATTTGTAGCCGTGGGCCTACCATGTTTAACAAGTACGCCACCAAAATGGCGGGCGGGTGGCCCTCCACGGCTGGAAGAAAAGACGGCTTGTCTCTCTGTTTTTCAAGCTTGTACGTTTCGGTTTCTACATGTCTATTATTGTAGGAAACCCTCCATGTTTCACCATTACTGTCTTTATCAAAGCACAGAGCATGGAGCATTCCCTCTCCTTCAATCCATATATGACCAGTCTTTCCAAATATTGAAGCCGTAGATTTTAGACCACCAAACAATGGATTTGGTCCTGGAATTTTAGAGATTTGAAAAGTCAGAGCTCTTCAATAATGGATGTTGATAATGCGCTGATTAAGATGTTCTAAACAGTCACCATTGATTTGACATTGTGATCAAATGTAAATTATTCACACATAGTAACGTCCAGTCGTGCTGAAAACTATTTTAGGAAGAGAAATTAAAGTGAGTAAATTATTGAGTTCAAGAACAGACCGTTTCTGATGTAAACACCTTCTGGGAAATCATGCGGGACATTGCCTTCGATGCTGGTGATAGTAAGAGGTCCGTTCAGTTCATCAACTGGCGCAAAGTTACTCTGCAAAAACACAAAAACAGCAGATTAGAAAATATTTCGTCAGCGATTAACACTGCTAGAGAGGTGAGTTTCAAGGGTTTCGCAGGTTAATTACCTGAGAAGGAAGGACGAGCTGGTCAGAAAACTGAAACAACGAATCCACTAATGCATCCAAAAATTTGACAGAAGCATTTCTTATGCTTTCCGAGACATCAAGTTGCATGGGAAGTTTCTGCCACTCTTTCAATAATGGCTGCATCCACAGTATCTGTATTAAGGCTAAATACGTGCAGTTCGATCTAACAAGCAAAACATGAATGGCATGGTGCATGGGAAAGAACAACGTAGTATTTATCTCACGAATCTTGCTTAACCAAGCATTGAACAGGTGAAATTACACAGGGATTGAGTACCTTGTAAGAAGAAGACAGCCTAATCTTAAGACGATCGATGTTTTTGAAGAGAGAAGGCCGGCTTTGTACAGAGCAGTTCACATGAAAAGCCATTGTTGATGTATATGTCATTCTTCTCTCCCACTCTGAACTAGTTTCCCCTCGACGATGGCTTAACTCCCCTAAGCACAACGGGTCTTAAATAGAGGTTCTGTAAGTGTTCAGAGTCTTATTTTAGATCATTCAGATAGTTGTTGACGTCAACTGTTTCAGAACAAGTATTACCTACCATATTGTCTTTTATACATATATAGCACGTTTTGCTTTTCAAATTTACAAAAATATCAAGACTATAAAGATTTTTTTATATTTTAAAATCTATTAACTCAACTTCATGTTTAGCTCGAGTTTTATATTAAATTATGTAAAACTTGATAAAAAATGAATTGATTGATTTAATGTTTGGAAAGACAATTTAAATGACCAATAAAACATGACATAGCAATTTTTTAGAGAGAAAAAAAAAACCATATCAAGTTTGATGAGTAAACTCATCAAACTTGCATCAGATAACACAGGTTAAAACTTCAAACCTGCAAACTAGATGATGAACTTCATCGGGATTAATAGTTTTTTTATTCAAAATTGTTGTTTATTTAACAATAATATAACAAAAATAGATTATCAACTATTCAAAAAAATCATATAAAAGGAAAATTAAAATAAATTATCAACTCTATATACCAATAAACACATTAGTGTAAATTATAATGTTCATGGGTGCAAAGAAATAGTGTTTTTCCCATATCTTAATGGGTGCAAAGAAACAATGTTTTTCCCACATCTTTCAACTTTAAGTGTAAAATATATTTTCCAAATAGAGTCTAAAGAATCACCTATACTACACAAGTTTTTTTATTTTGGTTCTCTATCTTTCAATTCAATCCTCCATAAAAAAAAAAATGAAATTGGGTGCTTAAAGGGGCTTTGATTGTGCAAAGAAAATGCTAGAGGACCAAAATAATTATTTGTCAAAGAAATATTATTATAATCCACGTTTAATTATAAGAGGGTTAACAGCAAAAGGATTGACAATAAAAAAAGTGATGTCATTTATAATATAGGCAATTCGCTACGCTTTATTTATATATTGTTTTACTCATTAAAGTAATAACAAAAAAAAGACAAACGAATTCAATTGGCTACATAATATAAATAAATAAATAAAATATGATGTATGGCTACACATATTAGAAATATTATCCAAAAATAAAAATATGATGTATGGCTACAGATATTAGAAACACTATCTAAAAATAAAAAAATTTATTTTCAAAAATATGGTTTATCTACACTTAACACACAAAAAAATTACAAATGAATTAGAAAAGCTCTTTGAAAATTAAATGCATAACCAAAAAATTGTCATCATTCAAAAGAGTCTCTCTTAATAAGATAAAAGAGATAAAATTTATTAATCTAAATATATTTTTTTATAAAAAAATATAATTAAAACAAAGTCATAGGTTATAAGGCTTGATCCATTAAGGTTGAACCAACACATAAACCTGTCAGGTAGATCCACTCATCTGGTCATTCTTCTCTCCCCTCTCAACTAGTTTCCCCTCGAAGATAGCTTAGCTCCCCTAGGCACAATGAATCTTAAATATTAACAAAATAGCTAAAACAGCTCGGGGTCGGCATTGTAGCTTCAGACACAATGGCACTGTGGACTGGCCATTTCTCGGTCGTGCGTCGCGGCTGTTCGTCTGTCTTTTTTTTTTCTTCTATGAACAGTGTATTGGCGACTTCAGCCCTGGTAATAGGACAAAAACATGGTCTGGATGAGGGGTAAATAGCGTGTTGGCTGAGGGGTGCGGGCGTAATTGCACGCGTACGGACCGGTCCAGTCCGCCGCACCCATTTTTTTTAATATTTTATAAATGGCTAAAGACTGTTATAGCCCCTAATAAGACAAAATCGATTAATTACGGGCAGGGACATAACGGTAACTGACCATTATTATTTATATATTTTTCGAAATCTGTCAGGCGCGTGCGGTTCACGCGACCGACATTGTCCCCCCTGACGCCCCGTTCAAGTGGCGTGTGCGGTATGCTACGGTGGCCGGAAATGAGCTACCGACGTCTAATCCGGTGCGCCTCTGCTTGGTCTTCCTCCTGGTGCGGCGCGTTTTTCCACACGGTGTTCGTGGACACGGCGGTGGCCGGTTAAATCCGGTTGTACCGTTTCTCTCTCTCCTGCACGTAAAAGTGCAGAAGAGCCCCCCAGGTTTTTGATGCTTTCATTTCGGTCCCTTGACTTTTAATTGCGTATAGGGGCCTAATTTTAGTTATCTAAGTTTTGATTTTGTTCGATTGAGTCCTTCGATTGCAATGAATTAAATGTTAATATTCACTTCGGTCCTCCATCTTTTAATTATGGGATTGGCTTGAAAAGAATAAATATATTCGGTACAGAAGTTTCAATTTTTGCACATTTGTCCTCTGATTTAAAATGTTAATAAATCTCATTTGCAGTTTAGTCCTTCAACTTTTAATTTTGGATTTTAATCCCTTTATATTTGATTTTCATTTCAGCCCTTATAATTTTAGCTTTTAAAATTTCTAATATAACCCCTACTTTTGTCCATGTATATATAAGTGTGTTTAACACAATAATAGTAATAATTAAAAAAAAAAAAATAATAATAATAATAATAATAATTTAATTGTTTTTCTTACTTGCTTCTTTGAAGAAAAAAAATTTACTCTTCGGATAATCTGATAATTTTTATTTTTTTGGCATTAATAGCAATGATAATTTTTATTTTTATTTTTATTTTATTTCTTTGTTTTATCTTTTGTTCAAGTTTCTATCAATTTTTTTAGTCTTTCATTAATTTTTATTTCTTTCATCATAACAAAAATAATAATAATAATAATAATATTTTAATTGTTTCTCTTTCTTGCTCTTTTGTTAATGTTTTTGAGTGCTTTTTTCATGATAATTTGATAATTTTTATTATTTTAATAGTAAGAGCAATGATAATTTTAGATTTTCAAACTTTAATTTTGCTATTGCTATACCAGGGGGTGTTAAGCTCTTTTATTATATTAAATTTCGCATAAATAAATATTTTATTTTTATTTTTATCCAGCAAATCCTATAAAAATTGTTTACTGAGCCCGCAACGTACAACATATATTTCTTAAAATTTTCACATTAAATGATTTTTTCAGCTAATAAATGTTTTTTTCTTTGATCATCTATTATATTTTTTTATGTGCTCTTTCTTTCATTTTTTTGATTGGTTTAATTGTTATTATTTTCAAGTTAGATGAATTTTTTTCCCTGATAATTATGATTTTTTTTTCTTTTGTTAAAGTTATTATGAATTGTGTTTTCTTTTATTTATTTGTTTTCTTCATTCATCATTAACACAATAATAATAATAATAATAATAATAATAATAATAATAATAATAATAATAATAATAATAATAATATATTATTTTTCTTACTTACTCTTTTGTTAATGTTTTTGTGTTTTTTCTTTCGTGAAAATTTTATAATTTTAATAGTTTTTGCAATAATAGCAATAGTCATTTTGTATCTAATATTACTGGGGATAAAAGACAACTCAAGAACACAAAATAGACAAATTTACCTAGGTTATCTACAATTAAAAAACGATACAAGTCACTTTTGCCTCGATTACAGTGTTCCTTTTAAACGGCAAACAAGTCATTATTATATGTTTTAATATTTATTGCATATTATCGCCTACAAATATATAAAGAGATAAAAAAAATGACCTCGAATTTTTTGCAACAAAAAAATTAATATCAGCATTCTTAAATACATTTAATATAATAATATAATGAATAAATCTTATAAAGTAAAAAAAAAATATTGGCTTTGAATTTTAATTTTTTGCTCTTTTGTTGAAGTTTATTTCTTAAAAAAAAAATTAATATTTAAGAACTAATATTACCCGGGAAAAAATACAACTCAAAAAAACAAAAGGTAAACAAATTTGCCTAGATTATCTACAATTAAAAAATATACAAGGCACTTTCCGTTTCGACTACATTGTTCCTTTTAGACAGCAAATAAGTAATTATAGCACGCAAAAAAAAAATTATATTTTATTTTAAAAAAAAATTGCAACATTTTTATTTATGATGTGTCGGATTTAATATTACTGGGGAAAAAAAGCAACTCAGATTTTTTTTTTACAAATTTACCTAGGTTATCTACAATTAAAAAATATAAAAATCACTTCCCATTTCGATCACACTATATAGTATGTGAGACTAAGTATATGTGTTTAATATTTATTTAATATTATCGCCTAAAAATATAGAGAGAGAGAAACAAATGACATACGATTTCTTGACAAAAAAATTAATATCGGTATTCTTAAATATATTTAATATAATAATATGATGAATAAATCTTATAAAAAAATTTGGCTTTGAATTTAAATTTATACTTTAGACCCCTTTTTTTTCCCCTTAAGAAACGGTAACGTTTTTTTGACATGTATTTTTGATTTTTTAGTGTCAAAGTCAGTTGTTCTTTTTTAACCGGGTTTTTTTTTTAACCAGAGTAACCGTGACAACAAATTTCTTATAGATCATTTCACCTTCTTAACAAATTTTCTAACAAATTTTATCAAAAGCTTTTTAGCAATAGCAATATTCAATCGCATTTTGGTTGAAAAAAACCATTTTTAACAGATTTTATCAATTACAATTATACTAATTAAATATTAAAAAAACAAAATATAACATTTATAGAATCAATCAATTTTCTACATAGATAAAAAAAACCCCGGCGAAGCGGGCAAATCTACTCGTAGGTTCTATAAGTGTTCATAGTCTTATTTTAGATTATGCAATATTTTTCTCCTATGATTTACTATTTTTTTCTCACTGTGCCACTTTGTCATTTTTCATTACCATAAAATTGACACAAAATAATTGAAATTACTTATAATTTATTTAATTCTGACACACTTAAATTTCAAAATCACACTTAATTCCATCTAGTGACAAATTAAATTGATTTTTCCCAAATTACAAACAAACCATAAAATACAAATCAAATATTAATACAAAAAAATATATGCTTATAAAATAATCAAAACACTTTTATATACAAGAAAATTACAAAAACTACAATCAGATCTCAGTAAATTAACTTTAAACATAAACAAATGGGTTTTCTTGCTTGATGGTGTGGAGCTTGACAAGAAGCTAAACAAAGAGAGGGTGGTTGCTTCGGTGCTGATGATTAAAGGGGGTTATTGGAAGTGTATTTATTTTTCACGAAGATAGATGTATGTACATCATGAAGTGTTTGTTAATTAGAGGTTTAAAATTAATTAAAAATTATTTTTTGAAATTTAAATTTTATGATGTAATTAAAAAAAATTGAGCACATATTAGTAGTTTAAATGAAGGAAAAAGGTTATCAATAATAATAAAAATACTATTTACAATTTTGAAGGTCGATTGACTTGGTGGTCACATAGGGGTTCGGAAATCAAAAGTCTTCGTAGGCTGTCTTTTTTGAACAAAACTCTTTATAAGTTGTCGTTAATTGCACATGGCAAATGAATTTGGTAACTGGTGTGTAATAATCAATGACCAGTACATTTCTTGGAAAAACTTATGACGAATAGTCAACAACTTGATATTAAAATAATAACAAGTATTCATATAATAATTTTTTTATTATTTTTATATCTTATCAATTATTATTAAAAGAAAAAAAATATTGTTTTAATTATAAAATAAAAGAATATATGAATGTTTTTTTAAGGGAATCTGCTTTAATTTTAAATTTCTATTGACAGCCCAGATTATGAAAAATATTTTATTTGGGACTCATTTCAGTCACCAAGATAGTTATTTCTAGGTTCCTCTTTATTAAAGGGGTGTTATTAAGATGTTTTTGAGTTTTTTCATAATTAAAAAAAGTAAACCAGTGTTGAGGGAGAGTTTTTCTTGATTTAGTTTTTGTATTTTTAAAACATTTAAGAGTGTTTTAGGGTTAGAAATTGATTTGTTAGGCTTAGAATGTTTATCAAGTGTTTTTAGGTAAAAATAGGTTGTAAAATCATTTTTTAGCTTTAAAAATCATGGCCCAACTTTCAATCATGTTTATAGCATTGCATTTCAAAGTGCTTTTGAAAAAAAAATTATTTTAAATTATTTTTATATATTTATAGATTATTTTCATGTGCTGATATCAAAAATAATTGTTTTTTTTAAATAACATTAATTTTGATAATTTTTTAAACAAAAAACACTTTCAAAAATAACATCACCTACATAAACTCAGGAAGACTTTAAAATAACTCAGGAAGACTTTGGAATAAAGGACTTGTTCAACAATAGATGAATGATTGCTCTCCCGATCATATGAATGGAGATTAAACATGGAAACCGGAGAGGTTAGAGAGATAAACAATGTTCATCATTTTTTATTTTGAAAAAATATGTTGGTATTTTCGTTGGCATTTTTTTTTTATTTTTTATGTTTGGTTGTTATGATCTTCATGCCAATAATTAGTTGCAATAAATTCACAACCACAAAAAAAAAAAAAAAAAAAAAAAAAAAAAACACTATAATTGTTTTAAAAGAACAACAACAAAGATTATAGATCTATAAGTTTTCACAATTAAATAATTTAAGTAATAAACTCATATATATAGTGTACAACAATATCTAAAATTTATCTGAAATTGATAAAATTTCATGCATAACCATTTACATTTTGTGAATATTAAAATGTATGCTCGAGAGTAAAATTGGTTTTTGTCAAATCAAATGATACATCTTCGTTGTAAAAATAAGGCATTGGGATTAAAAAAATTGATGTTCATAGTAAAAAGAAAAAAAAAAGTTCCCCTTTTGAATAAAACTATATATCAGATTTAAAACCGTATTAAGTGTCTGTTAGGGAATGTGATTGATGTTTTTTTGGAAGTGTTTATCATTTAAAAATATATCAAAATAATATTTTTTTTAATTTTAAAAATTATTTTTGACATCAACACATGAAAAATAATCTAAAAACACTAACAAAATTTTATTTAAAAAAAATCATTTTTTTTTCAAAATAACTTTTGAAATCAATCAGGGCAAAAGTATATGAAGTCATTCTATAGCAATAGCAAATAACAAAATAATAAAAAATAGAGTTGTTCAAGCTTTGAAAATTACAACTCTAAACTATAGAAAATCTCTAGACTAAAAAATTCTAAATAACAATAATAAGAATGATCAACCTCTAATTAAAAAAAAAAACATACAAAGCTATTTAAAGAGGAGCTAAAACCAATCTATAAGAAAACATAACTAGAAAATGAATTTGAAATTAATTATCAAAATTAAAAATATTTTTTAGATCTAATTTAAACAAAATCATGTTCTCGACCGTTCTAGTCAACCAGCCTTTGTAAGAAACAATACTTGTATAATTTGGTAAACTTCCAGGCCTAGCAAAAGATATATCATGATCAATAGAGTTTATAATCTCGTTCACAGGTTTGGTGTGTAAGTTTGGGTTACCCGATTCATTGGTTTGATGAATTTACTCACGCATCGAATATTTTTATCTTAATTATTATTATTTTTAAATTTTATCCTTCAATATTGAATTAATTAGAAGATATATTACATGATTGCTTTTTGTTTGCGTTGTAAATGGATGATTATCTCAAATAAATGACTATTTTTAGGTTGGTGTTTAATTTTATTAGTATCTATATTTATCATATAATTAAATAAAAATTATTTATAAAAAAATATTAGATCCAATAGAGTCCATGACTTGGATCACATAATGTCAATTCAATCTATAATTGTCTTAATTTTTCTAAAAGTTATTATCTTCAAGATTTTTAAGAGTAAAATCATGTTTTTACCAATCATCAAGGTTCTATATAAACCCGTAAAATTGATCAATTTAATTCGAGTTAACTCTCATACCATTTATATTAAAACATAAAAGCAACCCCTCTTATTGTATACTAATATCAAAAATAGGTCTTTCTTCTCTTGAATCTGCTCCCTTTTATCCAAGATATCTTTCTTTATTTTTATCAATAATAATAAAATACTATTTACAATTTTGACGAGGACTTGGTGGTCACATAAGGACTCGGAAATCAAAAGTCTTCGTAGGTTGTGTTTTTTGAAACAAAAGTCTTTAGAAGATGTTAATTGGATATGGCAAATTAAAATTGGTAAGTGGTGTGTAATAATCAATGACCCTACTTTTCTCTGAAAATCAATGATAAGATTTTCTCTTTCAATTATTATATGCCCAATATTTCAAAAAAAAAAAAACAATGTTTTAGTTTTGTTTATTATGATCCTCATGTCAATAATTGCTTGCAATAAATTCAACCACAACAAAAAAAAACTCTAAAATTATTTTAAAACAACAACAGATTTAAGATCTATAATGAAATTTTAATATAAACTTTTTTAAGAAAAAAAACCAAGATTTTAGATCTATACGACTTATGAGTTTTCACAATTAAATAATTTAAGTAATAAATGTTAGAAATTGTCATTATGCCCCTCATGACACACCCGTGTTCTTGTTTATTCAAACTCATGATCATGGAGATACATCATGGGGTTTGATCATAGAGATCAAATGATTGATCATGGGGATTAATTGTCTAATTTTGTTTTTGATGGGAGAAGAAAATTAGTTAATAAATTAACGAGAGGGGTTTCTTATCTACCTATAAATAATAGTTTGTGTTATCCATCTACGACTATTGGTAGGAAGATAAGAAGGTTCCTCTCGTACAAATTTTATTATTATTTTGAAGTTGTGTTGCTGCTGTTGTATTGGAAATTCATTTTAGAACTTGAGCAAAAATGACTGGAGGTATTTTATAATGTAATTTTTTTTAAAGGAATCTGCTTTAATTTTAAATTTCTATTGACAGCCCAAATTATGAAAAATATTCTATTTGGGACTCATTTCAGTCACCAAGATAGTTATTTCTAGGTTCCTCTTTATTAAAGGGGTGTGATTAAGATGTTTTTGAGTTTTTTCATCATTAAAAAAAGTGTTGAGGGAGAGTTTTTCTTCATTTAGTTTTATATTTTATAAATCGTTTAAGGGTGTTTTAGGGTTAGAAATTAATTTGTTAGGGTTAGAATGTTTATCAAGTGTTTTTAGGTAAAAATAGGTTGTAAAATCATTTTTTTAGCTTTAAAAATCATGGCCCAACTTTCAATCATGTTTATGGCATTGAATTTCAAAGTGTTTTTGAAAAAAATTACTTTAAATTATTTTTTTATATTTATAGATTATTTTTATGTGCTGATGTCAAAAATAATTAATTTTAAAAAAAATAACATTAATTTTGATGAATTTTTAAACAAAAAATACTTTCAAAAACAACATCACCTACATGGACTCAGGAAGACTTTGGAATAAAGGACTTGTTCAACAAAAGATGAATTATTGCTCTCCCGGTCATACGAATGGAGATTAAACATGGAAACCGGGGAGGTTAGAGAGATAAACAATGTTCATCAAATTTTTTTTTTTGTTGAAAAAATATGTTGGTATTTTCATTGGCATTTTTTTCTTATGTTTGGTTGTCATGATCCTCATGCCAATAATTAGTTGCAATAAATTCACAACCACAACAAAAAAAAATCTCTATAATTGTTTTAAAAAAAACAACAACAAAGATTATAGATCTATAAGACTTATGAGTTTTCACAATTAAATAATTTAAGTAATAAACTCATATTAATAGTGTACAACAACATCTAAAATTTATCTGAAATTGATAAAATTTCATGCATAACCATTTACATTTTGTGAATATTAAAATGTATGCTCGAGAGTAAATTTGGTTTTTGTCAAATCAAATGATACATCTTCCTTGTAAAAATAAGGCATTGAGATTAAAAAAAAAATGATGTTCATAGTAAAAGAAAAAAAAAAGTTCCCCTTTTGAATAAAACTTTCTATAATTTATTAATTTAAAAAAAATCAATTATATACCAAAAGATGATAGTATTTCATGGAATCAAATTCATTGAGAACGGTCAATAAGGAGCCCACATCAGAGCTTGGGTCAATTCTAGAAAAATCAAATCGTTGACCAGTCTTGCTTGTCTGTTTTTTCCAATGTATTTGGAAGCTGTCGATCACTTCGACGACTGACTTCCTATTTCATCAACTCTTAGATGACCACTATCCGAAATTCTTTTTAGATTTTTCAGAGCACCCCAAAATTCACCGAAACTGTTCTTTGGAACAAACTTGGTGCGTGTATGTGACTAAAAAATAATCAGAACAAAAAAAAATAATCATAAACGATCAAATATTTGTTTTTGAAAGTATTTTCGGTTGTGTGGTTTTTTTAAAAATGTTTTTGATTCAAAAATATGTTTTTTATTTTTTTAAAAATTATTTTTAACATCATCACATGAAAATAATCTAAAACATTAAAAAAATAATTTAAAATAAAAAATTAAAATTAAAATAAATTTTATTTTTTCAAAAATACGTGTAAAACGTTTGTCAATGCTGATTAATGGAAGAAAAAGGAGACCAGATGGAAGAGGGCGTCAACGACCAACGCCTTTACTTGAACGTTCCAGTTGTTGAATACTTGACGAGGCTGGGGAGGAGTAGTTTAAGGTGCTTCTTTTTTCTTCTTTTCTTGGAATTTACGCTACAACTTTATATTTTTTTCAGAAAAAAATATAAAGATAAAATAATGATAATAAATAAATATATCGAGTAAAAAGAAAAAAAATAACTTTAATGATTAAATAATGAAATATTATAATAATAAAATTGAAAACTTATTGTATTTTATTAGTAGTGTTATAGGTGTTTTGGAACCCGTAGAATTAATTTTAGAACTCGTAGAATTAATCAAAGTACGCATAAGTTAACGCAGACACTCACGTTGATAAAAAAAAACAAGTTTAATTGAAATCTCCCGGATAAAATATCTTTAAATGATCTAAAAACACTAAAAAATTTTAATTTAAAATAAAAAATAAAAAATTTCAATTTTTTTAATGAGCTAATGACAAGTTGTTTATTTTAGTTTTTTTTTCTTTAAAAAAAAAAAAAAAAAGATGCGCAGACTTAGCCTTGCAAGCCCGTGCATGGTATCCTTCCTCCATTGGACTCGGCAGTCAAATCCCATCTTTTAGACCTAAGCACGTGTTTTATAATTTTTTTTAGTTTTGTTTGTTATGATCGTCATGCCAATAATTGCTTGCAATAAATTCACAACCACAACAAAAAATAAAAATCTCTAAAATTGTTTTAAAAATACAACAACAAAGATTTAAGATAAAACTTTCTATTATTTTTTTTTTTTTTTTTAAATCACTTATATACCAAAAGATGCTAGTATAGTAGTATTTCATGGAGCTCAATTTCAGTGAGAACGGTCAATAAGGAGCCCACATCAAAGCTTGGGTCAATTCTAGAAAAATCAAATCATTGACCACTCTTGATTTTCTTCTTTCCAATAGTTAAGCTGATAATGTATTTGCAAGCTCTCGATAACTTACACGACTGATTTGCTATCACATCAACTCTTAGATCACCATTATCCGAAATTCACCAAAACAATTATTTGGAATAAACTTGGTGCGTGTATGTATATATTTTTCTTACAAAAAATAACTAGGAACCCAAAAAAATAATGGGGGAGGAAGCCCAAATTTGACCAATTAAAAAAACACTTTTTCCAGGAAATTCATAAACGAGGAATTCATTATTTCAATTATTGTGATTATTTTTGAATGTTTTTTTTTAAAAAAAATACATCAAAATAATCATTTTAATAAATAATTAAACAAAATATATTTTCAAAAACAACATCAACCGCTCTGAGACACTTTAATTGAAATCTCCCAAAGGACAAATATATTTCCCCAAAAAATATATTTTTCTGTTAATATAACCACAAATAAACAAGTTAAATCAAAGGGAAAACGAGTTATCTATACACTTTTCCAGTACCAACTAATTCTTGGATTTCTAATTATTATTTTTCAATGTATATCCATTGAAATATTTAAACCAATAAAAAGCATAGTCAAAGTACATATTAATTAAAAATTAAAAAAAATATTTTCATATTTTAAAGAATAATTGACTTAACTAGACCAAAAAGAAAAGGATTAGAAAAATAAAAACTGGCAATCATGATATGAAATAAAAAAAATAGATAAAGTATATCAGACTTCTAAAACTAAAATAATAAAATAAACCCTAGCAAAATTGCACAGCAAGTGACTTCCCCGACAAAATATATCTTAGCATGCCGAATCAAAACCCTTCCCTCACCACAAACATTACAATTTATCCCTTGTGTCAGGTGGTCAATACGTGATGAGTATTCCTCGCATGGAGCTGAAGCAAGCATGGGACAGTTGTGGAGTTTTTGCAGCATATTTGGAATTACGCAGCTTTAGATGAGTCACTTGGAAGTTGTGATTGCAAGCTCCTCCTAAGTAAATCAGACAATTTTGTACTGGCTGCACGCCCTCGTTCTAGACATTTGAGATATTCTTCCACTAAGATACAAATTGAAATGGAACATCATTATAAAAGATTTCTAGAAGCCGATAATAATTATCTTCACCTGACTCTGAGAATTTTAACATAAAAGGAGAACGGAACAGGATGATTGGAGTCACAAGAGAACTTGGAAGATAAACAATCAGAAACTATTATTCAGTTTTTTGAGATTGACATTAGTTTTTATGATGTCCTAAATGAGCTCCAATCATAGGCCAGTGAGAGGGGGGTCACGTGCAATGAAACTTTATGAGAAAATGCGCACTGTATGCTTCAAGATGTTTCATTTTGGAGACAAAGACAACTGCTTCAGAAGAAGAATGGTAACAGCAGACGGGTCACAATCATCTGACTAGCAATAATGAGCTGCAAAGTATTTGATATATCCTAGAAAATTTAGAAGCATGCAAGCAGGAAGAGTAACCTGAGCACTGAGTTTTTTAGGAATTTATCTTTAAACTAGATCTAGACACAAGGATTTCACATCCCCTAGCTGGGGTGTAAAACCAGTAGGTGAGGCATGGAGATAATTATGTGATTTTTGGCTACCTAAACTCCCCATTTTTTACATATTCAACAATATCTTATATGTCTGTATCATATGATTAAGTTGGTGTACCTGACATTACACCATGGGTAACAGAGGTGATGATTCCATGTTCCATGGGTTCACCTTCTACATGTGATAATCCTTTTGGTAGAACGGAGACAACAGAGTTTGGGAAGACTAAATACGCAAACCCCCTCATTTTCTACAAGAATACAAAACAAGCATAAGCAAGGGAAACTTGGGAATAAAATGAAGCACAGAGTGCATAAGCAAGGAGAATTTGAGAATAAAAATAGAGTATAGAGTAATTGCATCTCCACCATGAGTAGAGTTCTGCAGTCCACATAGTTAGTCTGCAACAAGTATGTTGCTTATAAGTTTGAAACCTAAACTGAAATACAAATTAATGGCTTGTATAGACACTTATGCAGAAATATGGTTATCTCTTTGCTTTTTCCTCCCTTTATTCCAAGACCTTTTCCATCCTGGATGGATGAGCCTCGAATCACTTAATGCAGCATTAAAACATCCCAGGATAACTGCATTTATGATGGAAAATTAAGATCATAAATAAATTTATTATACTAACCTGCTCTTCCAGCTTCGTAGGATCCAATATAACATATCCACCTTCAGCCAAACAGCAACATATTGCAACTGCAGAAGGCGGTATGGCATCAGTGACCCAGATGTCAAATTAACATAAACCATAAAAAGATGACTAACATTTTTCAATTACCTGCAAGATGTTTCAGAGGGATTCCAGCATCTATGAGGGCAGCACATGCTGCATTTATAGCACAGACTAGAAGCTACACAGATTGCAGTCAAGAAAATAGCATCATATCAATTGTTCAAACCTAATTAATTGCTACATCCCAAAAAGGAATGATATCATCATCTGAAAGTGTCTTCATGGAGAGAAAAATTCTGTAGTAGCTAATAAATTGGATTTATAAGCCATGTGAACTGACCACAGAAAAGACATTGTATAATAAACTCATTTCATATACCAATAGAAGTTATAATAGTAGAAGCATTATAGCTAGCACAGAACCTTTTTCTTTTTCACATGATCATTTTATAAAGAAACATAAAAAGACAACGTCAAAAGTCATGTTGTCTCTGGCAGAGAGCTCAGCTATTTGAAGGAAATAAAAACAAGGATCATGAATTCACATGAATAAAGTGGGAGATTGCTCATCCCATTAAAAACAAAATCAAGAAGATAAAATGAGGCTGCAATGGAAAATTAGCTGGGATGCAGTTCTAGTCCTACAAATAGAAAGCACGAATAAATAGGATACAGCACCATCATCATTAACAACCTGCAAAAGAGAGATTACTCCATTATTGTGATGTATGGAACTGATCTGTGTAATATCAGGAGACACATGCAATGCATTGCATGCAAGCACACATTCATACAAATTTATTAACTAGGTATGAAATGTAGAAGTGTGCGACAAGAAATAGATGTATGCATCTTATCTTTATCTATCAAATGATTTACTTTTTAATATCACGTAAAGATGCAGCATCAACAACATAAAGATCACTCAACAAATATAAGAAATAAAGAGTAATAGCTTGAAAGGTGACAATGAGGGGTGGGCAACAATTTTCGGAACATAATTATTAAGCTCAAGCCAAACATAAATTTTCAACGCATGCACCAACCCACTGACCTGAACGATAATTGATGTTGTGGTGTTTGGGTTAAGAGTCAAAATGCAGATACTTTGCAAAGTCCTCTTCAATATCATCTCAAATTCCTTTTCCTGTTTGCCTATACAATTGGTAATAATAGGCAGAAGTATTTTATAGAAAAATAGAAAGAAAGAAGAAAAGCAATCAAATGAGCCACAGTTTAACTAAACCCAGTTGAAACAGCGATAATTAAACTTGAATGACATAGCAAAGCAATTAGCAACTGAGATGCTTTGTCATGCAAAAAAGTTAAAGCAACAATGTTTCAAAGTTGAAATGAATTCATTGTGCTTCAAATAGTATAAGATGCGACAATCACCAGCTTCCTTTCCAAGCTAAATATGAAAAGATTTTCTTGTCAAACTAACTCGTGTTTGTGCTCAGAATATATCAAAAGGTCAGGATTTTTAGTTTTCCAAGAGAATACTACCAGGTCTTAAATTAGATATCTCGCAACCTATGCACATGAATTAATTTGTAAATTTTTGTTGCTCAAAAAAATCCCATGAAAAT
Source organism: Salix purpurea (assembly GCA_027405865.1). NCBI lineage: Eukaryota > Viridiplantae > Streptophyta > Magnoliopsida > Malpighiales > Salicaceae > Salix > Salix purpurea. Next base: position 3,776,756 of record JAOWLH010000023.1, read on the forward strand.
GCCAATATACAAACGTTCAATGACAGAACTGAACAACCCCCGCCCCCCCGGCAAAAAAAAAAAAAAAAAAAAAAAAAACTAACCAATTTGTCCTGTCTTCGGCTTCCAAATAACTTCAATACAAGCCTTCTCAGGGTTCTCATTCTTCTTTGTACCAGCTTTAGGTCCATAAACAGCAGCTAAAACCTTTGTGTCCCCTAAATAAAAACAACAAAAATACTCAACACCCACTGAGCAATTCTCCACGCCAAATGCAATTTAAAAAAAGAAAACATTTTTCCAAATAGGATAAAATATAACGATAACCCTATAAAACATTGAACAAGAACAGGAAATATATAAGAAAACAATACCCAAAAGATATTTTAGAGTAAGGACGTACCTTGAGACCAACTGGCAGAGCCATGAGCACGGTGAAGTACATTGCGAGCGCAAGAGAGAGGTCTTAATTGGCTTGGAGAACGACCATCGTCTCTCTCACTCTCCATAGTTTAATTCACTCCCCAAGCACCCCAACGAAGTTCCCTTTTTATGACAGAACCTTATAATTTAGAAAAGACTGAAATTTTGTCACAGTGAAGTATAAATCACAAACAGGATTTGATTAGAAGATGGTAGAGAATGATTGATGCAGCGTTTTGGGCTTAAGAATTCTATGTTTTGCTTTTAAGTTAGATGAGGTAAGCAAAACATTAAACGACCCCGTTTTCTTTATTGAAGGTTTTGATTTTGAATGCCAAGCTTCCTTTTCTTGGTATTCAAAACCTTCAATAAAGAAAACAGGGCCCTTTAATGTTTTGCTTACCTCATCTAACCTAAAAGAAAAACATATAATTCTTAAACCCAAACCCCCAAAACGCTGCATCAATCATTCTCTACCATCTTCTAATCAAATCCTGTTTGTGATTTGTACTTCACTGTGACAAAATTTCAGTCTTTTCTAAATTATAAGGTTGTCATAAAAAGGGAACTTCGTTGGGGTGCTTGTGGGAGTGAATTAAATTCTGGAGAGTGAGAGAGACGATGGTCATTCTCCAAGCCAATTAAGACCTCTCTCTTGCGCTCGCAATGTACTTCACCGTGCTCATGGCTCTGCCATTGAGACCAACTAGCAGAGCCATGATCACAGTGAAGTACATTGCGAGCGCAAGAGAGAGGTCTTAATTGGCTTGGAGAATGACCATCGTCTCTCTCACTCTCCATAGTTTAATTCACTCCCACAAGCACCCCAACGAAGTTCCCTTTTTATGACAGAACCTTATAATTTAGAAAAGACTGAAATTTTATCACAGTGAAGTACAAATCACAAACAGGATTTGATTAGAAAATGGTAGAGAATGATTGATGCAGCGTTTTGGGGTTTTGGGCTTAAGAATTATTTGTTTTGCTTTTAGGTTATATGAGGTAAGCAAAACATTAAACAACCCCGTTTTCTTTATTGAAGGTTTTGATTTTGAATGCCAAGTTTCCTTTTCTTTTTTGGTTAAAGAACAATGGCCTAACAAAACTACACTAGGACATGAGGGATAGGAAAACTTTATGGTGTTATAGGCAAGGTTGTTAATTCCGTTTCGGTTGGTGTTTCGGTTTCAAAGTGTTTAAAAAATTAAAATACTATTTTAACAAACATAATTCAAATTCAACATAAATGGGAAAGGAATTAGATGCGGCAGAATATACAGCAGTATACAAGCAAAATCATAAACAAATTCAATTTATAAAAATCAAATGGAATCGACAACACTGTTCTGTTTTATCATATACAAGCATAAGCCCTTCATCATCCATTCCAAAATCATAAACACCAAAACAGAAGGGATTTTTTATTTATAAACATCAACCCTTCATCATCCATTCCAAAATCATAAACACAAGCAAAGTAGGGAAACGAAAGACTCAACACCTAACAGAGCACGATAAGCCAGCCTACACCCACAGAGAGAAGCGAAATCATGCATCGAGACTGAAACATCATGGTTTTCATGGCAGCGGGCATGGGTGCACCACCCCGAGGAGTTCGTTTTGATTTCCAGGGTTCTAATTTGTTTTTTTTAACAGGTTTCAAATAAAAGAGGAAGAAGAGAGTGTACCTTGCACTTGCAGAGGACGTTGAAGAGAAGAGACAGGAGCCAAGGATGAACTGATGAAGAGGCGTTGCACTCTGCAGTAACGCAGCTTGCAAGAGTGAAGACTGAAGAAGAAAGATTGAGGGGGTGTGTCGGTTGCTTTGATTGAGATTTGGGAATTTGAGAATGGAGGCTGCGAGGAAGACAAGTTAGGGCTTTGCTGTGAACTTCAGACAAAATGATTTGGTAATTGGGGGCTTTAGTTTTCAGTTTTCAATTACACGAATTAATTCTTTTTTTTTTATGGCCGGGGAACATGTGATGTGAGACCTAAGAGCATCTCCAGCGGGAGTGCCAAATGGGGAGGTATAAATAAAATAATATATTTTTAGCTCTCTTTTACTACTGTATACGCTCCAGCGGGAGAGCTATACACGCAGCTAAAATTAGCTTTGGTTGATTGAGCTGCTATATATGGCAGAGACGAAAGAGATGGCATAATACTTTTTTTCCCGTTGGAATCACTGTTCAGCCATTAAAACACCCAAAACACGCAAAGCATACATCTTCATTCACAATTGAAGAACCCAAAAATAATTTCTGTCAATTTATCTTTACAATTTTTCAACGTAGAACCCAAAAATAACACTAAAAAACCCTTGCAAAACCCAAAAATAAAAGCCCCATCGATGCTCTGAGATGTTAGAATTCAGCAGAATAACACTCAAAAAACCTTGCAAAAACCAAAAATAAAACCAACCACTAAGCCAGCCCTCACAATCTTCTCCTTTAACAATACCCCAAATCCAAACCGAGAGAGAGATGAGAGGAGAAGAGATGAGCTTACAGATCGACGACGAGCTTACAATCGACAGGGAGAGGATGATTTCAGAGATGAGAGGAGCCGAGAGAGAATAAGAGAGAGATGAGAGGGGATGAGCCGAGAGAGAATATATATATTATTACTATTACTATATATATAAACCGCGTTGCTCTTTTACTGTTTGAATCCACAGTACAGATAACTATTTATATATATTGTTGCGAGTTATGAGCGATATGTTGGTGTAGCCGAGTTGTTCCAAGGAGAGCAAAATTATAAGAGAGGGCGCGGGTTCGAATCCCACTCTCCGCATGTTTTTAATTTGCCATAAACAAAACCTATTAATATGAATTGTCTTAAACTATAACCGAAATGCGGAGGTAGCCGAACTGGTCCAAAACGCGCCTGTCTTCAGAGAAGGGCGCGGTTCGAATCCTATTCCCAGCAAATATTTATGTTTCTTGCTCTTTTTTTTATTACGTTTTTTTTTTCATGATTTTTTTTTCTGGTTATATTTTTTTCTTCTTTTTTCCCCACTTTTCTTAGCATTCAATAATTTTGGAACAGGCTTGAACAGGTCTGGGTTGATTTTGCAACGAAGAAGAGGATATCCCCACCACGGCGCTCGCTTCAAATTCAGAAAATTAAGAGAGAAATAAAAACCAGCAGGGAAAATATTATGAGAATTCCTTCTCTTTGTAAGCATGGCTGGTTAAGGGTTATTAACTAGCTATTTGGCACATATATATATATTATTTGTTGTGTTTTATAATTGGGTTATCTGGGCTAACTTAAATGCACTATGATTAATCCTCAAATTCAATTTTTTTAAAAAATTTTTTGTTTTTTTCCTGATTATGTTTTTTTTTCATGAAATATTTTTAATTTTTCTTGGAAATGTGATTGATTTTTTTTAAAAAAATATTTTTTGTTTAGAGATATTTTTTTCCTTATTATGTTTTTTTGTTTTTATTTTTTTCCATGAAACATTTTTTACTTTGCTTGGAAATGTGATTGATTTTAAAAAAATATATATTTTTTTTTAGAAATATATTAAAATGATAATTGTTTTTTTAATTATTTTTAATAGTAACACATGAAAATAATCTAAAAACAGTGTTTGTTTTCTGTCCGTATTTATTCATTTATGCTTTTAGAATTTGTTTTTATTCATATTTTGTAAGGGTTTTATTTTTATAAGGTTCTGTTCTGAAATTTTAATTTATATTGGTGATAATTTAAAAATTAATATTGCTCTTTTTTTCTCTTTGTTCTTTTTTTTTATGTGTGTTTTTTTGTTATGTTATCTGTTTTTCAGATAAGATAATTTTATAATTTTATTGTTTGCGCAATAATGATGATAATTTTAGTGATTATTTTTTAGTATTTTTTTGTTAAAATGTTTTTTATTTTTTTTTATTTTTTGAGGTAATTTAATGATTTTAATTATTTGAGCAGTAATGTTGATAATAATTTTAACTGTTATTGTAATGAAAATGACAATAACGTAGGGATGAATTTTCAATTTATGTTTTCATCTTTTATGGATAGAAAATTAACTACTTTCTCACAATTTATATTTATATTTTTAAATGTGATTTAAATTGAATTATAAAATGAACTAATCTTAATACTATGAATTCAATAATTCAAATATCCGAATCTTCTTGCTTTTTTTTAATGAAGATGATAATTTTATGTTGGTTATTTTGTTAAAACCTACTAAACAGATAAATTTATATCAATTTAAAATTCATATATTTTATAGAAAACTTGCATTTCAGGGTAATGTTGCATATATTTATTATTTTGACTAAATTTATATTATAATAAAAAAACACACATAATTAATATTTTTTGTGTTAAAAAAATATGCGTTAAAAAAAACATGGTGCCGCCCGCGACGAGGCGCGGGGGCATTAGCTAGTATATATATAAACCTAAACCTCAATTTACTCCTATTAATTGTATAATTAATTGTATAATTAAATTATATATAAAATAATTGCATTATATTTAAAATAATATAAAAAAAATGGCTCTTCAAAATGGTTTTTACAACTGGAGCACACATCAATAAAAATGCTATTTTTACACTATTCAAAGTGCCATTTTGGAGATTTGCCTCTCCAAAATGGCACTCCCCACTGGAGATGCTCGTGTTTAGGCCGGAACTTGGCTAAAACATCTGAAATTGATTGAAATTTTACATGAGACAAAAATTTTGTTATTTACTTTATTTTTTTAATTAGTATAAAATATTTCGGTCAAAATAGAATGAAATTGATAACCTGATTATAGGTTTAAGAAATATAAATAAATACGACGTTCATGATCCATAAAAAATATATAAGAATATCATTATTTATTTCATTAAAATAAGCTCTAGAGAATAACTAAAATGATGTCACTAGCTATTCTTTGTAAATTTATCCCTTGTGGCAGGTGGTCAATACTTGATGAGTACAGTTGCCAGCATTCCTCGCATGGAGTTAAAGCAAGTATAATTTTTAAAATATAATTTTTATATTTTTTTTTTAATTAGATTGGGCATGTCCCAAACTAAATGACGTGGTCCAGCCAAGTTGCGTCATTTTTGGCCCATCTCTGCTGGACTTGGGCTGGGCCAAGAGCAGGTCCAGCCCATCCTAACCCAAGAATTAAAAAAAAAAAACACAACAATAAAAACAATGTGTTTTTCCTTTCGTTTTTGTTTTGAATTATTCGGTCATATTACTATTCACGTGAACAGTAACATGACCGATTGTGATAAAAGGTTCAACGACTAGTATCGACGGATAGAGGAGACCAAAGTGGTTTTTCCTGTGGTGGTAGCGTTGAAAATGGTGTTGTGCGGTGGACGGTAGGAGCTCTGGAAGGTTGTAGCTGGTGGTGCTGCTGATGTCGGGGCTTGCTGCTCCTGGTGCTGTTGATGTCAGAGCTTGTGGCATGGAGGAGAAGCTGACGATGATGGTGGTGCTGAGAGTTGTCGGTGATTGAGGAGAGAGAGGGGCAGCGATAGTGACTCTAGAAAGAGAGATTGTCTGCTATGTTGGGGAAGAAAGAGAGAGAGAGAACGATCCTCGCAGATTTGTGCTCCAACTTGGTTCGTTCAAAAAGTTTCATGCACTCATTGTCAAAGTATATGTTAATGCTCAGATTAATCCTATGCATGAACTACGACTGGGTTTTTCGAAAAACATCAATGAGATGCTTTTCGTTACCTGCAGCTGGAACGTTATTTTAGGCGGGATCCACAGTTAAATTTCATGCGGGTGTTTGGTTAAAATCATGTTTGGCTATGCGGTGAGCCTCAACTGCAGGTCGCACCACAGAGCCAAACACCTACTAAGCAAGCCTAGGTTAACACAAGAACGCATTCTCAACTTCCTCTTATAAAACTATGCACAACAAAATAATTGCAATCATAATTCCAGTCTTTGGGCAAGCAAAACATTCAATTCCACTGATCCCATTTGCTTAAATTTCCCATCAAAAAATTCTCTACACACATATCAACTATAAAATCCCAATAGACAACAACAACAAAGAAATACATACCATGAGCCTTGAGGATACGCAAGCTTTGATTCCCAGTAACACTCCTGACCCGTGAGAGTCACGAAGAATGACACCAATCTAAGATGGAGTCAAACCCTTCTTCGCAACATCTGGTTCCTAGTAACACTACTTATTAGTGGAGAAGTAAATTATTTCTGATTTGGATAATGGAGAAGTAAACATATTTGAAGTTGCAGAAGAGATGAAGAAACATACCTTTTGTAAACAACAATGTGATAATCTCTGACTTTCTACAATAACTCTTGGCTCAATTGGCTATCTCAAATCAATGGTTGTAACAGGAAATGGAAAGGCGTGGTGAATTGTAGAGGGAGAGGATGAATGATAGAGATTGTGTTTCTTGGTTTAACTGATGGTCGCTGAATGCAGATTACAGAGTAATAGAGGGAAGGTAACAGGGAAGGAGGGGGTGGGTAGGGCTTTTAGGCTTGCTGTGCTTTACTCGGGTTTAGCCTTACAGAACTGATTTTGAACTTTTACTAGTTTTACTTATTCTGGAAACGCGAGACGTATCAACTGGGTGAGTTTCGTGTCATTTTGATTTCAGCGCCCGAATTGCTGGAAATTAGTTGCTTTGAATTTCGAATGTTCTCTCTTGAGTGTGTACGCCTCGGCCACTTGTTCTACATCACTTTCCCTTTCATCAGGGGCTGATCTCTATGTACACAATTTTTAATTATTTTAAAATATGATTTTTATATTTTTTTAAAAATCGGACTAACCTGTCCCAAACTAAATGGGTCGGCCCAGCCAAGTTGGCCCAAAATTAAAACATGTGTAAACCATTCATGCTAAAAAAAATTAAAGGAACAAAAAACAAACCATAAATCAAAAGAATAAGGACTAAAATGCAAACCAACATATATAATTAGTTTCAATTGAAGGACACAATTGAAAACAATCAAAATATACATAAATAGGAAAGTTCATTATCCATAAAAATATATATAAGAATAACATTATTTATAAATTTTCTTTGCTTTGTATTTATCTTTCTTTATATATATAAAAAATGCTCTAAAGAATAACTAAAATGATGTCATTAGTTATTTTTTGTATGTTGACGAGGATCAGTGTAATACCAAATATAAGCACATAAATAACTTTATTGGCGATGCCAAGTGGACTCATTACAAGAGCTAAGGCAAAGACAACATTGTGGAATTATGTTTTTTACTTTAGTCAATTTTTTTTCCTTCAGATTTGATCCTAAATTGAATGTTACTAGTTTTTTCTTTCACATGCAAAGACGACATTGAAAGAAGAACTTAAATGAAAAAGCCACCCAAAATAGGTGATGTGTCCAGAGTTTGCATAGAAAAACACACTTTTCTTTTTCGTCTTTACAAATAATACAATTTAGGTTTTTTTTATTAATTATTGAAGATTTAATTTTAGTTCCAAAATTTTAGGTTTTTTTTATATATATTCATTTTATTATAGATAAGATGTTGAAAATAATGATGATAATTATTTTTAAAATATTTTTCTTAAAAATATGTTAGGCTAATTATGTATTTTGGTGTTTGTTTAATAGTAAGATATTAAAAATATAAAAAAACATTAAAATAAGATTTTTTAAATATCAAAATTAATTTAATTTTAGTGTTCTGAAATACTTTGAATATAATAATACCAAGAATAAATATTAAAAAATAAAAAAATATTTTAATTTCTTTTTAAATAAAATCACCTTAAGCTAAAAATATAACAAGCCACACATAAACAAAATAGATGAAAAAAAAAAACAAAAATAACAAATTACTTACAACAAAACATTCACTATACATGCATAAAAAATAGTTTCACTCTCATTTCATACCGCCAAAGCTAAACATACTATGTTTTGTAACACAAGCTGTATTTAATAAAGAGATAAATAACAATAAAAATTAAAAGTCAAAACTAAAAATATAGATACATAAATACGAATAAAAAATAAAACCTATCCTAGAAAAACCAAAAAAATTAAAGGTTCAAAACTAAATAAAAAATAAAAAAAGGATCAAAATGCAAAACAAAAAATTATATAAGACAGAGCACATGGCTAATGGTCCGTATTTAGTAGTTTAGGGGCTAGGCTGATTAGCTCAACCCGGCTGATTTGGGACGAATGAAAGCCCAACAGTTTATTCTTCTTCCTTTTTTAAGATGGGCTGGGCTGAGTTACTAACCCATTTACCCCACTCGTGTCAAATACCACCACTAGGAAGACTTCAAGTAAGAGGAGGAGGAAAGGAGAAGAAAGCTTACCTGGCAGGAGAGGGCGCCGCTATCTTGGTAATGTTTTGTTTTTGCATGAAATTAAATGGTATTATTTGACTATTTCACTGTGATTTTTTTTTAAATATTTTATTTTATTTTATAGAAATTATTTTTAATATTAATATTTAAAAATAGTTATAAAACACAGAACTGTATCTTTCCTTGAAGTGGAGGGAAACGAAACTGTCAATAAATAACAAGTACAGCAGAAGTAAAGGATCTATGACAAGGGCTGATCATTAATTAGTCCACGGTGATCTCATTACATCATCGACCACTTGCAAAAAGACTCCGTGCGTGTTAGCGTGATATCATGTATGTACGAGATTATTTTTTAAAATAGTTTTTATTATTTTTAAAAATAGTTTTTATTAATAAAAATAATAAAAAAACAATTTTGTTTTAAAATAAAAATATTTTTTATTAATAAAAATATTTTTTATTAATAAAAATAATAAAAAAATAATTTTGTTTTAAAAAGACCTTTAATGAACAGCCAGAATACCATTAATGAATCATTTATCACTGAGGTCGCGGTCCTGGCGGTGACCGCCCACCACACCTCGAAAGCCAAGTATCAACCCGTAGCAAGTTTGAAGTCTCAATTTAATTAATTTGGTTAATTTTTATTTATAATTTTATAATTAGTAAAAATAATATATATATATATATATATATATTTTTAAAAATGATCTTGTTTTTACTAGATTTTACTATGATTAATTGATTAGTTAAAATTATAGCCTGGATATTATTATTATTATTATTATTTTAAAAAAAAGGCTCTTGCGATTCCCGTAGCATAGCTCGGACCCCTATACAGTACTTTCTATTATGTGGGAGCAACTTTCTCCTCAGAGTGGTGGGCAAGGCTATAGGCAAGGGCTTTTTTTTTTCGAGTGACTATTATTTTTATTTATTGATCATGCTCTTTTAGTGTGTTTGGGAGTGTAGTTGCTGTAGTTTTTTAAAGTATTTATCGTGCCGAAATACATCAAAATGATGTTTTTTTATTTTTTAAAAATCATTTTTGAAATCAGCACATCAAAATGATCTAAAACACACAAAAACATATTCAATCAAACTAAAAAAAAAAAAATTCAAATTTCAGCCAAAAGTCGGTGGAATCGCAATGCCAAACAGCACCGAAGGGCTATTTAGGAATCAAAATGATCTAAAATTCAAATTTCGTCTAGAATGATTCAAGTCAACGCGATTGAGCTTTTTATGAATAGTAATTATTTTATGACTTTTCTATTTTTTAATCTTAATTTTTTAGGATTGTGATTTTTAAAAGTATTTTTTGTTTAAAAATATATTAAAATAATATTTTTTTAAAAGCTATTTTTGATATCAAATTAAAATGTCTAAAAGCACCGTTTTCCTAACTTCATTTTCCTTTTATGTAAGCAAATTAAAAAAAAAACTAAAATAATCCTTCATTTTATTTTAGATCATTTAAAAAAAAAAGAAAACAAAACGTTTACAGGTACTTATGATAACAAATTATATATATATTTTTTTAAATATATTTTTTAATTAGCTGATATTACAAATAATTTTCGTAGAAATAAAAAATATTATTTTTAAATAAAAAAACGTAAATTATTACACTTCACGCCATCGCTGAACGTCCCATCACTAAAAAACAAAAATTCTGACATAATCCACTAATATGCCCCGCCGAAAAGCGCGTGGATTACTATAAAAGCTGGAATAAAAAATAAAGAATTAAACAGCGTATCGTTCCGGCAAGGCAGCGACTATTCTAAACAAGCTAAGGAGGAAGACGAGGAAGCAGGGTGAGATCAACACACAATTCGAAAAATTTCACCCACACTTTCTATTTTTAATTAGTTCTCATTAATTCTCACTGCTCTAACTTTAATTATTACTGCATGGTGGCTAAACAAGAATTTCTTTTTATTAATTAAAAGGAATATATTAACTTGGAATCTGGTTCGTTGTTTTGACAACTGGCGCTATTGACCCTTCATCGAAAGGGCACTCCTCCTTTCCTTTGCTGCATCTCTTTCACCTTGTAAGCAGAGACCTAGCGTGTATTACTGAAAAAGCAACCACACCTCTGCCTCTGTCTCTGGTAAGTTTTTGGGGCTTTGATTTGTTTCTTTTGGCTGTCATGGTAGAATTTTTGATGCGGGGTTTGTGTGAATATAGTGTCGGTCACTTCTTGTTGGCAAAGAAAGAGATTGTGAGGTCGTGATTGGTGATTAAATTGATTTCTTTTTAGTATATTGCATGTTGGTCTTGGCAATTGTGATGTTTCATTTGGTTTTCTTCTTCTTCTTTCTTAGTGGGATCTGTGTGAATTTAGAGAGTGTTTGTTCATGCTTGTTTGAAAAGTAAGTAAACTTTTAATCATTAGTGGATGATTTTACACAGTTTCTTTCTTGATGGATTTTGTTTTTTTTCTTCCTGCAATTGGGATTTGTCTCTACAGCCCTTGTTTTTCTTTTTTTGTAAAATGCCTTCAATCTTTTTTTTTTAATTCTGTATCTGTTGTTTCTCAAGAACATTGATTGCGTTGAATATAAGACTATACAGCTTATTATTATTATTATTATTATTATTATTTTTTAATAATGTTTTAATTTTCTATTCTCTGCTCATTGTCGATAAACCTGTACTGTGAACTCTTTGCTGCTTCAGTGTATGGATCGAAGAATTTAATTCCAATCGGTCTGCTTTTTTCATTGTACAATAACATAGTTGAACTATCTTGAATTTCCGTTAACAATGCAGCTGCATTTCAATCACATTTTCTTCAATAGATTTGATTATTGGTTGTATTTAAAGAGTCAGTGCTCTGTGTATTAAGTTCATATTTGTTTATGAAATGTACTTCATCTTTATTTAAGTGAAGGATTGGAAACGATATGCAGGAATGATATTGAGTATTGAAAGTCAGCTAGCGTGTTTAATCAAGCTGTTTTCTGATGGGCCAAGAATTTCGATATCCCTGTACAATCGAAATTGGGAAATTGCTATGGTTTATAGGAGTGATAGTAGCTGTGGTGTTAACATTCCAACATTTTGAATTGCCATATGGCAACATTATATCATCCTTGTCTTCTGCTCAAAAGGATCTAAGAGCAGGAAATAGTAGCTCGTTACCTAATGGCGCCCCATCAACACATGAAATGGTTAGCAGCAATGTGACTCAATCAAATGGTTTGAACTACACTGATGGTGGTCAAGAGACTGGTGATAATCATGGAACTGAAACCCCAGCAAATGTAAATAATGGTGTTGTATCAGAAGGAAGCAGAGTCGTGAATGAGTCTTCTCTAGTGGACAGCCGGGGAGAGGAGTCTTCACTGGATCAGTTGGTAGATACAAATACAAATTCCACGCTCTATGTTAATAATGATGTTGAAGGAATCAAAGGCTTGAACAAGTCCTTGGGAATAGACAGCCATGGAAGGGAATCTTCACCTGAACAGTTGCTAGATCAAAATGAAAATTCCACTCTGGAACTCAACCCTTCTGGTAATGGATCTGCTTCAATAGAAACTGACAGAAGCCTTTATCGAGAAAACATCACTTCCACATCAGAAAATAAAGGAACCTCACAAGCTGGAATTACACCCATTGCGCCAGCATTACCACCAGTGGATTCCCCATCTAATATAGCAATCCCAAGGAATGCAGAGCCTAGCATTATAGCTCCTGGTTTTCCTGTTGAGTCGAATACATCTAAGATGGATAGAGATGCGGCACCTGGTTTAGATAATGATGGGAAATCAAGGGAACAGCTGAATAATTCTACTTCATTGCAGAATAATACTTCTGTGACTTCTGTTCGTGAGGTGAAGAAAGAACCTCAAACACCTTCCCCAGCAGTTATTTCAATTTCTGAGATGAACAATTTGCAGCTTCAAAGTTGGTCTTCTCCTATTTCAAGAGTATGTATAAAATTCTGCTCTGAATTATGTAAGGGATTAACTTTTATGAGTTAGTTACATAAACTTTTCTCTTCATTCTGCCAATTTGTTTGTAGAGACCACGATGGCCTTCTGCAGTAGACCAGGATTTGCTAAATGCAAAATCACAGATTCAGAAGGCACCTATTGTGGAGAGTGATCCCATGCTATATGCTCCCCTTTATCGGAATATTTCCATGTTCAAAAAGTAAGCTTATTGAAATTGAAAACCTCCCTTCTGCTTTAAGTGCACATGCACAGATAATTTTTTCTATTTTTAAAGATGCATGCATAACATGATAGCGGTTTCCCCGTGAACATAGCAATTAGTGTAGCTAGCCCATTCAAAAGTATTCAAGCAAAAAGGATCAGATAGTAAAATTTTGCAACATTTATTGCAGGAGCTATGAGTTAATGGAGGACATCCTGAAAGTATATATCTACAAGGAAGGAGAAAGGCCTATATTACATCAGCCCGTGCTCAAGGGGATATATGCTTCCGAGGGATGGTTCATGAAACTGCTAGAGGCTAACAAAAAGTTTGTTACAAAAGACCCCAAAAAATCCCACCTGTTTTACTTACCTTTCAGCTCTCGGAACTTAGAGGTAAAATTGTATGTTCCCGATTCACACAGTCATAAGAACCTCATACAATATTTGAAGAACTACTTGGATATGATCTCGGCAAAATATCCTTTTTGGAACAGAACTCGAGGTGCAGATCATTTTCTTGTTGCTTGTCATGATTGGGTAGGTTTTTCATGCTTCCTTTAGATTTACAATTTTCCATTTGAACGAATCTTGAAGCTTTTCAAGTCATGCAGCATTTGAAGTAATTCCATCTCCTTTCATGTAATATGTAGTAATTTTGTTTCTTATTTGGTTATATTTTTATGTGAAAACTATTTGTTTCATATCATGGTTCACTTAAGATTACTGGGTGATGACCAGTACAATTTACTTTCTTGTACTTTTTTTATTTTATTTTTATACTAAAGGCTGGATGTGTTAGTTTTTCTGTTTTAAGGATATCCTAATTACATCAATGATGTTGCCTAATAACCATGTTTTTCTCAGGCGCCGTCTGAAACAAGACAACATATGGCCAATTGCATTAGAGCCCTCTGCAATGCTGATGCTAAAGGTGGTTTTGTTTTTGGCAAAGATGCAGCTCTCCCAGAGACTATCGTGCGAACACCTCAGAACCTTCAAAGAGATCTTGGAGGCAAACCTGCTTCCAAGAGATCAATCTTGGCTTTCTTTGCAGGTAGCATGCATGGCTATCTACGGCCAATTCTGCTACAGCAGTGGGGAAATAAAGATCCTGACATAAAAGTATTTGGTAAATTGCCCAAGGTCAAGGGCCGAGGCAAAATGAACTACGCACAGTACATGAAGAGCAGCAAGTACTGTATCTGCGCGAAAGGTTTCGAAGTCAATAGTCCACGAGTCGTCGAGGCCATTTTCTATGAATGTGTTCCCGTGATCATATCTGACAATTTTGTGCCTCCATTTTTTGAGGTTCTGAACTGGGAATCCTTCGCTGTTTTTGTTCTGGAGAAGGACATTCCAAACTTGAAGAATATACTCCTTTCAATCCCGGAGAACAAATATCGTGAGATGCAGAAGAGTGTCAAAAAGGTACAACATCATTTTCTTTGGCATGCCAGACCTGTGAAATACGATATATTTCATATGATTCTCCACTCTGTCTGGTACAACAGAGTTTTCCAAGTGCACCCAAGGTAGCCATAAAAAAACCTGCAGATAGATGATTTTTGATAATTTCATATGTTCATTTCATTGGAGGTTGTCCGAAAGAACCCCCTTGTGGGGAAGTGAAAACACAGAACAGGTGGAAATATATGCATTTTGATCTTACATAGTCATTTCATTTGTATTTTTTTTAGATAGATTTTGGCAAAATAAAGTTGCTTCACTGTATATACTCTCCTTTCCCTTGTTGTAAAAGGTTCTTCATATCCACTTACTTGAATATGTATCTGTTCTTGTTGAAATTTGAGGATGATATCACATCACAATCTGAGTCTTGGCCGCAGTGTGCTGTGTTCCACTTTCGAAACTTTTATTTCTAGCAATGCCTGTCTAAAACATGAAAAGGCAAAGGATATTTATTTTCCTGTTATCTATCAGTAAATGGAATTCCTCAGTAGTAGTAATAACAACGACAACAATTTAAACACTAAAATGTGAAATAAAAATGAGAAAAATAAATGGTAAAAGATTTTTGACAAAAATTAGTGAGAAATAACATGTGATGAAATCACATTTTCTCTTAAAAATATTTTATTGAAGTTTTTAAGAAAATTGGGATTTTTAATACCGGTATGCAACTTACGGTGTAAATACACAGCTTAATATCATAAAAAAGCTTTTGGAGAATATGTGAAAAAACAACTTTTTTTGAAATATAAATTTATTTATTTTTATTTTTATTTTTTAAATATTATTTCATAATATAATATAATATAATATTATATTATATTATGTTCACATGCCGTGATAAACAAGGTTGTCAATATCGTTTCGATTGCTGTTTCGTTTTTTCTATTGGTATGAAATATTTTGGTGTACCGTTTCGGGGCTGTACTGTTCATATATAATTAATTAATTATATATGTGAAAAAACTTAAAAGGTGAAAAATTTAAATATATTTTTTATTTTTTATAAAATCAAAGTTGACACAATTTTTTTTTTTTATATATATATATATATATATATATAAGCGGGCGGGAGAGGCATGAATTATTTTTTTCCCATGACCGAAATGGAACACCCAGAGTAATTCTGGGGTGTTTCGGCCGGTATTTGACCGGTATTTCTAATATGGACCGGTATTTAAAACGAGATAAAAATAACGTCGTTTTATCTCCTTTTTTTGCCTAGTACGAAACGTTTCGGCTGTTTTGATCGAAACGAAATGGTATTAATAACTTTGGTGATAAGTGGAGAGTGAAGTAATTCACTATTCAGCAACGATGACCGAAGCTGAATATTGTTTATTTTCATAAAAAAAATATAATATCTACTAATCTCTACCATTTTAGTAAATATCCACTATTTTTTTAAAAATAAACCTTAAATCTCATCTTGTCTGGAAATATGCATGAAAACTGAATTCACATACGCCTTAAAAACCTTGAAAAAAAGAGCTAGAGAATTTGTAATTTCTTTTTTAATTCTTCAACGATTCAAAGCAAATGAAGCACGTGCTGTAAATGAACTGACGTGAAAATCAGTGTAAACAAAGATTCTTACCAGTTACCTCCTACATCAGTAAGACTCTAAAACAAACACTCCACAATAAGTCTGTGAGCTCTCTGTCTAATAACTGTCGGATCACATCTGTGGCTCTATTATGACACCGTTTTGATGGCATTCGAAAAAACCGCTTACTTTTACAATTACATCACCCGTACTATATAACCTCACCGATAAACCTCCACATTTTTTAATGACCCTTTTAACCTTCCCAACTACCCGTTTATCTCATCCACGTCATAATCAGCAGGGGTAATGCATAAAGTCGTTGTATTTTATCCGCAGAACAACCGTAAAGAGACAAATTCATAAAAAGGCAATAAACGGCAAACTTCACACGTTTTTCTTTATCTACCTAATTTTGTCTATTTTCTATATCTATATCTATTGTAATTCTATTGTCAAAGGTTCCTGATTGTTAAGATCGAAATCAAAGACCAAAACAAGGATAAAGAAGAAGAAGAGATTGATTGACAGACAGATAGAAATGGCAACAGAAAGCAAGCAGAGCGAGGTGAAAGTGAAGCCAAGCAGTAGTAATTTTGATGGTCCTAAAGGAAAGTTTGAATCTTCAATGAAACTTAAGAAAATTGAGAGCTCAAACAAACAACAACAACAATCTGTTGTTGATTCAAAGAATAAATCTATCCCAGCTGTAACTAAAACTGAGGTAATTAAGCTACCCCACCTCTCCAATTATTTCTATTTTCATGTGGTTATTTAGATTTTTATTTCTGTTATGATCTTATCATAAAGTGGCTATTTTTATTATTGGTTTCAAAATTTGGTGAGCTTCTGCATCTGGGTTTTCGTTGGTTTACTATTTCATGTAGTGGGATGTGTGTTTTGAGATTCTTAAGGCTGTTCTCAGTTAATTTAATGAAATGGATTTATTGCTTGATCTGATTAGTTGATTGTGTAGAAACTGAAATGGATTGTTTTATGTGAATATGGTGGTTTCTGTGTTAATTTTTATAAATCTGCATTGAATTGGTTAATGTTTGGGATATTAGTTATTTCTGGGTTCTTGACGGGTTTGGTTCTGATATCTCATCTTTTGCTCTGTTTATTGATGGGTTAATCTTATGTTGGGTTTCATGTGGTTTTGTCTGTGTTTTGTTTGAATCCGAAGGTAAAATCAAAATCAGCACCGAGTTCGTCAAAAACTACGACGACAACCACTACGACTAGAGTGAGACAGAAGAAAGTTTACTCCTTGCCTGGCCAGAGATTTGATCCTCCTGAAGAGGTTTGGATTCGAAGAGTATCAATTTTGAGCTGTTGGTCTGGATTATAAGCTTTATGTTGAAAGTATCTTTAATTCTTATGTTCTGCTGCCTAATTCTTTCGACAGAGAGAACCACTCAGGATATTCTACGAGTCATTGTCTAAACAGATTCCAACTAGTGAAATGGCAGAATTTTGGTGAGTTTTCCATCATCAACCACTTGGTTCTAAATGAATTTCTGAAAATCCCATATTAGGACCTTGGTTCTTCAGTTAATTTGTTTCATAGCCTTTGCTGGGATCATGCAACATCTAGTTGACTTGCACATTATAACACATAGGAGTCCCATATTAGCAGATGTCTGACTGTTCTCTCAACAGACTTCGAATCCTTTAGAAAACCTAGTATGCAATGGGATCTGATCTAGTGCGCCCTTGTGCTGCAATGCAGATTCATTATTGTTGGAATTAAAACAATCCTTATCTCCCGAGGATTTGGTCTCCAAGCAGGAGTTGTTTGTAATCATTGTTAAAATTGGTTTCCTAGTAAATGCTGGACTTGTTATTGGCTGGTTAGAGCTTCTGAAACTACAGGGGCTTGGTCTTGTTTTAGGTTTGTCTAGTGGTTGATAGAACACTATTTCCCTCGGCGGTTTAAAAACATTTGTGAATAAGCTGAGTTACAGCTTAGGTTTTAAACAAATAAGTGCATGGATTGTTATTTCAAGGTCTTGAATCAATACAAAAAGAGTACTGCGTTTGGTTATTTTAATTTCTTACAATAACTTTATAACTTGAATCCCAGCTGGTGATGCCCTTCAAAGTAAGCATTTCTACATCAACACAGTTCAGAAATGTGTGGAGTAGAGTGTTTAGATGACTTAGATGCCTACATTGCTATACTTAATTGTGATTACTTGCCGGAAGTTCTGCTGGAAATATAATATTTCTTGGACTTAAATATAAAACCAGCTGCTGTAATTCGTTTGAGAGGCGTGACAAAATTCAGTATGCAGGATGATGGAACATGGCTTACTATCCCCAGAAAGAGCCAGAAAGGCTCATGAGAAGAAACAGAGAAAGCAAAAAATGCAACGATCTGGAACTCCCGTTAAATCTACCAAACCATCCACCAGTAAACCTGAGAGTTCTCAAAAGCAGCAACAGTCCTCAAAGAATGGAGACCTTAAAGCCAAGAGGAAAATCAGCAATGACAGTGACGATGATGACTTTATTTTAAGCCCCAAAAGAAGGAAAGGGTAAGAAATAAAATTTCCATTAGTTTGTGTAACAATTTTCCAGAAATAATTTCATTTGAATCTCCTTGCATTAAACTTCACAAAGGCAAGTTTTCTAGACAACTGATACAAAGAGACATTCTTTATATTTTTGAACCTCAGGAAACAATAAGTGCAGATAAATTTCCCATCAGGAAACAATAAGTGCAGATAATTTTAATTATGCTTACAATTTGGAGTGGTTTACATTTAATTGTGTGCAGTCTTAATTTTTCTTGGAAAGAAATATCACTTCACAAGACAGATTTCCATGTAAATCCTACCGAAAGTTCTACACCACTACTCTCTCATTCCAGATTGAGCTGCTAAGTATTCATCCACAGACCATGTATGGAAACTAATGGTAGAGCATGAAAATTTTAACTGGAATGATGTGGTAGTCATAAAAGATGCAGATTCAACTCATTTTGACTGGAATTCCAGAGTATTAGAGGCTAGGTTAAATGAATAACTCCATCCCTTCCACTTTGCTTGTTCTCCATGGGACTGAGATACTTTATGTTATCCACATCTTAAAGCATATTGATAGGAAACAAAAGAAAAAACATAAATCCTGAACTTCTCACCGGTTTGCTTTAGGACAAGGAAGAATAAATCTCTTATGAATATCATGAAACCAGGTCTGGTTTTTTCTTCATGTTTATTACTCTATGCACTAGAGTATAATTATTGGATCCCTAAAACTTTATTTATATTTATAACGTAGATCAAACCCTGACAATTATATGAGTTGTTGATAAGATAGTGAGAGTTCTTCCTGAATGCATCTGTCTGACATTAAGGGCAAGTTGATAGAAAGACTGCAAGAATTTAAGACCTTCAGAAACAATGAATTTGTTAATGCAACACTATCACGCATAGCAGAGCAGTCATATGCTTCATATCAGAACTCTTACAGCGAGATTTGTCTGCATAAAAACTCGTAAATGTACATGCACGAAAATATTAATGTCCTGTGGTGTTCGTGCATAAATATTGAAAATCTAAGATCTACAATAGTATTGTTCGCGCATGAGATGTATGTGAAAGAAACACAAGATAACGCAAATGAAGTCTTGACCTAGCGGGGGAAGGGACTTGTTCCCTCTTCTGTGCCCGGGTTCGAGCCTTTCTGTGCATGCCTGTCACCCCCGCAGTGCGTTACCTGCTCACTGGGCTTGTAGGATCTTTAGTGTATCCGGAGACTAGTTGTGGTGCTCGCAAGCTGACACGGACACCCCGGTTATCAAAAAAAAAAAAAAACACACACACACAAGATAACTAACAGCTGTATGGTATATAAAAATCATTGATCGTGGGGACATGTAGTGTGACTCTGAACTTATTAGGTCCCAGTTACCTAGCATGAAATTTAATGTGTATGGGCAATACATGTGACAGAGAAGCGGAGAATAAGCATCATTCAGACAGTTTTTCCATATCTCGCCACAGTTGTTTCTGGATCAAATGAATGTGAAGTTTCACCGGCGAGTAAAGACTGTGGAAACTGATCTGCAATTGAAATATCAAATCTGCCACTGAGTTGCCTCTGTTTTGAGTGCACGAGAGAGTGAGTTAGTGCCATACTTCCTGTTACAGGCAAACTTTCTGAATGTGAACGATGCTCTCAAAACCCTCTTAAAACAAAGAAAAAAACGTAAGGTACCTCAAATTCTTGATGGATTTCAGGATCAGGTCATTCCATTCTTCTGGTAATTTATTGTCAAATCGTCAATCTGATGTTCGGCTGGCGGTACTTGCGAAGTTTGTTAAGAGTTCCGTAGCACTCCCTTCGAAGTGCTTATACAGTGGCTGACGTACAAGTCAATATTACTCACAACACAATCAATGTCAGTGGTATAATGAGGCCAAAAATTACAGCCATTGCTAGCTAGCATGACAGAAAAAAGTAAAACTTTTTACCACCGGCGCATCTTTCTCAGGGTTCTGGATAAACTCCGGTGACTTTATGATAGATTTTGCAAGATTTTTTGTCTTTTACTTTACAGCACCAGCTTTATATGCCATCAAACTGGGTAGTCAAGATTCGTCGCCACAGTTACTCTCCTATGCACCACTGTCTTTTGTTATCAATTGAACAGGCAATTTCGGTAACTTGTGCTGGATAAAACAAAATTTCTTTCTTGAAAAAAAGGTTGTAATTTTCCCGATCGGAGATCCATGGATCACAGACGGTATCTCGCCATGGCCTTTCGCCTTTAAAAGCATCCTTCCACGCTTCAAGAAAGAGGAAAGAAAACGCCATCTCGCTTGCAATTGTCTTCTTTTCTTCTTCTTTTAAAGCCAATAAGCTTGGCATGGTTGAATTACTCTCTCTCTCTCTCTCTCTCTCTCTCTCTATATATATATATATATATATATATATATATATATATATATCCATCTAATAGTTATTGGTACAAATAAATTTGTATATATTAAATCTAAGAGTTCATTAGATTTTTCATTTTTTAGTAAAGGGTGTTTTAGTCATCTTAATCAATAAAGAAAGAAGCTTTATAGGTTTTATATCATTCATATTCACAAGGTTTTTTTAATGTAATTTAGTGGTTCTTATTTCATTGACATGACTTAGTCTACAATACTGTAAATGATATATATATATATATATATATATATATATATATATATATATATAACTATAGGTTTTATATCATTCATATTCACAAGGTTTTTTTTATGTAATTTAGTGGTTCTTATTTCATTGACATGACTTAGTCTACAATACTGTAAATGATATATATATATGAATGATATGTTCTTTTTACTTATTATTTTGAATTTAGGATGAGATATAATGTGTATTATCTAAGTCATTGTAAAAATATGCATACCTTGTATCCTTTTAAAGGTTTTGATGGGTTCTAACCAGTAGTTTATCGTATCACTAAGTGTGAAAGCTTATTCATGTGAATAAATCCAACCTCTTGCATTTATTATGAGCTTGTGTGTCAAAATAAATTCTTATAGAAAGATTTCATGTAGGTTTTCTAACTATCGTATAAGGCGAATGAGTTTTCCCAAACTCGTGCATCATAGTGAAAAATATTTCCAATTAAATTTGTTGAATATGTAAAAACAATTTGAGAATTTTCTAGTCTATTCCTGATGTTTAAATACTATCATATTTGTAAGTCCAATAATTACCAAGATATTGATCATTAATTCTTATGAATTAAAAATTATGAGTTATTGAAATATTGATCAATTTCTCATGGATTTAGTAATTGGTTATTAAATCTAAAAACACGTGCAAATATATATTTTTGATTTTTCATATGGAAATACAAAACAATATGATTTTTTTATACTTTTGAGAGACTTAGATGTATGTAATTAGAAATATTTATTTCTTTTTTGTCCTTTTTATTTTAATATATATATATATATATATAGAATACCAAAATGCATATACATTTTTTGTTAAACAATATTTTACTCTCTTATCCATAATAACATGCTTACTAACAACAAAAATTTAAAGTCTAATAATATAAAAAATACACACATTAACATCTAAAATCACAAAAATAAACCTTTTAAAAGTATTTTGTTTTTTTGGAAAAAGGACCACCGACATCTACAAAACCAAACAAACACATAACAATGCTTCAATTCTCTCTCTTTTTCAGATCTAATTTTTCTTCTACTAGGTTTCATTTTTTCTTCTTCATATTTTTATTGTTGCTGATATAGTGAAAAATGGCGGGGGAAGCCGAGCTGACCATGAGTGGATGGTTTGAAGATGTTGCTTGATGGTTTCGGTAAATCAATCTCATTCCATATTGACCAATAATTTCACAATTGAGAACATATGAATTTTTTTCGTGATTCATCTTAGGTGATGAATCATCTCTTAATTACTTAAATGCATTTATATAATTCATGTTATCCCAATATTACTTGTTTTCTTTCCCTTGTTTAGAACAACATATAGTTACGATCAATGCATAACATTCCTTATATAAAATAACTTAATGCTCTTAAATCTAATGATAAATTACACAACTATCACACGAGCCTTTCCATATATATAAATGATATCTCCATATAAAATCTTTTTGTGGGTCTGTTCATAATATATGTCATCTGATAATCATCTGCAAATAAGTTCCATGTATTCCTCATCCTTTAGTTTATGAGAGAAACCTTTTCCTTCTATAATATGAACTAATCTTAACAAATCTAATTAATGTTCAATTTTAAAACAAGTTTATAATAAAAATATTTTTGTATCATAATTAAGTTCTTGATCTTAACATTGACGAGGAACATTTATGAACAATGCTTTGATGCAATAACAATCATATAATTATAACAATTTTATAATTTCTTATACAAAATATTTTTGATCTATAAACTTTATCTTTACTCTAAATTTATTAATAAAATATAATGTAATATTAAAGATAAAGAAAACCTTTATTAATAATAAACATGTTTTACATAAAAAAATGAATACTACATATAATCAACTGATTGTTTAGATAACATATGCAATGGATATATAAATAATGGAATCACTAATAAATGAAATTTTCAATTTGCACTAAAACCAATTGTCCATGTATCTAATACCATGTCTTTTCATATAATGATCATGCTTTTATTAGGATAGTTACTTAGTGAGAGGATATTCAAGATTCTCTCTAGTACGTACTCGTTTTATCCTTCCATCTTCTCTTTATAATTTCTCTAATAAATTAGAATAATCTAAGCACATGTTTTAATATTTGATGAGACCTTAGTGAGAGGATATTCAAGATTCTCTCTAGTACGTACTCGTTTTATCCTTCCATCTTCTCTTTATAATTTCTCTAATAAATTAGAATCATCTAAGCACATGTTTTAATATTTGATGAGACCTTATTTCCGTTGCTTATATAATGGTTTACTTGTTATCACAACACATTTCTAAATTCTCTGAACCTTTTAAATGATTCAAACTTTTATCAAATACGCATAACCACATTCAATATGGTCATTAATGTTGAAACATGTATATCCATCTATGACACTAATAGTTATTGTCCATATACATATGTATATGTTAGACCTAATAATTTATTAGATTTTTCACTTTATTATTAAAGAATGTTTTAGTTATCTTAAAAAATAAACAAGATTTACAAGTTTTATATGATTTAAACTAAAAAAGATCAAATATTCTTTTTGTTATATAACTTAGTGGTTCTTGTTTCAATGATATAACCTAGTCCACAACACCATAAATAATATATATATTGATCATCTAATATATTCTTCTTAGTAATTATATTGAATTTACTTGAGATATGCACAACAGGTCTTGAGTTTGAGTCAGAGCGTGCACCTCTTGTAAGAGTCCGGGACAACTAGGATTTTACTCGCTCATCTAGGCCCACAAAGTGTGCTTTTCGGGAGGTGGGGTGTCCTCGAATCAAAAAAAATATATTGAATTTAGGCATTTCAATATTAAGTATGTATAAACTATTTGTATAAGTACTAGATTTATAATAAACATAATTATTATACAAGAAACAGTATATGCTATTTATAATAAATTTAAATCCATTCAAAAATGGATACAATTTTTTTCTAAAAAGTGATAGAATATAATAACAATTACAAGTTCTAGTATCAAGCCACTTGACAAAGTTAATACAATGACTTTTATATTTTTGACAAGTCGTATGCTCACTTTACATTTATTCAATTGTAAGCCTATATGATGGTAAATGTTTTTTCTTTGAAATGGTAAGAAGCTTATAGAATGTTAGGAGGTGGACGAATTGGAGGAATGAACAATCTATGCTAGTAGATGAGTTGATAAGATGTAGTTGAAAAATATATTTTAATATTATGAAACTTATGAATCTAGTTTAATTTAAACTAAATTAAAATGTTACATGGGTGTTTAATTATGAATTATTGAGTATCGAATTATGAATTGATTGACTGATTTTCAATGATAGAGAGCTGAGAGGCTGAAAAAATAACCACGTCAATATTTTAATTTATTTTTAAATTGAAGGCACCACCACACACAACTCAACGGACTATGTTACTTTTCCTAATTTGATGATTTAAAAAGAAAAGCTCAAGAATTAGCGATGAACATATCAAATCCTTTGCTAAATTACCCTGTTTTGCTTGATATCCTCAATGTTGTCAATATTGTTTCGGTTAATTTTTCAATGTTATTAATATTGTTTCGGTTAGTGCTTCGTTTTTTCAATTGAAATAAAATATTTCAGTTTTGGAGTGTTATAGCATGACGTTTCAGGGGTAGTACTGTTTATATATATATATATATATATATATATATATATATATATATATATATATATATATATTAAAAAATCAATTCAGATCCAAAAATTAAATTATATAGAATTGTGCAATTTAATCTAAAAAAGACACAATAAATTGATTTTTCTGAATAAAATTATGAACATGTATAATATTTTGAGAATATAATCATCAATCTCGCAAAGTCATTATATTCTCTGATTGCTTTGAAATTTTAACATAATATATATAATATGTCAAGAGACTCCTCGTAAAATTTTATTTCAATCTAACGGTCGAATTAATAGATATGATTGATATTGTAAAATTATTAATTATTAAAAAAAAACAATATTGGGTCGAAATGGAACAAACAGAAGAAAATCAGAAGGTTTTGGCCGGTATTTAACCAAAAAATCCAGAACAGACTAGAATTTAAATTGAAATAAAAACAACATATTTTATTTTTATTTTTTTAACTGATATAAATTTCTTTTTTTTTTCGGACATTTTATTTTAACTAAAATAAAACGAAACAGACAACACTCGATAGACTGCGATTAATGAAATCTGTCGTAGCCATTAATTATATTTGTTATTTGATTGGCATGAAAGTTGTCGTGATTCTACACGAGCCCAACTCCTAACCTCCCAGGTTTCTTCTAATTCGATGTGCACATATAGAAAAATAAACATTATTATAATTTAAACATGGTAATAAAAACATGCGGCTGTGAAATTTAGGGTTTCGAATCAGTCATATCACTCTGTTTACATTGTACGGGTCAATAATTCTTCATTAAAAAACAATTATTTATGGGTCCAAATTAGTATCCATTGACAGCTTATACATGTACTGCTCTAGCCTCTTCTGCAAGTACGCTGGAGAATCAGAATTGACAATTTATTAATTCATAAAAAAAATAACAAAGGTTGGATCGGAAAAAGATGGAGAAACAAAGATCAATTCCTCAAGAGTGAGCAGCACAAAGAAGTTTAGAGCTCGTTTGGATCAAACCATCATTTTGTTGATTTTTTTTTTTCATTTTAAATGAATATATTTTGGTATTTTTAGATCATTTTGATATGCTGATATCATAAAATAATTTTTTAAAAATAAAGAAACATCATTTTGATATATTTCGGTACGAAAATCACTTTGAAGAGCTACCGCAACCGCTCTCCCAAACAAGCCCTTAATCTTCCTATTATTGTTCGTCTTTTCCATCATCGCCATTTGTCTTCGACCACCACTCCTTCCTCCACAGAAAGCTGACAAAACCACCATCCACCGCTGCACAACATCCCTCTTAACCATCATATATCTACCCAGTAGAGGCCACAAAACAACATTCCAAACCCATAAAAAAAAAAAGAATCAAAGCGCCCCTCCCCTTGTTTCTCTAATATAATGGTAGATCTCACAGCCAATATCCCTGGAAAGAAGAGGAGGAGACCCACCCGATCTAGATAGATAACTCTAGCCCTATTTCACCTAACATGTTGTTTAAAAATATTATTTTAAATTATTTATATATATTAATGTGAAACATATTTTTTAAATGTATTTGTAAGTAAACAACAAGTGCTGTTATATTTATAAACATTATCTATAGTGTGAATCCATATGCTATAACTATATTCATGCTGCATACCATGTGCCGTCACTGCTCCAGCTAGTACGAGCAGGTTCCAAAGGTAAAAAAGACCTTTCCTTACCTTATTCTATATTTTATATATTTTTATGAAAACATTTTAAGTATTAGATTCACGCTAATATATGTTAACACCGAGAGTTCGAGGTCACCAAAAATTTATTTTTTAAGATAATATAAGATTAGAATCAATAAAACACGTTGTGTTTATTCATTCATTGTGATATTTGTTCTGAAATAAAATCTCTCAATTAATTTTATATATTATTTTTCTAATATATATATATATATATAAACTATTTTTTATTTGAGAATACAACTATCTTGGTGTCAACTTTTATTCTTAGATATTAACTATCAAGTGATAAAATTAGTGGACATTTATATCTTTTATGTTGTTATATATATATATATATATATATATATATATATATATATATATATATATATAAACATGCATTAATTGTCTTTTATTTAAGAACTCACCCTAGATTTGTTAGCAACTCTTATCATTAGATGTTAATTATTAGATATTAGAATTGATGAATATACGTTTATTCCTCTTTTGTTGTTATTTTATGCATGTTATATGTGTATATATATATATATATATATATATATAATCAACAACCTGTCAATCGAATTTTCATGTTTTCATGTCACGACACCAATTTTCAATCCTCAGCAACTTCTTCGGCAGTGAGTTAATGAGTTCGACTGGGAGAGAGATTAAATTCTAACTCTAATGTCTCAACGCTTATCATTGATATTATGAGATTTTTAATGAAGAAATTATTTTTTAATTACCGAATAATAAAAATATATAGCCATTCCATCATTATTGATAGATATCCTCTTCGCTTCCCAACTTCGACGGATTATAAAAGAATTTTCGCAAGAAATAAATAAACAATGAACTATTTTATAGAATATTAATACACATTTTTTTTTGGTTTTAAAAATTATAAAAAAATCTTTTAATGAGCATAATTCTTCTTTCGCCCTACAATTTCACGTGAGACCAAGAATATAATACATGCAAAAACATGTAACTAAGAACATGTTGAAAACAATTCCTAATATACATGCACATAAATTCAATTATTTTATGTAAATTTCCATTTGATAATTAGAAGAAGAAGAAGAAGAAACTCTTAAGGAAACGATCATGATGATGCCCCATGAAGATTCACGATGACAAACGAATTGAAATTTGAATGACCCAACATCGAAGGAAGGGCCCTTAAATTTTCTCCAAAGAGAAGTCATTTTTAACATGTAGGGTAAAGTTCATTTATTAAGATTAGGCTGCCTGGTTAACATGACAAAATGGTAGTAGGGTTGGGACCCAGATGAGTTGGTGACTCGTATTTTGTTTCGTTGCTACTGTTGGAGGTCTATGCAACTACTATCAAATTTTTTACTATATATATATATATATATATATATATGAAGGTAATACAATAAAAAAGATTTTAAAATTTAATTATATGGACAATAAAAAAGATTTTAAATTTTGGTTCTTCTTATTCTTTCTTTTATTTTAATAAAAATTAGCATAGTAAATTAATTTTTTTTTGGTAGAATAACACTTTTGAAAATATTTAGCAAAACAATATTTTTTTATAATGTGTTGTAAAATTTAAACTCACTTTTAGATCAAAGATCACAAAAGTGACTCTTTCCCTCTCTATAAATCGATGCCCTCATATCATAGTTCTCTAAACAACCACCAAGCACTTGTGTTTTCCTCTTTAAAACACCAAAAAATTGAACTCATCTTAGTCTCTAAGCATTTCTAGATATTTTTCTATTAAAAACCCAACATTGCACCCACTACAACTATTGTTGCCGCCTTTACCATTAGATCCCTAATTTTTTTTTTTATAGTTCTATAAGTAAGATAAACATTCTATCTTTCTATTAGTTTGTTTCTATCTTTCTATTAGTTTGTGTTTGGTTTCATTGAAATGAAATAGTTATTTACATTAAATTTAGAGTTTATGGCAAATTTTAGGTTTGCTCAATTAATGATAAATTATCTTATAATACCATTAATTAAAGTTGATTTGATATATTTTTTTTTGAAAATAAGTTAAATTAATTATGTGTTGCATTTAATTTTGGATATATTGCTGAATTAGAGATTTTATATGGATTGTTGTAATCAATGAATAACATGATTACTTACACTAGATGATTTCATGCATTAAAGCATGAACGTGACAAAAGTATGATGAATTACAAGTTGCATTGAATTGTTGATAAGCTGATGAATTTGGTATATTCTTTCGTTATTTTATTTTTTTATGTTTTATGAAATGCAATTGATCATGAAAATATGTATTACATTTCATATAATGAATTATGTTTAATTTTGGTGAAGTTTCACTTTACATTAAATTATAAAATTTTGATTCAATGTGCTATGAATTTTATCAATTAGGGGTAATCCAATATAGTTAAAATAATATCAATTTGACTTAGAATACACACACACACACACACACACACACAAATATCTTATAACATATTTATGCTATATCATTATGGTTACATTATAGTTCCTGATGTAAATAATAATATCATATATAATGACATGAGTAGTTTGCTATTAAATGGTAATTTAAACATGTCAAAAGAAGAAATGAAAGCAATCAGTTGTCATAGACTTAGGTGAAATTCTAATGATATTGAATAGTGAGGGTCTAAAGAAGTATCGTGAAAAATTGAAGTCACCACCTAGTAATTAGAAGAAACTTTTAATCTTAAAGATAAGCACTAGCTCAATAGATTCGGGTAATATTGTAGTTATGCTTAAAGGAAGAATGACATCACCTTTAAAACATAATTTCTTACAAAAGATTATCATTACTATGTGTTTTCTCCTAAATTTACCTTTTTTTATTGTCATTAACTATACTACTACCCTTTAGTTTATTCTTTTTACTATTTATCTAAAACAATATACATTTTAATGTCGATCTTCAAATATACAAGACAAGTACTCCAGAACCATCTATTTGTCCTCAAAAAATGGATATATATCTTTACATAAGAGATTTATTAAAAAGAGGTACGTTAAAAATTTGGTTTTCCATTTCTTGATTCATGCCCTTGTACCCTAGTACCAACAATTTGAGGATGTATCTTCACAATTTCAAAGGATATTAGTAGTGTAATCATACCAATGATAGGTATCATCAAACGCCATACATTGTTTTTTCTTTCTAGCAATTCTTATGAAAACACAATCCTTTCTTCTGTCATATACATTAGTTTTCAACATTATTTTTAACTATGTGCTTGATCCACACACCAAGAAAAGACCTTTTCTTTTTCATATATAAACCTCCCATAGTCACACCTATTAATCTCAATATTTATTTGTTAAAAAATAAATTAAAATTCAACATTTTAATGTAAAGAAAATTCAGGCTGACAAAGTTAAATGCAAGATGCTCATATACATTTATATTCTAAGAATAAAATAGTGATTTATGATTCAAGTCAACTTTATACAAAGATGTAATAAAGAAAAATATGGTTCAATAACATTACGGATTTGAACCTAATTTAGTACCTTATTACTACTAGAATAACTGCATGTACTGGAATCCAAAATGCAATTGCCTCTACACCACTATTTGATGTCTAGAATTTTGCCTCTCTTTATTTTATTCTTCATCTTCTTGTGTCTCCCTGTTGCCTTTGTATCTTTTTTCACTAATGTCTTCCTTCTTGATTGAATTTGTTACTTTTTTTTTTATAGGTGAGTTCAATATTCCTTGAAAAAAATAATTAAAATCATCTTATTTATGAGCATTAATTCATAGAAATTAAATGTTGACAACCAATATCACGTTTCTTGATTTGTAGAGAGAGGATTAAAATTTTGGAAACCAAATCCTACACCAAAATGGAAAGGTTTATCTAGCTAACTCAGGAAATATGTTTTACTAAGAATGTACAATTGATTTTAGGAGTTAAACCCTGTTTTTTGCATCAATATTTTAGCCAAGATGTTAAAAGATATGTTTTTATTAGTTATCATATGACAAAGCATTAGTTAAAAAACATAAGGTGTTTGATCATCCTTTTGGTTTACATGACAAGGCTTTTGAAAATTACCTAGGTTGTTATTAAAAATAAAGGAATTAAATATTAGAATGATTGTTTATTCGACACATAAAGGAAATCTTGATGATATTACAATGGTTTTTATGAGAGTTATTTTGGCCATTTGGACCTTGCATTGAAAGTTTCAAGCATTGTGGACCACTTATAAGTGTTGATGGCACACATTTATATAGGTGATATAATGAGAAAATATTGATTGCGTTTTTTTAATGCAAATAATGGGTTTTCCCTTTGGCTTTTGTAATTAATAAAGAAAAATTATTCTAATTGGAGATGATTTTTTCTTTAATTATAATGATACATTACTAGTGATAGAACATGCATATGTATAATATCAGATAAATTTGGTGTGAACTTATAGGAAATATATCTATTAATCTTTTAGAATCATTTAATTATATTCTACAAAGTGCTCATGTAATAACTGTTTCAACTTTGGTGCAAACGATTGTAATAGTTCTTGGGTCAAATAGAGACATACATATAATGGTTTTCTTCAATATAGGCAATTTTAGACCCCAATAATTCAAATTAAACTGATAATGAGGAGGGATACATTAAGAGATAATGCTACAATGTTGTCTAACTATGAGTATATGTGTTCCAAGTCAATACCCTTATTAAATCAAGCGTTGTAAAACAAGATTGATGAGTAATTAGATTGAATAATAAAAGATGTACATATGGTAAATAAAAGACATTTCAATATCCATGTTCATGTCTTTACATTTGGGCCTAAAATAATTTATATTTCACACAGTTTGTTGATGAACATTACACAACTCAAAGCTATAAATCAATATATAACATGTCATTTTGCTCATTACCAAATAAGATAAAATAAAGTTATTACTTTAGACCACAAGCTACAACATACTCATCTAGATGGAAATTCCAATGTCTATTCATTTATTTTATGCTCCTAAATGATTTTAACATTATCCCTATATATAACTCAAGATCTGATGTCTTGGCATACTTGTGCATGCATTTATGTCTTATATGTATAAAAATAGCCAAACAATTTGGGAGGTGTTTTCTATCTCTTCAAATAAGAATAAAAAACATGGGTAGTAACTATTTACATTTAAAATGTTTCTTGTCAACAATAAATAATCAACTCATTTGTATATAATAATAGTTATGGTTCTAAGACCATCTTCATATGGCCCGACCCTAGATACCTATATTGCCACCTATGCCTATCCGGACTATGAGGGTTAGATTATAACTCCACCATGATACATATGTTGCAAAGTTGTTTTGCAATTACATGCATTTATATTTTATAATTGTAACTTTAGAAAACATAGTTAAACTAACATATTTGTAATGGTAGGTGATGTACTCGTATAATATGTAAAAATGATCCAACACATGTGCTGACATTTTATTAGAGTAAGCTAGATAGGCAACATGTGATCCAAGTATTTTTTGAGCCATTTGTTACATAAAAAAATTGACTTCACTGAATTGTATCTATTTAGTATTCAAGAAACTTCTATTTTAAAGGTCACGTGGACATGTTACTCACATGAAAGATTGACGGTTACTATAGCTATTTGCACTATTAAGATAAACAAATAGATACTAGTGATCCCATTGATATTTATTGAGATGGTCGAACTACATTGCCTCAATCCGATAATGTATCATTTTTATTACAAAAATACATTCTAATAAACATCGATATGAGTGATGTTTTGCACACCATAACATGTTAGAAGTAAAATGGATAATTATGATTGGTTAAGCCATTATGAAGCTTATGTATCATAGTGTGACACATGGAGGAACATGATATTTATATAGATACATGTTATAATTAAAAATGAGTATTTAATTTGGTATATGAGTATCACATGTTGGGTCGTTATTGTAGATCCTAAACAAGTTCCTGCACCTAGATACATGCAATATAAGTAAAATGCTCAAAAATTCAAAATATCATAAGTAATCTATTTTTATATATATGATAATATATGTTAAACCTTAGGTTTTATGTATTGATATTTTAACTTAACATTAATATTTCATTAATATTAGGTTGACTTCATGCTACGAGAGGGTCCAGAAGCTATATATGTGCTTTGTAATATTGACAAAGAAAATAAAAGTTGCTCATATGCATCCTGATGATTAATATTTGTTGCACTAGACTTGAAACCCTTAGAGAGACATTAACTCTTTATGATGTTATGACAAAGGACAAAAGTCATTCAATAGATGTATGAGCTAGATCCATTAATTTTTTACTGAGCCCAAATCATCCAATAAATTACATTGATATAAATACATAGATGAGTAATGTTTATATATTTTAGGATTTAAATTACTTTAATTTGGTATTATTTAAGTATTTTAGATTCATTTTTCATGCATATATGTTTTCTTATTTGCAATCTAGGGCTACTTGTGATTATAAAATGTGAGAATTTTGTGAGTTTGAAGATAATTTGTTGAGTTTAGTTATTGTGATTTCTTGTAGTTTTTTTTAAGCAAAACAAAATTTTAGATATAGTTTCTATATTGGAGAAACTCTGTCCAGATTTTGTCAAAATTATAAAAATTTTAACTATATTAAATTATTAACTAAATTAAATGTTAGTTAAATAAAAAATCTCATAAAAACATTTTTTGTTAGATTTAGTTGGGATGGTAGCCTCACTACCAATCATTTGATTCAACTGTTTAACCGTTTGATCTGGTTGTATGAATTGATCGAACGACTCACACAAAAACTATGATTTTATGATTTTTTTCTTCCAAATATATTCAGTGATTCAAAAAATATATTTTTGTCCAACTTGTAGACAAAACAATAAACTCAAAAAAAATATTATTCACACAGTAGCTTACCTTTGTTTTTGCAGTGTCTATTAGTCGGTTAGTTTAACTAACTATTAGAAAAGGTTGATTGACTAGCCATGAAATTTATTTGATATTGCATTTCTAAATCAAGACATTAGTTATGCTTTTGTTGTTCTTCAAAAGCAAAATTCTTTGATTAAATATTCAAAAAAATAATATTTAATTAAATATGACATTCCTAAATCATCGCATTATATTATATATCCTATTTTTGAACAACAACATAAAAATTATGTTATTTAACCAAAACTTCTTGTTACTTTATTAACTCACTATTTCTTTTACTAATGGTCTAACTTATCCAATAACGGGCCATAAAACTTTGACAAGTGGGTATTGAAAACCCTCTGTGATTTTTCCTCCCTCAAAATATCCAACAAAACCACGATGTTTAAATGGTTATTTACACTGCATTTCAAAAACGATTTAAAAAAAATATTATTTTTGATGATTTTAGATCATTTTCATGTGCTGAAATTAAAAATAATTTTTTAATCAAAAAATATTTTAAAAAACAAAATTAATCATAATCCATAACAATCATTTAGAGACCTCAGCAATATTATATGGCAATAGACACAAAGAGGCACTGTGTAGGCCTGGATTGCTACCTCATAGCATCTCCAATATACGAATATTATATCCCTACCAGCCAATCTAATGGGGAAACTGTGACGGGAACATATTAAATCATTCAGAGAGGGGCAAAATGGTGACCAAAATATTCTTGAGGTTGGTAATGGCAGCCAGGGAGAGCTAGCTTGAAGATAAGGGAAAAATGAATAGAGAAACTGGTTAAAAAGAAGGATTGATCGAACGGGTTGCGTGGTGCCATTGAAAGTGACCCCCCATTGTACCATAGGCTCTTGCAGGCTGCCCATTTCTTTTTTTTGGGTCCATCCCTCTCTCTCCTTCAATGCTTTTAAGTCTTTTATTTCGTGTGTACGAGAGTTTGATTGATGTTATTTTTAAAAATATTTTTAACATCAACACATGAAAATGATATAAAAATACCATTTTTTTTCCATGTAAAATACCAAATAAAAATAAAAATAAAAGAATTTCAGTTTTTTTCACCGGTGTTTTTAAAACATGATGCCAAGTACCCTTTTAAGTCATTGGGAAATAATGTAAATAAAGAGCAAGCCCTTGTGCATATGTAGCTAGCTAGCTTTCCATGAAATAATGTGCAAAAACCCTCTTGGCTGCCTCTTGTCTTGATAATTTTGATAGCACTCTCTTCTCCATCAAAGCTCTTTTGCAAAGCCGTCGCTTCTCATTGGCTCTTCCCTACCTCCAACTGATCCACCCCGTAGTGCCTCGTCGGTCCTTCCACTCCGCCCATATCAGCACCACCACCGTCTCTGTTTTTTTTGCTCCAAAAAACAACAATCTTCAGGAATTTGTGATCTCTTTCGTCTCAAAACAGTAACCGTTGCTACTAATTTCCCACTACTTCTCTATTTCGCTCGCAACATGGCTATAGCCTAAATATATCCATCACGTAATTGCCCTTCAAATAAAAGTAAATAAAAAGACTGATCGCCCCAATTTCTTTTTCCTGAAAAAAAAATGAGTGATCGTCATCAGCAAAATTCAGAGACGGAAAGTAGCTCAACAAACTCATTGTCACCAGCCTCACCCTCTTCACCTTTATCCAGCTCTACCCAATCGAAGAAACCTCTACAGGACCAAGATTTCTCGCCGCCTAAGAAAGTAAAACGGACAAGAGACACGAACAAGCATCCAGTCTATCGTGGAGTTCGCATGAGGAACTGGGGCAAATGGGTGTCAGAAATTCGTGAGCCGCGCAAAAAATCTCGCATTTGGTTAGGTACTTTTCCTACACCAGAAATGGCAGCGCGTGCGCATGATGTAGCTGCTTTAAGCATCAAGGGAAACTCAGCAATTCTTAATTTCCCCGAACTCAGCAATTCCTTACCCCGACCAGCCTCACTTGCTCCTCGTGATATTCAAGCTGCCGCTGCTAAAGCTGCTCAGATGGACAAGTTTGACCAAAAATCTGAAACAACCACAACATCTCCATCGTCCCCTTCGACTTCTTCTCTGACATCTCTTGTTTCTTTGATGGACTTGTCGTCTCAGGAGGAAGAGCTGTGTGAGATCGTTGAGTTGCCAAGTCTTGAAACGAGTTACGACGAGCTGAAAAATGATTTTGTTTACGTTGACTCTATTGATGGGTGGATGTATCCTCCGCCATGGATGCAAAGCATGGAAAATCACTGTTATGGAGGCGGAGGCGGCGGCGGGTATGCCTGTGATGATTTTACATTCCCGAACGAGAGTACTGTTTTATGGAATTATTAGTGCTATCTTTTTCATTTCTATTAATGAATGTGAGTTTGTGTATGTATCTGAATGTGGTAGTTCTTTCTTATTTTCTCATGTTTTTTCTATATCTGATCAAGGGTTTCTAGCCCTTCTTGTTTTTTTTGTTTTTGTTTTTATTAACGTTCGAATTACCTGCGTGGACATAAATCAATCCATGATCATCCTATTAACAATTAAATAATAACTATTATCCATCCTTAATTTAACGGCCATATAAATTCTAGCGATCAGCTCAATAATACAGTATGAGAATACAGGGAAGCAAATTATTTTTGTTTGAAGGGTTAGAAGCTGTCTTTGTTCTTGTTTTTGGTGTGTGTGTTCTCTGCTGCTGTGGCCATGTAATTATGACCTCTTTGAATGGACCTAACTGTACAGTTTTGGGAAAGAGGGGAGATGTGTGATAAATTCCCTTGCCTCTAGTTGATGAAAACACATTAAAGACTGTAGTTTGTGTGTACGGGTTTCGATCCTTTTTAGCAAGTGAGAATATAGGCTGGTGGCTATCATTTCTCGATCCTTTCGTGGAGCTTTTTTAAGCACAATAAAACAAATTTAATAAAGTGACACGTTGTACAATTTATTTTTTTTCACAAAATAGCACATGAGATTCTCAAGCCTAAAGTTTTATTTGTGATTCTTTTAAATTATAAATAAATTAATATGATTTACAATGAGAGAAGGAGAGAAAAAGACTAGGAAAGAAATAGATTTTAGAGATCGAAACCAAGCTTGTTAATTCCTTTCTGTTCTGGCCGGAATGTTCCGTGCCATTAAAAAAACCGAAACGAAACGACGTCGTTTTCTTTTCGGTTTTAATTCCGGCCCGTTCCGGAAATTCCGGATAAATTCTGGCTCCAAATCATAATATTTCTTTTATTTTAGAACATTTTACTATCATGATTTTGGAATTTTAGAGATGTTTCTAATTTTAAGATTATGTTTGTTTGACTTTGTGTTTGTATTGTATAATTTAAAGTTAATTTATCTTGAAATTAAATTATATTTGTTAAATTATTATTTTAATTTTTTTCATATATATATATATATATATATATATAAATTAATTATATATGAACACTATAACTCCAAAATGATACACCGAATCGTCATGAAACCAAAACATTCCGTTCACAAACCCCGAAATGACCACCACGAAAGGTCATCAATGCTGAACAAAATAAATTGCAAGAGCTGTCCAAGATGTAGCCGCTCGTGTTAGTGATATTCCTTATTATTTTTAGATTTTTTTCATCAAAATTTATTTAATAGCACTACCAGTGTTTCAATTATAGCTTTGGTGTGTTTTCAAGATCTCATTCTCTCTCCCCTCTTCACAAATTATAAATTAGAGAGAAAACAAGGTATTTTTTATATTGAGACATACTGAAATTATGATGATGATATGACTAGTACAATTAATATATTTTAAATAAGATAAATTTAATAATACTAAAAAAATAATTAAAAATAAGATAAATTTAATAATACTAAAAAAATAATTAATGATGATTAGAGTAAATCACACAAGTTATTCAAAGTCAAATAAGTCTCGACATGATCATGTGACCTATTCTATTTATTATTAGTGATATTCTTTGTTGTCATTAAATTTATCTCGTCGAGATATTTTTAACTATAATAATAATATAATCATTGAAATTTAGATGTGTTTTTTTCACTATTTCTCTCTCATATTTTTATTGATAGTGTAATTTTAAAATTCATAAATAATATCTGTGAATCTATAACTTTTTAAATTGTATTATTTTTTAAAATATTTTTTATACTATATTATTTTTTTCCTGTTCATAACTACAAAAAATACTGCTCCTGGTGTGCTTGATATTGTTTCTTTCCCTTTTTGTGGCATGAGACAAATCACTGAACATCTCCTGCATCTCGAAATTGAAAAAACAATGAATATCTCTTTCTATCTATTGTTTTGTTGAAAAATTACTGAGTTACAGCAAGATTTTTTTCTTTATCCTGAGTACGGCTCTGTCTGGTTGATTGAGTCGAGACAAAAACGTGACTTACCTTCAACTCTTCTTTTGATTGTTCTCGTGTACGAAAGCATGCAAGTTTTTTTTTTTCTCTGTGGCATGATAGAAAGATGAAATTCTTCCGAAGGAGAATCTATGATCTGCTCAATGGTTTTTAATTTTGAGTTAATATAAAATATTTGTGAGACAACTAGAATTTTAATTGATTATCTAAATTTATAAAATAGATTTTTTAAAAATAGGGATTCATCATCGCATAAATAAAGATAGAATAGAGGACAAGTGCATGGACGTTTCAAACAAAATTCCAAGCCTAAATAATATATATCACAGGGGTCCATGTTTTGATTTCATGGTTGACCTCTTGCAAACAATCTTCTTGTGTGGGGAGAGGTTATCACGATCCCCACGTAGCGTGCAAGTGGCCAGCTCAGACCCACACCCAATCCCACTGCTACAAGGAGAGGCCATCTCTTGCATGGAAGCCAAATTTGTCAGCAACAGTGATCACTCGCAATAATTAGAAAGAATGGTCTCTTTTCATGGCTTTTCGAAGCACATTTTCATGGCTTTTCTTTCACAGGGAAAAGAAAATTGAAGCTCGAGAAAATTGAAGCAGATCTCAGCAAGTGGGGGAGGAACTAATTAGCCGTGCGAAAGTTTTACAGTGCTGCAAATGCTGGCGTCTTTCGATGATTGTTTCTGGAAATCTCAAATAATTTTGACGAAGCTGGTCGAGGCCGGTCAAACTCGGTGATTTTACTAACCGGATGATCAGAATCACAACCGATATGATGATCTAATCAAGTAGCTGTCCAAGGACCCCACATCGGCTGGCTGCTGGAAAAAGAACAGTGATTTTACTTCCAAGCAAGGCAATTCAGAAAGGCATTCATTCTTGACGAAATAGTTTACGCGTCTCATTACCCGGCCAGGTTACGAGTGATTCTCCTGTCACGTGTACGGAAATATGTGGTGGAGCAATGGACAAGACTCCACCTCTTGCTGTCCGCATTCAATTTAGATATATTATTATTATTATTATTATTTGTTAATATATACACACACACACACACACACACACACACACACGAGTAATTGCTTATTTATAAAACGGGTCGATCCGGTGGTTGCTATAAGAAAATTTACATGTAATTTGAAATTCACTTTCTTATCCCAAAATCAATTACTTCAAGCTATTTTGATTGCTAGAATAAAAAAGATATTCCACGGTATAAACATCCTTTTAAATTTTATCAGCTTAATTCAGAAAATCAAATGTGAAAGAAGAGAAAAAGAAAATAATTATAATTCATAGGTAATGCCCCTATATATATATATATATAAAATCTAGAGGAAGTAGTTACTTTTCTTAGCAATCTACACAACCCTTCTAAATTCTTAAACCAAACCTGATTTCTATGGACGGACCAAATCCAACACATAAAAACAATAAAAAAATAGTAGTAATAGAAATTATTGTCGGATATTCATCTTATAATATGTCAATTTAGAGTTTAACTAGATTAAACATTTTTTTTTATAACAATGTCACTTATAGTGTTTTAATATGTCAATTTATAAAAGTAATAGAGGTATTAAGATAATACTTAGCAATGAATTTGTATCTACAAGTATGGCTAGATGCATGAATCTTAGAATATATCATCATATTCACCACTCCCAAATAAAACCTGTTTGGGAGGGCGGTTGTACCGCTGTTTGCTTTTTTTTTTTAAATAATTTTTTTTTGGTGTTTTTAAATTATTTTGATGTGTTGATATCAAAAATGATTTTTAAAAAATAAAATAAAAAATATTATTTTGATGTATTTCTAAATGAAAAGCACTTTTAAAAGCAACCGCAACTACCCTCCCAAACATGCCCATAATAATTGAAAGTGAAGTGACGAAATTGAGTAAAATAATTTAATGTTGTTCTAATTAATGATTTCTCATTTGAATAAGAAGTTTAGCTCAAACTTTAAAATATTCCCTATGCACGACACAAAGAAATAATTTAAAAGAAGTGTCCAAAATGGGTGAAAGACAAAACTACTGCGTTTTTTAAGTTCTGAAAAATAATAATATATACCCCTTACGAGCATTATACGTATAAGGATGTTATAACTGTCGACATAGCGGTTGATGATTGTTGCCTTTTCTCGACAATTTTTTTTTTTGAGATAAGGTTCTCCGATTATGACTTGAAACATTTTCTATTTCAGGAACGTTTCTATAATATATTGTTTAGCACTTTATTTTAAAAATATTTTGTAATTTTAAGTTTTAATTATCTCCTTTTTCCCCTTGTGCATGCATTATCATGAAAATCAATAGTGGAACCATTTCATTTTCATGGAAAACAAACATTGATCTATAAAAAAAACATACTTTTTTATTCATCACCGCCCAACCTTTTCATTCTAGCTCCCTATTGTCCCCCACCTCTGGACCTCAACTTTTGAATTTGAGGTGCAGAAAGGCCAGGGTAATTTATTGGATGAGTAGAAAAAAAAAAGAATTTAATAATTGGGAAGAGCTAAAAAGAACAAGCCAGACGGTAATTCTTTTATATAATCATAAATGGGATTTGATGCCATTATAGCTATCTCATACTTGTACCTCAGACAAGGATGGTGTCGTAACCCTAAGTTTTCCTTTGCCCAGTACTCAGAAGTTCTGTAAGAACAGGAAAATAACTGTAGGATTTGCTTAAAGTTAGACCATTATACTATTTGTTTCTGTCCCACGACCATCCAAAGTCCCGACCACATACTATTTTCATTTTATAAATGTTTCCGTATACGTGTGTCTATATTAACTAATTTTATTGATTTAATTCTCCCTTTTATTTTTTTTCTTTTGATTGAATCCTTATTCACCTTTTTTTATTGATTTTAATTAAACAAACATTCTCGTATTTAGTTGATACTCAATTTTACAAGTGTTTATTTTAAAAATAGTTTTAGAAAATTGTTAAACCCAAAAGATTTCATGATCTAGATCATGGGTTTGAAAGTTTAAACCTGTCAAACCCAAGTTAATTTAATATGTTTTATTCTTAATTACAAAAAAATATCATCTTGAAAAAAAATTATGTTTTTGTATCTGACACACAATGTAGGTATACAATAAAGTAGTAAATATCTATAGGACATGTATAAAAAAATATTGGAAAGCTTCAAATATAAATTTTCCAATATGCCATGGATATAATATGATATATGGTGATCTTAGTAGGATACATATATATATATAAATATACACACACACGTGAGAAATACCACTGTGATACAATTTGATTTTAAATTTGTTTTTATTTATTTTAAAAATGGACTTGAACTAGTCATGCCTTCTACGCTTGATCGTGTGGCTAAACTACTTTTTCCCCATAAATCATGATATTAAAATGTTGTAAACATGTATTAAAAAAAAGGAAACAAATCCACAAATTAGTTCATAGATTTGAATAAGTTGATTTTTACCCAAAGGGTCCTGGCGTGAGTGGTGAGGGCGCTCTCATCCCTTAAAAGAGGTCAGGGGTTCAATCCTTACTCTTGTATGGAGCTGGCCATTTGGGGAGCATTTTCACCCCTTCGGGGCTTACCCAATGCGAACGTGGATTAGTCTGGACCAGTGTCTAGGACACCGTGTGGTTTATAATAAATAAAATAAAATAAGTTGATTTTTTTTATAAAAAAAATAACCACTATAACTTGGAGGGAAAATATTTTTTCAAAAGGTGACAAATGATGTAACTTAATTTATAACCCATTAAATACAACAAAATAAAATGTGGTAAAAAATAAACCTAAAATAATTGTCCCTAGTCAACCCAATTAAGCATGACTAACCTATATAACTCTGGTACTCAGAGTTGAGACAACGTGAGATATTCTACCAAACATATTACCTAGATTATGAGATCTAAATAGTCCGATAGAACAAAATAGTTTTTTTTTTTTTATAAAGACTATTTAAAAAATCTGTAAACTCGTTATACTATAGGTATTGTAGAGTTGATTTGTATTGGTTTCAAAATAGATATAATTTAAAATATATTAAATAGTAAAAAAAATCAACATGTCCATCATGTATTGTATCCCATATTCATATTCATGCTCCAAAAGGTCTTCTTACCCTTTACATGCAATATATATATTGAATTCACTCATCAAAAAATAATAGAAAAATCTTTAACAAAATAAAATATAATATCATCAACTTGCCTATGCCCCATATGAGACCTCGACGAAAAAGTGGAACACTATTTTCAATCTAGCAATTTCCTGGTATGTACAAACAATTTTTTTTTTTTTTGTTCATATCTCATCATTGACAGCTTGAGAAAGCCCACCATTGGCTGTTGGGGTCTTGTTCATTTCGCCAAAGACAATGCCTTCACTTTCTCCTCCAAATAATTGATCAGAAAGCTCAAGAAAAAGCTTTCCATGGTGAATCTTTCTTGGCATCACCCCTTACCTCGCCCCAAAATCTGGCTGTACACTCCCCTAAATTTGTAAAATCTTGCGTTATAGAAGAGATCTGTCTGTACGAGAAACCAAATCTCCAAGACCCCATCCTAGATGTGGAACCTTTTAATTTGAGGGCTCTTTCAAAGCAATCGAAGGCCCCATTAATGCATTATTTTATGTTATTTACATATGCTTTCTTAAATAGAATGTTTTTAGAACCTGTAATTTATATAAATATATCTATATATAATTCTGATGTCAAGATATTATTAAATAAAATCTAACAAATCATTTTATATTATTTTTCAATATATGCCAAGAATTTAAATTTAAATAATAAGTTCATTAAACCAAAAGACAAAACAATGCATCAACTTTGTTGTGTATTTATATAGTTCAAGTTTCAAAAGGTTGTAATGGCATTGGATTGAAACTCTAACTAAAAGTACTAATATAAAAAGCTAGAAGTTTTCTGTTAAGACTATATGATTTACTAATATAGTTAAGCCATGTATGCAGAATACAATACAATTTACAATTAAGCCCTACAAATACACAACTATTAACCATCACAATATGCCACCTCAAACTAATGGTTTTTTTAGAATGTCTTCAATATGATTTTGAGAGGTGGTAAATTTCATTTACAG
The DNA here is from genome assembly GCA_027405865.1 of Salix purpurea. Classification (NCBI taxonomy): domain Eukaryota; kingdom Viridiplantae; phylum Streptophyta; class Magnoliopsida; order Malpighiales; family Salicaceae; genus Salix; species Salix purpurea. The sequence goes on from JAOWLH010000023.1 coordinate 3,819,665, forward strand.
AGCATAATTATATCTTTATTACATACCTCAATGTATTTTGTATAAGCTTAAAACACTAGATTAACATCTAAATAAGTAGCTCTTAACACTACCAGAAAATACAGTTTTACCGACATAAATATAATTTCATATTGGTATTTTTTTTCCCAATGACCACACGGAAGGAAACCTTTTGTCGGTAATTCATTTGGAATTATATATACCGACGGAATCACCAATGGAATGTTCTAATGATCTTTTCCGTTGACGATTTTGTCGGTATGTTCCATCATTGATTCTATTGGTATATTTTAATGTTTTTTTAAATAAATTGAAAATTAATTTTATAAATTTTTATAGCATGAAAAATAAATTTAAAATCAAATTAAATTGAAAATAAAATATTTGTTACAAATTATTAAATTTCAAACATTCAAAATTAAAATACAATTCAGGATCGCAGGATGTAGAAAGAGGAACACACAGATCACCCCATTGTGATTGAATTTGCATGACCATTCTACACAGTCTAGCTGTCTCAACATGAAATTCGACTATCTCATCACGCACTTTCTCAATTAAAGCCATTTGGAACTTCAAAGATTGTGTGAACGGAATCAATTTGAAGGTATTAAAACACTATGAGTCATTCATAAATTGTCAGTTGTAGTGTTAGAGAGTCTGTATACCCGATGTCTATCGGGTCAACCAGACGATCCTGCCTCCAACAATGCATTCGAATCAAAATCTAGATGGGTCAGAGGACCATCCCCATATTTTTCTTCCATTCATCCTCATCCTCATCACAATACATTGAAAATAATAAATCAGAATTGTATTCTTCCACATCTATTGATTCGTCCTCATCCTCATCACAATCTTCGATGTTGGTTTCATCGTTATCATCGTTGTTGAATTGTGTATATCCACTGGAGCTTAATACATCATTCAACTCTTAGTGTCAACATCAATAAAATATTCTTGGCAATGTAAAAAAATTGAATTTTCATCCAACTCGTTAGACGGAGGACTTAGTATGGATCAACTAACTCAACAAAATCATAGATATCATCTCCCTATGTGAATTCATCATCGTTGTCCTGAATAACCTTTACATGATCTCTGGGTTTGGTTTTCACTATAGATAACCAATCAATTCTTGAACAATTCTTTTTAAATGAAGGGTTGTATATGTAATAAACTTGTTGACATTACGTGGTGAAAACAAAGACATCATTGATGTTGTGGAATCTAGCCTTTAAATTAAGTTTGACTAAACAATGATGGGGATCTACTCTCACTTCCATCTCAATGGTTTCATACCAATAACATTTGAATAAAAATACTTTAATCTACTTAGAATGATATTACAACTCAATAACCTCTTCTAATTTTGTATAATAGTCAACTTCAATCTCATTGGAAGTGGATCCCTTAGCAAAAAATCCATTGTTATATGTCTTTTTACCCTGTCCATTTTCTTCAGTATAAAACACATGTCCGTTGACGAAATACCCGTTGTAGTACTTACTTTCGTTCAAGATCGAGACTTAGTAAAGACAAGGTATCACCAACATTTCTTTAATATTTTTATAATTTTTTCATTAAAATTTATTTAATAGTACTAATATTTTTGAATACCATAATATTTTTGTCTGAAAATTCATCGTTGTTTACTACCCACAATTATCAGCAGAATAATTCCCACTATTTTTCGTTGATATTTACTTATAGAAATTTCCTATTGGTAAAGACTGGCTTAAACAATGATAAAATATTTATGTTGGTAATGTTCACAACAAAATATTGATAGAAAAATTTTGTCAGTATTTTCGTGAGAAATTGCCGATTTTCTGGTAGTTTAAATTATCACCCATAAAGGGGAAAAATAAACAAATTAAAGCTTTCCTAGTAAAAAATGAACCCATATAATCTGCAATTACTTTTTACTTACACCATGCAAAAATGTCTTTTGCTTCAAAGACAAGTTTTAAACTAAAAAAAGATTTCATAACCACCCGACTAATATTATCCTTCATATTTAAGTTGTAATGGCTGAAGGTCAACACTAACAAAATGAAAATTGACTTTAAAGAGCAATTTCAATTCTCTTTCTTTATCTATTTTTCTTTCCATAGATTCCCAGAAAGGTATGGATGTTACCTATCTAATGTTAGTGGAATCACTTCATCTCAACCTCTATATCTCAAGCTTTGCACAAAATAACAATTGAAGGTCAGATTTATCAATTTCTATCTTTTTGAATCTTTCATTCAAAGTACGTTCAAAATATATAACAAAAAATAATCAAGATATTTTATATTAAAACATAGGAAAAATACTATGTACATGAAGCATGCATTTTAATATCATGAATAATAATATGTAGAATGTACATGAAGCCACAACTCTTATGAAAACATTTCTTGCATTGTATGAGAACACCACTTATTAGCATTGGTAGCTTACTTTGTGATTAGAAAGGACTTTGTAAAGGCACATAATTGATGTTGTAGTTTCTTGTTCCACATAAAAGGAACTCTTCATCTAAATATTTTTAATGGTTTTATATACTAAGGATAACTTGTGAATTGTTCTAGCAACATTTGGCTTTGTTGTGTTTTGTTGTGAATGCAGGTGGGTGTCATAGTCAAAATTGACTAGGTTGATCACTTTTGTGGCCTTATGGAAGCAATTGTAGTGTCATCGTTGTGTGAGACCACTAGATCTTCATAGAGAGGGTGCACGCCTTTTTATTTGATTCTTTCTTACTTGATTTGGAGGTTTGTCGATCCTTATTAAATTGCCTAGAGATGTCTACCTCATCAATATTTTGTGAATAAGTAGTGAAAGTTGATCGGGAACAAGATATGAAGATGAATAATGATAAATATGAAATATAATCATTTGATTTCAAGGTAATAGGATTGTAAAAGAGATGATATTGAGTTGAATGGTGGTGGTATCAACCTCTAAAGTGATTGGAAATGTCATATTTAACCATTTGAAGATGCTTTCCTCATCAACCAAAATCTTATAAGAAGTTGTACAATATTTGTAAAATAACATGTTTTAACTAATCCCTGAAAATTGAGTTTTTCTAATTTGGATTTAGTCCAACTTCAATTTCATCCTTACTTTTTTCAATTTGTTTAATTCTATCCTTAATCACTCTTAAACTTTCAAGTGCTTGCAATTTCCCCCTCACTGAAATCAAATTCAAGCCTTAGGTTTGAGCGTCTTATCCATTTCAGTCTTTGGTTTTTAGTTTGACCAATTAAATCCCTAATTGATCATTAACTTTTGATTTTCTTCAATTGAATCCTTAATTCTTTTTTTTAGCCCTTGAAGACACACGCCTTTTACGAATTGGTCATTAGTTTAGATTTGATCAATTAAGTCCTTATTTGCTTATTAGACTTTGAATTTTATGCAATTAAGTTCCTAATTTCACAAAATTATCTTTCTAAAGTTCATTTTTGGTCCCCAAAAACTTTGATTTCTTTTATTTAACACCCAAATTCTCCAATAATTATCTTTTTTTTTTTGTAATTAGACCTTCTATTGGTGCTTCTAAAATTAAATCACACTCTTTTTTTAGGTATATATTTCAAAATAAAAATAAAAACATCAAAAATTCATGAAACTTGAGCTGCATTGCATCCCGAAACAACCTCTAATATATATTATCCTTAACTTGTAAATACCATTGGCTTTATATCAAATCAATGACTTAATAATTCTTTTCTTCCACAAGTATCTTCTATTTTATTATTAATTTCACCATACAATTAGTGAACAATAAAATTGGCCCACTCAAGACTAACCCACCAAGTAAGTAATCACCACCAGCTTTTATTTCTTTTAATTTCAAACCTCAAACAATAATCTATTCGAGTGGGAGGTGGCAAGATTCTTGAAGCCGAGCATATGATTCTACGTAATAATCTTATGATTATACAAGTTGGATAAAAAAGAAACTTACAAAGAGATCGATGGTTTGTTTGTTTAGAATATCGAAGGAGATAACATTTAATAAAGTAAGTTTTATTTTAATCAGGCGTCTAACCATGTGCTCTAATTGGTCATTGCTCATACCTCTGCTTGGCCAACTTGATAATTATCATTCATATCATTCCAAATAAAGAATGCCCACTATGATTCAAGAATTGACGGGTTTTGATTATAATATATGTCTCTTTAACATATAATATGGCAACTATATGTTAAAAAAGTGAAAACAACAACAACAATCAAATCATTTCAAGTGCCAATAGTAAATCAACGTGCTTGAAGATTCTTAACTTCGTTACTTTTTTTAGGGTTCATAATTCTAATATGGGAACATATGATGAACTCTTGAACAATAAAACTCTCAAATCAAATCGATGTTTATAGAAAAGATTTATTGTCTTATTGCTAGGCAACACATACAGTAAAAGAGATACGCTTCAAGGTCTTTTTTATGAATTATATTATATTTTATTAGTAATGAGATAAAATAAAATTTTATCTTGAAGGCTATGTAGATACATGATCATGAACTAGCACTCGAATGTGAACCTGTTGAGATCATAAAACTCACCTCAAGTTTATAAGATGGGCAACGTATTCCATAAATTATATAAGATTAAGATTGTTTAGTTTAACAAAAAAAAAAAACATGCTAAATAAAAAAATATTTTAAGAAAAATATAGAGTTCATACGTTTTGTAACTATATGCATGTACTATACATGAATAAACTTGTAAACATGCTATGAAAGACTATAATATATAAAAGTTTTAGCAAGCCTACTAAGACTATTATATTAAAATAGCACAAGAGATTAAAAAACAATCCTAGCATACATACTAAAGTGAGCGGACCTCACTTTTAATTTGTCCTCAAATATGCCCATTAACCATGCTTTAACAAATTAAATATTTTTAGAGGTATTTATTTATTAGATTATTATATCAAAATAGGTAGTTTTTAGCTTTGAATCTTCTATAGTGAAATATCTTTTAAATTAGCTGGCTAAATAGTAAATGTGATGTTTTGGATTATTCTACCTTTTGTATAGACCAATAAAGTATTACTTATATATTACTCTACCTATAGATTTCCTATGGTTCTCAATATTGCATTCTTTATTCTCAAAATAATTCCTAGATTTAGGAGTGCTTAAGAAAATTTAGTCTTCATTGATATTATAAAAAAAAAAGCACATTTTCAATCATGCATGATATTTATTACTAGACCTATGGATTTCTTATGTTTCAAAACATCAAATGTTATAACTTTAGGATTTTGATCCAATTGGATGTCTGTTTGTGATTTTTGAACTTCATTAAGTTTTATTTTCCTCTCAGAACTCATTTCAAGAATGAATTATTTCTCTAGAAATGTAGCATATTTTAAAAAAAAAATAACTTTTGTTTAACATGATGTTAGAAAGAATATTAATAGACTCTTTTGGATATCCTACAAATTAATAATTATCTAATCTAACTCTTAATTGAAGATATTATACATTTCATATACGATTTACTTTCTATATCTTTAAGTATGATAGGCTTTGTCTCTTAGCATTCCATATCTCATATAGTGTCTTATAAACAAAAAACTTGATTCAACTTTATTTTAAAGGTAAGCATTGGGTTGCAGAGCAAAGCCCTTATAAAGAAGGAGGAAGGTTTGCATAGCTCATCATGGATCGTACCATATCCAATAGGTATAATTTCTCCTTTTCAAAAATTTATTAATTTGTGGTTTTCTAATAGGTTTCCATTGTGAGAGAATCCTTTTATTTTTTAGATAATCTAGCAATATTTGGCTTAAGTACTCATCACCTTCATATAATCAAAGTATTTTGATACCCTTTCTAGTTTATTTATCAATTTTATTTTATAGCTATTTGAACCTTTCAAATGATCAGACATGACTTTCATTAAATACACATAATTATATCTATATTGGTTGTTAGTTAATATAATGAAATAAATATATTTATCTATGACATGAATCGATATTAGTCCATATACATCTGTATTTATTAGACGTAATAATTCTTTAGGCCTTTCACTCTTTCCAATAAAGAGTGTTTTGTTCATCTTACCTAATAAACAAGCTTTATAAGTTTCATACAATTCAAAATCAAAAGTGATTCTTGTTTTATTATTATAACCCAGTCTACAATACTATTAATAAAAATGATATTTATTATGTAATTTAGTCTTCTTATAATTTATATTGAACATAGGCATTTTAAAATCAATTATAAACCATTTGCATCATCACCAAATCTATAAAAAATATAATTATTATAAAAAGAATAATGTTTGCTCTCATTAATAAATTTAAATCTATTTAAAGCTGAGTAAGAAATGAATAAAATATTTCTAAAAAGTATTGAAACAAAATAACAATTATCAAGTTGTAGTAATAGCTCATTGAATAAAGTAAAATAATAACTTCCTACAACTAATATAACATTGCATTTTGTATAGGTCTATTTTGCATTTATATAATTTTAACTTTTCTTTAGCTCTTATATATTATTGCAAATGTGAAACCATATCCGATATCCAATACCCACGAGCTACAATGTAGAAGCGAAAATATACTTTTCACTCATAAACATATCTAGAGTAGAAATCTTAATAAATTTATCTTTTCTCACGGTTGCAAGATATTCCTTGTAATCCGTTCTCTAATTGCCATCTTTTCCATAATGATGACAAGTACCCTTATCATTTTTTATGCCCTTAGTAGACTTCTTTTGTTGTAAGGCAAAACTCTTATTATTTCTGTTTTTCTTCTTAGACAATCTAGAAGACTAAACTCTGAGAACAAAGCCATTTTCCTTCTTAAAGGCCCCTTTAACAAATTTAAGCCAATTAAACAATTCTAACAATATCGTATCCAATTTATTCTTGTGATAGTTCACAATAAATTCTGAAAAGTTTTAGGATGATGGCTGCAAGATCTAGTTAACTCTTAACTCATTATCCATGACAAAACCCAATTTATGTAATTTTTCATTATAGTTAATTATTTTCAAAATATAGTTTTTCATTTAGGAACCATCTGTCATCTTGTAGTGGAATAATTCTTTAAAGGTTTAATACCTCTCAGTTCTACTAGATACATCAAAAAAATAATTTGCATGTATAAGCATAGTATGGGCATCCATATTCCCATGCTACTTTTAGGACTCAGGTGTCATGCTAGCTAATATCAAATATGAAACCCACTCATCATCATTAATATGACATTGATATGCATTCATAAATTTTTTATTATGATCCTTATCAAGGAAAAATAAATTAGATTTTCAAGAACATATATAATCTTTTTTTTTTCTTTGAGAACAATTCTCACATTACAGTATTAGTCTAATAAATTTGGTCTAGTCAATTAGTTAGTATGAAGTAGGTTGTTTCAGGATATGTACCTACTCATTTTAGTATATCAGCTATTCTTGTAAAGATAATGAGTATTAATTTCTTGCATACATATGTAAAATCAAATTCAAATAAAGTCCTTAATCTTAACATGGTCTCATATTATTTTCTTGTAATTAATTAGCCTTACTATTAAGTTAGAATATCTAACTAAGATCTCCTAGTGGGACAAGATCTTATTTAATTTATATAACCTTAAATAACTTAATAAACCAAAATATTTTAAATTTGATAGATATCATAACTTATCAATTACATCTTTATATGAGTACTAGATTAATTAGGTAATAACTCTTTGTATAAACACATCCTATATATTTTGCCTAAACATTGTCTCTAATCTTATATGATTATAAGTAACTCATCCAAATAATATATGCTAGTTAAGTAGGACCTAGTTTTATTACATTGTACTTATTCAATTAATGATAACCATGAGTAGCTTAACAATTTATCCATAATAAAACTATGGTTTTATGCATATAAAATTAGAACACAATTAATCATGCAATTAATATATTAATGATGGATTTGTTATTAATTTTATCCATGTCTCATTTCATAGCATAATTGATATATCATACATAAGAATTATATATTAACATGCACCCCTAACATGTCATTTTAATTGAGCGATCATAGACATGTCTAAAATAATTCTCTAGAGCCATCAAGGAGAAGTAGGTAGTCAAAACCTAGGTAGCTACTGCAAATGCTTCGTAAGTCCTTTGCAAGCACAATGAATGAATCATGAAAGCCTAGAAGAAAAATAAAGAAAAGAAAAACATGAAAACCCTATTTAATTTCACAATCACACAACCATAAAAATACAATCAAATTGTTCTTTAAAGTCTATAATCATCCATCATGTATAATAAAACATATTAATATGCATAATAAAAACAATGCATGCTTGAATTCTAATGATTAGCTTTATATGAAACTTTTAAAACAAAATTTTTAACACTTAAAAATACTAAATCAAATTTGATAAACTTCCAAGCTTAATAAAGTTAATATAAACATTTTTCAAAATTTCAAAAAAACATTGATCTTATTAAAACTGTTATTGATATCCTAAACTATTTTAGGATCAATGAAATAAAAATATTTTAGCTTGAAATCTCATTAATTTTGGCAAACCATATTCTAAATAATATTTCATTAAACATTTCAGCTAAATTCTAATCATATTAGGATATTAAAAAACTAAAAAGATTTGAAATTAAACATTTTAATTCAATCCTAATCGAAGTAGAAAAATAAATTTTACAACTAATTTAATTTAGCATGTTCATTTTTAAATATAAAATCAATATTTATTCAATTAGGGGCACAATCAAAACTCTGCCCTAATTATTCCCTAGTTCTGCAACGCCTCTAGTTGTAGATTGCAAATGGAGCCTCGAGTGCTTGTGTTGGATTGTAGAAGAAGCACCAGAGATGCTGACACTGCTATGGTGGAATCAATATCATTGCTGCACCATGCATAGGCTAGGCGTGTCAGCAGTTCTTTCACCATTGCTGGTGGCGTATAGCAACACAAACTCTTTTTTTTTTTTTTTATTGTAGATGTAAGTACTGATTTTTTTTACTTGTTGCAAAACAAATATGGTAATAATACCTACATATAAATTCCTTGCATTAAAAAAAATTAAACAATTTAATTTATTATCAATTCCACAATTGAATGAAATATATTTAAGATTAAGTACAATGTCTAATAAGTTATTATAAGCCCTAAAAATTAAAAAAGTCATAGGTAGTTTGATCTAAGATTTTAGTGGTCAATTTCGTTCCCAATGGGCATGACGTGATAGCAAAGAACTTGCAATCAGCACAGAAAGTCTCCAGTTCGAGTCAGGACGTGTATCTATTGTAAGAGTCTGGGACAATCAGGGTTTTAGTCGCTCACCTAGGCTCACAAAGTATGCTTTTCGGGGGGATGGAGGTTCATCGCATAAAAAAAATCATTGTCTCGTGAAATTATTATCCCTTCATCTTGAATGTTTCAATTTAGATATTATAACATAGAGTAAGTTTACTTTGTTAAATTATGTTAATTCTCAACATTAAATTCACTAATTTCTCAAATAAGATTTTTAAACTCTTTTCAAAACTAGTTCCACTTTGATGGCCAAGGATTCACGGTCAATGCTACATGAGAATACATGAAATATTTTTCATGACTTATTTTGCGTGATGAATCTTGTCTTGATTATTTAAATATTTTTTTATACAGTTTATGTTATACGCAATACTACCAATTTGTTACCATTGATTAGGATAACTTGTGGTAAGGATCAAAATTTAGCATTCTCTCTATATATAATTTAGTGATATCAAATCTAAAAATCACTTACATTACTATCACGTGAGCCTTTTTATAGACATATGTTATCTCTTTGTACATAATTCTCTTTCAAGTTAGTTTAGTGAACATATCATTTGACAAATATCTATATATTAGTTTAAGGTATTTTATATACCCCAGTTTATGAGAGCAACTGTTTCTTTTAATAAGAAAGAAACAAAATAAATATTAGAGTTAACAACTCTAATTAACATATTATCTTAATAGAACATTAAACATGAAAATTTAAGAATAATGTTCTGCTTCTACAAGAATCTTATAAGTGTAATAATTTTCTTTGTAAAATATTTTTATCGCATGCGCTTTATTTTTACTCTAGATTTATTGAATAAACATTAAAGCCATAAAAAGCTTATATTTATAATAAATATACTTTATACAAATAAAATAATTCCTCCATGTAACTAACTGCATCACACATTCACCAACAAAAATGATGCTAGAAAGTATAACTATTTGAAGCAGTCACTTCGATTTTCACATTTAAACTTTATCTGAACATACATTTAAATCACCAAAATAGTATAATTAACCAAAATATGCCCTAGTTGATGGGATATGATGATGTTACAGGACGAACCCTAGAAAATATTTTCTTTAATATTTTCATGACATGTCTTTCAATGCCTAGCTGTGCCACTCGTGTTATCCATGGACCGATATGTTATGCAAAAAGTTGACAGTGATGTATCACACGCTCTGGGTTTCATCATGGGAGGGCGGACGTGGACATGATCATACGAGGCCGCGACGGTGTTTGGGAGAGCTGTTGCTGTAGTTTTTTAAAATATTTGTTATGCCGAAATATATTAAAATAATTTTTTTAAAAAATTATTTTTGACATCAGCATATCAAAATAATTTAAAAACATCAAATCATATTTATTTAAAAAAAAAAAACAGCAAACCGGCTTTTGAAACGCCAGCCAATCCCTCCCTCCCTCCCTCAGTAATATACATAACTGTATAATGAAACACACCATTGCATCATCTAGGTGTTCATCAGTGGTATAAGATTAGAATTAAGAGGTTTATTTTTCTTGTGATTTTAATTTCAAGCTCTTTAATAATTAATATAATGGTTATTAGAAGTTTAAATAATCATTAACTTAAAATCTGTAAAATTAATCGAGGTATGTATTAACTATGTCATATAGCTATGTTAATAAAATAAAAGAATACCTGAGTAACGACAAATTACAGAGTCATCGAACCTGTCCATGCAAGTGATCTTTATATATATCTCAACTAATTTTATAAATTTTAAAGTTAATAATTAATTAAAAGTTTCAATAATCTTAACTGATATAGAACCCGAACCTGTGATTTTTAAAAAACAAATTCAGAGTATGACCAGTTATCCCAAACTCAGAGATGTGGATGTGTTGAAGGAGTGGTCTTAAGTAAACTTCCATTTAATTTTGTAATCAGTCACTTATCAGTCCCCACAACAGCTTACCGATGCACATATATCATACCATGGTCCCTTTGCATTAAATGTCTCTTTACTCTGGGAATAAATAAAAACAAGGGGTGATTATATATTTTTATACTGAGACGGGATCTCTTGGTGTTTCTGGGGGCGGTTGGATGGTGGAAGAGAGAAATTGACAATAAGTAGGGATTATAATTGTTTTATTCAATTATTTTATTTAACAAATAATAAATAAAATATAACTATTATACCTGAATCTAACTAATATATATATATATATATATATATATATTAAATAATAAAATAATAAAAATTATATGCATAAACATACATGTTTGTGTTATATTTTAAATATGTAAATATTATAGTGGATAAAAAACATAAATATTCTTTATATATATGTAAATGTATCATTGAGTATTAAGTAATAGATATTCATCCCTAATATTGGAAGCAATATTGGTTTATCACCAGGCAACTAGCAGCACCATAATTAATGCTCATTATCATCCTTAATTAATGCTTGTATGTTATTTGGATGATTGGTTTATTTTAATTTGCTAATGGTTGATGTTATAAGTGTTATTAGAGAGGGTTATGAAATGAAATATTGATTGGATAGTAGGTCTCATTTTTATTAATGAATGATGTTAGAAAGCTTTTATCAATTGAGTTAATAAAATTAGGTCAAAATAAAATAAAATTGTTGAGATTAGTTAGATAATTGCTATGAAACATCCATATTGAAAAATCTCTCCAGCCCTAAGGGCAATATCATAAAAATATTAAACTCAAAGGCTAGAAGTGGAGAATTTTGAAATATTAAGAAAAGCTTATTGCAGATTTTGATAATATTAAGAACATTTTTTTTTTGTCCCCAAAAGATATAGCGTAATGATAGAGAGATTGTGATCTGCATAGCAGATCTCGAATTCGAGTCTGGTGTGTACTCTTTGTAAGAGTCTACAGCAATTGAGGTTTTACTCATTAATTTAAACTCATAAAATACACTTTTCGAGAAATAGAATTTCCTATCATCAAAAATAAATAAATACGTAAGCCTTTTGAATTATCATATTACACGCATACAATTCTTTGTACAAACATAGAATTATCACAGCCTCTCGCTCTGCCTAAGGCTTCATTATTATTTTAGTCAATTTTTTTACAAGCTTTTCCGATGTTTATGGATCTTGTTTTCTACTTTACCTACGTTATCCAATTGTTTCTTATATTTTCTCAAGAAACAACATATAACCATGAGGTTCCATGTAGTAACCACTACGTGTGTCTTCAGATACAACTAGAAATTCAAGAGCTTCTAGGTTCCTTATTTGATATGACTTGTTGATTAAGTTTATTGACTTCTTTGTACATTATGCTATCCCACTTTAATTAGCCTAATTTTAGTTTTTTTTTTACTGTTTTTCAATGTTTATATCTTTCATAAATTATATCTATTTTATCATTGATAAGCCAATTTCTCAATGAAAATGTTAATCAACTAAAGTCTTAAAACGTACCATCAAGTAATATGTGACACAAAAGCAATAATCTTGTCACTTCAGTTGACCTTCTGGTTTAAAACAAAATCTTTCTTATATTGGTTTATCTTCTTCTATAATATTTACTACCAAAAAAAGATCAAATTTATGGTTTTTTTATTATGTTAAATACAATCATATGATATGTCATCCTAAATATTATATTGAAACAATTAAAAAAAAAATAGGAGAGACATTGTAGTACCACCTTGTATTAAGACAGTCAAAATCATATTAAATTTTAGAGAATAGATTTAAAAAATTAAAGGTTTTTACATTTTGATCCAAACCCTTATTTTGTTTACATTTCAATTCATGAAAGTTGTTTGTTAGCCATATTTTGACAACCAAAATAATTTTTTTTGGTGTCAATGAGTTTAATTTCATGAAAGTTGTTTCATTTATAGTTTTTTTACCCTAATCTTGTCCTTAAAGGTATATTGAGGATAAACATTATTTTTTGATTTGGGAGAAATTTCCCACTTTTTTTAACATATTAGAAATTGTTTTAAGGTTAGATATGAGTTTATTAAAGTTATGAGGTTGTTCCGTAGGGATTTTTAGATCAAATAATGCTTAAGAACCTAAGTTTTTTGTCCATAAAAGAGGGACTCAATTTTAAAATGAGATTCATTTTATTTTCTTTAAAACAAATGTGTGGCCTGTTATGGCTCGTCATTTTTTTATATATTTAATTTCTTTGAAATTAATTAACTAAAAATTATATTATACACACACTAGAGATTCATGCAAGATCAATTGTTTCTTATCCAATCTACCACTTGAAAACATAACTTCCAAACCATTTCATAGTAAATTACACTATAAGCTGCATTTTCAATCCCTTTTTTCACAAAAAAAAAAAAAAGAAGAAGAAAAAAGGATAGTTTAAATCATTACCTTGTAATATAATTCTTCAATATAAAAAGTGTTTCGTAGGCAATTTATTTAAGATAGAAAGTCATAATTGAAACACTACTTCTCGGGGAGCATTAAAGTACCATATATATGATAAAAATAATTTTTCTCCTGTTAAAAGAATGGACACAAGAAAACAAGTGTGAATCTTAACCAAAAAGAAAATCTCTTCAATTATGGTCTCAAAACTCTCGTACCAGAGATATAATTTTGTTAAATCAATGAATTAATTTTGTATATATTTTAGGTATTTATTAAATACCATTTAATTATTTTTGAAATAAGATTATAGCTGTGTTTTTAAATACTAGAAAGCAATCTTTCTGTATAGCCCATCATATTTTTCTAAGAAAAAAATTATGACTTTCTTATGGGCTTTTATTTTTATTATTATATAACGAAATAGAAATAGTTTTAATTAAACAAGATTATTAAACCAGGAGAGGTCCATGACTAGAGGCTTGAATTTGGTAGGGTGATCCAAGTCATTCTAAATGTTTTTTTTTTTTTTTTTCCATATGTGAATTTTTTTAAGATGATTTTATTAAACAAATTAAAGTCAACCTCAATTTTGACCAGATTATACAAGTAATCTTTGAATCTACCTAGTCAACTAAATCGCATTGGTTCAATCATCATAAGGTTTAATTTGAAACATGAGAGAGAAAATTGTGAGGTTAGATGGTCTTCAGTGTACTTGTAGAGTCGGGTTAATCATGTTATCAAAACGTTTCCTCATAACAATATCGAGCTTGGTATTATTCTTATGTTTTTAATACATTAACATTAAAATTATTATTTCTTATTAAAACATGTATCCTTAGTTTCAACCAAAAGTTTCATGCATTCAATTAACGAGCTTCTAGGTTGCTTATTTCATTATATTTTGTATGACTTGTTGATTAAGCTTATTTAATTATTTTTACTCTTTGTTATCCCAATTTAATTATCCTAATTTTATTTCATTTTTAAAATATTTTTCAGATTTTTATATTTTCATTAATTATGTTTATTTTATCTAATTTCACTTCTATAATAAGGTTTTTTTCTTTTTATATTTTGTTTCTCTTATCATCATTGATTAGTCAATTTCTCAGTGAAGGTGTCAACCAACTAAAATTTTAAAATGTACCGGCGAGTAATATGACACAAAAACAATAATCTTGTTACTCAAGTTGACCTTCTGGTTTCAAACTAACTCTTTCTAATATCAATTTATCTTCTTCTATCATATTTACTATTTAAAGAATATCATATTCATGGTTTTTTTTTAATTATTATATTGAATGCAATCACGTGACCCAATCAAAGATTCCATAAATCAGCAAAAAGACATATCCAAGGAGACATTGAAAACTTGAAGTATCGATGTGGAAGAAAATTCATAACAAAATATAAAGACCATTTTTACTCTGATGAACAGAACGGGGCAGTTTCTTGGTGTTGAGATTCTTAATACAAAATACAAACGAGAGAAATTAAAAACAAATTTTATTATTAAGAGAAAGTTTTTGAATATGAGGTACATAAAGATCATTTGATAAAGTAGAGGTGTGTTTTGGTGTATGTAACTTAATATGCCTAACATTGAATATAGAAATTCCCTTACCATTACCAAAATGCAAGTGATCATTACCAAGATATAGTGCTGAACTTGTCAGGTTTGTAAGATCATCTATGATGTGTTGATTTGCACCATTGTTTATGAATCAATCTACTGAGTTGGTTGAGAGAAAGATTAGCATTAGATTGAATGAATCAAAGTAAGGCAAAGATGACATCTTACATTATTCTTAAAAGGATCTAATTTTGGACCACTAGGAGCATTATTCCTTTTGGTATATTGCCAATTACCCTTCCTCTAGTTATTGTTGTAAGACCCATAGAAACCATGAAAATTAGATCTATTGTCGTTGATGTTTCAAGCACTAGCGTCCATGAAACCATCTTTGTCATTACTTCAATTGAAGTTGATGTTATACAAACTACAATTTTATCATTGAGCAACAGGAGTTGATGGTGTTAGATCATTAATCCAACGTTGGACCTATATGACAATAATTATGTGTTTGAGAACTGTCAAATAAAATGAAGTCTAATTAAAATGATAAGATATGTATTTGTAGGCAATTGGGTTTTTTGATGTATGTAGTAGGGTGTGGAGCTTTAATGTGTAAAGATTAAAAGGTTATTTTTTTTATTGATAGGCTTAAATAGGAATATTAAAAGTTATGAATACCAAAGGGTGAGAATGCCAAAAGACATGACTACTAAAAGGTAACTTGTTACCTATATATATATATATATGGTCATGGTCCTAGATTATATGTTCCACTTCATTCTCATTTTGACATCTCATCATCAGAGACAAAATAAGGTTACAGTAGAGAGAATTAAAAGACTCTCAAAAGGAGCACATCTTAATCTGGAAGGTAATCTATAAGACTCTAGAGAGCGACTTCGGAATATGAATTTAGATACGCTTCCGCTTAATTGTTTATACGCTCTTGATTATTCGACATGAATAATTTCTATATACTATGAAATACAATCCTAACAGATGGTGGTTGAGCTGACTTGGGAAACAAGTGAGGGCTTGCTCAGAAGTACATCAAACATAGTGTGAGGTTTTGGAATTGACAAAAAGTTATATTACATCCATTCAAAAAGAAAGAAAGTAGTGCACTTAAAATAAGGTGGTCCATATTTCCAACTAAGAAAAAAAGAACTAGCTTGAAGAGAAAAACCAGCAACAATAACCATGTGAGGAGGACACAATAAATTGGAAATCACCTTGTCCAATAAGATTTGACTTCATTTGCATTCACGAATAAAAATAATTTATGTTTGTAAGCTTCAAAGAAATAACTTGTTGGGTATTGAAAAGGGAATCCATCGTTGCAATTGAAGCCTCCATGGTGGCAATATTTATGGCAGCAACAAGGGAAGTTTCCAAAGCAAAACAAGAAGAAGAGGTTTGCATTAGTGGCTGAGATGAAACGACGATCTATAGTTTTCATCATTTCTGTCTGCCCTTCATCGCATAAAAATACATGTTCAATGTTATGGATAAAAATAAATGGTACTACAAAATGCAAGACCATTGGATTCTGCAAAAGTAACATGGACCGATAATTATTTGATATTGTGTTTTAAAAGTATTTTTAAAACAAAATTATTTATTTATTACTTTAGATTAAATATTTTTTATTTTTTTAAAAACATTTTCATATTTTAATATTAAAAATATTTAAAAAAAAATATTATTTTTTAATTAAAAAACCTTTTAAAAACAATCATCATCACACTATAAAAAAAGTACGTATACATTACTAATGCCACTGCCTCAAAGAAAAAGCCAGTCACATATGTATGTATGACTAGAAAGTCTACTCTTGAAATGAAAGCGAAATGTACAGAAGAATATATATATATATATATATATATATATATATATATATATATAAAAAAAAGGGCTTCACTATTTCGAATTTGGAGATGAAAACTCCGCCGTACTCATGAATAATTGAGCTAGCTCCTCCTACTTTGACACTACAAAATCTGGGCCACAAACAGATGACCAAAAAGAAAAATAGAAAGGGTTGTAAGATGTAACCTCCATTGCTGAATGAAAGAGAGAGAGTTGAAATTATGCGACTGAGTCATTGTCTGGAGAAATAGTGCCCTATCCACTATCGTCAACAGGAATGCATGTCGTCTACACTGTCTGAAATCGATCAGTAATTTCAAAGACATGAACTGGCATCTATTTTTGACTTTATGTGAACAATTTCAAAGACAAGAGCTAGCATTTATCAACATTAATTGATGACACTATTTCAAAATCCACACAATTCTATTTTTCATCTCCTTACAGTATTTCATTCAATTTAAATGAGTGGGTTCCCAAACATTTATGGTTTTCATCATTGCTTTCCGAGTCAAACAGTTTAATCAAAATACTAAGAACACTCAATATATTTTGACCCGAAAGTAGAGCTTCATCTGCTGTTCTTCGTAGTACATACAAAGGAATGTTCTCTCATAAATTCTCCAATCTATAACAGATTCTGTCTTCGTATTTTAACATTACTTTGACATTACTGTGTTTATACTGTTTTAGATTTAATTGGTTATAATTAGGTTTGATTGACGTGCATGAGGATGAAGTTTTGAAGGTCATAACTGTGTAATTAGTTGCTTGTAGCTGTAACAGGGAAACGCAGTCTCTCTCATTTGCAAATTCAGATCGTATGCGCAAGTGTTATCTGTTTTTTTTTTTTTTCTTTTCAATACATGAAAATCACCAGCACTTTGAAAAAAAAAATATATTCACAGAAAAATTATTCATATTAGGTTAAATACTAGATCAACAACAAAGAAAGCTATGGTATGAGGTGCAATATTCGGTTTCATGTGTTTAAGCCCTCCTAAAAATCCATGTCTCTACTAAGACCTCGTTTTGCAAGCAGATTCTTATCTTATCAAATTAAAATCTAACTATTCTAAAAGAAAAATAATAATTTGTCTTTTTATTTAATACCAAAAATTTACATTATATATAAGTTTATAATCTTAGATATTAGACAAAATATATTCCTTTAAAAAATGGTTTAGAACATATATAATAGCTCTTTTATTTGACATTAAAAATACATTTTGCGTGTAAGTTCATAATCCTACATATAGAAGGAAACAAATACTTTATATATATATATATATATCCAAAAAAAAAAAATATATATATATATATATATATATATATTTGAAATATAGGCCAAATTATCATGGATTCAATAAATTGGTTATTAAATCCAAAATTCATGTAAATATGTAGTCTTGAATTAAATATGAAAACACTAAAACACATAATGTATTTTATATATTTTTTAAGAAATATGTAATATATGAATTTATTTATTTTTGATAGACTTGTCCAAATGCACATAAATAAAACATTTGTTTTAAAGAATTTCTGATTTTTCAAAGGCTTTCAATGAAAAAGACATGTATTTTTAATATCGGGTGATTACCTTTCAATATATATTTACTATCCCAAATATTAAATACAAATACCTAAAAAATATGAAAGGGACTAAAAAATAAATTCAATACAGGCCTTGAAATGTTTTAGATTTTTTTAAATTTATCTAAGGGTCATTTTGGTACAACCCCTTTATACAAAGAAATAAAATTATCAAGTAGGCCTTAGAAAATGTTTTTCAAACAACCCATTAGACTAAAAAAACTTTAACAAGAAAGGTAGTCATCCAAATAAATCCTTATTTATTTGCATGAAAAATAACCTGTATGAGTCAACCTAAAGTGTTGGTTCAACCACACACCGACCTATAATAAACTTACCCAAAAAAACTAACCAAAAACAAAGCTTATTTTTCAACCAAACCAAAATCAAAATAAAAAAAAAACACAAAAACATATAGATATTACTAGAAAATAGATCAAACACAAATAAATGAAGAACACGATGAATCATCTTTACAAACCTAGAAACACAAAACATAGAATAAAAATCAAAGGTGTAGTTGAATCAATTATAACTCAATAACTACAACTTTATCAAGAATTGGTTTCAATTTGAAAAACATGTTATTGATGCATGAAACTCATAAAATACTTACTAATAATGACATGGGTACTTACAAAACCAGTAATGAATCTAACAAGTTCTAAGACTACTATTTATGACAATGTTCATCACATTAATATTATAAGCATCAAACTAAAAAGCCGATAAACACATCTAAACCTAGAAACACGCATTTTGACCTTTGCAATATGCATTGGTAGTTCTAGCTAGACACACTATCAAAATTAAACATACTTGAAATAAAATGAACTAATGAAAACAACAAATCACCATAAAAATGAAAAAAAAAAAAAAACAAAAAACAAAGCTTCAAAATTGTCAGCCTAAAACAACCTACATCTTATGCAATATGAATCAAAACCAACACTTTATCATTACACAAGACTCAAATAAAATATCAAGAGGCGCGAGCATGCTATGAATAACCTTAAAAACCTAGAAAATCAATGTAACAGTGTTATATAAACCTCATAAACAAAACATCTATAAATCTAAAAAACTAAACACATTAATCAAAAACACAATCCAAGTTGTAAATACATGAACATGTGGCAATTATAGTCTAGAAAACAAAAAAATTGACATAAAGACCATCAAAATTAAAAAAAAAAAAAAACATAAACCAAATTCAAACTCTAACAACATCTAAAACACAAAAAAAATGGATTTTTTAGATTTTTGTCTGACTTGTAAAGGATTTCTAGCTTTTACTTGATCTCCAAAATGAATAAGAATCCTTTATGTTTGTCTTGGCACTTCTCTTCTTCCTTTCCTCTCGTTCTATTTCTAAAAGTCTAAATATATTTTTCTATTTTCTCTTCTTTCTCATGTATCTATTTTTTATTATTTCTTTCTTTGTCTTTTAACTTCTTTCTGTATAATCTTAAAGGCTAGAAGTTACAAAATTATGTTCTCCTTTACTGATATCCTAAAACTAATATGTATAGGATTCCTTTTTCCATTATGCTAGAGATTTATTTTTCCCTCTTTTCTTGAACAAAATTGTTTAGGGTAAACTCTATAAATTAAGGTTTTGTTAATTTAGGATTTGGAAAACTCCATTGTAAGTCCTTTTATTTCAATTTCATTACTTGTAATTTTAATTGACCTTTAAACTTCTTGATCTATGCAATCATACCCCTATAAATTTCAACTTGCCTTATTTTATTCAAGTTTTTTTTTCAAATTGATCATTTGTTTCTAATTTGATCCCTAATAAATGCCAAACTTTTAGTTTTGTTTTTAAATTGACCTTTGTTTTGACCAATTTTGGTCCTTGTTGTTTTGCATGTTTTGCAAATTGGTCTATGGTCATGAAAATCTCTGATTTTGACCTTGTAATAGCCTTTAGACTTTTAATTTATTTTAATTGAACCCTTGATTGCACCGATTTGGTTCAGTTTCAATTGAGTCCCTATTTTTCCAATCTATGCGATTTTTTTAGCTAAATTAGTTTTTAGAATTAATTTCTCTTCAATTATATCTTTAATTGAGAAAAAATAACTTATTAAAATTTTAATTAAATCTTTAAACTTAATTAATTATTATAGTTTTGGTAAAATAGGATTTCCCGGTTAAACGTTGTCTCAAATCTAGTCTTTTTTCGACCCTTTTTTAAAAACTAAAATAACTCAATTTGATCACCCTTATAGCTTTTATCTTTTGCAATTTAAAATGTTTCCCCTTATATCTTAAGAATATTTTTTTCTTCAATAATAAATAAAAAAATAAAAGGTGTAATAATTATATCTTTGTTTTGTCATCATAAAAACATTAAGTTGATTTATGTTAAGCCACGGATCAATAAGCCCAAAGTTAGTTTCGCCTTAGATAATAATACAATAACTCCACCTTAGAATTCAATTCTTTCTCGAAAAATTGCTTAAAACGCTACGTTTTCCTTGTGAATATGCTTTAAACATAACTATATTGATGAATTCGAAGGGTTAGAGATTTTAAGTGTCATAAATATCATATATTTATGCAAATATTCATTTTATTTGCTTACCAAGACCCATTCCCAAATGATCATCATATTGTTTATATTTTATATGTGACATCAAGAGGTCCAGAAATGTACACGTTGCATCAATGTAGCTCCGCTCGTTGAATTGAAACAGAACAAACCATTTGATTATTTTATGGGTATACCGTCGTCCAGATTCTTCAGGCACATGATATTTAGGAATAACCTCTATTTATGTCAGTAATACAAATGATTAATTAATATAAAATATGTCTTCGACACTCTTTGTCTAATTCCTGGTTGGTGCTTTGACTAATTTTTAAACAAGTAATGGGCTCCACTTTTTCCGAAAATGTCCATAAATTAAAAGCATATAACATTAATTGTCAAAAATTCTAAAAAAAGGACAAAGGCATGGTAAAAGGGCTAAATCTTGCATCAGTAAAGGGATGTTTGGCGTGTTTGAAAAAAATAGTAATTAATTTTTAAAAATTACTTTTGATATCCTAAATGATTTAAAAACATTAAATTTTTATAATTAAAAAAAATTATTTTAAAAATAGTTTTAAAATACAATAACAAAGAGACCATTTCCTTTTCTTTTTTTCAACCGTGGGCAGGGAAAAGGTCGGCTGTCACAATTGCTGTCAGGAGCTGAAAGGGAAAGGCTCCAAAAATCCTACTTCTGATAGCGACTGTCGGCATTGGCTTTTCATGCCACGTGTACTGAGGACCCTCTTCGCATGTTAGTATTTGCAATTTGGATTTACTTCACTGTGTTTTTTTTTTTTTTTCAAGATTCTTTGTTGTAGTTCAATAATTTACATAATTATAGCTGTAATTCTTAGAAGAAATTTCCGATTCATTTCTTTTAATATAGCACCTACCCATACAACCACCTCGAAGAGGGGGTGTCCCTTTTGAGCACGATGTATACCCTAGGAAGTACGTTGTTCATTGAAAGTCTAACAACAAAATGTAAGTTTATTTTTATTTCATACAAAATTGATAAAAAAAAAAAAGTAACACTGGATAAATTTTTAGTAATTAATTTCAATGCACAAATGGAATTGGAAGTGCCTATTTTTCAATACAGTTAGGTTTCTAAAAATCTTGAATGGAAGGGTATAATTGATGCTTGGCTTAGAAAATTCAAGGTTATTATTCTTATTGTTGTTTCTATAATTATTCATTTAGTTAATTTTTTAAAATTTTATTAAACTAATTATTTTATAGAATAGATTTGTAAGAAAAATATTTACTAGAAGTAGGATGACAATGTTATTGTTGAAAAGGTATTGGAGAGTCACGACATCATACCATGTCGCGTGATTTCTAGTGTTACATGCAGAAGAAATCAATCAAATATGCAAAACAAAAAGGTCTTACAAGTTAGGAAAACATGGTTGTATGAGGGAGTTTCAAACCTACTCATTTCTCGGAGGTTATCTTGGAAGCTTATATCCAGCACGTGATGTTTATGTGTTTTGTGTGTCGATTATAGTCTAATATGAAGAATCAAAATAAGAAGATTTATGGTTAAACTACCACACATATTAGCGAACCCATTCCGTTCATTTTTTCATGCAAAGCGGATAGTAAGCTTTTGTTTTGTTATATACCATTTTTTAGTAATTGTTGTTAATAAGAAAATATTTAACTAATAATAGCTTTCTTTTTTAGGCTACAATTTATAAATGTGATCCAAGATTAATGGATCGTTTTGTTAAACTCACATGTGAAATGGGGATCGTCAAAAAGTGATATAACAACTCATGGATAGTTGAGCTTAGAAGTTATTGGTAAGTTAGATTTCAACAAAAATTTTCTTTAAGTTATTATTATTTTTTTAATTTGCTCATTATTTATTCATGTAACATATAACATCTAATTGCAAAAGAAATACAAGGATGATCCTTGAACCCATATAGAATTTGATCTATAATTATGTTTTGAGGCTGAATCATTTGGTGGATTTATAGCATCTCAAACACCATGATCAAGGATATGTGGATATTAATAAAACACGCGAGCGCGCGCCCACACACACACACACACACACACACACACACACACACACACACACATATATATATATATATATATATATATATATATATATATATATATCACATTGTATTAAAAAAATGTTCTACAAATATATTTATATAATATAAATATATATTTTTGATTAGGTTCAAGCTAATATGTTTTGATAATATTCATACCATATTTATTATTCTATTCATCAAGTAAAGGTCATCACAAAAAAATAGCAACTTGTTTAGAGCCAATGATGATAGAATCCATCAAATTTATATTAAATTATAATTTTGATATTGAGAGATGAAATTAAAAATAAAATTGAATTAGGAAAATATGATAAATAGCAATAAAAAAATTTGAATCAAATTTGAAATAAAAGCTAAATAAAATCAAATGATGAGAGATGCAATTCAAAAATTATAAAAAGATTTTTTTAAGAAACAAAATAGATAGAAATAAAAAAAAAAGAATCAAATTTAAAACAAACACTAACTAAAATAAATTGATGATAGATAAAGTTGAGAAACAAAATTGACCTACAATAAATTAAAAAAAATATATATATATATATATATATATATATATATATATATATATATATATATATGAAAAAAATAAGAATCATATTATATATAAAAAAAAAAACAGGTGCAATAAAGCTTGTCTATTTTCCAATGCTACGTTGTCTATTCTTCGTAGCCATACATGTCTCCAACAGAAAGCTCCTAGTACATTTCAAACATCATCGTGATAGGTGATGTTTGATCGATGAAATAGCTAAATTTTATGAAAAAAATATTTTGCTGTAAAGAAAATACTGTATATGCTCTCAGATTACACATTAACCCACTTCTTAATTAACATATGAAGCCTGCCGCTTGACCCTGCAAAGAAACTTTCGTAGATTTTGGTATTCCGTTTTTTTTGAAAAAAATAAAAAAAAAATATTTTTTATTTTTTATTTTAAATTAAATATTTTAATATTTTTAGATCATTTTCATATGTTAATATTAAAAATAATTTTAAAAGATAAAAAAATATCATTTTAATATAATTTTAAACAATAAATACTTTTAAAAATAACCTTAATCATACTACTTAACAATCATTTTATGTTCTTGGCTTATGATGGTACACGGTGTTAGCTAATGCCTGAAATAAAGTTGCTCTTAACGACACTTGAGGTCTTAGCCTAGCGGGAGAAAAAAGTTGATCATTTTCTCTGTGCCTGGATTCGAGTTTTTTTGTACATGTTTGTTACCTCCGAGATCTTTTACTTGTCCATTGGGTTTGCAAGGTGTTTAATAGATCCAGAAATTAATTGTGATGTACATAAACTGGTCCGGACACCCTAATTATATAAAAAAAAAATAAAGCTGCCTGTAACGACCTCAAGTTTAGTTACCAAAGTTTTCCTGTAGTTATTCCCATGTGTAATTCTGATGTAAGAAACAAAATTAAATGAGCATCTGCTGCTGAGGAAACATGTATTGCTGACATGAGTGGCTGCGTATGCTTGGAGAGGAAGGGTCCCTCAATTATTTGCCAGACGACAGGTGAAGTCACGTTGATGTCGAGGTGATCTTTCCATTATGGGGCCAGCGGGCTGGCATGTAATTATCACCATTGATTTACGGACTTTATCATAGTTCTCATTATTGCTTAATTTGTTTTTTTCTTCCAGTCTCAGTCGTTTTTTTTTTTTTTTTTGCATGCAGGATTTATAATTGTTTTCAATAGCAGGCAATTAGAGAGAGAGTGCAGTAGGGGCTCCATTAGTTAAATGAACTATCGTCATGGAGCATTAGGGTTAGGATTTAGGGTTTATATTAAATAATATTGTGGACAAAAGCTTTTAGTTTGAAGTCCAGACGGTCCATCCCATCTAGTTGCTAAATAAATAGAAATGAAACCTCTAGACCAAGAAACCTCTAGTTGCGAGAGATTTTTTGAGTTGATTAATAGGCGAGATGATATTGACAACGATATACGAGCTAGCAATCCTATATTTCAATTGTCCAAAGAAGCAAGTTTCCCGAATGAATAATGAAATAAACTTTGTAAGATTTACTGGATTCTGTTTCGCAACTAGTAATATGCATTATTTCTGTGCATGTGCAATTCCAATATAGAAATGACGAGTTTACTTGCCTCCGTGTTGCGCTAGGCTTTTTTCTATATAAAAAATTAATTGATTTTTTACATGTAGTAATTAGTTATTTTAATATTTAATTAGTAAAATTATAATTAAAAGAATATGTTATAAATGAGTTTTTTATTTTGCCTAAAAGGAATAGTGATCAAAATGGAAAGTGATTCGTATATTTTTTAATTGTATATAACCTAGATAAAATGAAATCACAATATACAACGGAGCTAACATGTACTTATGTAGGCAAGAGAGAAAAAGAACAAAAATTCAACCGATCACTGACACATCTACGACCACCGGGGAACCATACGCGTCGCACCAAGAAGAAGAGAAAATGGATGAGACTCATTGTAGACGCCAGTTGGGCATTTTGGGACGCCGTAATACACCACCTTCGCCGTCCAAAATCCGCGTGAACACAGAAATCTTATATGGGGGTATTTATATATTTGGTCATTTAAAAAAAAGTGTGCAATGACCCTATTGACCATGTAGTTTAGTATTCCATTTTGTCTTATACGGGAGTAAATTTGTATTTAACTATTTTAAAAAATATGTGTAATAACATTAATGCCCCCGACGGTTCCTGTGCTTTTTTTTAGCAAATAGAAATGTGATAATAAGTTTTATTCAAACTCGTGATCGCTTGATTAAGAAAGTTTTGAAACCATGTTTTTTTTTTAAATGATTTTAGATGGGATATACAAAGATTTTAAAAGACTCATTTATAAGTTCAGAAAGCTCAATCAAGGACTTAATTGCAAAAGAATTTTTTTATAGGTAATTTCGGTGTTAATTGCAAGAAATCAAAGTTTAGGGACTAAAACTAGGCTTTAGAAAGCAAACTTGGTGAAATCAAGGGCTCAATTACATTTGATGAGCAATTAAGAACTTAATTGAACTATTCGGTGACCAAAGACCAATGAAATTAAGGTCCTAATTGATGAAAATTAAGAGCTATTGACCAATTAGGGACCAATTAAACAAATCAAAAACCAAAGACTGAATTGGAAAAGATGTTCAAACCTAGAGTAGGAAATTGAATTCACTCGAGATGAAATTGCATGAAATTAAGAGTTTAGAAGTAATTAAAGGTACAATTAAATGAAATTGGAAGACTAAGGGCTAAAGTGAAGATGGATAAATCATAAATCAAAAACATTAGTTTTTAAAGATTAACCGAATTAGCATCATTCAATAAACACTATACATCTTCTTCATTTCGCCTGATTAAGTAAGCACTTTCAGGTGATCAGATGTGGCATTTTCGATCACTTTTGAGGTTGTAACAACTACTATTCAACTGAGAAACATCCCCTCTACAATATTATTACCTAGAAATCAAATGTTTATGTCCTATTTTCTTCATTGATTATCATAACATATGTCATTGAACAACTTTCACTATATGTTCAAGTGTTATGTTGACCAAGTTAATACTTTCAAATAAATAAATATGGAGTTACAAACCTCTAAAATAAGCAGGAGTGAGTCTATAGAAAGGTATGCACCTAATTTACCAAGTTCAAATGCCTTAGACGACAATGACGATAAAGATGCTTTGATGAAGCCACGAAAATGTCCAACTCACTCATTCTTGACTAAGACACCTATTTTCACAAAACCACCTAGCTTTTGCACGTGTTCACACTTATAAATAGATGAAAGGTTTTTTTTATCAAGTCTTTAAAACCTTCTTCCTCAAGATCGAAACACTAAAACATTTCCAAATAACCTCAAGTTTGTTACAAAATTATTTAGATCCAAAACCAATAATTTTATGGTGAAACTAACTATGTTTTAGTTTGTTATAGCCGTAACAAACTCATTTAAAACTTGTAGTTTAGCCTAAAAGAGGGGGAGATAATCATTAGACAGAAGGGTGAAAAGAGAAAGGGAAAAAACTTTGTTTTTTTGATGATTTTAGAGAAAAGACATCAGAATTCAATCGTTACTCAAGGTGTCACGCCGATAAGGTATACTTCTATAAATTTCAAGGGTGGAGCCCATGAGGCTTGCAATTTGATTCCTTTTATCATTTGAATATAATGTGTTAACATTTTTAAATATTTGTTTAAGCATGCTTTGGCTTAGAATCTACCAAATAGGGAAACTAATTGTTAATATTTGTTTTGTGTATAATTTATGCATATTTTCAAGTCTTTTAGTTTTGTTTTGGCCTTAAGGAAGGTAAAAATATAGATTTTAAATCTTGCATTGTTTGAACATGATTTATGTTTTGAGTTAGTAATATAGTTTGAAGAATGATTTTAATTTTTTTTTCCTGTTTTTTCATGTTTTTTCAATTATATTTATAAGTAATAATGTTGTTTGATGAAGATAAGAAAGTTTGGATGTCTAAGACGCTTTTTGGGGGGGTTTTAGTTATTTTTGGTGTTTTCTAGCCAAATATGGGTTTTGTACGTAGTTTTCATCTAAACGAATTTGATTTAAGCACTACTTTTAGGCCTTATTTTGATTTAATTTGGATTCCTTAATCTTTGTATATCACTAATGGTGAATAATCTAAGGTTTTTCTGCATTAATAACACTTTTTGAGGGTTTTAATCTTAGAATTTCAATTTAGAATCGAAATTTATTTATAAATAATTATGATGTTTGAGTTATAATTGAAGCCAATGGACCTTTTATTCTTGATTTGAGCTTCATTGAGAGCATAAATGTGTCTTTTATTGCTTGAAAACTTGCCCCATTTGACATACTTATTGCTGGATTTTAAAATGAATGTTTTTTAATGTTCTTTGTTTTCTATGTGCTTGATCCATTTTTGTTCTTTTTTAAAAACAAAAATATGTTTTTATCAAGTTTAATCTATTGCATCAAGTTAATCAGATCAACCCCATTAAATTAATTCAGTGGGGTTAACCCGATTAGTCAACTTAGTCAGGTTGACCTTTTCAAGTCAAAATATGACCCAATATTAAGTACTCGTTTGTTTCTTCATATTTTTTGTTATGCTTTTATTAGTTTAAAGGTGTGTTTGACGAACACCCCATTAAGCCTATTTGGATAGTTTTATTTTGAATAAAAATATAGTTTTCCCACTATACAAAATATACATATAAAAAAAAAAACATGGTTATTTAAAAATATCTTTTCACATGTTGTATATGGCCAAATACCTACAAAAATAAATTCATATTTTACAAAAAGAAAATACATTTTCAAATAAATAGTTTTTTGCATACATTTGATGATTTTGATCAAGTTTATTGAGTCCATGAGGATTTGGCCATTATGTTTTAAAAAAAATCTTTTCTTAATTCATGATATTCAATGATAAATACTCTAGTATATATATTGAACCTACAAGTAGGTTGATATTTAAAATATTAGTAATTGATCTAATACATCTAAGAGTTATCTTGAAATATTCACCAATTTTAATTCAGAGTGTTTGTTTTATCACAATAGATGAAAAAAATCATCCACCATCATGATAGATGAACTTGTTAAGACATCTACATAGATTTCTACAAATATTAATTTGTTTGGGCATATGAGTCCATAATAGATTTAAAAAAGCTAGATTTATTCATATGAATAAATTATAAGTCGTAAATAGAATACAAACTAGGAACCCACTGAAAGCTTTTAAAAAAACTTACTTTAGGTAGGGTGTATTAGGAGTACTAACACCTTCCCTAATAACAAGTAATTTCGTACCCTTGAAACCCCCAATAAGACCAGGATACTCGAGTTTCCTAACAATCTTAAACTAAATAACTAGTTGTAACTCCTTGATACCATGATGAATCAGGCAAATAGAATGGCAAGGAAGACATGTTGTTTATAATGATATGAGACTAAGTTTTATGTTTTATGGTTCATTTGTTTTTTATGTGTTTAATTTTTATATCTTGTTTTTTTACTCTTTAGTTTGTTTTTTCTTTGTCATGCCTATGCATTTATTCTAGATATGGATAAAATGTTTCCATGTTTTACTAGTTTACTTTTGGTATATCCTTTTGTAATACACATATGTAATTTTTTTTTGTTAAATGAGGGAGTGGTGGCTTATCTTATGACTTTCAATCAAGGTTTAAGTTCATGAAACCATTCAACTCATTATTGATTGCTTGGACTTGTTGTGATTGGCATATATGTCATCTCATTACCAATTGAGTCCTTATATTGCCTTCACGAGGATAATCATTAAGATAACCAAAGGCCATGTTGTTTTAGTGACCAAATAGTACTTACTCCTTGTCTCATATAAAAGGATTAGACCTTGCCCATAGGGTGTATATCCCTGAAATAAATATTGTAGCATTAAATCTTATTTAGTCATAAACATCTTGCATTGTAAGACTTGAGACTGATAATATCACCAATAATATAAAATGACAACCATAAAAAATAGATTGAAATTTGAACCTTACAATTGCTAGAGGGGATAACCTGAGACTAAATGGCAACAAGATACCACTCATCAAGAATGTGAGTTGATCTAGGAATGACCTAAGAAAGCTACTTTCTCATATGAAGGTCATCGTTACTAATGATGAGTTTTTAAAGAAACATGGGAGGATGACAGAAATCACAAAGGTGTCTATTTAAAATTTGGTACTTAAAGCTCTAATACATTTATAAGATCCTGAATACCGGTTATTTACCTTTGAGAATATAGAATTATTCCCCCTAGAGAAATATTATTTACTAATTTGGTTTCAATAAAAAAAATTACAAAGCCTAATTCCCCAATGGGGTGATAAAGTGTTTACCGAGTTGATCAAGGTTTTTGATCTCAAAAAATGTTAGAGAGAAGTACTAGTGGTTTGAAGTGGAAGATGGGAAGTACTTGAAAAAAGGAAGAATGACTATAAATTTGTTAAAGGACAACGAAGAATGCCCTCTTTGGGAATTTTTGGATTAGTGTTATTTTTTAACCTAATAGGAATAACTAGTCTGGAGACAACCTCAACTTTCATCTAATACAAAAAAAAAAAAAATTCAAACAAATCATATTGTTGAATTATTAGTAGAAACTATCATGACACTCAATCATTGGGGGGAACTAGCAAATGATCAATGAGACATTATGAGCAGTTGTTATACATATGATTGGTTAGCCATATAGAAACTAAGAAGCCAATATTTACCAATTTCTTGTGGTATAGTCACAAACCATTAGAAATAATTTAAAAAGATGAATGAAAAGATCTTAATGAAAAGATTGGAAAGGAAATTTGAGGAGATTTATATAAGAAGAGGTGAAGT
Source organism: Salix purpurea (assembly GCA_027405865.1). Taxonomy (NCBI): domain Eukaryota; kingdom Viridiplantae; phylum Streptophyta; class Magnoliopsida; order Malpighiales; family Salicaceae; genus Salix; species Salix purpurea. Next base: position 3,850,378 of record JAOWLH010000023.1, read on the forward strand.
GGAAAGTCCCATGAACGAGAGAAGCAATTTTTTTAATAATTTATAGTTAAAGATGATGGGTACCTCTGATTGCAGTAACTGAATATGTCAGCTATATGTCTGTTTTAGTCGTAAAACAACTCAGAGACATATAATATGTTCTAGGAATGGTCATGTTATTTGAATTCTTTATGCAATTCAAAGATCAATTTGTTTTTTAAAAATAAAAAAAAACATGAAAAAGGATTGGAAACTCTATATATTGATCAAAAAATAAACATGAGGTTTAAAAAAACTAGTTATTAGTGAGAAATACTCAAGATAAAAAAAACCTATCATTAGTAATTGTCCTCGTGACTCTTAGATTTGAGGCTAAGACTTCACGAGTTGTTGATTAGACTAAAAGAAAAAGGAGTAACAGTGAGGAGAACCTAAGAATAACTAAAAAAGCTCAAAATAGATGTAAACACCAATAACACCTTTAAAATCTCCCTTCAAGAACAACTCATTAGTGAAAAAAAGTTGAGGGATTTTATAGAAAAATAGTTGAAGGAAATAAATAAGAAAACCATGTTTTTAGAAAATTAGCTAAAAAATAAGAAAAAAGCTAAAAACCAAGCCTAGAAAAAGCAGGTTGAGAACCTTTTTAACATGTTTTTTTTTGTCCCTTTTCCATTCAAGCTTAGGGCAATAATCACTCAATATACTAAACTTATATTACTAAATATCAACCAAATCAAAATAAATAGGTATAAATTAATTAATTAACCAAACAAATCTAGTAAAACTTATATTAAAATGATAGCTTTTATTGATGTTGTAAGTTGCGTAAAAAGACATCCTAAGTAAGGAAATAAGGCATAATATAGTTAAGGAAATAAAATGTTTTAATACATGCTCATCATCTAAACAACTTCAAATCATATAAAAAGTATAAGAAAAAAATTTCAAATTCATACAAAGATTTTCCTAGAGGTGTATAGTTATGGCACATATACTTCCGATTTCTATTTTTCCATGTTTCCCCTAACATATTTATGACATCATATCTAACAACTGTGAATTTTTTGTTATATTTTTTTCTTAACCCTAATTTATGGATTGAAAATATGCAATATCGTAGTCTATGCAATTTTCAATAGTTTTTATGTTTACAAAGTAGTCTCGAGAAGAATTGTAAATAGAACATTAAAATTGGTATTTCTTCTAACAAGTTTAATCAAAGACATACAGTAAGTTGGTGTCCTCTTTTATCAATAAAGATAATTGCAATCTATTATTAATTATTAGTATTTAATATAATCACAAGCATTTAATGATACAAATTGTCATAACTTATTTTGTACCTTTTTCTTAATATATGTTTTTAAAAAATAATTATAAAAAGAAACAATACATTTTTTTTTATGTATTTCAATTGATTTGGGGCCATTTTATAATTTTTGATAACTTTTCTTGTCGTATTCATGATAACAAAATTTTGAAAATATAAATATTGAAAACATCAAGAAAATCATAGAATAAACAATAAAAAAAAATCAATGAAAGAAGGACCAAATCAAACACAAAGTTTTGGCCCATTCTCTAAAAAACTAAAACATACGAGGATAATGATAGGGAAAAAAAAAGAGAAGAGAGAAGATGTTAGAAAAAATAGATAAGTAAGAAATAAAAAATAGATATAATTAAACCTACCCATATAATAAGAAAAAGGATGAATAAAGAGAAAATGAAAACAAAAGAAAGAGAAAGAAATCTGGTAGATAAAGAGATAAGAGAAAAAGGAGAAAATAAGAAATGAAGGATGAAACAAGAAAAATTAAAAAAAAATAGAGAAACAAAGAGAGAGAAAGTTGTTGATAAAAAAAAAAGTGAGAACAACAACCCAAATAAGCTTAACAATTTCTTATTTAATGTAATAAAAATCTTCATATTCTAGCTCGTTTACATGATTTCTGTCTTTTACATTTTTTAAATATAATTTTGAATATTAATTACTAAGAAAAAGCTTAATAATTTTTTTATTTGATATAAGATATGGCTAAAAGGTCTATTAGAATATTCCTAGGTATATTTCAAGATTAAATGTTCAAATAACATTGTTGATGTAGGGACCACTTTGAAAGAGAGACTTGAAGTAAAAGACATGGATTGCTAAAAAAATAAAGGATTGGCAGGCTCATTAGCAATTTCTTTGTTTATATCTATCGTTAATGAACAATATAAATTATATTTTAAAATTTTATTAATGATTTATATTTTTAGATTTATATAATTATTTAATATGATATTAGAATCTTGATCATCAAATTATCATGAGTTCAATTATTTGTTTTCTAATCAAAATTAATAAATATATAAATTAGATTTAGTGTGTGTATGTGCAAGATCAAGTCACTTAAATTTTTTTTAGAAAATAATATAAATCCTATTAGTATCATAAAGCTTCATTTAATAACTTAAATTTTTTGGTTCAAATAGTTAATTAAAATCACATGAAAACTTTGATTATCAGCTCATACGAATCTATATAATTAAAAAATTAATTACTATTGCTTAACATATAATAAGTGCATATAAAAGTAATTCATTTAATTAAAAAATAGATTAATATTCCTACTTAACATATAAGAAAGCATATAAAAGTAATTGATGTCTGCATGGAAAATAGTAACTCCATTTATCTGTATGAACACTACCCCAAAAACAACTGGTAGTTTACATCACCATGTAGCAACCCAACAAGAAATCCCTAATAATGTCAACGTAAAATCCATCAACCTCCATGCCAGCTTGTGCATGATTCTTATGTTAAATCAATATCTGTCTTTTTTTCTTCAACAAGTGGAGCCCACTTGGCTTTCACCGACCAAGCATTCATCCAGTTATCGTGCTGGATAAAATAATTAAATTTATTATTATTATTATTATTATTATTATTATTTCTGCAAAGTAATTAATGGAAGATGCTAATAATTAAATAGTACAAGTTGGCATCGATAGCTAAAAGGCTATCTTCCACCCTTCAGTGTCATAATTATTGTCTATTTTGACGTTGATTCCCCAAAGCAGAGTCCTCGTTGTTATTATGCATGGAAAGAATCACGTGCAAGTATTTTTAAAAAGGTTATATTTTTAAAATTTAAATTTTTGATATGTAAATTTAGAATAAAAAATATATATTAAAAAGTAATTACTATGATAATATTATATGAGTTTAAGAGGGTATTAGATAGAATGATAGTTATTGTTTTTTAAAATATATATTTTTTTAAAATTATTTTTGATTTTGTCACATCAAAATAATATAAAATTATTAAAAATAATAAAGTTTAAATGGAAGAAACTTTCTAAAAATATTTTTTTAACATATGATTGAAAATAAATTTTGTATCGGCATAGCATAACATCATATATATATATATATATATATATATATATATATATATATATATATATATATATATATATAAGCACATGTACAATAATCTTGTAAGCAATTTGTTAATTACTTAAGCAAACAAAATAATGGCCCGAAGTTTGCCGACAACCCGACTGATTTTCCAATCCATTTTGCTAATGATTGCTTCTTATTAATATTTTAATCATGCGTTAGCTTTTTATTCAAGACCTGTTTTAGATAATTTTTTTTTAAAAAAACTCAAGTATAAGAAGGAAGAAAATTCATAAATGAGAGATTTTCTTATTAATGGATTATAGATTTTATTATCTTCTGTTTATATGTATTTTTCTCGAAATAAATATTATTAATTATTTTATATATAATACTATAAATTAATAAAAAAAATATATAAAAAAAAACATTTCGCCTTAGTTCTCGTCGGCATTGAAAATCTCAAAAATTATCTGGGGACCCCCAAAGAAAAGGTGCAAATCACTAGCTAGTATTTTGACTTCTCGATCACTGCAATAAAAGAGCCTTCTTTGAAAGAGACCTCCTCGTTATCTATGACTGCAATCATGTAGGTCCATCTTTTTTAAGGCCCAACAAGATCGTAGGGCAAGATATTTTGATGGCTCCTGTCGGGCAACTGTAAACCGACACGTGGTATACCTATTGAATTATAAGCCGTCCGATCATCATAGTCAAATCAACCCCATTCTAGCTTCTTCGTGATGTTGACGTGTCCATATCTTAGTCCATGACCGTACAGCTGCTGGTCCCGGAAAATAAAAAGTATTTGTTGGCGACGGACACCTTTTTAATTGGTTGCTGGAGTGTTGCTGTCAGTCACAGTATCACGTGAGGGCCTGTTACAGTGCACGTGCCTATCTTCTTATACGCAGAAACATACGTGTACCGAACAGTATACCTCTGAATCTATCATCAAAAGTCTACGATCGTATTATTCACTTATTCAATAAAGTCTAATTTTCAAAATAGAATTTTTATGTGTAGAGTTAATTAAATTCATTTAATGTAATTGATAAATGTTATTCCTGCTATGATATATCATCATTCATGAAATTTAAGCTGCAAATTCATTCACAGCTTATATATATAAGATAAAAGATATGAAATTTCTATCATGAGAGGTTAAGACAAAAAAAAAAAAAAAAACCATGGCCAGCAAGCCCTAGAAGCTCCACCGTTTATAATAAGAGAGAATGATAGTACTGCCACCTTTGTCGGATTGAGTTCATTTATTGTCTGATCCGAAGGTAAAATCAGAAGGGAAAAGGAATAGCAATCAACAACGAAAGACAGCGAGATTGCATTCAGACAAACATTGATGTTGTTTGAATCAACGGTCCAAAATGATTTCCAGAAAGCTATCCTGTTCGGATGCCCCTTGCTTTGTTCTCTAGTGGTAACTTTGCTTGCAGAGAAAAATTTCCCTGTTCTCTGATGGCAATGATTTCCAGAAAGCTATCCTGCTGAAAACTATTTTTTTCTCTTCTCTTTCTCGTTAAAATTGATGTCAAAAACATCTCTGCTCGCACAGCACCACCCTGTTGTCGGGACAGGTACACAGATCAATTTAGACCATAGATTGTTTTTGAGGCCATGGGCATCGCTCGCGTTTCAACTTTCAACCATATGAACTGGAGTACCCCTTCGCTATCCAGGCGGTTGATAAAATAATATAAATTATATTTTAAAATTTTTTAATATAATATCAGAGTTTTGTTGATTTAATAATTACGAGTGTGAATGAATCATTTTATCTAAGAGTTTAAGCTTGTAAATAAGGCTCCAGAATATGATTTATATTATTCTCTAACACACCCCCTCAAGTGAACGCCCTTTGGGCTTGAAACTTGCACAGACCCACATCACCTTGTGTTTGTTTTTTATCAAATAGAATGGGGATGATAAGATTCGAACTCGTGACTGTTGGGTCAACAAGGCTCTGATACCATGTCAAGGAACCATCTCACCGAAAGGCTTAAGCTTAAGTGAGGTCTCAGAATATGATTTATATTATTCTCTAACACGAGTTCAATTCTCACCTCTTATATTCTATTCGATAAAAATCAAACACAAGATAATAGAAGTCTGTATAAATTTCAAATTTAAAAGACTCTTACTTGAGAAAATGTATTATAAAATCTCAGCTAACAAGCCAAGAAATGTGTGGATGCTCACGTCGGTCATCAACTCTTTGCTTTCTTGTCTCTCCAAAAGCTTTTTGAAAACATGGCCAGCTTGTGTTTCTAGTAACTGGTTTTAGGGTTTTTTTCAGGAGGGAAAACGATGCATGCAAAAGATCTATTGTGACACTTCTAGTGGCTGAACCTGGTGGAGTAAGCCTAGCCATAGATTTTTGACAACTCAGGAGGCCCTGCATGAAGGACAGAGCAGTACGCTGCAATTCAATTCACATTATATGTCGCTGACTCTTTGATTTTCGTCACCGAGTTGAATATTTTTATCTCTGGAATGGATCGGATTGCTGCAATTAATCCAGGACTCAGTGAGTTCAGTTTCATCGAGTAGAGACTGAATGAGTTATCTTCTTTTAATAATTTATCAGGGGGGGACGCACCAAACCTATTCTCCACCCTGAAATGTTTAGTAATGGAAAACCCCAATTATAAATTATAATTATAAGGAAAACCAAGCCTGGAGTGAAAAAAAAACAGCAATGATTAGCTATATATATATGATAATTTTAGAGTATATATTTTTTTAATTGAAACTTAGACTCTAGCCTTTTTAATCATTATTTTCTATTTAATGCATTGTAAGTCATTTAAATTTTTTTTAAAAAAAGTATTCATCTTTTGTCATTCATGATCTTTTTTTTTTAATTTAACTGAAAATAAAACAGCCTCCTTTTCTTATCTAGTTTAAAAAAACTTCACCTATGGTTGTTCTTTTTTAAAAAATACATGATATTTGTATAATTAAATGAAAAAATAATCTCAAAAGTATAAAAATAATTAAATCCAACTACATGCATGATTTGGGTGGCAAGTTTGGTTGGATGACTTAGGCTCACTTGATGCCTTTTTTAATTAAATATTGTCTTTTTGCCAAATTTGTCATTTAATATCGAGGTAATTGGGTATTCAGTTTTCAATTTGTTTCTATTTTATTTTGTAGAATTAACATGGTCTCATTACCCATCCAATGAGTTTTGTTGATTACATCAAATTAACAAGGTTGATTCAATATATTACCATTTCAGTATTAAACAAATATATATCATTTAGATATTAAAAAAAATATCATTTAGTGTGTCATCATCTCAAAATTTAAAAAGAATATCATCCAATATGCAACATGATTTGAGTTCATGGTTAATATGTTTTAAGAAACACATTAGTAGTGCCTAAATGTTTGTTTTATGTTAAAAAAATTTAATCCAACCCATCATGTTTGAAAAAAATATTGATTTAACTCATAACATAACATGAACTGATAGTTTAGTGAATATATACACCAACCGTTAAATGTTTAGAAAATAGAGATTGAGCAAGTTCCTTTAATAAATTCAAAGTAAAGGTGTTTATGGACATCATGGGTAGGGTTTGGACCCATGATTGTTTTCAACCCAACTTATGATATTTTACAAATATAAGTCCGACCCATTCATTTTTTTTCTTGGTCTGAAATATGTTGGATATATGAGGTTGGACTAAAATCTTTGTGGATATTATAGGGTTGGGCATATTAATACTCTTATTCTTTGATGATTCTAAAAAAAATATCAAGTTGCAACTATTGGAACTAAATAAGAACCTTAAAATGCTTATAATTTAGACAACATAATAACTATCACAATCTTACATAAAAACAAAACAATAATTATAGTCAAGCATTTTGTCAAACAATTAGGGTGCAATATGATACAAAGACAAATCAATGAGTAGGGATTATAAAATGCTTTTGGGTTTGTGATTTGAATAAGAAAATAAAAGTTCAATTTAGATTCTTGAAAGTTTATTAGTTTTCTTATAGTCTCTAGGTTACCAAACAAAAACGATTGGAATTATAAAATGTATTCTCACTTCATCATATCAAACTTTAAAATGAACAACTATAATTCATATAGAAATAAGCAAAATAAAGAAGGGAAAAAGATTAAAAGAATGAAAAACGATTATAAGTGTGAAGGAGAAAATGAAAAAAAAAAAGATAAAAGAAAAAATATTTTTTATATCAACGACTTAATTTATTTATTTCGGGTTATACAAGTTGGGTCAAGCTAAGTGAATTTCATAAATCCCAACCCATACTTAACCCGTAATATCAATTTATTAGGTTTATTGACCCATTTTATTCAAAACAATATCTAAATTATCTGACTTTAACAGGTTAGATTAGGTAAGATAATAAAAAAATAATATATGAGCCAAATATTTTTAAAAGACCTAATTGGAAGGCTGAGTTGGTAGTGTTTGACATTGTGATAGTTATTTTTCAAAATATTTTTCACTTGAAAATACATTGGAATAAATTTTTTATTTTTAAAATTTTATTTATAACATCAAAATATCAAAACAATCCAAAACACAAAAAAAATTAGAAACAAAATTAAGATACTTTGAAAAACACAACCACTCCACATCCTCCTACCACCTGATGTTTACCGTTAGAAAACCCCCAGCCCGATGGATCAAACTAAGCAAATACTTGGGCCTGGGCATGAAATTCCCAGCCGCACCGATTTAGTAATAGCTCTGCTAAAGGAATAGCCCATCTGATATTTAATTACAAAAAAAAAAGCAACAAAATTAAAAAAAAAAATACCCTTGTTTTTTAAAAAGGTGAGAAAATAAATAAATTTGATCACTAAAATTTTAAGTTATAAATATGTGGTCCTTTTTATTTAAGGTTTTAATGTTAAGATGCAAAACTTTATTTTCGTTATATATTCCAGTTTTTAATGTCGAGGGAAGAGATAGAAAGTCCTCGAAAAAATAAAAGAAAGAGAAAGTTTGAATGATCACATTTTAACCCCAAAAAATAGGGATTCATTAATTTTTTTTGTTTATTTATTTGATTTTGGAATTTTTGATTGTTTAAAAGGCTTTTTTGGGTTGAAATTATTTTCCTAAGATATTTTCAAAGTATTTTGTTTAAATAAAAATAAATTGAAAATGAATTATTTAGGTTATAAAGCCACGATCCTATTTTCTAGTCATTGAAAGTGAATTGTAAAGTTTATAAAGAAATTAGAATCGCTTCACAAAAACTTTCTGACAAAAAAACAATTAATTCTTTATATGAAATCTTATTAAACATCAATCTATAGTCTTAGTTTCCTATTAGGTTACCTAGAAGATGCCTTCAAAATTTATTATTTTTTATAAATAATTGGTGTTTAATTTATAGAATTGGTTTTTTAAATTATTGATTTTTTTTTTAATTTAGAACTATAATTTTAGAGCAGAGAAATTCTAATTCTATCTTTTAGAACTGTAATTTTAGATCTGAAAAATGGTTGTATTGGACTATATTCGTTTAACTTATAATTTCTATTTTTCTCCAAATGATTATATTTTTCTAATTTATCTTTCCACCCTTAGTTAGCTTCTCCAATCTTGTTAAATGATAAGATCACAAACTTAATAAATTAACGCGGGCTAACATAGTTTTTTTTTTTAATGTTTTTATCATTCATTATTTTATTTTTTTATTCTTTAAGATGTGTTTTGTCATCTGAGCATCATGTTTTTGTCAACCCTAAGTTTACGTAATAATTCTTCATGACATTAATGATATATTGGGGAATAAGAACATGCAAGATATAAGCATATGTATAAATTATAAGTATTTTCTTAAGAACATTCCAAATATATCTATTTTACATAGATTATATAGATAGATAAAAGAATACAAGCTAACATTCTCCAAAGTGTATGCCTATGTCCTCAGTGCCGCTAAAAATATGATTGTTTTCCCTTCATAAATTGATACGGGTTTTGGTGCATTCCAACTCAATTATTTTTTTTAGAGGCAAGGAAATTTCATTTTCTGAAAAATATATTTTAGGGGTATAAATGAGTAAGTAAAATTCAAGTTGTTTCAGACTCTTATAAAAAATATACACCATGACTCGAGCTTGAGATTTACTGTGCAAATATGGGTTTTAGTGCATTCCAGCTCCAGTACTATGGAAGCAAAAAATATTGGCTAAATTGATTAAGGTTGAATGATAAACAGATATTGTAAACAAGAAATACATCATATTACAAAATAAATAAATAAAAAATTAATCAAAACATATATACCAAGAAGCTATTACAAAGCTTTATATAGGCATTATGAAAATCAAAATTAACTATAAACGGAATGAACATTAAACTAGCTAGATGCATAATTATTCCTAAGATTATGCTAAATTTTAGGCTCGACAAAAGGTATAAGACTTTTCCAAACAAATTCAAATCAAATTTCGTATAATATTGTATATGCCAAATTAATAAAGTTATATAAAGGAGTTCTATTAACCCGCGTCAAATTAAAATGATTTTCTTTTTATATTGGAGAGGTGATCTTTATTCCATTATCATCTTGCATCAAATATGTCAATTCAGCTGCAAAAGCTCTCGTTCTGGTCAAGATTAAGACTAGCCAGCCAGTTTATCATCGGGCCTCGTAAGCATGTGCTCTCTCGTAAGGTTCAAACTCTTTTGTACAGTTAAAGACTTCGATCAGATATGATGTTAGGTTTCTTTGTTTGACCAGCACGTAAGCATGTGGAAAGAAAATATTTTTGCAGAGAAAAGAAATCCAGCAACTATGAAAACAAGTTGCGGGCACGACACTTCAGTGGTATCATGTGAAAATTAGTGCGATTATCATGGGGAGATGCGGGAAAACAAGTGTGATTGTCATGGGGAGATGCAAGAAAACTAGTGCGATGGTAGCTGGATAAATAGTAATTGAACGTGGAAATTAACTTGGCCAAGAAATTTGAGAGTCAATGGTAGTATCAAATTGAATATACAGAAGCAAGATAGATAGTTATGAACTGTCAAAAAATACAGTTAAATCTTGTGCAGATCTGTCAAACCAAAACATGGAAATAAGCATTGCTTAACAAATATCTGGTGCAGTGTCATTTGACTAACTATTCTTGTTGCAGTGTGGTTTAGTCTTGTAGAGAGCAACCTTAAAACTTTTTGCTGGGATACAGAACACGAATCACATGTTGCTGCAATGTCCATTCACATGGAAACTATGGCGTCGACACCTGTCTTGGTGGGGAGTTGTGTGGTGTATCCAAAGGCAATAGATAACCTATTTTATGAACGACGAGTGCTTGCAAATGAAAAGATGCAGAAGAAGTTTGGTCGGCCTTGTCTTTCGTACATAATCAAGTTGTTTATTGCACCAAAATAGTGGATTTGGATGCGGTTTTGACTGTCCATTCTTTTCTTTGATGTGTTTTTCATATTATCTGTTATTACCTTTCCATGAGCTAACCAGCTTGTGTAGGTCTGGAACCCGCAGGCAAATCAAGAAGGATATGCTCCATCTGCCGTTGAAGTTTTGCAGATTATTGATGAAACATTGGACGCGTAGTTTCAGCTGGCAATACCAATGCATCCAGCACTGCTACCTGACTTGATGGCTGGTTTTGACAGATGCCTTCAGTATTATGCAACTTGAGGCAAAATGTGGCTTTGGTAAATATTTGCAAAGCTCAAATATGTCCTTAGCTCCAGTTTCTTGAGTTTCTAACAACTGCAATTAATCAATCTGATTTGTAGGATCACGAAATACATATCTTAGTCAGACGTGCATCTCTTGTAAAAGTCTGGGACAGCTAAAGTTTTACTCGCTCACCTGGACTCATAAAATGCATATGTTCCAAATATGCTAGCATAGACCAGATATACTACTGGATCAAAGTTTGCATGGAAGAAGAAAGATGAGTTACCAAACACTCAGAAGAGAAATTCACAGATGAACGGGGACAATTCTTTTGGGGTGCCCCAGATCTGTGTTCGTATAAATACTTTGCACAGAATCCGATCAGAGTTGGATGTATTAGAGAAGAGAATAATAACCTATGGCATGCTTGGATAAGTTGGGACTGCCTTAGGATGTTGCAGCGAGCTTGTATAGTACTCTGAAAGTGCCTCAGTTAATTATTCCAGTCGCTCTTTACCAGGATCAGCAATCCAGAGTGAAGAAATATTGATAGGGGGTGAGTCTTGCCAAGCTTGCTTGGTGGCCAAAATGGTAGAAGATACTGCATTATTTTTTTTACTATAGCTCAACAGATTTCTTCACCCCCACTATTTTTTTCTTGTATATTATCTACATCATACTTTTTTTGTACCATTCCGAGGTTCTTTGTTCTTTTTTCGATAAATTCAATGTTAGAGAGATTTATTTCCTTATTAAATGGTGCAGGCCTGGTATAGCATCATATTATGTTGATTCCAGTGCTTGTATTATTTCATTAGCTTGCATCATGATTATAAAAGCATTAGCGGAAGCCATTAGGTTCAAACTTAAGGTCATTTGCATTTCTTTAAATATACCAATATACAACAATAGCTGAAACTTCTCCTTGACAGCTCATCATCGTTACAACTCGGATGAAAACTTCAATTAGCAGAGATTGTCAGACTTGTAATGTAATTCTACAAAAATATCTTACCCGACTGTAACGAGATGTGAAGTTCGATGTCTGCAGCCTTCTCGAAGTAAAACTTCTAGAAAGAGTAGCGGTTTCTCTTGTTAAGCATTGGCTATGCAAAACTTTAAACAAACATGTTAAACAAGAATGCACCGAATTCCAAATCCACCATCTACAATCCTTCGAAATGATGGGCGATCGATCTGTGGTTTAAATGCTTGGTCACCAGGAAAAATAGTCAAGGTAGTAGCAAAACATACCGTGCATTAACATCTTCATGAAGATCAAAAACAAAGCATCATTGTTCTTCTAAGATGGCACGCCCAAGATTTGTAGCGAGGGCTAGTCTAACAGAGTTTAATGCCTCCGCTGGCAAGTCGGTGGCAACAAAGCCTGGACGCACGCTTGCCATGGACAATTCTTGCAGTTTATTCAGCAAAAGGTTTGTTTGTGAGACATTTAGCAAAGGTCGCCCTGGCCAGGTAAGCAGTGTCAGCTGCAATAAAGAATCATCAGCTAGCAATTAGTCCAGCATTGAATCTCAATTAATCACACATTCTGTAACACAAAAAACCTACTGTTAAAATATCTCAAACTCAACAAGAACTTGAGATAAAATAAATATGGTTAGCCTGCTCAATGTCAAAAAAATGTTAGCTGGCAATTACATTTAAAAAAATCCAGACCAGTTGCGAAGTATGGAAATTCCAAGGCATGCATAGAATAAACTTCTACAATACACTGCACTTTTTCTATCTCGGATATTATTTAATGTTTAGAGGGAGGAAAGGAGAAAAGGCTTACAGAATCATAAAGAAGTGGCAGCCAGAAACGTTGGGGAGTAGAAGGGTTCTTCATAAGCTGCACATTCACAAAACAGAAACTAATAAAAATCCAAACCTTGCAACATATATGTTATTAAAAAACAGAGCTCCCTCCAAGCAGGAGATCTGAGATGTTCTGCAAAATCACAGCTTATTGCTGCTTGTGCAACTACTTCATATTTCAACAAGTGAACAACATTACAAGATCCAGGGTCTTTAGAATATGTAGATAGTAGTGACTGATGCCACATCAATATGATAGAAAGTTGTTGATTAGACATACCGACATAAGCGAGTCAGCAGCATGCCGAGCAGCATCTAGAGTTTTCTTATCACAAGCCTGCTGTAGTGATTTCTTGAAATCCCTATACCTGTGAAACATCTAGGTTTAGAAACAAGATTGAAAAAAAGAAAAGAAATGGAAATGGAGTAAGGGGAGGATTATGATCACTGCTGAATTAGAGAAAACTTGTACTTGTGCAGAAACTCAAGACTCCCAGCAGGCTTTGATTCCGAACCCAACAATTCAATTAAACCCTCCCATTGCTGTATAGACAAACAATATGGAAAAAAAAAAACCAAGGTTATTATTATTATTGCTAGAGTAATTTAGCATTGGCCAGCTGATCAAATCAATGATTGCAATAACAACAACCTTGAAGCTCTCACTAGAAATTGACTTTCCAACAGAATCAAACAAATGTCGGGCAATCTTGTTAAGGAGAAATTCATCCCGAGCTTGCTGAAGCCAGAAAACTCCCAAACCTTTCCTCCCATGCTTCCAGTGGTACACTCCAGCAATCTATACATAATTACTAAAAATTGTTAGTACAAGTGCACATATACCTAAAGTCTTGCAATACTCAAGATAATTAAAAGAAACTAAAAGGGGTAGTGGTTTTATTGTAGCACAAAACACTGTTCATCCTCTCACAACTAACTATGGATTAAAGCAATGTTTTTTAAAAAAAAAAATCTCAAGTTGATCCTTAAAGTTTTATTTTGCATGATTGAGCTTTTTTTAGCTCAAATTACATTCAATTGCAATTTTTTTAAGAAGATGGATTGAATTGAAAGATAAGAGACTGGAGTGAAAAAAAGGTTGAAAGGGAGGCAGATTTGAAATTTATTTTAAAAGTTCATTTCCATCCCCATTGTTTTGAACTATTATGTAAATTGTCCCTATAATTTTCAAAACTTCAATTTTGATATTGAAATTTATTTTTCTTATTTTTTGTTCTTTTTTGGATGGACGGAGAGATAGGGAGTCACCAGATTCCGGCGTAGAGAAAGTTATCGTTAGTGATGTTTCCAGGCACTAAAAACATTATTCTGTTTAAAATAGTTCTGTGATGAAAAGAGTTCAAATTAGATGTTTGTTTACCTTGAAAGTGTCTAAAAAAAGAGACATTATCATGGAAAGATTTTGCGGTTCAGGTTGATTTTGGATTTTGAGTTGATTTTTTATGCTTTTGAAGGCCATGAATTTGTTTAGCAAAGTTCCTATGGTGTTTTCTAGGTATTTTGAGTAAAAAATGAGTTTATTTATCAAAACTCCAAGACTTTGTTTTCCCGATCCCATAGTGACCGGATTCTGGGGGTTACCAACGACATGTCGTCTGCTAATGTAGGCGATGCATCTTTTTTTGAATTTATTAGGGCAAATAACATGTACGCTTCATTAACTTTAAAAATACCAAAACTGATCTTTTCATCAAATATAAAAGAGATTAAGGGTGACATGCAAACCGTTACTGTATGATTTTGATGATGTTATTGTCTCTCTTTCTATGTTTATGTCTTGTGATAATCATCAAAATGAAGTCCACACAACAGCCATTGCTTGATGAGCCAAGTGTTAGGTGTGGCTTTCTAGGCCTAGCAACATCTGATCTAATTCTTCATTTAAAAAAAAGATTTTTTTTTTATTAATGCCTTATTTGGCATGTATATTTTGAAATGATTTTTTTTATATGATTTAGTTAATATCCTGTCTATGATTTGTTTTTGCTTATTTAACATTTTTTGGATTGCGATTATATTTTAATGATATTGGGTTTGTTTGATTTGTAAAGAGATTGATATGATGTGACTTTTTTAAAAATTTCATATTGATTAATTTTTTAAGAAACTATTGATTTCTTTATAAGATTTTTAAGAAGTGCAACATTGCATATTGTTTTTTCTTCATTTTCCTTAATAGATTTTGTGTTAGTTTCTATTAATAATTTATTTTGATAAACAAAAAATTCATTAAATACAACTAGATAAATTATCTACATTGCAATATTAAATATCTAGATATACCTTTGGCTTCTAGTTTTTTCAGTTTTGTTATTTGTTTTTTGTTTATTGTTGATGACACTTTTTTTTTCATTTCTATGCATAATGATTATTGATTTGTTCAGTTAGATGTGTATAAGCTTTTCAATTTACATTTTGAACTGTTTTATGTAAAAAAATAACATTGAAGAATTTTGAATATTCAATTTTTTTATTATGTTTTGATGTTCTAGATTTAATCTTTATTTTTATGATTTCTGATTTTTGTTCTCTTTTATAAGAGTTTTATTCCTTTCAATTTCACCCTTCAATCCAAGTTTATAGTGTATTTTTTTATTTATTTTAGCCTTTATTATTTTGATTTTTATCTTTTTGTTAATATTTTTATTCTTTTCAATTTAACTCTCAAATTGAAAATTTGCTGATACCATTTGATTTATTTACTTATTTAATTGTCATTTTAACCCTCCTACATTGTTTTGCTTTTTTGTAGTTTTTTGTGTGATTTTAACCCTTATAATTTTTTTCATGTATAGCTTCTATCTAATAATTTGGGTTACTATTTGAAATGTTATCAATGATTGAAAATTTTGTGTTTTTTTTTTCCAATATCATTTATCAAGTTAATCTAAATTTAACTCAGTTATCGAATTTTTCTTATTTCATTAAAAACATAAGATCTCCAAAAGATTTTTTTCCACGTTAAAAAAAATAGTCCGACCAACAGTGGTGTGCGTGCCACCAATTTAGTATGGCACTAAAAGACTTTTGTGTATACAAATATAACATGTTTAAGTTTCACTATCAACAAAAGCTACTGGCAGAGAATTGGCTGAGCTCAAAGATACAAGACTTGGTGTATTCATTTATAAATAAAGTCAAGGATGCGTTTTAAGATTTCATATACCTTCATAATGTTTGAGCTGACATGGTCGAGTTCATACAGACGGCAAATTTCTAAATTCTGCAAGCAGACAGATAAATGTCTATCAATCAAAGATTTAAACATCAATCAGAAAGGCACCAAAAAATTGACACAGGGATGACACTTCAAGATGAACCAATTACCTTAAGCAACAATTGATTGTGTTGGGCAGGCTGCCTGTATAATAAAAACTCCAACAAACTCATTCCTTGCTTCATACACGATGTCAAGTAAACTGGAGCAATCTGCAGCGGAAGACAATTGAATTAAAAAATACTTGACAAAATAGGAATGGGTAAATTACTGCCTAGGTAAATACACAAAAAGAGGCAGTTAATAAGAAAAAAATAAGACAAAACAGTGCCTAGTAAAATGAGCTTTAGAACAGAGAGAATATCAACCTCCACATTTCATGTTCAAGAATCTTACCTCGAAAAGTACACAACCAGGAACTTTTAGGTAATCAACAACGTTTGAATCCCAAACTAGTTGGGTTGGCTCTCTCCAAGAACAGGCAAAATTTATTATACGTTTTTAACTGAAACTGAATTCTAAATGCAATGGAGTAGAAGAAAGTAAATTGAACATCTCCTAGCATAAGGATAAATGAAAGGACATTTGAGTTTCTTTTTTATCCAAACAGGTCAGGTCTACTTTTGCATCAAAATATATTGTGGTGGGGCTCTGTCATGACAGATGTCAAAATAATGCCATTGTTTAGATACAATTCTGCCTCTTCTACAGGAATTCAAATTTTTGAATGATTATTCTTGAGCCCAGTTTCAATTGTGTACTAAATTGCATATCCTTCTCCTTAAATCCTACTTTTGTATATATTCAAATATACTGTACATTCCATATTCATTACACAAGTTAGCTTGGATTCAGGATCTCAAATATGAAATATTATGTACTGATCTACTACTTATATTAAAACTAACTCTTCTAGCATAATCTGTCATTATTACAAAGGATTTAATTAGCATGCCATGATTCAAGCAGTTTGCACTTACTTGCCAAGTCAAGAAGTGAGAAGTTAGAACTTGAGCATAAACAAGACGATGGAGCTCTTCCATACTTATTCCCCCTATGTCATCATGCTCCTTGTGTAAGAGAATATCTGCTTGGTCACTCCTAGCAGTCAATAACTCTATGGCATGAGCCACCATCCTGTTGAAAAGGCATCAAATATAGTTTAAAAGGGTTGTATGGTAGAATTTTTCTACGACAATTAAATCTCAATTAAATAAGCTTCTACATGTTGAACCAAAACGAGGATCTAGAGAAAATTAATAAAACTCACCAAGGACCAAACCCTCTTGAGCATTCTGCCAATACAACCTGCAAATGTTTATAAGAATAAAAACAATAGGGAGTAAAACAATAGACAATACAACCTAGCAGTTTCAGATCCACATAGCTCACCTCAGTATTTTCCCCAATAATTCCAATTATTAGCCGCAGCAGCTTATGTGGACTAGACATTGGTTTCATCTGAACACATTTCTGAGCTAGGTTGTACATGCCTTCAAGCCCCTGACCCATGAAAGAATTAAATGGAATCTCAAGTCTTGCAAAAGGATAAAAAATCAGCAGCGGCATAGGATTAAGACAAATAATTCGATAAACTTAAGGAATAGTAAAGTATGCACTTACAGCAGTGAATGGCCTAATGAATAGGAAGTGAGATATATACAGCTCTATCCAATGGGCTGTTGCAGTGCTGAGAATCTTGGTGTTTCCCAACATGATCTGGATCAAATTTTTTAAGCCCTCCCTGGTTTGACGGTGATGGCATGGAACCCAAAATGCACTGGAATCCAGCTTAGTTATTTGTTCTCGCCATTTCTCCCATGCCTAGAAAATAAAAGATATTAAACAGCATGGTTATAAAAATAATATATATAGGAAAAGAAAAAAAGATTCAAATATGATTCTAAAATGCACAAGTACCTTCATAAAATCAGGTTTGGCTTCAAAGCATTCACCTAATTTTCCATTTTTTAATTCTGGGCGAAAGCGTGGCATCATTGAAATTAGAACAGCTACAGTCTCAACTAGCCCATTCTCTGTCTGCTCAATACCAGAAAAACACACGGGACTTGAAAATCAACTGTTAAAACAGATGCATGGATGAACAGTAGATACCAAGGAATCTTCATTTTGATAAAGATTCACATAATGAATCAAGAAGCAAAAAACTCAACCTAAAATCAAAGCCCAAACAACTTTTTTGTTATTGTTAATGATTGTTTTTTGTTTATTTACATAAATGAATATCGATTTATTTAATGCGATGCTTGCATAGGCTTTTCAGTTTACACTTTGAATTTTTTATGTTAAAAAACACATTGAAGCAACCTGCATGCCCGATAATGTTTTGAAAAAAAATTATAACCCACGACAAAGTGTGGGTTAAATGGCTTGTAATTTTCAAACAGCATGTACATATTCAATCAATCATCATTAAATTCTTACCAACCTCTCTATGGCCTAGCTGATCTAGCTGATAAGATCCATGCAAGCGCAAAAGTTTCACCTGCAAGAAAAAAACATTAAGTCCTGCTATAAAAGGAACTATACCACTCAACATACTACAAGAAAGATTGGGCCCAAGACCACTTTACCACAATCTCTAGCCAACCAATTGCCAGTGCAGATGATATCACTTCCCAATATTTAGGATCATCTTCAATGACCTGAATAAAACAATCATATAAGATTTGATATTCACAAGAAAAAAAATGAGTTCACAGAGGTTTTGACCATGGATAAAATAAATGTCAAATAAGTTGCACAAAAGTCCTATCTAAGAATTGATTCAATTGAACATATGCAACCAAATTTCATAATATTTTGAAACGTGGTAGTGGTTGTTTTTCAAAATATTTTTTGCTCAGAAATACATGAAAATAATAATTTTTTTAAATTTATTTTTAACATCAGCACATTAAAATATTCCAAAAATACTAAAAATGTTAATTTAAAGGAAAACAAATCAAATTTTGATGAAAAACAGGTTCAACCTTAATTCCAAACACCCCCTTCATCTCATTTCAACATTTTAAGCTGGAGAGGTTTGCCAAACATCCAGCATTCCCATAGATAGCAGACTGAAATAGACTCAAGCCGACAGAAATAGACTCAAGCTCCGTTCATGGACGACCTATACAGAGAACAATTTATGCACTAACAGGATTACATCTAGCAAAATTGCTAGCCACCTTCTCCAATCATGATATTGCAAAATCAATTTCAGCACATAATGAGAGCATAAGTCTAACAGTTATGCTCACAAATTTATTAGATAATTGGCTAAGCAAAGAAAAAAAATAAACTGTTTAATAGAACCTGAAAAAAAAATCCAGAAAATAATCAAACCTGTAAAGTAACTAGTGTCCCTTGAAACTCCACAAGTTTTGAATGGACAGTTGGCTGATCACCTGATAACAGACAATCATAATCCTGGCAAGACCAGAAAAAATAAGAGTAGCAGAATTAACAAAAGGGTTCGATCAAACACAACCACTAAAAAATCACACAAGATAGAATGCATGAATGATCATTACAGCCAACCAATCGACAAGGCGTTCAGGCAACCAACTCTGACATAATTTGTCTGCATAAAACATTTCCATCAGCTCCCACGCTGCCTTTAAACTAGTTGGTTCCTCACCTTTCTACACAAGATAATTAACTTAATTAAACAATCAGCCACTAACTTTAAACTCTAAATAAATAAATGAAAAACAATTGAGCCAAAGAAATTTCACCTTTAAAACTTCTTTAGGATCTTCGATTAAAGGATCATAATTTGACTTCGGATTCCCGAGTAGTTCTTTTATGTCCTTGCTATACTCCATTACATGCTCCCACCTAAAGAAAATAATTTATCTCATTTTTAAAAAAAATAATTCAATAAATAAATACATATACTTTAAAAACAACAACACAAAAAAAAAAAAAAACACTTGCCAGTCGAGGTGAAATGGAGAGGGACTTGATTGTAATTTAGACAAACTCAAAGCTGAATTCTTGCGACTTTGAAGGAGCGCGAAGGGAGTAACGGAGCCATAAGCAATGCGCCGCCACTGCACTGGTTCTCTGACATCGGCTGCTCCGCTGTCGAGATTTACCTCCACAACTTTTCCCCCAATTTCTCCGTCGGAATCGGAATTGTAAGGCGGGTTACGAAGTAAGGACACGCGGAGATTGTTTCCTCGGGCCCAGGAGATTGAGACGCGAGTGATTGGAGGTTTTAGGCCGTGGTGAAGCGGGTACACCACGGCGATTTCAGTGTCTGGCACGAATGGAACTAACGCGCCACCGCTTGCAGAAGCGGCAGAATCCGCTGCGACGTCCGGCATTACGATGGAGGAGTAACGAAAATGATGGAGGAGTAACGATCTAGGGTTCTGGAGGGGTTTTGGAAGGAAAGCAGGACTGGAGACTGTTATTTGATCGGTTCGCTGGTTTATGTGTGATAAAAACGCAGCGTTTTTTTTATATACCTGGGGTTTTTGGTACCGTTTATTTTAAAGGATTTTGTAAACATTTATTTTTAAGAAAATATTGTTTCTTGTATTTTTAAATATTTTATACTATTTTAATATAATTTTAAATAAATAAAAATTTAAAAAAATACGCATCAAACACGAAAAACCATAAGTTTGATCCACCATCTATAAAATTTATAGACTAAAGTCCTAAATGATTCCTACATTCTATCATTTGGATATTTTATTTTATTTTTGTTAATTCTCTTGCTTAATGTAAAATAAAAATAAAATATATTTTGAAGAAACTTGGATGAAAAAGTTAATTAACATTGAATGAAGAATTTAGTTAAGAATATTAATTAGCAACAAAATACAATATCTTCATCAATACAAAGTTTTTAGTCGTTATTAGAGTCTAAAAACTATCTATTGGTTTCAAAAACAATCTACTTATCTTTAGATTAATTGAAAAACTTATATCCTTTCTCATCAGAAAGAATATCATCATTATTTTTTTTATTCTTTATCATTTTTTTAGTATCATCATAATCATTAGCACCCTTATTATATCTACTAAAAATATCATCTCTATTATTATTACCTATATTATCACCGGTAGAACATATAACCCAAATAACATCAACATTAATGACCATATCACCCATAGTTGTCAATTTCATTTTAGTCGAAGTCGAAACGGCCAAAATATTTCGTACCAGTAAAAAAATAAGATAAAATGGCGTTATTTTAACCTTGGTTTAAATTCTGGCATGTTCTGAATTTTCAGCCGAAACGTACCGGTTTCGTTTCGCCCGTTCAGTTTTGGCCAAATAATATTTTTTTAAATAATAAATAATTTTACAATATCAGTCATATCTCTTAATCCAATCGTTTGATTAAGATAAAATTTTACGATGAGTCTCTTGACATATTATATATATTATGTCAAACTTTCACAGTAATCAGAGAATGTAATAATTTTGCGAGATCGATGATGGCATTCTCGTAATATTATAAATGTTCATAATTTTGTTCAAAAAAATATTTTATTGTGTTTTTTTCTAGATTAAATTGCACAATTCTATATAATTTTATTTTTGGATTTGAACTATTTTTTTAATTAATATATGTAATTATATATATACATATACATAAACAGTACAACCCGAAAACAGTGAGCCGAAACACTCTGAGATCAAAACAGTCAAATCCAATTGAAAAAATAAAGCATCAACTGAAACAGTATTGACAAATTTGATATCATCTGTAAGAATATTACCAATAACACTAAAACCATCACCACCACCAAGAATAACTCTCGCAACACTACAACTAATAAAACCATTAATAAAACCTTTAATATATTAATATTAGCACTAACAACTATATCTTGTTCTTTGAATCGAAGTATTATATCACACTGAAAATGTAGACCTTTTCCAGCAAGCAGCCTTACCTCCTCTATCTCAAAACAATTATATAAACTACAAATCTGTTCCAATTTTGAAGGATAGTGCAAGGAAAATCTTTTGACTCAATCAAGATAGCGGAGCTGACCAACAACTACCATGCATGTTTGATCTTGAATTGTGAAAGAGATGCCTGCATGCATTTTTTTTATAGCCTTACTTTTCCGTAGTTGAAGAAGGCAGACACTCCTTTATAATCTCCTGAATCCTTCTCTTCATTATCTTGTCTTTGATAGTTGCACGCATGTCTCGGTAGAACAATTCCAATCTACGAAGCTTACCGTGGTCGGCCGATTCTAGCATGCTCTCCCATTCTTTTGCGATGTCAAAATTACCTGAATTCTGCAATGAGATTGGGATATCTTGGTAAGTAAAAGGTCTGCCGAAAACCAATCCATGAAGCATGCCACCATATTGTTCCATTATAGAAAGTTTTGACTGAAGGAGCTTTATCTCTTCCATTGCCAAAGACAAACTTCTGTCTGTTTCAGCAACTGCTTTGGAGCCATTGCCCTCCTCACCGACAGTTTTCAGTTCTGATTGCTTGAAATCCTCTGTCAGTGGAGGCCAGAATACGAAACTGGGCGCAAAACAATTGACCGTCTTACCATTTCCAAGGACGCCACTTGTACCCCTGCCCCAAGACCAAAGCTTGTATCCATCATGAGCAACAAGAACAGTGTGGGCAGCCCCACAGGCAACTTGAATTGGATTGTGAAATATGGGACCATCTACACCATAGCCTGACATTAGCAGGGGAGAAGCAGCATCCCCAGCGTCTGTTCCTGTAAAACTAGCATCTGGGCACAGGCCAAGACCCTTTTCCATTCCCCATGACCAAACATCTCCTACCGACGAAACAACACTAGTGTGAAATAAACCACAGTCAACAGAGATCAGGTAGGCTTGTTGTGGCAATTCTTTTACAGGCTCAGGTTTTAGCACACTTTGAGTAGTTCCATGCCCAAGTTGCCCGTTATCCCCAAGGCCAAATGTCCAACACACACTTTCTAATGTGTCATTTGTTCTCTTTTTGCGAGTGAGCAAAGCTGTGTGATGTGCACCACATGCTATCTCATAAACATCCCAAGAAGAGTCCTGGTTGAACATTTCAACAATCTCAGGATGGACTCTGCTCTCTCTATCTCCCAGACCCAACTGACCATGGTTATTATTACCCCATGAATAGCATACTAGATCTTCACCTTTATATGTTTCTCTAGCACTAACCAGGGCAACAACATGTTCACTTCCACATGCCACCTTCACAACAGGGTGGCCATGGAAATCATGAACAGGAATTGGAATGAAACTACTCTCAAAAGAGATGCTACTTCCCTTTTTGTTGCTTTGTTGTGGGCAATTTCCCCACATCCAAAGGGTTCCATGATCATCGATTGCTAGAGACATCATTCCTCCAGCTTTGATAGAGCATATCTACAGTAGAGACAACATAAATAGAATTACTAACCAGACTTTTAAATGCAAAATAGTGATTTGAAGAATTCTATACCTTCAGTGGTCCTTCACTCTTTGTTTCTGAATGATCCAGTGAACCTAGGGAGCGGGAGCCCAAATCTAGGCACTGGTCCATGAGGTGTGGCATTGAATAATTCTCTCCACTAACACCAAGTTGGCCATCCATACAACAGTCAAGGTTGCACAAAAAAAAGTGCATTAGCAAGTGCAAAGCTAACAGAAGTGCATTGAACACTCAAGAACACTAGCAGTAAAGGATACAGATGTTGTAGCCCCAACACCAGACCGATCCATCATCTGCCATTGCATGGACAACAAAGCATTATTAGAGCAGCCAAAACTTCTCTTTACATCTAACACTTACAATTGTTTGTCAGTCAAAATGTAGCCTTAGCCTATAAAAACAACAAAAAATCATCCAGCAGTTATATAATGCAATAGCTAAATAACACTAATAAACAATATATATAAGATGTGACTTGGGATAAGCAAATGAAATCTAACTTAGAGTGTGGTGCTTAAGAGTAACATTGATAGAGAAATTAAAGAGAGTAATTGCTTATAAGTACATGTAAGCACTATAGTTAACTAGCTTAAATTGAATTTGTCATTTAATGACATGTATGTGCTTTTTGGTAATCTCTTCATGTGTAAGCAGTAGAGGAATATCACTCCATAATCCATATACCTTGGAATATGGAGGAAGTGAAGTGATCCTCTGAGACATAATTTAAAATTGGCAAGCTTTGATCTACCTGCCTCATTTCTTTGGGCACAAAAACTACATAAGGGTTAGTCTGCTCAAACTAGAAACCATAGAATTAACAACCTGCCTCCTTTACTAATGCAAATCCCTGTCTCAATCCAAACCGAGTCCAAACTAAATGGTGATTCGTTTTCTTGCAACAGATCTTTATGGTTATTATTCACATCATAGTCCGGAAAGAACTATCATATACACCCAAGAAAGCTACTGAACTTCAAGTCATCCAGCAATTTGCAATAAGACAGAAGAAAAGGAAGAATCTTTCACAGAACTTCAAGCATCCCCAAAGTACAAGGAGCGTCACTTGGTTCCACGAGAACAGAAAAATGCACAAAACCTATGGGAAGTGTGAGAAACTAACAATCAAAAGCTAAACTATAGTATATGCCCTGCCCTAGTCTAATGGAAATAATTTTGATATGTGATATATTAATGTCAGAAGAACCATAAGAACAAATCAGATGGCAAAAAGTTCTTAAACACTACCATTTCTGCTATTTAAAATTCGGAAGTTCAGCCATCTCTACACAATCAAATGTCTACTATACCAAAGCAGACTCTTCATAAGCAATCAATTTATAAAATTTACACACTTCAACTCTCATTCAAATATACAGCCAAACCCAATAAAACATCACCCTATATTCCTATGTCTCAAAACAAAACAAGCCAGCACAAATCAAGAATCAAATCAATAAAAAGTTAATAAAGCCAACCTGCAAGAGCAAGACTATGATAAGCACCAGCAGCAACACCCACGAAGTTGAGTCTTTTTTCTTCACAAGTTTCGAAATTTACTTGTACAGGAAAAAGCTCATCCACTTCTGAACCAGTCCCAAGACGCCCAAACATTCCTCTACCCCATGAATACACACGCCCATCTCCTACAATTAGACCAACCCGCAATTAAAAAAACACATTTTTCACTATCCCAGAACCAATGCAACCAATTAAGAAATGAATCTGCAATGTATAAATATATTACCTGTGAGAACAAGGGAATGAGCTTCACCAGCAGCCACGGCAACCACTTTACCAGAGAGTGCTGTATTGCCCTCCATTTTATACAGTTGTAATGATAATCGCCAGAGAGAAGGGATTTAATAATCAGCCGATAAAATCCAAAATTCAATTAGCCAATTCAATTACATGAGGAGATATATGTTGCAAATTATTAAGAAAAATCACTCACAACACAAATACATTCACGCAAGTGGCGAGGAGATATATATGCCTCAACTAGCCAAAGGAACTTGAAACGAAACACTATCATTTTCTAAAACATCCACCACTAATCCCTAATATGGTTAGTTTAATAATTTTTAGATAGTGTTTGATATGACGCACTATATTAATTGAATTGATTAAACAATAATTAATTAAATAGGACTAGATAAATTTTTATATATTTTGTGTTTAGTAAACACGACCGAATTTACCCGCGCGATGCACTAATTTTTTTATTTATATAAGAAATTGATTGATTTTATACGTGTTATATTTTATTATTTTAATATTTAATTTGTAAAATTATAATTGATAAAATCTGTTAATAACAGTTTTTTCCACAAAAAGCGATTGCATGTTGCTACTGCTAAAAATCTTTTGATAAAATCTGTTAGAAATGATTTGTTTTTATATGTAGGAAACTGATTGTAAAATTTATTTCTCATATTATTATATTAAAAATTTTAGAATATATATATATATATATATATATATATATATATATATATTGAGGCGCTGATATTAAATAAATATCAAAATATATAATTAGTCTCACATATTTATAAGAAAAAAAAATTACAAATAATCATTATCATTATTTTGAATATCTTATCTATAATAATAAGAAATTTCAACACCTAACAATATTAACAAAAAAAACAATTAAAAAACTAAATAAATGACAAAACAAAAACAAATATTATTATATTTTAAAAAATTATTTGAACTGAAGAATAAAAAAAATATTATTTTTGAAATGACCACCAACAGAAATTAAAATGTAAATATTAAAAAAAAATAACCTTAATAACAGTAGAAATAATAAAAATTGGTGAGACCATAATTATTGTTAGAGAAAAAAATTCAATAATTTTTTTTATTTTCATAGTATTATATTAAAAGTATATAGAACAATAATATTTTTTTTTCAAAAACGCTTAGGTCATATATATATATATATATATATATATATATATATATATTAAGGTTATAATATTAAATAAATATCAAAATATATAATCAGTCTGAAATATTTTAAAGAAAAAAAAAACTTACAAATAATCATTATCATTATTTTAAATGTTTTATCTATAATAATAAGAAAATTCAATACCTAACAATATTAACAAAAAATAAATATGATTATATTTATAGAGATTAATTTAACTTGAAGAATAAAAAAAAAAGAAATAATAACAAACATTATTTTTGAAATGATTACCAACACAAATTAAAATTTAAACATTAAAAAAAATCATAATAAAAGTGGAATAAAAACAAATTGGAAACAAAAACTAAGAGCATGTATATATAAACATGGACAAAAAAAAGATTATGTAAGAAATATATATAAAAAAAGAATCAAATAGTAATGAACAACGAAAACCACAGTTGAAATATATAATCAGAATATATAATATTAAATAAATATCAAATAATATAAGCAGTCTGAAATATTTTAAAGAAAAAAAAACTTACAAATAATCATTATCATTATTTTAAATGTTTTATCTATAATAATAAGAAAATTCAATACCTAACAATATTAACAAAAAATAAATATGATTATATTTATAGAAATTAATTTAACTTGAAGAATAAAAAAAAAGATATAATAACAAACATTATTTTTGAAATGATTACCAACACAAATTAAAATTTAAACATTAAAAAAAATCATAATAAAAGTGGAATAAAAACAAATTGGAAACAAAAACTAAGAGCATGTATATATAAACATGGACAAAAAAAAGAATTATGTAAGAAATATATATAAAAAAAGAATCAAATAGTAATGAACAACGAAAACCACAGTTGAAATAACTATTCATTATTGTTTGATATTGTGATCTCCTTTAGCTATTCTATAAAATAATAGTTGTGGTGCTCGTAGGCTGACCCGGGCACCCCGGTTATAAAAAAAAATTATAAGTGAAAAAAAAAGAAAAAAATGTAAAAAAAAAGTGGGTTCGGGAATTATTTGTGGCACACACAAGCTATCCTGGACACCACAATTATATATATAAAAAATATATACGTGGGAAAAAAACAGGAAAAAAATAAAAAAATGGGTCTGGAGATTAAAAAAAAGTATACGTTAGAAAAAAATCGTGGTGCGCGTAAGCTGTCCTGGACACTCTGGTTATAAAAACAAACCAAAAAAATGTATAAGTGGGAAATAAAAGGAAAAAATATAAAAAAAAAGTGGGTCCAGAGATTAATTATGGTGCACGTCAGCTAGCCTGGACACCACGGTTATAAATAAATGGAAGCCTGGTTTTAAAAAAAAAAGAAATCATTTTTTTAACCAGTAATGAGAAAAATAAATTGTGCTGCGCGTAAACCGACCTAGACACCCTGTCATGAAAAAACAAAAAAAAATGTATAATTGGAAAAAAAATAGAGAAAATTAATTGTTCAAAAACCTGTTTTGTTTTAGCTTTTACGAGCGATGTGCCCGCGCGATGCGCCGGGGCTTTTTTATCTATGTAGAAAATTAATTGTTTATATATGTATTGTATTTTGTTATTTTAATATTGAATTAGTAAAATTATAATTGATAAAATCTGTATAATCGAAATGGAAAGTGGCTTGTATATTTTTTAATCGTAGATAATGTAGGTAAATTGTTTATTATGAGTTGCATTTTCCCCAGTAATATTAGATCCGACACATTATAAATAAAAATATTGTTTTCTTTTAACTTACATTTTTTGTGTGGTATAATTAGTTATTTCAATGTTTAATTACTAAAATTGCAATAGATAAAATATGTTAGGAATGAGTTTTTTGCGTGGTATAATTAGTATGCTTGCCCACGCATCGCGCCAGGGTTTTTTCTATGTAGAAAACAAATTGATATTTTACATGTTGTAATTAGTTGTTTAAATATTTAATTATTAACATTATAATAGATAAAATATGTAACAACTAATTTTTTCCCCCGCCTAGAAGGAATAGTGTAATCGAAATGGAAAGTGGTTCATATATTTTTTAATTGGAGATAACTTAGGTAAATTTGTAGAAAAAAAAAATTAGTTGTCTTTTTTCCCCAATAATATTAGATCTGACACATTATAAATAAAAAAATTGTAATTTTTTTAAGAAATAAACTTATTTTTTTTCGTCCTATAATGACTTATTTGTTGTCTAAAAGGAACAGTGTAATCGAAACGGGAAGTGGTTCACATATTTTTTTAAGTGTAGATAATCTAGGTAAATTTGTCAAAAGAAAAAAAATTGAGTTGATAATGTAGGTAAATTTGTCTACCTTTTATTTTTTAAAGTTGTATTTTTTCCCCAGTAATATTAGATTTGAAATATTGGGAAAAAAACATTTATAGAAATAAACTTAAACAAAAGAGTATAAAATTTAAATTCAAAGCCAATTTTTTTTATAAGATTTATTAATTATATTATTATATTAAATGTATTTAAGCATATTGATATTAATTTCTTTTTGAAAATAATCTTAGGTCATTTTTTCTCTCTCTCTTTATATATTTTTAGACAATAATATTTCATAAATATCAAAACATATAATTAGTCTCACATACTTTAATTCGTTGGATATATATATATATAGACACATATATAATTAACTTGACATATTCTCAATAACATCTTTAAAGGACAAAATTGAAGTAAATCCAAACATTGGAATTAAATAATTTAACACAAAATCGGAACTTAAAAGATTCGGGACCGAAATGAAATTGAATTTCGTAATTAACTTGCATAAAAGGATAAAATTGAAAGACTACAAACTTTGATACCGAAAATATTAAGGATTTATAATAAATTTGCATGGAAGGATGAAATTGAAGTCAATGAAAACTTTGATACCAAAAATATTAAGGATTCCAGCCCAATCCGCAAAATTCAAAGACTGGGGACCTAATTGAAACTACAATATATAATCAATTTCAATTGAAGGACGAAATTGAAACAAATCAAAACCTATATAATAGCAATAAGGGCCAGAAAAACAAATTACAAAGTGCAGGAACTGAAATGAAATCCGTAAAAAACAGTTGCGCTGACGTCAACCTGTGCAGGAGGAGAGAGAAATGGGGGGTGATATTTCAAACGACCATTGACACGCCTTACGGACACCTTATAGGAACACACGTCGCACCATGTGGAAGAGAACAAGCCTGAAAATCATTCTAGACGTCGTTTGGGCGTTTTTGGACGCCGGAGTAAGCCGCACGCACCGTCCAAAAGACGCGTGGTCACGGAAACTAACGGCACGTACGGAGACGCGCCAACAGTATTGCGCCGATAAACTTTAAAAAAATGACAAATTACCGCACTGCCCCTCCCTGCAAAGCCTATTTTTTGTCCTTTTCGATGGACAAAATGGTTATTGCACTATGCAAGTAATTATAAAAAAATAAAAAAAACTGGTCTGCCAGACTAGGCCGGACCGGACCGAAAATGTTCAATTACCGCTGAGCCCCTGCAACCGATGACGTTTTTTTGTCTTTTCGAGGGGTTTTTTAGTTAATAAATTGTTCATAAACCAAAAAAAAAGGTGGACGTGCACCCGCGAAGCACCAAGACAAATAGCCAATAAACAATGACTATGAGTGTATGTGTACAGTGAATGAACAGAAACTTTCGTTCTGTTTTAATGTTTTTGTTAATAATAATAATAAAGAAAGAACAAAGGGTCATAGGTAAACAATAACTAAGTAACTAACGTTTTAATTTAGCTTTTGTTGTAATTGTGATTAAGGAGACCCGGCGAAATCAAAGCCTAGATTGGTTGGTTCAGGTTTAAAAAGAAATGATTTGATATAACCAATTAAAAACTTCGGTTTATTAGGGATCCAATTGCCCAAAGATAAAATCATAAGTAAAAAATTCATTCGTTTTCTTTTCAAAATAAGGTTGTTTTAATTTTTTTTATATATAAAGAGATATAAAAAGAGATCACTTATGTTTATGGAAATGCTCACGAAATTCTATGTATATTGAGTTGACACATGAAAATTCTATATAAATAGACAACATATATTTATGAAAAGACTCACAAAATTATCTTTAAATTTGGAATCACTAAGTTATCTTTTTATAAAAAAAAAAAAAAAACATTTTTATTTTTGATTCTGTTACACATTATTCTAATCAAAATTAACAAATGAGTAGATATTGAATATAACAAGAACTATAAGAAGATATATAAGTAATTAAGAGAGAACTCATCATCCTTAATAAGTTAAAAAAAATCTTATATGTTCTTAAATGGTATTGATTATAAATTATTGTGCAAGGTGGAATAAAATTTGTAAATAGTTAGAAATCTTATTCATTATGATGTTAAAAACAAATATAATTTGACATAATAGATTCCATGTTATTATTTTTTAATTATAAAATTGTTGATGAAAGGATAATAATTATGTGTGTGTGTGTGTGATATTATTTAATGAAAAAAATGATGTTTTATCATTTATAGGATTTTTAGGTTTTTGTATAAATAGAATTTTATGTCTTTTATTGTCACAATAGAAAATTATACAATATAGAGCACATGGAAAATAGAAGGAAAAAAAGAACTAGAATTTTCTAAAATGTTTTAGTAGATTTTTTATTAGTGGTTCCATTAGAGGCAAGACACTTGGATTATTCCTTCTAAAAAGCTTGCGATTTGCGAAAACGCAAATTAGAAACTATTATTCAAAATCAAAAGGAACATATATCTCCTAGGTAATCTTTGTATAAATCCTAATTAACTCTAGATTTGTTTTACAAGATCCTTGAAATCCTGGAAAAAAATATTATTTCCGATGCATTTATATATTTTGGAAAACCCAACAATGCATGTCCTTGGTGGGAGCATGATGAATGCAAGAATGAAGTGGGGCTGGTTAGCTGAATGAGAGGACCTGTCTCTCCTATGCTCAAACAAGGTTTTTATCTAGTTTTTTTTACCTAAGGCTCGTTGCAGCTAATGCTGAAGACTGAGCAACTTCCCAGTTTCAAATTTTGGTTCTAGATTTGTGTTGAAGAAATTTCTGCCAATTCTTACAAGAAAGTTTTTTGCGCACTTATGACTGGTTTATTTTTGTTTGGATATGGAAACTTCATTACTCGAAAAGTGACGGTTGTCAAAACCTCCATAAATTAATTCTAATTTTACTATGACCGAAACGATAATTTTAGTATTATGGTGGTAGAGACCAGGTCGAATCCAAGGAAAATTGATTTATTTTCCTACAAATACCAAATTCAAAAGAACGGGGGTAGTTTGAATCAACAAGAGTTAAATACATAAAAGTGTTAAATCTTAACGAAGGTTAATCAAGACATTGACAACTCGGTTCAAAAGGGTGATTCTTCCATTCTTACAAATCGGTTGATCATAGAAGTTAAATTAATATCATTTCAAATCAAGCAAATAAATTAGACTTCCATTAACGCTAAAGGAAATCTAGAAGCATATTAAACTAATCAAAATAAACTTCTAATTAGTTCCTTACCATCGAGTGAATTAAGTATTGAGATGCAATCTTTCTTCACTCAACTGTAGCCTTAAGATCAAGATCTATGCAATTTATTCCTAGCCAATGTTCAAAAGATTGAACATCTACTTGTGCTATTCATTCTAAATAAATTAATGTGATAGATAAGACAATTAAATTAATTTACTTGCTTCTTATTCTTGTTCCCCGCAACAATTACGGATTGAAAGAAACATAGAAAGCACATAAACCATATCAAACAATTCCATAAGCATGAATTCGAAATCAATAGCTTAAATTCTGGACAAAGATAAATAAATACTTGAAAGTGTAAGAATTACAATGCAAATGCTACTTCTCACAACCAATAATGAAGATGGATGCTATCCCCTTTGAACTGAGAAAGTGAATCAGTTGCTCATGCCTTTGTTGTTTGCTGTCGAATTTGAAAAAAAAAGAGTAAAAGAAGAAGAGTCCCTTGCTTGTGCATGTCTTCCCTTTTATTCTGGAAGATTCCTAGCCCTAATGTTGTTACTCAAGCTAAAAAATATGAGATAAATCTTGTAGAGAAAATCTCTGTAATCTTTGACATATTAGGAAGCATATCTTATTATCCAGCTTGCACCAGGCTTTTCGTGCCTAAGATGATTTTTCCTGACTTTTATCCCTAAATGAAAGTTGTATCCCTAAATGTTTAGATGAATTTGGGATTTTTAATCACTTAATTTTGACATCGTATGCTCCAGATATGTCCAGTTTAGTGTTGATGAGCGA
This sequence comes from Salix purpurea, assembly GCA_027405865.1. Taxonomy (NCBI): domain Eukaryota; kingdom Viridiplantae; phylum Streptophyta; class Magnoliopsida; order Malpighiales; family Salicaceae; genus Salix; species Salix purpurea. The sequence continues at coordinate 3,883,141 of JAOWLH010000023.1, forward strand.
ATAGAGTCAGGGCTGACGCTATTGTTCCAATTGGATGCCTAAATCTGCATTGAATTTATGCCTACAATACTTTTCCAGCAAGCTTGATAGCTATAATTCTAATTATGAAACTCCTATTTAGGAATTAAAACCTGAAACATGCAAAAAAAAGTCCAAAATATAAAGTGCAGAATTTTCTATTTTATAGCAAGTAATCCACAAAGTCTCTTAAACATGTCAAACCCATAAAATAACTTTCAATATGTTGAAATAAGCTTGAAAGATGTTAAAAAGCATAATGTAAAAGGAATACAAATAGATGTATACTTTGCACTTGTCAAATTCCCCTATACTTAGCTTTTGCACGTCGTCGGGCAAGATTCAAATCTACTTTTTCAAAAAAAAAGTGCAATGTCATCAACTAAGAACAATCAAACTCTTAAATCACCATAATATTTCATGAACAACGATCTACACAATTTAAAAGAAATGCTTAGCAAGCATTTTTTTTATTTAAAAATAAAATAACCGAATGCATAAACCTCATAGAAATAATCACTCCACTCTCACGTGTTTGAAAGGTTAGTGTTTCTCTCAAATTTCTTCCAATGTAAGTGATCTACCATAAGCTTGCAAATCATCTCACTCTCCACCACCTAGATTACATGCATTACATAAATCATAAGGTCTTTAAAAGGGTTGTAATGGGGTAGGAAATATTTTTGGTAAAGTAGCTTAAAAGTCATTGGGACCAATGGAGTAAAGTACCTCGAATTTGAACACGAAACCTCAAATACTTCATCCATCCCTTCTTTAAACTTAAAGATATCAAACCCACTTTATCCTTCATTATTGGATAATTTATCACTCATAAAAAAGTTTGCATTCAACTTAAACAAATAGTTGCTATCAAACAGAAAGCTTAGCTTTTTGTCATAGATTCTTATAATTTCCATATTTTCTTGATACCTTTGCTCCAACCCATGATTTAATATATATTGATGTGTCATCAGGGATGAAGCAATCAATATAACTAATCTTTTCCATAATATACTGAAAGTACTTTAGAGTAACAATTTATGGCATTTCCCTACCATAGTATGTCATCTTTCAAAACTCTCCCTACTTTCTAGGTAGTCTCATGCTCCTATAATATGAATTATACTCCACTGGTCCCTACGGCTTGGGTGAGATAAATGGTAAGGCTTGTAATGGGTTATCAAGGAAAAAGGTCATCAACTCAAAAGGGTTCACAATGGGAATATTAATTCAAAGGTGGGTTGATAGGCTATATGTGGCATATAACAAAGAATGCCTTAATCATGTTTATGCATGCATGTATCAATGTGATCTCGAAAAGAATCATGACAAGTTCTAGAGAGACAAAAAAAATGGAAGAACATCACACATGAAAGGAAAATAGAGACCGATATGGAAGTTTAGGTCATTAGGCTCAAAATCTCACAGGCTAGTGTTTATCACATTCAATTACTTTTATTCCAAAGCTTGACTAAACAACATTTAAGAAGCAAGTTCATCATTCAATCATGTTATGATTTTTCTTGAGTTCAATTAAAAAGTCGTTCATGACATTAACATTCAAAACAAAACAAAAAATAAATAAATAAATTTGACCGAGAAAAAAAAATCTTCTTCTTCTGTATTTTTTAAATTCAATAATGTTAGAGACAAAGATTTTAAAGAATTCAACCCCCCCCCCCCCCACACACACACACACACACACACTCTCACTATACCCACACACTAAATATGGACATTGACCTCAATGTGTGCAAGTAAATTCAGCGAAGAGAGAAGGGAAAGGAGAAAACTTTCATTTTCAGCTTTTTTTCTCAATCGTTAGGCTTTCACTCTCAGCATTCTCTCTACCATTGATTCTAATATTGTCTTCATCTTTCTAACAAAAAAAACCTTTATTTTCCTCTAGTATGAGAGTATGATCCATGCCAGGTTTTTTATTCATAGGAAAGACTTTATGAGGTCTAAATTAAGATTTTCAAGGGATATATATTTTAAGGGTAGCAAAGGAATAAACAAATATGCCATCTTCTCATTTCAAACAAGGTTGGTTAGAACTAATAAATTTTGACCCGTTCAATGTAATGATTTAAACTTGTAAGAGTCATGACTCACGAGTCCATAACTGCTGAATCCATCACATGTCAATATGTACAATACTAAAACTTAGCTTTATGATATGTGATTCAATTTTTTTATATGACCTTCAAACTTCTTTGGTCACCCCACACAATTTCCCATGATCATTCTTTTAACACTAGTTGATATCTTTACATAGTAGAGTTAATTACTAAAATTTATTTTCCTTTAACCTTTGGAGTATTCTTACTAAATTTATAACCTTTAAGCATGTTTTCTCTTAGGCTTTTGCATTTATACTAATGAGTTTTTTTTATTATACCAATGTTAAGTTTCATGTTGTGTGCACAAATAGCTAACATTGTTTTTTTTTAAACTTAGGGTTAATACCTTATAACATGTAGCATAGTCCCAATGCATCTTTTGAATGCATACATCTAAAGTATAAGATTAGACAATATGGTCCTTACAACTAAGCCTAAGGCTTTTTGATTTATAAATATTGTCGATGATAGGCTTCTACATCCATTAACATGTATTGGTGAGTTCAATCATACTGACCACACAACGAGTGTTGTAAAAGCGGTTAAGAAACTTGCATTCCAATTGCTTTTAGCTATTGATTAGGCAAGATTCCAAATTGGTGTGCCATTCAATAGAGCTTTGTTTCTTGTAAGCTCTAAACTTAGATGAAGGGAATTTAAAAAAAAATCTTTATTTGAAAAGCTTATCTTGAAATTTTTTGTGTTTCTAAAAAAAATTATCCTTTATATCTAGAGTGACACCCCCTATTTATAAATAGATATCACTAATGTTTTTTTCATTATAATATAACAATATTTATTGTTTTTATTTATTTATGAAATTTTGTATCAATAATAAAATATTTTAAATGTCTCATCTCATATGTCAATATTTCATTAGACAGTAAAAATATATTAAGTCCCATTTAATTTCTATATTATTTTTTGTATAAAAATTAAAATTATAATATCAATGATAAATTTTAGCTTTCTACATTAGTAATACACTAAAACATGTGGGGAAAGTACTGTAGCTCCCCACACATTTCACTGTGGATTGCTACAATGCTTTCCCACTACAATGTTTTTTTTTCTTCTGATTATTCTCTCTTTTTTTTCTTTTTTTTCCTTAAATGTTTTTCTCTAGTTATACTTTTTTTATTTTTACACGTACATTTTTTATTTTGTTTTTTATAATTGGTCTGTCCGACCAGTTTAAACACACCACGACTAATCTCTGAACCTAATTTTTTTTAATAACCAGGGTGTCCAAGTCAGTTTACACACACCACGACTTACACCCCGAACCCACTTTTTTTTTTGTTGACAATCAGGGTGTCCGAGCCAACTTTCATCTTCTCACAAAACACTATGGATTGCTGCAATGCTTTCCTACTTATAAGACACAATAAAATGATTTTTCTGAATAAAATTATGAACTTGTATAATATTACAATAATATCATCATCAATCCCACGAGGTCATTATATTTTCTGATTGCTCTACAATTTTAACATAATATATATAAATATGTCAAGAGACTCATCGTAAAATTTAATCTCAATATAACGGTCAAATTAAGAGATATGATTGATAAAAAAACAATATTTAGCTTAAATGGAATGAAAAAAATGAAATTAGAATATTCTGATTGAAATTTAAACGAAATTTCCAAAACGGCTCAAAATTTATAACACGATGTTTTATCTCTTGTTAGGGCCTGTTTGGCAGAGCTGTTGTGGTAGTTTTTCAAAGTGCTTTTCGTGCCAAAATATATTAAAATGATATTTTTTTATTTTTTAAAAATCATTTTTGACATCAGCACATTAAAATAATCTAAAAACACTAAAATATATTTATTTAAAATGAAATTTTTTTTTTTTACCAAAACTGCGGCACGGCAGGTGAAACGCTGTGCCAAACAACTTCTAAATCTGTAAAACGACATGGTTCTCCTACACAAAAAGAAATGTATAAAGTATAAACCCCACCAAAACTGAAATCCTCATGTAACTGAATTTCCAAAAACCCTAAACCCACAGGTACTCGACATTTCGTCTCCTTGGTGGCATCTCGCTACAGGTCTCTCTAAAAACAAACATTCTATCTTCTCAAATCCACCATCAACAGACCACTCTTTAGCTCAAGTCCACACCTCTTCAACGTACACGCCTTTCTCTCGCATTCTCAAGGTACGCAATCCCTTTAAAAATACATATTCAATTTTGCTCAAATTTTGACTATCGGGTCTTGCAGTTTAGGGTCTTGCAGCTTAGGTCCTTTTCTTGAATGGGTTTTCTTTAAATCAGCAAATTTTGAATTTTGACTAATGGGGGATGCTATCAAGGTTATTTTCTGAAATGGGTTTTCTCTGAATTAGAAAATTCTTAAATTATGACAGTTTGTTTGAATTTCTGGCTAGTTCCTCAATTGGTTGCTATTCAATCTCTGCTTCCCGCTTAACTCAACTGTCTCTTTGGCCAGGCCCACTTCATACCTCAACATTGATTCTAGAAGCTCACGGTCATTGTCTCAGGGTATGCTCTGTAATGCAAACCCTGGGGTTTGATATTCTCCAAATGTTTTAGTGTTAGTTTATGTAAACAACTTTTTTACTCTACATTTAGCTCATGTCTGTATGTTGATTAGGGGTGCGTTGTTTGTTTGTATGTATGTTTACCTTATTTGCATTTACTTTTTAAATGTTATTTGGCTTAGATTTTGTTATTAACCCATAGTATTGCAAGGTGAAAACTCAGTAATGCTATCTATCTAGCTTGTCAACTAGTGATTTTGCGCAATTGGTTGCTGTAGCTCGCCAACCTAGAAATTTTTGTGGATTTTTGTTTAATTTTGTGAATTGATGTTTCCAATTTTATTCTGCAAACATTAGCTCCAGCTGATCTCATGAACACTTATAGACTTATAGATCAAATTTGTTTTTCCATGGAAAAGACATTTCCAAACTTAAAGCGGTAACTCCACATGATACATTTTATTATAATTTTTTCATGTCCCTGTAGCGTGCTATTTTTCATTGTGTAATATGTGAAATTATATAATTTCCCCTGACAGTGTGAATTTATTATGATGTTGTGATGTTAAAACTTTTCACTAGGCAAAACAATATAGACAAGCTCATCACCAGCAGGAGGCATATGCTGTGGAATAGGGATGTCTCTTTGGCCTCTCCAGGAGCAAAGCAGCGGTTGTTGGTGTTGAATAAAATTGCAATTCCTTTTTGTACTTCTCCTTTATTTTTGAGGAGAATGTCTTATTTCCCCTTGCTGTATCTATTTATGTATTTCAATGCAAGTACATTTGTTCTTTTATCCCCTAGAAAAACTCTCAAGGGTGTAGTCTGAAAGCATGCTATTGTATTCTTTTTCCCTTAAGTATTTAGGGTAATTGGTTTCATCCCTCCCCCCCGCTGATTACAAGTGTGACTGTAGTTATTCCACCTTACAGGACTCATTTCTCATTTAAAGATTAAGTGTTTGTTGGTGAAAATAAATAGCCATTTGGTTGTCAATGTCAAAAGGGGTTGAACAGATATGCTTCTTTCCTGGGATATTTACCCATCATTTTTTCCCTTGACGATGCTAGATTGGATTAGTTAATATTGTGTTAGGCTGTTGGGATTTGGCTATCCTTAGAAACTATGAAATGGTCATGAGTTTCCAGGATCAACAGCTGTGGCACAAATAACCAATAACTTCATATTAGGGTAAAAAAAAACCCTTAGGTGCTGTACCTAGATTTCAAGCTTTAAATGTTCCAAGATTGTGTTGCCTGTTGTCACTACAAGGAGATTTGTGTTTCTGTACAATGGAAATTTTGGCCTTCTTTTTTTTTATTTGGATAATCCAGCATATTGACTTCAGCATTTGGAAACTTGGATCTTACAAGTGTTTTTTCTTAAAAGAACCAGCACCATTACTGAGCCATGAGGTTGATTGCACTCTTGAAATTCAAACGTTTCAACCCGCGTGCATTCTTAGTTCAAGTGGATTTGTTCCAATATTCAGTCCACTGGAATCTCTGGTGGTTAGCCATTTCTTCTAGCTTATTTCTAATTGTATGATACTATTTATGTATTCCTTTCTTTTCTTTCTATTTTCTATCAAGTCTGAGTCAATGAAGTATATTATAAAGTTGCACAGGTGTGAATTGTCCAGTCCTAAGAGTGGAATGCAACAACCTCTCACTTTCATTGTGCATGGATATTATTTTAGTGCATGCTGCTTTATTATATTGAATGACTGCATTATAATGTTTCTTTGCTGATTGTTTAATGTTGAATGGATTTCATAAGGTTTTCTGTGATCCAACACCCCAGTTCTTTAATTAATATGTTTGCCAGTGATTATTATTGTTTATAATAATGATTGCGCTTTGCCATTTATTCAGAATTGGGCCCCGGTGTACCTCGACAAGGACAAGATGAGTTGCAAGAAGATAATAGCTGATGGATTGAAGTCATTGCTGCTTCTGGTGATTTCCTTTCTCATGTATAAACATTCCATCTAGGAGTCATAGGTGCAAGATTTTGAATTTTTTCTTGGATCTCATATCTTTGTAACAAATCTAAGCGCCAAATTTGACACTGCTGTTGTTTAACGAATAGAATTCTATTTCAACTCACCTTGTGTCTGTGCTCGATTCCTGATACTTGATCAATTTCAATTTTTCCAGTATCGACCATGTAAATTGCAATCCGTTTCAATCTCTCTCTCTCTCTCCTCGTCCTCTCCATTTGAAGGAAAATTGCATGACCATATTGAGTTCAGACTTCCAAGCTGTTTCTTCTTATCCATGTCCATACATGCATGGATAATAAAAAAAATCACATAGTTAAATCTGAGGCAAGGAGTACACCACTACCAGCTTCAGATTTCTGAACCAACCCTTTTCCTGATTAAAACTATTAGGTAACGTGAAATGCACATGATGAGAAAGTGGGGAGGGTTGATGAGATAGTTTCCTAATGTCTCCCATTTTTTTGAAAATAGCTTTGGGCGTGCCGCTTATGTCTCCCCGATATTAATACACCTGCATGTGGAGCTTAGTTGGACCTTTCTCTTCATCTCGATGTCATTTGTATTTATTCTTTCCTTTCCTGTTCGCTTCCACATGCATGCTACTTTCATGTAAGCTGAATTACCTTCCCATATGAGATCTCTCTCTTTAGTTTTTCATGGACGTGTAGAACTAAATTTCCAAACTCTTTAACGTTCATATTGAGGCTTTTTTTTTATTCAATTGAGTGCAACACGTCTATGAAGAACTTAAAGGGTTAGAGAGTTTGGAACCTATGTTCCTTGAACCAATCTAAGTTCCCGAGAGTGGTTGTGGTTGTTTTTTAAAATGTTTTTCATTTAGAAATGCTTCAAAATAAGTTTTTTTATTTTTATTTTTAAAAAATTATTCTTGATATCAACACATGAAAATGATCTGAAAACACCAAGAAAATTTAATCTAAAGTAAAAAATAAAAATTTTATTTTTTAAAAAATATTTTTGAAACACAGTATCAAAGAACTCGTAAATTTCTTAAAGGGTTGTGCTAACGGGAGGAGTAGATGAATCCCTTGATAAATAAATAAAAAATAATCATCCCCTTTTGTTCCCTGCTCTAAGAAATTGTTGTGAAACGTCTTCTGAATGCATCTATGGATTAAATAAACTTCCAGATTTAACTAGAAAGTTTCACATGCTCAATTTTATAAGGGTACGCTTGTTGTAGCTAAGTTTGGAAAGCCTTAAATTAAACATATAAAATGTCTTTTTTTATAATTTTAATCATTTTCTATTTATTTTTGGATTTTATTTATTTTTTCTACTTGGTTTAAAAAAATCCAAAAAAGAATTTAAATTGTTAAAGGGGGTGCTACTACTCCTAATAACACAACCCTTTTAAGACTCTATAGGCACAACCCATTAAATAGATTTTTTACTTACTCCCATGTTAAAGCAATGGAGGAAAACTCATCTGCTAAAAGCATGCCACGTCATTATCAGAGCTTTGTTATGCAAAGGAGACAAGCCCTTTCGCCATGAACATGAAAATATCCCGATGCATGGTAGCCCCATCTGTTCCAAGGTTCTGATAATGGAACGTCGTCGTACACCCACTCTCCTTGATAATTGCTTCAACTTTCTTGATAGCGTCATTTAAGAGTGGGGATGCTTTTCATGCCATGATAGATATTTAAGATTTTTTTTAGCGTATTTGATGTTTTTTTTGAAAATATTTTTTATTTAAAACAATTTCACGTCAGAATAGTCTGTGGGTTTTCGATACTCTATTAAAATTTATTAATTACGGGATAAATTATATATTAAAGAATTTGCGCGAGTGATTTTGCAATAATAATTTGGCATCACTTAAGTTTGCACAGTACCTCTTCTTTTCTGGCCGATGGAATAAGAATCAGAATCCTCGCATGAGAATGCTCAGAAGCTTTGAATAAAATAAAGCTGCCTTGTTGATATTAAACAGCAGGATGACCTGTGATGAACAGAGTTTATTCATTAAAAACATGAATAAAACCTCCTAAATAATCATGCAATTCCCACCCTTGAATCACCCTCGTCTGCGAAGATGCACGTGGTTTGTGCAAGGGGGACATCATATGTTTCGTAACATGGTTGCAGTTGATTGGTCGATTTTGAAAATATTTTTTATTTAGAAATATATTAAAATAATTTATTTATTTTTAAAAATTATTTTTTGACATCAGAACATCAAAATAATATAAATATATCTTTTTTTAAAAAAAACACTTTTAAAACATAGTGTCAAATACCATCTTAGTTGTCAAGTTAGTACATGTAATCATATATATCTTACAATATTCTCACCTTTAGATCAGATTAAGCTGAGGGTGGTACTCTTTGATGGCTGATTTTGAAAATGTTTTTTATTCAGAAATATATCAAAATAATTTTTTTTGAATTATTTTTTGACATTAGCACATCAAAATAACCTAAAAATACTATTTTTTTATTTAAAGTAAAAAATAAAATAAAAATTCAATTTTTTATTAAAATATTTTTGAAACGTAGTGTCAAACACCCTTTTAGCTGTCAAGTTAGTACATGTAATCATATATATCTTACAATATTCTCACCTTCAGATCAGATTAAGCTGAGGGTACTCTTTGATGTACATTGCTAGTTAAGGAAATCTCAAGCTTTGAAAATAACAGCTGTTTTTTTTTTTTCTAGTTTATTTCGGAAACATCGGCAAAATCGCTACTTTCTGATGAAAATAGTGATGGAGAATTTCCTTTGGAATTAACAATGAAATATGTTGTGTTGATAATTTTTTTATGGAATTAATGACAGGCTAAAAAAAAAATGACACGTCATTATTTACCGACAAGATTATTTCATTTGTATATGTAAATAAGTTTTATTTAACAGCTCCCTCCCTCACATTCTTCTTCTTCTTCTTTCTCTCGCCAAAAATAATAATAATAATAATACCATATTTTCTCATAAATTATAAATTATAGTATTTATAATTTTCTTGTATATTTAAGGATTTTACAACTTTTGTCTAAGGATATTTTCTGTACTCATATATGCTTTGTATGTTAGGGTTTGTTTGGGATTTTGGGAAAATTGAATTTGTTGTCATTTGATGAAAGTGAGTTTTTTTTTTTTTTTTTTTTTTTTTTTTTAACTTAGATGTGTTATAATCGAAGAAATTATGAGTTATTTTCATATGTACCAATCATATTTTGTCAATTTTATTGTTGAGGTAAAAGTTTATGGAAAATTGATTTCTTATGGAATTGATAAAAATCAATATTGTTCTATATGGGTTTCATAAGCAACAAATGATTGTTCCTGGGTGTATCAAGAATTATCTAATTGTTTGTATAAGCAATATTATCTTTAAGAGATTGAGACTTTTATTAATTTTGTAATTTTTAATATAAAGAATATTATTGTAGGAAAAATAAGATGTCAATGTGTGAAGTGCAAAAATAAAAAAGTATACTATAAAGATGTTATAATGATGCATTTACTTCAAAAAAGGTTCGTCAAGAAATACTTATGTTAAAAATCCTATGTTCCTCACAAAATTATGTTACAAAAGGTGGTTGACTCAACTTCTAGTTCTAGCAATACATATGGATTTACTATAAAGATGTTATAACGATGCATTTACTTAAAAAAAGGTTCGTCAAGAAATACTTATGTTGATTTGCATCGAAAAATCCTATGTTCCTCAAAAAAATTATGCTAGAAAATGTGGTTGACTCAACTTCTAGTTCTAACAATATATATGAGTTTACTATAAAGATGTTATAATAATGCATTAACTTAAAAAAATATTCGTCAAGAAATACTTATGTTGATTTGCACCGAAAAACCCTATGTTCCTCACAAAATTATGTTAGAAAAGATGGTTGACCCAACTTCTGGTTCTAACAATATATATGGGTTTACATATAATAATAGTAATTCTTATGGGACCATGGCGATGAATGCAATGAGAATAAATCAAGATTAATCAAATGAGTATTCATGTAATATCCTTTTAGATGAAGAATTTAAAAAAAAAAGGATCTCAGCGATGTTTTTTAATCAATAAATTTGAAAACAATTTAAATTAATAATGGAAATATATTTACACACCAGCAATATTCCATCCACGCTTTCTAATTTTCTTATGGTGATCTTGGAAGATAACCTAATAAAAGCTATAATTTGTGCTGTAATGATTTCCCAAAAATAATTACTGGTTGCGGGGATGCACAAGGTGTGGTGGGTGTTTTGATCTGTGAGGGCATCATAAACAACTGACTACACCATGAGGGCATGGAAGAGAGGCACGTGACCACCGCAAACATTGCTTCCATTAACACAGTAATGAATTATTTAAAATCAGAATAAACTAAAATCTATAGATTTGGTAAATAGTCTGATTTTAGATCTTAATTTATATACATCTTCTCCCATTTTAATTTCATTCTCTGGCAAGCAAGACAAAAAAATGTTCATTAAAAGAAGCAAACTAAAGTGGAAAAGGTAGTTCTGTAATGAAATAGTAATTAACCAAAAGTTAACTCTCTGATCCAAATTAAGATAACATAAGCTTAACAGCAGAGCTATGGATTAGTGTTGCCTAGGATCGTGCTTAAGACTTTTTAATTTCATTAACCCCTTGAAATTTATCCATATACACTTAGGGGGTGTTTGACAATGTGTTTGAAAAACACTTTTGAAAAAAATATTTTTATTTTTATTTTAAATTATTTTTAGATCATTTTAATGTGCTGATATCAAAAATAATTTTTAAAAAATAATAAAAAAACATTTTTATGCATTTGTGAACCAAAAACATTTTCTAAAACAACCTCAACTACACTATCAGTCACTTCCTCTCATCAATTTTCTCTCTGTATTTCTTGGCATCATATGTAGCTTTATTCTTTCCAGCACAGCCTTCATTCACATGCACAATAAATTTACTTGTTCTTGTGAATATATAGCATCATCTATACATAACCATACAAAAAATTTAAATTCTCAGCAAGAAGTTATTAGTTTGGATTTTATTTTTCTCGGAATAAGAATCCCTTTTTCCTCCATAGCCCAGGCTTGCTGTTTTTTTTTTGGGATATATTACACTAGATATATTTTCTTGGAATAAGATAAAAATAAAAACTTTCTCTTGTTATTTCTATTTACAAAAAGGAAAAAAAAAATAAAAATCCACTTTGAATTAAAAAAAAAAAACTTGTATTGAAAATCTATTTAGCTAAATACATCTCTCAGATCATTAATAAAAAATAATTTAAAAGTCAAACAAAACTATAGTAATAGAAAAGTGATTAATGATGTCTGTGACGTGCTGAATGGATGAGTACGTATTGGTGGTTTTGAAATTCTCTTGCTCGAATTTCCAAGTCGCGGAAATTCATGCGAGAAGATACCGAGTAATAAATGGCCAGCCGGATTTCAAGTTACCAAGAACGATGTGAGAAATCTGTGAAACGAATCTGCCATGCCTTCTAACATTCTCTGGAAATGGCTAATCCCCAGCCCACCACCGTCTATCCCACATTTCTCACTGAAATTCATGCACCATCGGTAGTAATAATACAAACCAGTAGCCCTTCACGTGCTTCCAATTGATCCGATCGACTACACCCTCTACATTTTTCATGCATATCTCTTCATTTGAAGGGTTCCTATGATTTCATATCTATATCTATATATATATATGTGTGTGTGTGTGTGTGTGTGTGTAAAGAGGGTGAAATTTCTAGGCTCGAGATAATTCAATGGTGTTGTACTGGTGTGGTCCTGTTCGTTGTGTTTTATGCTTTTCCATGCATCATAAAACTAACGTGAAAGGTCACACCAGGTTGAGTATAGCAAGGGCCTTTCCGAGAGAAATTAGGATCCAAGGGATGAAAACAATTAACGAGATAGCTAGCTAGCCCTTGAATGACACATTACCAATAAGGAAAATCCGTTTGCTAAACATATTCTGATGCTAATCTGTTGTGAATTTAGCACATTTCGAATCTGTTCCAAAACATATTCCGATGCTAATCCGTTGCAAATTCAACAGCAAAATTTTTCTGATCTCGGATGGCATGCCATTGTAGCAACCTATTTACCATTCTTTAAGGGAACAATGCGGTGCCCATATCTTGAGTAATGAATTCTTTCATATCTTGAGTAATGAATTCGAAAGATAGAAAAAAAAAATACCATCATAACAAGTGCATTAACAAGCAATATATTCTCTGGTCGTTTGCTTTTACACTCATCTTCTTCTTTTGAAGGGCTAAAGGTTATTCTTTCCTGATTTAATTAGTAATTTAAAATAATACATCAATTACTAATTTGAATGAGCAAGTCGAAGCAAGAACATAGGGCACACCCTCTACTTTTATTTTTATTTTTATTTTTATGGAAAAAAAAACAGAGAAGAAGAAGCTCAAGTTCGAGTTTTATCATTGCTTTCTAGAGAAGTAATAAAAAGGGAAGAAATAATTACCTGAATTACAAAAAAAAGAGTTTCGGGAAATAAAAGGCAAACCCCAACAAAACATAACTAAGGAAATTTAGGGGGGGAAAGAAGTTAGGGAAAATTAGCCCCTACCAGATTAATTAGAAAGAAATGAGCGAAATTCACTAACGAATTTCGCCGCTAAAACTCTCAAGACCCCACCTTATCATAAACTGTCACTACTGCTGGATCATCTGCCTAAAATCGGGTCCCACATGTTGGTGAATCAAGTAGTCATCACCACCGTTTGATACATCAAACACCATGTTCTGATGGTGATGAAGAAACTGCTGGTGCTGGTGCTGCTGCTGAGCTCTTGTCATCTCCTTTTGCCGCCTGAGCTCGAGCACCTTCCGGTGCGAATTTGAGTGTTTAGTGAGCACAAATGTCGGGCTAGCTGCTGGCCTATACTCAGGCACAAGCCGGCCCGACTTGTACCTTACACCACACGCATTGCACAGAGTCTTAGGCCCCATCGGACCTGTCCGCCACTGCGGCGTCTTATCCGTGGCACAATGCAGGCACCTGCGGCCATCGCAACCTTCAGCACCACCGTCTCTTTTCTTAGGCCCCGCCTCACCCTTAATCGTCTTTTTCCCAGAACTCGGATATGGGGTCGGCCCAGCAATAATTTCAGTCTCGGAGGATGAAGTCGAGGGAGAGAGCACAAGAAGGCGTGAGGCCCAATTCCCAGGCGCTGCCCGAGACCGCTTGCTCCGAGCCTTAGCGGGGACAGCCGTTTCAGGATTGAACATTGTGCCGTTGATGTTGCTAATATTGGAGACATCGCCATTGTTATTGTCATCTGTGTTACCATGAGTTTGGAAGTGTCGACTCTTGGATGATTCCTCTGGCCGAGCTTTCATGCCGGATATTAGCTGAAGCCTTTGCAAGTCTTCGCTGGAGAATGATTCCTCCACAAAATTCGACAGCCATTCTAGCTCCGCTAAATCATCATACTGTACATAAGAACAGAAACTATAATTAGAAAATCGATGTGTTTCTTTAACTTTTCTCTCTTCACACAGATAAAACAAAAGGGAAAGAAAAAAGGGGCGTCAATGTCATGCATGAAAGTAAGGTATTACAGGCACGCAAAGCTCGCTGCCAAAATGAACGTCATGATGAGAGAAATTATTGGTGTAGTGGGACCCATTATCGCCGTTAAAGCTAGAAGGCTCGCGGCCCGAGAAAGAGGAGGAATTGCAGCTATCAACTACGGTTACGGTGGAAGAGTCCGTGGAGTTGGCGGCGGCGGCGACGATAGTATTATTATTGTTAGGGTCGGCTACCATGGCATCATCATCTTCATTAGAGAAGTCCAAAAGGTCTTCAACAATGAAATGGTCACCAACACCAATGGACTTATTATTAGAGTCCAAAGAGTGGTGCTTTTCATTACTTGTGAATTGTGCGCTGCAAAACCCGGTTGCCCCATAGAATTCCGGTGCTTCCATGCTTTATCTGTGCTTTAAGGTAGACGAAGGTCAAGAATTAAGGCGAAGAGAGTGGTGTGGTTGTGCAAGGGAAATGGAAATGTTAATTTGTGTGTGCAGAAGAAGAGAGGGAGAGGGAGGGAGCTGCTGCTGCTGCTGTTTTGGTGGTGGTTTTTTAGGGGAGAGAGAGAGGGAGAGAGAGAGGGTTTATCTGCGTTTGAAGGGGGCAGGATGACAGCTAAAATGGAGGAGGATGTTGACGAGGAAAAAATCAAAGAGTTGGGGTGAAGAGCAGGAGAGAAAAAAGTGAAAAATAAGTGGTAATAAATTTTCTTATAAATAAATAAATAAAGAGGATTTAATTGAGTTAAAGAAAAATCTTCTAGAAAAACTTTAGTGTTTCTAATTCGTTTTAAAGAAGTTATTTTCGTGTCCCTTTGCTTTTAGAAACTTTCATGTTTCTAATTTAGTACTTGCTACACTTTCTTTGTAAAATATTATTGGAAATTTTATTTTCTTGCCTAATTTTATTATTTTTATTTTTTATTAATAAATTCTACATATTCAATTATTTAGGAATTAGTTAACATTAACTAGTGGAGGTTGAAATAGCCATCGATACTATTTTTTATTTAATTAAAATAATTTTACATTCATATAAGAAGTTGACATGCTATTTTTCTAAGAAAATACTAAATTTTTTTAATAAATAAATTTATAAAATTTAGAGTTAGGGATATTAATTTGGTAGTCTCCAAGGGATATGGTGTGATGACAGAAAACTTGCGATCTGCACAACTTGTCTCGAGTTGGAATCAGGACATGTATCTCTTGTAAAAATCTTGAATAATCAAGATTTTACTCGTTTATCTAAATTTATAAAATACATTTTAAAAAAATCACTTGCATCTAATAAAAATTTAATTTAGTAGAGCAAGTATTTTAAATTAAAAACCTAGTATATTTAGGGTAGTACTATTGACCGAATACTGTAAATTCATGAGCTGAATGAGAGTTAAGAGTCACTGTCGGTAATGGCATGGCCCACATAGTTTTTTTTTTTTTTTTTTAATCTCAAATATAGAGATACACAGACGTGCATGGAATGATGGTGGTGATGTCAAATAGCAGTCCACAGTAAGCAATTATCACAAGGCATTCTGCACAAAATCATCATCTACCACTGCCTACACTACCACTACTCGCTAATTACTGACATGCCACTCCTGCAATCTACGATTATGTACTTGACAATTTAAATAATTACAATTAAATTTATTGCTATTTTATTCTTATATATATATATATTTCCATTGTTTTCAAATTATATTGATATCAAAAATATATATTATTTTAAAGGAATAGTTTAATAAGAAAATAATAATTTAGTGTTGAAATTCAACTCCGTGGGAACCAATCAGCAGGTTTATCGCTGAAGCTTGAGCATTAGCGTCCAAGTTTACAGCCCGACTCCTCTGCTTTTAATTTTTTGCCCTCGGGAATCGTGCTCTCTTCTTATTCTTCTCCCTTTTCTTCTCTGAATTTACTTTATTTTAATTTGTTTTTTAATTGTTATTAAATATTATCATTATCTACCCTGCTAGTTCAGTTTTTTTAATTCAAACCCCATTTGTAAGCACGATGGTTACAGCTCACTTGACGAAGATGGACGGTCGTGATGTTCCCAACGTGTGTCCCTCTTTAACTTGACAAGTAGAATTATGAACGAGTCTAAAGATAATAATCTTGGCTTGCATTTTAGTGTTGCGATTTAGTTTTTAAAATAAAAAATCAGTAAAAACATAAGATTGAATGATGAAATTAATCAAATGATAAAAATACAAAGGGCAAAAAAAAAAAAAAATGAAACAAAAATCAATGGGCTAAAAACAAGAGCCTAGATGCTAGTGTTTGAACAGGACACATGTCTAGGACTTTTTTAGGAAATTATATATATTGCCTCAGGTAAACCCACACACATGTGCTAGTTATTTTTCCTTGTTTTAAAGGGTGTATTCTCTTCTCTTTTTTTTTAAAAAAAAATAATAATATGTTATGTCAAAAAATGTTTACAGAAGAAAAAAAAAAACCATCACCATCAAACTCTCATTGTTGGATTAAACTTGTTGTCACTAAGAACAATGAGTGTCTTTACCTAGAAGGGGCTCAACCGACTATTTTATCTTTCTACAACATTTTCAAGTGATTTCATCTCCACTCTCTTTAATTCATAACTTAAAAAATGAATAAAATAAATTTTTTGATTAAAATTAAAATTATTATTAATATGTGGTAAACCTTGTATTTTATACATTTGCTTACATGTTATTCCTCTATTTAGAAAATATGTATTTTTACCATAATTTTAAGCACATTTTCTTTTAATTGCACTATAGAAGAGTATGGCCAAAAGAATGAAAAATATAAATAAAACCAAGCCCATGTCTTTTAGTTGTTTTTGTTAAAATTACTTTAATTAGATACAAATAGAGTGTTAAACCTATCTTGAAGCACTTGCAACTTAGTGAGTTGGTGGTAAATTTAAGATGATGGCGTTGTTGATGGAAACAAAAAGTTTGTGGTCAAATTTCAAAAAAAAAAATTATTGTTAATTAAATCAATAAGTATGTATTTAATTATGTAGAAGATGAAAAGAGAAGGGATAAAGTTATATTAAAATATAAATATAAAATCTAACAATGAATTTCAGTAGTTTTAAATTATCAAGCTTAAGATGGGGACCTACCAATAAACAAATCATGTACATGTTTGGTATTGTGATAATTTTTGTAGTTATCATTTAAAAAATAGTTTTTAAAAAGTATTTTAATTGTAATTTTAACAAAATATTAAAACTAATGTGATATGAATTCTTGATAAAAAAAAATATTATTTATTTTTTATAAAATTACAATTATATTTAAGACACTATATAAAACACCTGAATTATTTAACAAATCAAAATAGTTTTTTTTCTAGAATAAAATATAATAGGAAATCTCCTCTTGAACAAGGTTGGAATCATGGGGTGGACATGGAGTGGAGGCAAGATATTGTGGGTCCTTGTGATGATCGCTCTATGGGCTGCTTCTAACTATGGATAAGGTGGTAGTTTTGCTATTTATTGCAACGTAGATTGAGATATTTTTATTTTTACATTTTATTTAATTACTTTTTTTTTTTTTTTACTTTTTATGCTTGGATTAAAAGGAAAGCCTGAAAAGAGAGAGAACCTGAGCCGTTGCTTGGCGTGGAGGGTTTCATGTAACGAAGATTAATTGTTTTTCCCCTTTACGTAGATCTTTAATTATTATTTAAAAATAAATAAATCGGTGAAGTATATTTATATATTTAAGTATTTATTTCAAGGTTAGGGTCCGATATGCACGTGATAGAGGTTGAGAGAGGTGTCAGGGGACCATGTGAGTGCTTGGCTCGTGTCAAAAGCCATAACAGGCGGTGGTCAATGGCACGTGTCGGTCATCAGCAGCATCTTCTCTTTATGTTGATGGATGCTTCAAGCATGGCCATGCAAAGGTCTCTTCTTATAGTTTTACGATAACGTGATTGCACGTGCCGTACCGTCACGTGAGTTGTGGGTAATACACGTGTGTTGCGTCCCTCTTGTGACATGTCACGTGGGAAGGAGTGGGTCTTTGGAGGTTGGATTGATTTTCCGTAGGAGAATTATTTGAAAAATAGAATCTCCAATTCTGTTTTTGAAATATATATATATATATATATATATATATATATATTCAATCAAATAGTGAAATCAGCTTTCTAGTTTAATGTAGCTGACTTATGGTTGAGTTTGTTTTTGTTTAAAAATATATTAAAATAATATTTTAAATTTTAAAAATTAATTTTGATATCAGCACATGAAAATAATATAAAAATATATATAAAAAATAATTTAAAAACAAATTTTTTTTTCTTCAAAAAACAGGGCCTAAATGAGTTTGTATGTTTTTGTATTTTAAAAGTATTTAAAAAAAATATTATTTTGATATATTTTTGATTAAATAATAATTTAAAAAGCAATTGTCACCACACTCTTAAACGCCCCTCTTAAACATTAAAATATTTTTGAAGATCAAATCATGCACCATTAATATATATATATATATATATATATATATATATATATATATATATATATATATATATATATATGAAGAAGAAAAAGAAAGTGCCACGAAAGGGAAAATTAAATTCTTCATATTTTAATAAAGGTCGCTAAGATCTTTCCATACTCCATTTGGTGAATGCATGCAAGAAATTAATTTAATGTAGTCCAAATTGTGGTTGTTGAAGCACTTTTTAATAAATTTTATCTTTATTTCGTTTATATATATATATATAAATGCACACACAAACATATGCAAATTGTGGTTGTTGAAGCACTTTTTAATAAATTTTATCTTTATTTCGTTTATATATATATATATAAATGCACACACAAACATATGCATATGCATATAGCATGCATGCAAATCTTGGGAATCTTGGTCCAACTAAACCATTAATTTAATAAAGTTGTCTATAATTTTTTATTGCTGGAGTAGCTTATTAATTGACACCTGTCTACAATCTTTCCTTTTAGATTTATTAAAGTCATAGTTCCATTAAGTTTAAAAATATAGCTAAAACTAGAATTTGATGCCCCTTTCACAATATTTTGCCTACTCATAAAATCAGAACAAAAAAAATATTTTTATTTTTATTTTTATTTTTATTTTATTGAATATAGGTTTGTCTTATAAATAATTTAATACCACTGGTCGGAATTGCAAATATGTTTTTCCCATCACAATGGTTCATTTATTCATGTATTCATTTAAAGCCAACTAAATATTTATACAACTTAAAGCTCCATTTTTTTTTTTTAAAAAAAAAAAGAGATACCATAGCATATTGGGCGACAAAAATCTAATTCATATTTGACAAAATATACACAATAAAATATAATAATCTTGGACTAAAAAGAAGTTATATTTTATTATAATTACCACTTATATTTGTTTTTTTAATTGGAATATGAAAATAAAGCATTGCTATATTATTACTATAAATGATTTATATTTACTTTTTAATTGGAGTATAATCATAAAATAAATATTTTAGTTTTCTCAATGCTCCATTTATAAACATAAAGTAAATACTTGAGTTTTTTTTTTTTTTTTGAAACATGCTTTTCAATGTGTGATACTTTTTTTTATGTTATTCCTTTTATTTATAAAACGTATATATAATTTATTGAATATGAATCAAGATATTTTTTCTAAAAAATACATGTGAATATTAATTTAAAACAATAAAAACTACTAGAAAATCGATTAATTCATATGAAAATACCAACAAAAAGTTAACGTTGTTGTTTTTGTTGGTATTTACCGATGGATATTTTCATCAGTATTTTGCAGACACCATTATCAATGGAATGGTTTCGTCAGTAGTAAACACCGAGAGAATTACTGTGGTGTTAAAAAACCTATGTTATACAATGACATGTCATTGGTTCAGACAGAATTACCAACAAAGTTATCAACGAATAAATTCCGCCAGTAATTCTGTTGGTATATACCAATGGATTTACAAGCGGAATTAGAGTGGGATTTAAAAAACTTATGAAGTATAATGACGTGATATTTTTATCGGCATAACTATCAATGGATATATGTTATCGATAAATCCATTGCTACTATTTTCAATTTATGACATGATCATTGACCCTCATCTCCCCCTCCCCTCTTTCTCCTTCTTTCTTTTGTATTTTTTCCTCTACAACCCCTAACCACCCTCTCCCCTCAATTTCATCATAGTTCAGCCTCTCACAACAAATCTAGCAACCATAATACTAAGTTTATGAATATTTGTGTTATGATTCAATTTTTTTGAGGATTCTCTATTTTAAGTAAGCAAATCTATCATATATTTTTTTGAAATTTAATTTTAATGTGTTATTTTTTGGTATATTTTTGAAGTATATTAATTTTGTTTGGGTGTTTTCTATTTTTTTATAGTTTTTTACCATATAAATTTATGTTAGGGTTTGTTTTAGATTATGTAAAATTTTATTATTTAGTTAATTTATTTAATTAATACATGATTATTGTATATAAGTTTTATAAGTTATGGAGGATCGTTCATAGATGTATCGTGAATCACCCTAAGGATTGTGTAGGATGAATTATTGCACCGGGTTTCAGGGTTTTATTCACTACGCAATATCTAATCTGAGAAACATTAGCGGAAACGATATTAGATGTCCATGTAGAAGGAGCAAAAACAAAATATTTATTGATCTAGATGTTTTCACGATGCATCTTCTATAAAAAGGTTTCGTGGAGGAATATATGTTGTTATACACACGAAGAAGAAATTGTTCTTCATGAGATCATGGTAGAAAGGATGGCTTATTCAACTTCTAGTTCTAGTAACGTGCATGGAGTTGTAGATGCCAACAATAATCTTTATAAAAATATGGTTATGAATACAGAAGAATGAATTAGAGTGATGCAGATGAATGTCCAATAATAGATGAAGAACCTAATATAGATGCGACCATGCTTTTTGATCTTTTAAAAGACTGGTGAACCATTATGAAATGGTTGCACAAATCATAGTAAATTATCAGTCTGACACAAGTGTTCATCATTAAGTTAGATTATGGGTTGAGTAAGGACCATTATAATAGAATTGTTGAATAAACAAGAAATATTTTACTTGAAGGAAACAAACTGAAAGGGAACTTTCATGCTGCCAAATCTATGATGAAACCCCTAGAGATAAAAATTTACATGTGTCCAAACTTCTGCATGTTATACTACCTTAAAAATGCAGAGTTCACCGAGTATAGAACATATGGTCATCCTCATTATAAATACAAAATTAGCAGGGGAAGAACTCTTGTTGCACATTTTTTTTGATATTTTACGGTCACACCTAGACTATAGAGGTTATTCATATCACTAAAGACTGTTGAGCACATGATATGATATTGTTCGCATAATACAATTGATGGAGTTATGGTGCGCTCTTCTAATGGTAAAACCTAAAAAACCATATGCATCCTCACTTTTCATTGGAAGAAAGGAATATGCATATTGGTTTATGTGAATATGGATTCAACCCATTCGAGTTATTTGCTACTCCTTATTCTTGTTGGTCAATGATACTCATGGTATACAACTTACCACCGGGGATGTGTACGAGACTAGAGTTCATATTTTTATCAATGATCATATTGATCTTTACAGTCTAGGCCACATCATTGATGCATGTCTTCGACCATTGATTGATGAGTTGAAGCAATTATGGTCACCTATAACTTTGACTTATGATGTATCGAGAAAACAATATTTTTCGATGGAGGCAGTTTTTATGTGGACTATCAATAATTCTTCTGGTTACAAAATGCTTTTTGGATGGAGCATGCTTGAAAAACTAGCATGTCAACACTTTATGAAAACAACAAAGCATTACTGCTGATGAACGACAATAAAACTTTTTTTTTATTATCACCGACGATTCTTGCCAATTGGTTACAAGTACAGAAAGAACAGAAGGACTTTTGTGTTGGAAGAGATATTGCATCGCAGCTATTGTCGGGTGAAGAACTGCATCACACACTATCGGAGTACACTGACATTGTGTATGATTTACAATCCGGTAAAACAAATATTTTGAATGTTAAAAATTTAATAATTTGTAACAAATATTTCAATTTTAAATTAATTTAATCTAATTCAAAATATATTTTGATTTTGAATTTATAATATATTATTGAAATTATTTTTTGAAAAAAATATAAATACTAGTGACAAAAGTATAAATGAAGGTTCTGCTCTTATTTTTCAGAGACTTGGATATTAATTACTTAAAATACTACTATTACCCATAACTATACCGACGAAATGTTTCGTTTGTATTTTTAGGAAGTTGTATATTAATTACTCGAAATACCATTATTACCAATGAATATACCAATAGGTTATTAACGATGGAGTGATCTATTGAATTGTGGTAGTGAAATGAAGTATTGATTTCAACATATGGGTTTATCATCATCTATGATTGAATATTAAGGAATTAATTCATCAAAAGCAATTGATATGAAATATTGGATTATTTATAAAGAATAGTACCGATATATTTTAGATGAAAAAAGAAGGAAAGAAAGAGAAGGAGTAGCTTTACGACTTGCAAATTAAGAATTAAAAATTAAAAATTAAAAATAAAAATAAAGGGAGTGTCAATGGCGGCACATAAATTAATAGCAAAAAGAAGAAAAAGGGAGTAATTAAGGACCAAATTTGTTGTGAAAGCAAGCAAGATATATATGAAATCTGTCAAGTCTCCATTGGGCACAATCTTTATCAATACGCCACGTTCTCTTATACCAAGCAACGATAATTAATTAGTTTAAATTTTAGAGAATATTTTGCTATGTGTGATAACCATGAAAAGGAGTGATGATGGATTCATGTCAAATTAGAAAAACGTATTTATATATATATATATATTTATCTATATACTTACTTAGTGCTTGTTTGAGAGTGTGGTTGATGTTATTTAAAAAAAAATTAAATACATCAAAATGATATATATTTTAAAAAAATACTTTTGACATCAACACATGAAAATGATATAAAAATATTATTTTTTTTATTTAAAATAAAAAAATATTTTTTAAAAAATATTTTTAAAACACAATACTAAAGAGGATCTTAATAACCATCAAAGCGATTGCTGATGGTTTCTTGTAGGATTTCTCTTTTTATCACATGAAAAGAAAAAAAAGAGGGAAAGGAAATAGAATTATTATATATATTATTTACATAATAAAACTATTGAATTGAGCAATTTTTGTAGAAATAAATCCCAATGTTATCGTATAACAATCCAAAGTTATAGTTTCTTTTTTCGAGGATAAATTGACTTGACGTTTCAAAATTGAAAATAAAAACTTTTCATGATAGTAATTACAAACACAAGTAAAGTCATAAAATAGCTGATCACATGATGTCTCTTCTACTTTATTATTATTCTTATTCTTCTTCTTCTTCTTCTTATTATTATTATTATTAACGTTCTCCAGAAGCTGCCAGCCATGAAGGAGCATTCGCATAAGGGCAAAAGCTTTTGAACCTGAAAAAAGGGTTCTCCGGTCAAGTTTTGTGGAACCAGGTCCAGGGCTGCCCGACAGGCTTCTATTTCAAGCCCATTTGCTTTGCTTTTAACTAGCCACTATTGCAATATCATTGAAGGAAAAGGAAGGGCATGTTGCCCATAAGTATATTCTTGGTGCTTAAGTAATTGTAAATGAGCACAGGAAAATCTTTTTCTTTTTTTTTTTGACGCAGAAACCCATCTCCCATAAAATACATTTTATAGATCTAAGTGAGCGAGTAAAACCTTAGTTATTGCAGATTTTTACAAGGGATGCACCCCCTGACTTATACTCGAGATCTCCTGTGCAGATTATAAATTCTCTATCATCACGTCATGTCCCTTGGGACAATCCATTTACATGTTTCCAAACAAATAGTTGATTTTCATCTCCCCCATTAAAGCAATTGCCTGTAAGTTGAATCTCTAGCCTCCTCCTACTTTTCATTATGCAACCATCCTTTTTCCATCTTGTTTGATCCAATCCAATTCAAGGAAGATAGTAATTAATAGATTATTAATACAACTGGGCTCCTACAAGAGTTTGATCTTGCTTAAAAGTATGATTGATGTTATTTTTAAAATATTTTTTGTTCATAAATGTATTAAAATGATATTTATTTTTTTAAAAAAAATATTTTTTATATCAGCACATCAAAATAATTTAAAAACACCTACCAAAAAACTAATTAGAAAAAAAATTTATTTTTTTCAACCTAGTACATACTTCATGAAACAACTATTTAATTGGAGAGGCCTGGCACTGGCTGGGTAGTGTTTTTTTAGTGGACTTTGGAAAGTTATGTATTGGGCTAATAAATAGTGTCATTATCAGAAAATGGACCAGCCCATTAAGTCTAACAAACCTTGAGCTCATCAATCCTCTCGAGACAGTTTTCCAGTTTTCTGTGAGCTCACCAAAGCCATAAAGCACGTGCTATGCTCACACCCATTATCCGGCCGTTAATAAGAACTAAGAAGCAAACCCTAGTGTAATTAAAAATTCCCAATTGGCGGCACAAAATGGGCCAGGAGGCTGAATACACGAGTTCTTTTTAAATAACATCTGGGAAACTATTTTTGCAGATTAGATTTCCCCTCAAAACACTGTTCATTGATTTATTCATTCTTTTTTTCTTAGCTTTTATTGAATGAAATTATACATTAATTTATACTAATCTGTTAATGGAAGAAGAAAAAGACAGAGCTAAAGCGAAAACAACGAGAAAGCATGAGTGGCTTTTATGAATTTTAAGGTGAAAAACTTATCTCTCCTTTAAAAACAAAACTAAAAAGTAAAGTTAGTGAGGATAGTTTAGTAAATTTATAATAGTCATTTCCCAAAATTTAAGGGCCGAATAATATCTTTTTGTATAACAACCTGATTTTTTCACCACATCAGCCTTTTTTAGTAAATTTTAAGAACAACCCAAAAATGAGTTATGAAAATAATTATAAAAATATAATGAATATGTTGTTGATCAAAATAATTGTCGTGGAGGTGAGGGAAACATGTCTTTTGAGGGGCTAGTGATGATGGAGAAAACAATGACAATGACGACGGTGATAGTAATGAGGATGGTGAATTGTTTTGGAGGTGAGAATCTAATAGGAAAAAGTTAATCGTGTTCATATTTATGACTATAAACATGTATTATATTAATTAAATGCATGAAGAACCGTATAGTTTCATAATACATGCATTTTTTATAATACATGCATTTTTTATTTACTAATATTATTACAATTTTAAATGATTTTTGTAATGCAATTAAATATTATTTGGTTAATGCTAGATATTCCAATGAGCATGGGTATTTAGATTTATATAAAGGTCAAAGGTGTCTTTTACAAGATTTTAAGCGTTGTGAACAATCAATAAATCAGGAAGAAGTATTTAATTAGACACACGCATCACCACGTCATGTGATAGAATATTCTTTCGGAGTATGGAAATAGATGTAGAGAATTTTACAAAACATGTATGCTTATTCATATAAAACGCAAGTTTAAATTGTAGTTGCATCAATGACACAATATAATTACATTAGAAGAAGATCCCATGATGATGTAGCATTTGTAGAATTTGATCGCAATCCTAATTTTGTTCCAGGTGATTTTTTAGCCGATGTTGTAGCACACTCGGAAAGCAATGAAAACCATAAGACTTCTCTGATAGATTTTGTATGTAATAAAATTACAAATAGTTTAATGGAACAGTAAAAAAATATTTTTATATAGTATTATTTATTTCATGACATAATAACAATTAAATAAATAATATTTTAATTAAAAACTATTAATATTAATATATGTCATTTTATTCAATCTTGAAAGTATTTAAACAAATATATATTACCACACTAACCTCAACTAAAAATAATTTTTATAAAATAATATCGCTTTAAACCACAGAAGTATTTCACAAACTATCACAGATAAACACACATCCTAAACGAAAGAAAAAACAGAGCTACATTGTGCCTGTGTGTGTGTATATTACCGGACTCTTTTCCGGGAAAAAAAAATACTTGTCGGAGAGCCGGGATTTGCGTCACCATAAAGTGGCGCCGCCGAATATTCCCCACTAGAATTGAATACATTTTTCTTAAGGAGGGCAGAAAAATAGGATCTGAGGTGAAGGTGACAGACAGTTTACACTCCCATTATCCCATCTCATGATCAACTTCAGTAGTGACGGGGTCCACTCTTCTCTATTTCCTCGCCGCTGTGTGGGGCCCACCCTTTCCAATCGCCGCACCCCCCACCACCGTCATTGACTTCTACCTGGCGTGCCGCATGGTTGAGGGTGACGAGCCACCTTCGCCTTCGGAATTTGGAATTCTAAGCCCAGAAAAAGAGCTCGAAATGGTGGGTAAGCTGTATGACTTCTTGGGACGATAAGTTTCACTGAATTTGTGAGTCTTGGATTCTTTGGATCGGAGTAAATAATTGATATAGGGTTGAGTAAGAAAGTTTATTTGGAGTGTGGTTGAAATTGTTTTTAAAAGTATTTTTTGTTAAAAAATACATCAAAATGATATTTTTTTATTATTTAAAAAAATTATTTTTGATATTTATAAATAAAAATGATCTAAAAATAATATATATATTTTTTTTAATTTAAAACAAAGAATAAGATATTTTTTTTTAAATAATCTTAAAATATAAGGTCAAACAAGATAGACGTCAGTTCAACGTTTTGGCCTCATATTTATCGTCGTTGGAGTGAGGAATATTTTCTCCCCTTCCAGGTTCAGGATGGGTAAGTGGATTCTCTATTAACAAAATAATTAAATAAACAGTTTTTCTTGTAATTATAACATGATATTAATTACTTAATACTCAATGAAAAAGTAAATTAAATCCATACAAATATTGAAATTCACTGTAGCTTGTATAGAAGATAAATATAAATAATTTAAAGACATTTTAACATAGAATGTGTGTCATATTTGTTTCAATATTATAGTCATTAATCATTTGAATAAGATTTAAAATTCTTTTCAAATTTCATTCTACCTTACACAAGGGTTTAACAATCAATATTAATTGAGAACATGCAGAATATTTTTTCTAATTCACCTATGATGACGAATTCTTTCTTCATCACTTAAATACCTTCATATGTTATATTATATCCAATGTCTATCTAATTGTTATCTTTACCGAGATAACATATAACAAAATCAAAACACAATATTTTTTATATAAGATAACTTAGTGATCTCAAATTTAATGATTACTTACACAACTATGACATAAACCTTTCCATAAACACATGCAATACTCTATATAAAATTCTTATACGGGTTAGTTCAGTGTACATATCTTATGACAAGAATCTACATATTATCTTTATATATCTATTATATCTCAACTTATACAAATATATGCTTCATTTTATAAAAGAAATAACGTAAAATATATTGGTCTTTACAACTCTAATAAATATCAAATATTTAAGACAGCACCGACTAAGAAAAGTTTAGGAACAATATTTTGATATAATATGAATTCCATAATTATAATAGTTTTATAAAAAGAATTTTTGTCCCATGAAATTTATTTTTAATCTAAATTCATAAATTAAATATTACATCCATTAATATAATATTATATGAATATTAAATATAAATTAAGTTTTTACTAATACTAAATATATATTTATATGAATATAATAATATCACGTGTAACCAAATAATTTGTTAGCAGACATATTAAACTAACAATGCCTATTTCACGACATATTTAACGTGACAAACAATTCAACGGATGCTTTCAAGGAGATTTTTTTTGTTGTGTGAAAGGAGTTGACAATGAGCAATAATAAAAATAAACAACCCAAAAATCAAGAATAATTTTGCAATATCCTCATTTAATCAAGAATAATTACATCTACAATTTCACTAGTCAGATCACCATATCTTTTTAAGTACTTTAACAAAACCATAAAACATTCCATATACTATTTTTTTTTCATTTATTATAGCCACATTATTATTTCCTTGTCCCAAAAATAATTTCTTTATCTATTTAATTAACATTAAATCTTAACATATTTAATCCACTCCATCATTTTTAAATCTCTTTTTTATAATTATTCATCCCAAAGTATGTATTCCCTCATTCATTTTACCTTCAATTCATTTTACTAAGTTCTTCTCTACTGTTTGACACTATTATCGCTTACTTAATCCATTCGGCCAAAGTTTCCAATTGAACAAAAATCCAATTTGTTTTCTATTATTCTTTTTCAGCACACTTGTATACATGCCACTTACCCCTTTAAATATTAATTTTCTCATCAAACCAATTCAACACATAATTTTATCCAATTATAAAAAGTGGAATATATTTTCTGTGGGGAGAGTGTGTATAAATGTGTTTTGACCCCCCAAAATTTTCTCTTCAATTTCCCCCCTTTTCTGTTTTTATGTGTGTAGGTGACCTTATTTATAGGTAAGAATATTTGTTTTGGTCTTTTTTCTTTTCTAACTACGGTCCTTTTGTCCAAATATTGTTGATTGTTTTGTTAATTCTTAGATTTTTTTTTTGAAATAGAGTACCATCAATGTCAATTCACATTTTTTTATTTTTGACAAATAACACATTGAAAACCGAATGCGTTAATTTTATTTAAAAAAAAATTGAATTTTTTTTAAGAAAACACAGAAAATGACACAAATACGTCAAATACATTTTTTTAAGAAAATAGGTAAAAAATTCAAAATTTGGGTAGCAACAGGGTTAATGCATTTATGTATGTTGAACACAATATCAAAAGTTTGAAAACATTATAAGAATGCAAAAGTTGTGTTAACATTAATAAAATGAATGTAAGAACTAAAATGAAACATTTATGTAACAACACTCAATGAGATGTTAACTTGGTACATGTTCTTTAAAATGAAAGCAGGCAAAATAAATAAGAAGTAAAATAATTTACTTAAATCTGAATACAAATAACATTCAACTTCTACAAACCTATTTGTAATTTAAATTGTTTCGTTATTTTTCCTATTTTCATTTTATGTTGTATTTATCCCATTCAAAAATATGTATCCATTCAATTTTATTAACCATTTATATAATTTGTTATAAACTAAATTTAAATAAAGAAAATAAAATTATTATAAATAAAATAAAGAATTTCAAAGAAACATGTATTTATATGAAATATTAAGTATTTTTTATTATCTTTACTTTCTATACAATTTAGTTAATACCAAAAATACTAACTTTATTGTGTAGAAATGTTGCATTAATTATAAATGAAAAGTAAAGCATTTAAATAATACAAAAATAGATAAATAAAATGGCCAATTCATGGTATAGAAATTTTAAAGTATGCGTGTCCCGGCACTTCATGCCAGGATGCCAAAACCTTATTCAACTCTCCCTATCCTATAATATAACCTCCCAATTTATTTCAAATGGTAGGGATTGATTTTTTAATGTCAACGTGAGGAAATAGGGTTGGTTTGATAATTATAAAATTTTGTCCCTTCTCATACATGAGATAATTAAAATTAAAATTAAAATTAAAATTAAAGTAAATCTATTAACATCAACAAAATCATCTTTTAAAAATATGAATTTATATATTTTAATAGATAGAAATTATCCGAAAATATTACCAACAATATAGTTCTTCTCTTTATCATATTATATAAAAAAAAAACTAGAAGAAATATATGACCAATCCTAGGTAGAAATCAGAATTATTATTGCAGTTTTGTTTTCTTACATATATTTCAAAATTGTTTTAAAACAATAGTTATTTATTTTAGATTGATTTAATAAATTAATGTTAAAAATATATTTTAAAAAATAAAAATATTTTAATAAACATTTACCACTACATTACCATTAATATTACCACTTTCACCGTTTTTCTACCTCTATTTTCACCTCAAATTTAAAATTAAAAAACAAAAGGTTAGGAAATGACGGGGTACGCAGCGACGTCGTGTCTCAGTAAAGGAAAACGAGAGTTGGGGGATGGTGCATAAAAAAGTCCGTCGCGTTGACGAAACGCATATGTAGAAGCAGGCCAGACACGCCGAAAGATGGCGACACGCGTTCTGTTTCTAGTGGTCCCCTTTCCCACATGTCCATGCTTGCTGCTGGTTTTGTACTACTCCCTTCTGTTTTCCTAATTTTTACCCGTTTCCCTAATTTTTACCCATCTCACTTCATTAGATTATTATAATAATAATAATTATTATAATAATAATTATTATTGGTATTATTTAATTATGGGTGATGTATTTGGACAAATTATATTGGCATGTGGATCTTGAAATCATTGGTAGCTGCTTTGTTAGAATTTTTGGCTTGTGTTATGTATCTATAATTGTAAGTCAATATTCTAATGTACGGGGAGAGAATTGAAGAGGTAACACAATCTTCACATGGCCAAGATATCAAATTCAATGTTCACAATTTTTGCCTAAGAAAAATGGGTGTTCTTCGTTTGGATACATGAATATTTGGAAACCACTAGCATTTCTTTCTTAGAAAAATATGTCATGTCCATAGTTTGTGTGTATGTAAGATTGTTTACCAAGTTGGATTGCATTTACATGGTCATGGACACATTAGTTCAATGAGATTCGTCAATAGTTAAAACAATAAATTTGGTGGATTAATTTTTTTTCACAAGCTTCTACAATGTACTTCTATGAAAAAAAAAGGTTGAAAATATGATTAATTAACATATTTGAAACTAAATTAAATGATGAGTCCACTCATATTTATTGTTAAAATTTATTAGAAAAATTTCTTCAATATAGATAATTTAATATAAAATATTAATGTCTTAAATAATTTATGAGTGAATAATAAGTTAATCTTTTTGATTGACAAATGTTCAAACCAAAAATAAAAAAATATTGTATCCCACTTTAAGATATTACAAACCAAACCTTTCAAAAAAAGTGATTTATTTGGTGAAACCTTGAGAAGTTTAAATTGAGTTTGTGAGGAACTAAAGTTTTTAGTGTAAAGAAACCTTAAGCTATATGGGATTTAAGCATAAGCCATATACACCCTCGATTTGACATGACATGGACCTAGGTTTGAAATTGCTTAACTTGAAAATTTTATTTTTTTCAATTCAAGAATAACTTTTCTAATCAATAACCTTTCACTAAGAATGTTTTATTTTATAAGTAAAAATGTTTGTTTTTTAATATAAAATTGTCAGGTTTTATTTTATTTTATAGCATGTAATAAAGGGATAAAAACAATGGAAACTATTTACAATAATTACTAAAATGAATTCAACATTGGTTAACTTTCTTTTCTTGTATAAATAGAGGATGGAGTAGATTTTTGGAAGTATTAAATTAAAAAATTCAGAACCATCTTTATTGTTAATAGTAACCCTTTACCTCTTATAATTTCTCTTCTATTTGTTTTTCAATCCACAATCACTTTTAGAGTTTTAAGTTCTTGTCATAAGAGAACCATATCGATAATGCAATATTTCATGGTATTGTTATTAAATCTAAAAGGCTACTTATATCGAGATCATTTGCCTCATGTGGCCGATAATGTAACCTCAAGAAAAAAAATTTGGATTATAGAAAACAATGTAATCTGCTTTCTTTATTCAAATGTAAGTCTTCAATGAGTAAATACATTTATTTTATTTATTGTTTATTAAATATGAGAAGTGCTAGCACTATTTCCCAACAAAATCAACCATGATAGATTAACTGTAATAGACCATGATTGTCAATAATTGTCGTCGGATCGGCATGATGAGCTCAAGGGTTTTGAGAGTCACCACTTAGTTATTTGTTTTAGGTCTCTAGAAAACATGAGTGTACTGGTCTTCATAGAGATGCTAAGCATAAGAGATTGGTTGTGGCTAGTAAAATATTAGCATCCCTAGCACACCCTACCTTAGATAAACTACTTTGTGATTTTCATGTGGTGAAATGATTTCAGTGGGTTCTTAGCCGGTAGTTTATCGATGACTTATGGTTTACTCATATGAGTAAATTTGGTTTTTGAAATATGTTATGGGCTCATGTACAAAAAAATATTTTTATATTGGAAAAATCAATGTACGTGCCCGAATAGGGTTTACTTATCTTTGACAATGATTTTTTTTTCTATCTACCATGATGAAATACTCCTAATTGGTGATTATAAATAATTAACTCTAAGAATTTTTGGGGGAATTACTAATATTTCAATTACTAGCCTACCTTGGAGGTCTGATATTTATATTAGAGTGTTTATAATTAATTCTCATCCAGTAAGAAAAATAATAATTTTTGAAATATTGACCAAATTTTTAGGGATTTATTAAATTCTTTTTAAATCCCAAACATATGCAAAAACCCCCAAAACATAAACAAACTTATTTTTCTATTGAAACTTCAATTCGTTTTTAAGATATTTGGTTGTAAGCAACACACAAAAACACTAAAGAAAATATTTTGATATATTTTTGATATTTTAATTTTTCTAAAGGCATATTTGGAAAAATACTAAAAATAAGAACAATTTAAAAATTAAGAGAAAAACATAAGAGTATGTTTGTCAAACGCACCCTTAATCCTAGGTTTAGATTGGTTAGGCCTAAAGCTCAAAACTAAACTTGTTTGGTTAAGCCTATACATGCCCTAACAAATCTCTCTCTCTCTCTCTCTCTCTCTCTCTCTCTCTCTCTATATATATATATATATATATATATATATATATATATATATATATATTAGTAGGGTTGAACCCAACCTAGCCATATAATATAGGCTGGAAGGAGGGTCCAACCCTTCTTTTCATTTACAAGAACATTAATAATTTACATTTTACAAAACGAAAAAAAAAGCAATTAAAGAAAAGATCAAGGATGAATATTACTTGGATGAGGAAGGGTGTTTCTTAGTTGGTAAGGAAGAGTTGACACAACTGAGAAGAAAACCCTACTAATGGTGAAAAAAAAGAGAATGAGATTGCACCTGGTTTTGTTTTTGTCAAGTGTGGTGATTATCGTAACTGGAACTATGATTTTTTTTAATCCTAGAAGTAGTTGGGGTATATTGCTGCTACTTAACCCAGTTTCATTCACAATCATTATTGTTGGATATATAAGATATAAATGTTGGCCCATGAGGATCGAGATGCTCCTACTATAGCTGAGGAACTGTTGGTCCACCGCTCAGAGTGTTGTTAATGGACTGTGAGGGAAAATGGTGTTTGAGAGGAAGACCCTTGTTGCTATTTAATGTTGGTTTATACTGGAACTTTTGGATTCTTGATAATAATTATGGTTAATGTTGCAACAATATTTTTTCATGTTTCGAGCCCTACCATCCTTGGAAAAGAGACGACACAAAAAAAAGAATGGTTTTATAGTCATAAAATTATAACTATAAATCTTAGGAGTTGCCTCCTAGTATTAAGGTCACTAGAAAACCTAATGATCTGCGAGAGTCTGGGTAAGGAACTTGTTGTGGAAGAGAAAAATATATCACTCATAGTATACCATACCTAAGGTAAACTACATTGTTGTTTGATTGTTTTTTCGAAGTCAATTTTTTTATTCATTGGTGTTTTTTAAGGTTTTAAATAGATTTCCTTTCGTGAGGAAGTTTCTACCTCGTTGGAAGTCAAAAACCTGACCGTTCTAAAGTTTGAAAATTTTTCACACTACATTTAAAATCTCTCTTTATACTATCTGCGGGTATACTTTATAATATAATTTTACACCCTGATAATTAAAAGAAAATAATTGTTATTATTTTTAAATTTTTTTGGCCAAATTACAATGGATAATCATAAATAGGTTACACTATCAATTTTCGTTCAAACATATGAACAATGAAAATTTTGTTTTTTTACAAAAAAATATGCGTGGAAAAAAACTTAGAATTTGGTTGTGTGCACAAAAGCAACATGTTTTTTAAAATACAATTTTTTATATTATTTTTTTAACAAAAAAAATAAAAAATTCAAACTAGACCTAAGCCAACAAAATGGACCGCCCCAGCCAAGGGGGGCCTAGCTTTGCTAAATTTGGGTTGGACCTGACCCCACCAACTAGGTCGGGTTGAGAGCAGATCCAGCCCAAGAATCAAAGCACAAAAATGAAAACTCTTGCATTGTTCACGTATTGTGTGAATAGTGTTGAGTGAATTGATTCACTCTTGTAGTGTTCACGTGTTATGTGAACAATAACAAGGTGGTTGACCAAGGGTTATGAGAGGCTTATTTGTTACTGTCACCGGGTAGAGGAGGTAAATGTGATTCTTCTTGTGATAGTGACATTAGAAATGGTGGTCTGTGATGATCGGGAGGAGCACCAGAAGCTTGCTGCTGGTGAAGGGGTTACTATTGAACTTGTGCAAGAGAAGGGAGAGAGAGGGGGAGCTGTTGTTGTGTCACTAGATCCTTGTTACTGGTTCTTCGCCAGACGAAGCTCCTGCAGTTGCTGCGGGAGAAAGGAAAGAGAGAGAGGGAGTTGTTGCAAAGAAAGGAAAAAGAAAGAGAGCTAGGTGCTGCGTGACTTGCTATTGCTAGCTGTTGCTGTTGGTGTCAGTGCTAGTGTCCTGCCAATATTGAGGGAGATGCAAAGGGTGGTTGTCTGTGGTTATGCTCATGTGTAAGTTTTTTGGTCATGACATCTCTACATTACTCCCACACCGTGTTCTCGTCCTCTCCTTTGTGTTATATTATTTTCTCCACATCCTTATCCCTCTCTTTGCATGGTTTCTTTCTTGTTATTTATAGGCAAATGAGGTAACCCTACAGTTGTACATTGTGTGTAGCAAGGGGTTGCCTCTTGGTCACCTACAGTTACGTGCATGCTCTGTTCAATGATTGAACATTGTAGACACGTCAATAGGATTTTGGGATAATTTGGGAGAAGGTGCAAATGTGCTTTAGTCCCTTAATTTGTAACTGTTCTAATTACACTCCCAATTGACTTTAAACTTTTATATTTGTGCAATTGTATCCCCACAAAATTTCAATAGCAACCTTAACTTTGCATGTCTTTTTCATTTTGGTTGTTGTTTCAAATTTATGCAATTTAACCCTCAATTGACCATTAAACTCTCAATTTCTTCAAGTTTCCCCTCACTTTAACAAAATTTGCTTGGAAAAAATTCAATCCAGTCTCTGAAAATTCCAATCTTCTCAATTGAACCTGAATTAAGCTCAAGAACTTGATTTTTTTATCCATTAAGCCCTTAATAAAATTAATTTGACCAATATACATTATAATTAAGTCCTTGCACTTTAATTAAACCCTTCAATTGGACCTTAAATTAATTCTAAACATAATTTTACTTTAATTTGCTCCGCGATTAAATCAAATTGGCCTATAAAAAAAAATATTTATTCCTTTCAGCTTTTTTTTTATGCAGATTTATTCAATAATGAATTATTTTAGCCTTGAATATGTATTTTTTTTTCATTTTTAGGTATAAAGAGGTATGATCGGGCTCTCGAAAATGTATAAATTTTCCACCTTTATTTTCTTACCGATGTCAGCCCCTTTATTTTACTTTTGTTCTTTTTGTTTTATTTTGGATATATTTGGAGGAATAACCCAGAAATAGATTATGACAGTTAAATTGAAGGTTATTCATATCTACCGAAGAGGCAATTCAATTAAAACTCATAGTGGAATATTTTCTACTTATAACATAAATGATTATGTTGTTTTTGGTTAACTCTTCTTCTTACATTCACGTTGCGGCCAATTTAGAATTGGTGATTATCTCATTTTAAACTAAATTCTTGTGAATGAATGATCATTGTTTACATCATTTTGAGTTCAATTTGAGATTAAAGAGCAACACTTATTGCAGCTT
Source organism: Salix purpurea (assembly GCA_027405865.1). NCBI lineage: Eukaryota > Viridiplantae > Streptophyta > Magnoliopsida > Malpighiales > Salicaceae > Salix > Salix purpurea. Next base: position 3,919,249 of record JAOWLH010000023.1, read on the forward strand.
ATATTTGAGATACCATAAGGAATTCGTATGATAGAGCTATCTAAAGATTTGTGTAGTTTTTAGGATTTTCACTGTTCATAATAATCTTTTGTTAGTTAAGATTTTTCACAAAGATGTAAGAAAATTACTTGTTAAGATATTTTATTAATGTCTGAGAGAGATTGATGAATAAATTAGATAAACTTGATTATCAACAATAAGACATTATACTTGATTAATTTAATTAGGAACATCACATACAATTAGTTATTGTAAATAAATAAAATCCTAGAATCTTGTTCTTGAGTTTACATACTAATATAATTTTGATACTTGTTAGTAATATTCCAATCTTCATGGAAGGTTCTTTCTCATTCATTTTATTGTTCATTACAATTTATGCACTTGTGATTTCAACTAATATTGTTGTACATTGAACTTGAGTTTGTTTCCAAAATTCTTCATAGGACTTATTGTGCAATCTTTGTGGAAACTGGAAAACTACCTACATTAAAATCATATATACCAATGAAAAACAATTTAGCTTCAAGGAAAAAGGATTGGATCCATGATATCAATGTGATACTCCTTATTTGTTGGAAAATAATTTTCAAAAATACATTTATCTTCGAGTGTTTATTTAACTTTTGAAGCATTAACATATTTTTTCAAAGAAATCGAGCATGAATTATTAACCATGATAGATAAGATAATCAAAGATTGATTATAATAGATAGATCGATAGATCGATACTAGATTAACCATGATTGATCACCCATATTTTTATGTGTGAGCTAAGTTTAATTAGATTTTGTTATGTGTTTTTATATTGCTAATAATTCTGCAAACAATTTTTTTTTGCATGCTAATTAATTAATTTAACTAAATAATGCTTAATTAAGTGAGTGTTTGTTTCTGTGGTATAACCAATGTTTAGAAAAAAGCTCCAAGCTTAGTGTTTGATTTAGGTTTAAAAAGCAAAAAATTGTATAGGTCCCACATAAAATAGTGAATGAAATGGCAACATATTGCTACTTTTCATTGTTTGCATATCAGCCTAGGAGAGAGGAAAGACTATGTGATTGCATAGCAATTGTGTTTGCTTACACTTTGACTTTTGTTTTTGGGTTTTGTTTGATTTGTATTATTTTTTTAGTTTATTGATTATATGCTTCTTTAGCTTAAAGTTAATTAATATATATTTCAAAACACCTTTTTAATTAAATAAAAAAAAATTATAGCTCAGGATTTTTAGTAATATTAAAAGCATGATAACCAAACATAAGAAACTGTTTTTTATTAAACTTCAAACTCAACCACAGTTTTAATCAAGCACTTAAATTTCAGTTATGAACCACAACTAAAAATATTTTTCATAAAATTGTTTTTTATAAAACTATTTTTTTAAAAAATCTCAACTATAATAGTAATCGCAATACCAAACACACCCTAAATTATATATACAGGTCATTACAAAGTACATAGACAAAAATTAATGCAGCAGCATGCCATGAAATTGATAGCTCGGAGCTTATTAGAGCTAATTCGTAGCAATTCATCGAGAAGGTACAGAGTAGGGTTTAGCTGTGCATGCATGCAAGCATTAAACGTGATTCAAGAATCATGAGAAAGCAAAGATATTATGGCAGCAAAACTGTATAGAATTAAAGTGAAATGTAAGTGCTGTTCAACGAATCCAAAGCAATCCCAAATCATTAAAAAGGAAATAAAAAAAAAATTAAAATCATATAGTTAACAAAAAGATGATTTAAATGAGTTGATTGGCTTACCTTGTGTTGGATATTGAATTTCATTTTTTTCAAAGTATGATAATTTTTGGATAGTTTTAATATAGAAATTATTTATATAAAAATGTTCGAACTGGTTCGTTCTATTTAATTTTTTATTTAAACATAATAAGACTTCTCAATGGAAATAAATAATTAAAAAAAATTGCTAAACAAAAGGTCAAGGAAATCCACGAGACAGAAAGTCGATGAAAAGAAAAAGAAAAAGAAAAAGAAAAATATGATACACGCAGAAGTAAGGTGGCTGCTGGTGAGGAGGAAGTATTCACTCTTCACGCCTGGAGTGGCGACACCTGTGAACAACTACACCACAGATAAGTCTATTGGCGTTGGGTGCACGCTACAATCGACGTGGACATATGTCATCATTCCATGGGCTAACAGTATTAAGAGGTTTTGAAGTATTTATATTAAAATAATATATATTTTTATTTTTTAAAAATTATTTTTTATATTATTATATCAAAATAGTTTAAAAATATAAACAAAGTCAAAAATTTGATAATCTTTATTTAGAACGCAACCCCTACAAATAAAAGGAATAGTTACAAATCATTGACTTCAATGGTCTATTTGAGAAGGCGGTTGTAGTTGCTTTTGAAAGTGCTTTTTGTTTAAAAATATATCAAAATGATATTTTTTTTATTTTTTAAAAATTATTTTTGACATCAGTACATCAAAATGATCTAAAAACACCAAAAAACTTTCATTTAAAATGAAAAAAATTGAATTTTGGCTAAACGCTGGTTTGACCGCAGTGCCAAACAGGCACTAAGTAATAGCTCAAATCTTTGAAATTTTTTCTTATTTTTAACAGGAATAAATCAATGACATAGAAAGATATTTTTCATAAATTAGATTTGATCAAAAAAATAATTTTCATAAAAGAGGGACCCAAGTTCTCGTACATTTAAAATTTTTAGTTGAGCACAAAATAAAAGAAGGGACTCCGACTCAATTTAATGAAAAAGATACTCACTTTTTCTCCATACATAATTTATACTAATATAGCAGACTTAAAGTCATATATAATAAAATAAAAATGATTACTAAAATTGAAAATTTAATAGAAAAGGCCGACTTAATTAATTTTTTTTATTTGGATGCGAGGAAACCTTACTTTCTAAAAAGCATATTTTATGGGTTCATGTGAGTGAATAAAATCCTGATTGCTCTACGCTTTTACAAGGAATACACGCTTTGACTCGAACTCGAGACCTGTTGTATAGATTGCAAGCCTTCTACTATTACATTACACCCTATTGAGACTCAATTAATGCTAATAGTGGAGGAAGAAAATTATTTATCATTGAAAACTAGGGTTCTTTTATGCATGCATGCACCATACCATTCAAAGTTGGAATATTATTTTTTCTATGATATTAGGCATATTTTCAAACTAGATTTTACAGAATAAAATTAAATCTTAAATAATATTATTTTATGATTTTCTTAAGACTCAAACACTGAGAGATAATGGGGAAGTCAAATCTTCTTAAAAAACAAAGTTAAGTATCCCAACGTATTTTAGTTTCTTTTTAATTTAATGAGACTTACCATTGGAGTTAAATTCTTATTTGATATTGTGTTTCAAAATGTTTTTGAAAAAAAAATATTTTTTTATTTTAAATTAATTTTTTTGGGTGTATTTAGATAATTTTCATGTGTTGATGTCAAAAATAATTTTTTTTTTAAAAAAATCATTTTGATATATTTCTGGATAAAAAATATTTTTAAAAACACCCTCACCCATACAAACAACTACTAAATGTGGCCAGCAGAGTCTTGGCCTGGTGGTCAAGAATGACTTCTCCCTTCCTCTCACCCCAAGTTCAAGCTTTGTCAGGCACGTCTGTCACCCTCGCGGTGCCTTACATGCTCATTGGTTTGCAGGATATTCAGTGGGCTCGAGGATTTAGTTGTGGTGAGCACAAGCTGGCCCGGACACCCCGGTTATAAAAAAAAAAACTACTAAATGTGTTACATCCTAGAAAGGCCAGGGAGAGACATGCAGAATTTAAATTTTGGAGATTGATTTGTTAAGGGCTATATAAATTGTATTCTTATTTTATATATCTCAAATTAAAAATTAATAAAAATTTCTAAAATAACATATCTTGTCAATGAGTGGCACATATTTCCATGGAAGCTGCGGGAGTGGCGGGGTATGCTCCTACTACTCTTACCAGCCCACGCCCGATGTCACAGTCGTTGACATATTGTTAATTTGAAAAAACAAAGCAAATACAGACACAAATTAACTTTGTTATTACTATATATATATGTTTTAGATTCTTTTGATATATTAATATTAAATATAGATTTTTTGAAAACAAAAAAACTATTCTTTCCATGCATTTCTAATTAAATATTATTTTTAAATATAACCCATTATACAATATTTTTTTTTATTATTATTATTTTCTTCTTTAGATTATGACCTGATAATGGGTTTAATTTAATATGTAAATTGTAAAGTCGCGCATGTGAAGTCTTTTTCATTGAAAGGGGAGAGATTTTAATGTGAAGTCTAACTTTGGATGCGGAGCACAGACGGACGAAAGTAACCCCACTACTCTTGGTCTGCCAGTGCTAGGTTTTTAGCCAATAGCCTTTGCTTTGAAGATGAAAGTATCATTTTCGATTTTCTCAAGCTTTGCCAAATATGAGGTTGGTTTTGAAGTGGGATCGGAAGGGACGACCTTTGGTTGACTTATTTGCATTGTGGTAAATACTGTTGACTCGATGAATAGGTTTGGGAAAGGAGGAACGGCACATACAAGAGACAAAGGCAGCCGAATCATTTTTTTTTTATTAAATTGAGTGTCCAGTCAATTTTCATGTATCTTGATTAATTTTATAATTTTGAAATTAATAATTATTTAAATATTTAATGATCATATTAATGACTCAAATCAAGGTTGCCAATATCATTCCGGTCGCCGTTCCAGTCGCCCTTCCGACTATTGGAACGGAACGTTTCGGTTTCGGGGCGTTTCGGCATGCCGTTTCGAGGTTGTACTGTGTGTGTATATATATATATATATATATATAATTAATTATATATATATATATAAAATTAAAATATTAATTTAACAAGTATAATTTAAATTCAAGATAAATTAACTTTAAATTATACAATACAAACACAAAGTCAAACAAACATAATCTCAAAATTAGAAACATCTCTAAAATTCCAAAATATTATGATAGTAAAATATTCTAAAATAAAAAAAATATTATTATTTTGAGCCGGAACGACACTACTGGAACGGTACCGAGGTGTTCCGACCGGAATTTCTGGAACAGGTCAGAATTAAAACCGAAACTAAAACGACGTTATTTTATCTCATTTTTTTAATGGCACGGAACATTACAGCTATTCCAGCTCAAACATAAAATTATAGATAAACAAACTCTTAAATTACAATTTTATATTACTAAACAACGTAAAATCACGGATCATAATTCGTGTTATGATTACCCAGTCCTCGTAAATGCCGACTTTAATCTAGAAACACTGTTTTCTACTTGCTTGGTGGGCACGCGGTCAGACCCTCCACACAGCTTCAAAAAGCTCAGCCGCGAACTCTTTGAACCCTAAAAATTACTAACCTAACTAAGAGCAGTGCTTAAGCATAAGACAGAGCAGGTAACTTAATCAACCAGCTTTAGAAATGGCACTCATCTGCCAGGATTCTTCTCTCCATGTCTTCGATGAACCCCACGATGTACGGCCACGATCTTGTAAACTTGTCTTTGATTAGATTGGATTTTCTACTAGCAGCGCAAAACACATCAATCTAAGCAATCATGTTTCGATCATTAAGACCAAAATAGTTTTTCTTGATAATCAATATTGTGGACCGGATACACGGAAATGGAGGACTCAAGAAATTGGATCCATCCATTTCTCTTTTGCTGACCATCTGTTCTAAGACTTGGACAAATAATGTCTTAATCAACTGTGAGTATTTCACGTTGGAAGATCACTCAAAGGTCAAATATTTAACCCAAGATTCTAGCATCTCGTTCACATGGCCACTGATGAGAATTATCATGCAGTCTTCCACCTTTTAAAGGTTTTTTCTTCTTTTCCCCAAGAAATACGTTTATAGCCAGCAGCTTTGTTGCTATGAATCTGCTTTCATACCTCTTTCTTCCCTCTCTTATGCTAATAATGTTGGTGCCAATCGATGAAAACTCATTTTCTCACGTTGTGCATATATCTTCCCTGCAGGTGAAGGAGCTTTAATCAATCACTTAAATCGCTTTATAATACACATGATATGCGTTAATCACTGTTTGATTAGTTTAATTTTTAGACATAATTAGGATCTTTCAATAATTGAATGGGAAAGGAAAAGAAGTCATTTCATATATCATGTGTGTGTATTGATAGAGAATAATATAAATTATATTCTGGACTATCACCTAACAGTTTAAGTTTTTAGATAACATGATTTCTTAACATAGTATCAGAGCTTTGTTAACCCTATAGTCACGAGTTCGAATCTCACCATTCTCATTCGATTTGATAAAAAAAAACACAAAATACTATGAGTCTTTACAAGTTTCAAACCCAAATGATCTTTACTTGAGGGAATGTATTAAAAGATAATATAAATTATATTTTGAAACCTAATCTACCGACTTAAACTTGTCAATTATATATATATATATATATATATATATATATATATATATATGATAATGAGAGAGGAAAGGTGGTGATGACTATAGAAAGTGAGGCCGCATGCAATCACCCTCATTATTTCGTCCACGCAACCTGCCTTCTTCATTATTCAAAATTTCGAATTTACTTCCGTTTCCATCCCAAAACTCTATATTTGACGTGTCGAATTAATTCTTTTGCCCGGCTTCTAGATTTTTTGGCTGGTTTCTCAAAAAAAGATCGAACATATAATTAACGGTGAAATTAAGAAGTTGTATGATTTTTCATATCATTTGCACTTTTCCAACATCCTAAAGTATTTTTTTTGTATAATATTTTATGCAAAACAGATACCCCTTAACATCTAATAAATTTATTTATTAAATGTATTAGTTTTCCAAATTTAATTAAAAACATACATTTTTTTTTAAATCAACATTATTTTTATAACTTCTGAAAGCATAGTTGAATTCAGGATTACAAATATCAACACATTAGATTGAACACACATGTTATAAATAACATGTCTACACTTGATGGTGGTGTTCAGGGAAAATAACTCTTCAGCCTTTCCTCTACTCAAGAAAAAGATAAGGTTCATGAGCTATAAATACTCTTGAACTACCTAGGTAAATGGTTGGAGATTTAACATTAAAAAAATACATTTATATTCAACATAAGATCAATCTTGTTCTTCGAATTTAGTATTCTCTAACACACACACACACACACACACACACACACACACACACACACACACACACACACACACATATATATATTTTATTTCTCTATAAAATCACTGATTTTACTATATGAGGGTTCTAAAATCCCTCAAAAGAAGACTTTTTACATACATCCAGAAGTATTTATGAGGAGACAATTTTTGTTCATTTGGATTAAAAAAGTTATTTGAATGACCATTTAATTAACTCCTAATTCAATAACAAAAAACTTTATTCCTGATCATATTTTATATTAAAACATCATCGTATATGTATTAATTAAACCATTTATAGTTGAAAATGTTTAATAGTCAGAATCTGTTTTACTATAGGTATTAGTAATTAAACCAACATACTTAAAATACTATCGAGTTACATGATATGAATCACATGAAATTATTGTACTATAAGAATCATCTCATCACTTTATAATCTTACAAACTTTAATAACTAATTATACACAATATTCATGATAAAAAAATATCTTATTTTATGAAAAACAAAAGTAGGCACTGTTTATCCACTTTGTAACAAGGCAGCATCCAGTGTGGGTTTATGTGGGAAAATAAGATTTATTCATCATGTTAGTCACGGGCATGAATCTCATAGTTACATTATTATGAAATATCTATTTTTCATAGTTTTTGCTATCATTTTCTTTTCATATGTTTATAATCTAAAAACACTATTAATTAAACCTATTTATTAAAAATCAAGTATTTATAATTAAAATATAATCAACAATTCTTCTTTTATGTAGTAATAATGCGTGTATACAGAAAGTTACCATCATTTTGCTTTCAAAGTGGCCATAATTGGAATCCCTATTTTATCACTCTATCTTCAAAATCATCACCACACCAAGTATCCATTATCACCTCCATCAATTTCATCTTACTATTAACAATTTACTTTTACATTTTTATTAAGGATTTAATTTAAGGTTTATAAGGCTATAAATATAATAAATTTAATAACAACTTAAAGTGCTTTTGACATAGATCGATTGACTTACAATTGAATATTTTTCTTACATTTTTTTCCTTGGTTTGTGCTTGGAAAAATATGCCACACATATATTAATCTAAAACTTACAATTTGATATAATTGTTTTGGAAAATAATAAAAAAGGACATATTACGAGAAATTCCCCTCATGAATCTTTATTAAAACTCTCGTAAGATAAGATTAACACAAAATTTTAAAGTAATATATAAATAATAAAATAAAACAACTTATATTTTTAACAATTGAATTAATAATACATAACTAATAGTTAGATAGTGAGCCGAGTTTGAAAACTATCATTATAAGCAAGTTACGAGACCCAGTAAAACACGTAAAACATTTTCATCCTCAACGAAGACGAAGTCTGCAAAGCACACGCGTTGTGAGCAAGAGTAGGTATTGCTTTCTCACACCTCCACCTCCACCTCCACCTCCACCTCCACCTCCACCTCCATCTAGAGAGAGAGAGAGAGAGAGAGAGAGAGAGAGAGGAGGAGGAGGAGGAGGAGGTGATTAGGTAGTGTGTGGGGTTTTAAAGTGGAAAAAGCTTCAAAGTGTCAAAACCAAAGGGAGTGGAAACAAAAGAAAAGAAAAACAAAGCAGCATGCCAGCAGCTAAAGCAACAGCAAACAATTTAAGCTAAAAATTAAACAAAAGAAAATAAATATAAATAGAAAAAAATGATGATATTTGATTTGACATGAGATGATAGGACATGCTAGTATAAATGAAAACAAAACTAAAAACAAAAAACATGCTCTGATTTTCTGTCTGGTATTTGGGGTGTTCTCTTTTATTCCTCTCTTCCTCGATCCCAATATTCCCCTCTCCTTTTTTTTTTAAGTCTCCACCATCTTCTCTCTCATGCCTCGCATGTTCTTGACCTAAAAAAAAAAAAATATACTTGTTCAGTGCTATACATACTACCAAGAAAGGGAGATAAAATCCTGGTAGTAGGTGTTTTTCTATATTCTTAACAGCTCAAACCTTGTTGTTCTTAAGCATGAACAACCTTAAAATCCTCCTGCTGGTTTTCGGCCTTTAAGCCAACTACTTGTATTAGTTATATATCCGATCTGCGCCAAAGTTTCGCCAAACGGCCGGTAATTCTTTCGTTCATAACCCACATGTATGTATCCATCTGGGACGAAGCTTTGGGGATGTTTCTTCTCTTTTTCTTAGTATGTTTTCTTGATTTCTTCGATTCTTGTTTGTTTTTGGTGTTTGGATGGTAGAAAGGATGATGGGTGTGAGCTCGACGTGTAAGGATGGGAGTACTAAGATAGCAATGGACAATGGAAAGTACGTAAGGTACACACCAGAACAAGTGGAAGCACTAGAAAGGCTTTACCATGATTGTCCTAAACCAACTTCTATGCGTCGCCAGCAGTTGATCAGGGAATGCCCTATTCTTTCTCACATCGAGCCTAAGCAAATCAAAGTTTGGTTCCAAAATCGAAGGTAATCCTCTTAGTTAATTACACGTGATATTAGACCAAAAGTTAAAATGATCTTACTGTTCAAGATTTAGTTTATGTTTTTGGTCTTCGATTTATTACAATTTTTGTTTTTTTCTGTGTTTAATCTGTACAGATGCAGAGAGAAGCAGAGGAAAGAGTCATCGCGGCTGCAAGGTGTGAATAGGAAATTGACAGCAATGAATAAGTTGTTAATGGAGGAGAACGATAGGTTGCAAAAGCAGGTGTCACAGCTGGTTTATGAGAATAGTTACTTCCGCCAGCAGCCACAAAATGTAAAGATCTCTCCCTTTTTCTTAATTTGTTATGATTTACATAAATTACGAGATAAACTAGGATAAAAACAATTGAAATTCAGAACCAATATGGTTCCTTGTGGGGCTATGAATTTGCTTTCCATTTTGAATTCAAGTGCTGTTAGGCCAACAGATGATTACCAATTTCTTTTCATTCCTTAATTCTGCTTCTTGGCTAATTAAATTAGATAACATCAAGTTTTCGCGGTAGTTATCTAGCTGTTCGATTAATCATGGTATAATTTTTTTTTTTTTATGGGGTTTCTGAGTATAATTTGTTGTTTTACAGGCTACAAACCTTGCCACTACAGACACAAGTTGTGAATCTGTGGTGACCAGTGGTCAGCATCATTTGACTCCTCAGCATCCACCAAGGGATGCCAGCCCTGCAGGGTCAGTGGAATATTTGCAGCTTGTTCACGTTCGATTAATTTCTGGCCTCGTTCTCTACAATTCCTTTGTTTTATTCTATAAAATGGCTCAAGAGGTTGTGTTTGTATGTTTTCTAGACTTTTGTCCATTGCTGAGGAGAGTTTAGCACAGTTTCTTTCGAAGGCCACTGGAACTGCCGTCGAGTGGGTCCAAATGCCTGGGATGAAGGTTACTGCTCACTTTTACCATCATTATTTGGATAAATTATATAGAATTAATATAATGTTGCTAAACTTCTAAGCAAAACCTAAATCTCATCACACCTTTATCTGGGATACCACCACTTATGCCATTGTTTTTTCTTACATGCCAACATGTCCTCTTTTTCTGCGCACATGTTTCTCTTCTATCGAAGAATGTAAGAGAATGTTTAATAATCTAAGTATGAATTGGGAAATAAAAAAAAGGAGTTCACAAAGCAACCTGACAAATAGACGCATAAAATATTTCACGCCTTCCTGGCTAAACCAATAATTTAGTTTATAATATGCTGATAAGGTAAATTGCTAAAGCAACAAGGCAGAAACCAACTTTTCTTTCATTTGAAGCATAATCCAGACATTGTCTCCTGACAAACGAGATTCCTCTCCATCTTCATGTTTTTTAGTCCCATGCTATAATTAACATTTATTTTTAAACCTGCGATGGCTCCAAAGTCTTGTTTCTTGAATTCAATTCCTTTTTCGTGTATCTATGCAGCCTGGTCCGGATTCCATTGGAATCGTTGCTATTTCTCATGGTTGCGCTGGTGTGGCAGCACGTGCATGCGGCCTTGTGGGTCTAGAACCGACAAGAGTATGTCCTTCCTCAGCTTGGTATAAAGAGTAAAATCCTTAATTTGTTGTGAATCAGTGAAGGATTAATTATGTCTTGTGTAGGTTGCTGAAATCCTCAAAGACCGGCCATCATGGTTTCGTGATTGCCGAGCTGTGGATGTTATAAATGCGATGTCCACCGGAAATGGTGGAAGTATTGAACTGCTTTATATGCAGGTTGGAACTCATTGTTTCACTCAATTATTTCGATCTGGCTCAGTATTGTTAATGAATCTTCTCAATTCTGAGCTTCGTTTTGGTTCAGCTCTATGCGCCTACAACTTTGGCACCGGCTCGTGACTTCTGGTTACTGCGCTATACATCGGTTTTGGAGGATGGTAGTCTCGTGGTATGTGACGAACTGTCAAATTTTTATGATTAAACAAGTCTATCTCGTTACGGTGCCAATTTAGTTGTTCTGCTTACTAAATATAGGTCTGTGAGAGATCACTAAACAACACTCAAAATGGTCCGAGCATGCCACCCACTCAGCATTTTGTGAGAGCAGAAATGTTGCCTAGCGGGTATCTTATCAGACCATGTGAAGGAGGTGGATCAATAATTCATTTAGTTGATCATATGGACTTGGAGGTATGCAAATCTTGTCACTTTGAATTATGAGTGTTCCCTTGCTATTCGAATTTACAAAATCATTACCTCCATGCAGCCTTGGAGTGTTCCTGAAGTGTTGCGCCCACTTTATGAGTCATCGACGTTGCTTGCCCAGAAGACAACAATGGCCGTAAGACTTTCTCGATTCAACATATCATGCTATGATTTCTGCTTTCTCTGTACTAAACGAAGGATGGTAGTGTAATTTTGATGGACATCGACTTTATATTTATCCAAGGAATCTGATATAGCCGTGGCATTTTATGCAGGCTTTACGTCATTTGAGGCAGATTTCTCAAGAAGTTTCCCAGCCAAATGTCACTAGTTGGGGAAGAAGACCTGCAGCTCTACGTGCACTAAGTCAAAGACTGAGCAAGTATATAGCGGTTACTCTTTGGACTAAACTTCTAATTATTATCATCTGCACATCAAGGTCTTAAAACATCGTGTTTTACAGGGGCTTCAATGAAGCTGTTAATGGATTTGCTGATGAGGGATGGTCTTTGTTGGAAAGTGATGGCATCGATGATGTAACAGTTCTTGTAAACTCTTCTCCTACCAAAACGATGGGAGTAAATTTTTCGTATGACAATGGATTTCCATCAATGAGCAATGCAGTTCTTTGTGCAAAAGCATCCATGCTATTACAAGTAAGTTCAGTGCATGTGTTCATTGGCAGAAGGAAATCTGCAGAATTTGAAAAATGAAACTTCTACAAACATTAGATGCTGAATGTAAATCAAGGAGTTGCTACTTTTCAGCTGAAACATCTATTATGGTCACTAATCTTACTTTATACCTTATTAGAAGAAACTAACTAGCAATTCAAGGAAGTGATTTTCTTTTCTTTCTTTCTTTTTGTCATATAGAATGTGCCTCCAGCAATACTTCTCAGATTCTTGCGTGAACACCGATCAGAATGGGCAGACAGTGGAATTGATGCTTATGCAGCTTCGGCCGTTAAAGCTGGTCCTTGTAGTTTGCAAGTGTCTCGAAATTTTGGGGGTCAACTTATCCTCCCCCTGGCTCACACAATTGAGAATGAAGAGGCAAGTACTTCACTGTTTGATCATTTGGGTTTCAATATTTTCTCATTTTTGGTTCAAAAATCGTTGCAATTTTCTGTCTTTTAATGCCATGGCATAGCTTAATAATACTGTCTGTCCATTGCAGTTTATGGAGATCATTAAGCTCGAAAATATGGGCTATCGGGAGGGCATGCTCATGCCGAGTGATGTTTTCCTGTTACAAGTAAATTGTTACTTCATCTTTTTTGATTAATTTTCACTACTAAAGATATTTCACTACGTGTTTATATTACAATCATAAGTTTTATCTTTGTTTAAGTTTACAACACTTATTATAGCATCCACTTCTTGCAAAAGAGTTATGTTACTACATGTTTTATCATCCAAACAATATGTGCTTAAATTCGTTGTTGATTTCTTGTGTTCCTGGTTACCTTTTTCTTCAGCTTTGTAGTGGCGTGGATGAGAGTGTTGTCGGCACTAGCGCAGAACTCATCTTTGCCCCAATTGATGCGTCTTTTTCTGACGATGCTCCCATTATTCCTTCTGGTTTCCGCATAATTCCTCTTGATTCTGGGATGGTGAGTGTTCATACAAGACAAGTGGAAATCATGTCTTGCTGTTTCTGTAATGTTATTAGTGTTCTTGTTGATCTATGAAAAACTGCTGCTTGATTCAGTCCCTACTTCCTTACCTTTCGCCCATTCATGTGGTGCAGGACGCCTCAAGTCCAAACCGCACACTTGACCTCGCATCTGCTCTGGAGGTTGGACCTGCCGGAAACAGAACGTCAGGTGATCTTTCAGGCCGCAGTGGGTGCACAAAATCAGTAATGACAATAGCATTCCAATTTGCATTTGAGATGCACCTTCAAGAAAATGTAGCATCCATGGCTCGGCAGTATGTTCGCAGTATCATAGCTTCTGTTCAGCGGGTAGCATTAGCGCTCTCCCCTTCTCATTCTGGTTCTCACCCTGGTTTGTGGCCACCAAATGGTACCCCTGAAGCGCACACACTTGCTCGTTGGATATGCGAAAGCTACAGGTGTGGCACTTCAATACCTATATCTACTTATCCCCAGCACTTATAATATTTACTTAATTTGTTTTTCATTTGAATGACATAGCCTAAACCTGTCTGATCTTATTTGCAGGTGCTATCTAGGCGTGAAACTGTTTGAAAATGAAGGAAGTGATTCTATTCTTAAAACACTCTGGCATCACTCTGATGCACTCATGTGCTGCTCTTTGAAGGTATTTCTAAAGCTGTAGTTTGACAAGAAAATGGCACTGAAACAATATGCATAGCCCTAGACATAACCCTCCCTTGTTGTCTTAAAAATGACGACCAGCCAATTGCATGTATGCTCTGGTGAAGATTTGAACTGTATTGTCTCCATCGGAATCAATTATTGTTTATTTTATAGTCAAGAATAATATAAATCATATTCTGGGCCTTACCTAATAGTTTAATAACTTAAGTTTTTAGCTAAAATGATTTATTAACATGGTATCAGAACCTTGTTGACCTAGCGGTTTCGAGTTCGAATCTCACCACCTCTATTCTAATTGATAAAAATCAAGCACAAGATAGTGTGGGTCTGTGCAAATTAAGCTTAAAGAGCTTTTACTTGAAGAGATGTGTTAGAGAATAATATAAATCATATTATTGATTATTTTCTAATCGATGAACTTTATTCTTCTCCCTTCCCGCATTGCAGAACATAGATTTGCATTTTTAAAATATGTTAAACTTGTATAGTGCTCTATGCAGGCTCTGCCGGTTTTCACATTCGCAAATCAGGCAGGACTTGACATGCTTGAGACAACTTTGGTCGCTCTTCAAGACATCACTTTGGAAAAGATATTTGATGATAATGGAAGGAAAACGCTGTGCTCAGAGTTCCCACAAATAATGCAGCAGGTACACTAACTATTAGAATGCATGCAAGGCAAATTTGTAATTAAGAAAAGATAACACAGAAGAATATAGTATCGTCTGAACAGGAACTGGGGGAAACAGTAGAACACATTTTCCTTAAACTTCATGAGCTTATGCAATCGAAACAGGGTTCCTGGTATTGTGGAATTATGTTTTCCCTTGAAAAATAACACACGCAACCTGAGAAAAACTGAATTGGCTTTTTGGGGCTGCACATATGGATCATAATTCCATATAATACACAGTAAAGTTTGGCTGATTTAGCATGAACATTCACTTAGATCCGTTGAATGTAACCCCACCTTTTGATGGGCTTGCTTTAGCTTTATACGCACAAACTAAAAATGTTGAACTAAAACAAAGTTCACATGCTGGCTGCCTGTGAAGTGTTGGAAGAGAAGTGAAGGTGTGGTAGAAATCTAAAGAAAATTTGAATATTATTTAAAACATATATACTGTGAGGTCTTCTTCATATCTCTCTATTAAATTATGTTACAAATCTATTTATAGAACCCAAGTCCTAAATAGTTAAAAAATTATAAGAAAATCCTAATCTAATAATTAAGAGTTCTAATTAACTAATTCAATAAGGATTATATTTAGAGTTATGTGCTCTGCAAGTTGGTTCTATTGATACTAGCTATCAGCTGATACTTGTTTGCATGCCAGCTTGATCCACTCAAAGAAAAGTAACTTTTCCCCCCCTACAATTTATCAAGTATCGTTGTTAACTTGTTGCAAATTACTGTGAACAGGGTTTTATGTGCCTTCAAGGTGGTATCTGCCTGTCAAGTATGGGAAGGCAAGTCTCCTATGAGAGAGCAGTGGCATGGAAGGTACTGAATGAAGAAGAAAGCGCTCACTGCATTTGCTTCATGTTCATCAACTGGTCTTTTGTGTGAAACTTTGGACAGAACATAAATCTTCATATTGAACAGATCAGAACAAACTGAAACTGGTTCAGAAGCTTTGAGGTGCCTGGATAATGATGTAATGAGCATGATGCAGCGTTAATGGCTTCTGGGACCCCGTATTTTTTTGCACTTGTCTTTGCATTCTGCTTTATACTTTATTTATGAATGTCTAAGCTTATCTCTCCCACCAAACAAGGCAATCTGTCGGCGCTAATGTTAAAGAAAGTAGTATCATTGCACTTCACTTTGCGTTTCGTCTTTCTAGGAGACACTTCTTGGTTCATTTGTGGACTAAAGTTACAGAATTTCCTTATTCTTTAAACTCCTTTTGCTCCTTGCTTGTTGAGCTTTGTATAAATATTGCTTTTATCTGCTTGGATATGGTTGCTATCAGCTCAATTGGGTGCTCTTTATTTTTCCACTAATTAGCCTCAAATCTTGAATGAATCTCTTGCTTTTCTTTTCTCTAGCGGTCCACCTCAAAAACTTTTACGTGTTCGAAGTTGGGACCGAATGAGTCACTAGAGATAATGATGCCAGTAATATTATAAGCTCAACTAGTTGTGTCTTGTTCTTTATGTCCTTGTCTGGTTAAAGATCAATGTATATCCGATGAAGGGACAAAGAGTCTATCAATCTGGAAGGGGACTCAGACTTGAAAAATTTCTAATTGAAAATTCAAATTCTAACCCAATTATTACAAGCTTCAGCCCCAAATATTGCTGAAAAAGCTTAAACTAGTGGCAAGTGATTTGCTTCCCACAACATGATTCAGACTCATGACCTATGAAATTAAGACCACGAAGAGAATAAAATTTTCTTGAGTGTAAAATTTCAAATGCTGATGGCTTGTTTGAAACTTCATAGAAAAAGGACGCGATATGAGTACACAAAAGGTGGTCGAAATACAGTGACTGTTGAATATATTTTTTTTCTTAAAAAAAACTAAACTGCTGCAACCTTTTCGTTTCCTTAAAACTGTTACTGGCAAGCAACACATGCGTAGAGCTATGTTTCAGAAGCAATCACATCGATAGAAAACACATCACGTTGAGTTCTATGTTCCCTCTTCCTTGTTTCTAACAATCATAAGCCCTGAACTCGGGTACCTGAGCCCTAGGGCTTGGGGTTACTTAAGCTTAAAGACAATTGATTTCGAGGGACTGGAAAAATAGAGAGGTAGTAAACTTACAGCAAGAAACTTGATTATTTATTGCAGATGCATAATGATAAATTTTCAAATAAAAGGAGAGATTTATGAGAGCAATAATTGGATTTGATATTGTTATTGTAAAGCTCGACAACCATATTTTTCGTACTAGGAAGTATTATGATTAAGACCATTCTCATGCATGCCCACACCTCTCACTAGATAGAATAAATAAATAAACAAGAGAGAGACAATGCTTACTTTCAAGCATAAATCCGGCGTCTTCATCTAGATATACAATTTTTTTACTGGGCTTCTTGATACTGATTAATAACCTATTTATTTATTTTTGCATTGTGTTTTGATTTTTTTTCTTTATTTTTAATTAATTTTTTTTAGAGTGTTTTCAGGTAGTTCTATTGTGATAATGTCCAATTATTATTTAAAAAATAATATTATTTTGATACATTTCTAAAACAAAAATGTTTTATAAAGCAACTATTGTCACACTCCAATGTATCCTTGAGTTTCAATAAGTTTTTTAATGGACGATGCATTTTTGAAATTGTTCACCCTTCATAAATTATTATTTTTACACCAATGATTCCAAAATATTATGTTTTAGCTCGAATCATGTAAGAAAGTTTTAACTTAGCCTATGAACCGACTCTTTCTACCTATATGAGATTAAACCAAAACCTACTTGAAAATATTTGGAGTTCATGTAAGACCCAAACATGTGATGTAATTTCCATTTGGTTTCTTTTATGCATGGCTACTAGATTTTCAATAAAATAGGTTTGATTTTCAAAGTTTTTGAACTCTTTGTTTATTGATACATATCTTATCGATGTTCTCATAGATGAAAATCATCCGCTATCATATGTAATTCCTGTTCGGGTAGTGATTCCATTGGTATTGAATATATCAAAGGTTTTACCGAAGGACAAAACACACACAAAAAAAAATTACCCGCTCATTTCGTTGATTTATCCATAGGTATATTAGATGTGTCACTAATAGAAACATCATTGGTGATTCTATCGGTGTCGGTGATTCCATTGGTAATATTTTTTTGGTAATTATACCGGTGATTAAACAATAGCAGTGACATTTCAAGTAATTATTTTTCAACTCTCTAAAAAATATTGATGAAAATTTCCATCTAAATTTCCATCACTAATATTTTGTAAATAGTTTTTGTAAATAAATATAATAAAAACTAATTTAAAAATAAAAATATATTTAGAATTAAATTAAATTTTTTACATTAAAAATTTCAATATAATAAATCTAAAATAAATGAGGAGGTTGGTCGGATTCACAGGGCCAAGGAGAAGGAGCACATGAATCACCTTAATGTGATTGGTTTGCATAACCATTTTGCATGGATTAACCATTTTTTGCACAAAGTCCAATTGTCTTATCACAAAGTTTGGTTGTCCCATCATGTATTTTTTTGGCTTAAGCCGCCTGAAACTCTAGAGTTTGCAAGATCAAAGCCAATTTGACAAGGTTTTAACATTCAAAACACTACAAGTTGTTTGCAAATTCTCAGTCGTAGTGTTAGAGGGTGTAGTTTTTATTGGGTCTACTAGACGATCCTGACTCCAACTACGCATCCATATAGAAATCCGAATAGGTTAAAGGATCATTCTTGTATTTCTACTTCAACCGACTATTATATGTTTCCTAAAAGAAAAAAAGTCATAAGAAATTAAATGAAGTAATAACTTAAGAAAAAGATATTAGTGAAAAACAATATACCACGAATTTAAACCAATATTAAAAAGAAGTAATAACTATTTTTGTACTCCTTTTTAAAAGTCATTACTTTGCACATGTGTCTTAACAAAAAGCTGCATTGGTAGTGGATCACGTCCAAGAGTCATAGTCTACAAGAAAAATATTGTAGCTAGGCCCAACCTGATTTGGTTCGCTAGGCCCAACATGATTTTTTTTATAAAAAAATTACATTTAAAAAAGACAAAAAAAAAAATGTTGTTTTCGTGCATACGGCCGAATTCCAGGGTTTTTCCAAGCATATTTTTCATTAAAAAATATATGTTGCACCTTTCTCATGTTTTGAAATGAAAATTTGATATCGTAACCAGTTTATGATTATCCGTTGGAATTTGGCAAAAAAAATATTAAAAATTATTTTTGTTTTAGCTATTAGGGTATAAAATTACATTGTAAAGTACAACTGTAGATAAAAAAAGTTTTTTTTAACTACATTGTAAAATTATATTGTAAAGTACACCCGTGGACAAAATGGTTTTTGAAAATACAGTGTAAAAAAAAATTAAACTTAGAAAAAAAATCAAACAACAATGCATCTTACCTTAGGTAGAGTGTACTGGGGGGATGCGGCTTTCCCTTGCACAACAAGTCCCCTTCCTCAGACTCTCGCAGACTAATAGGTTCCTAGTGACCTTAATACTAGGTGGCGACTACTGATAATTATAGTTGTAATTTTTTTACGACTATAAAACAAACACCCCTTTCACCGCGCGCTGTTGTCCCCCATTCAGGGGATGGCATGACGCGAAGCAGCAAAAAAAACATCGTTGCGACACTTGCAATCAAATTTTTCCTTGTAGTAAAAATTTTAAAAGAGAAAATCCTAGTAATCTCAATGAACTACATAGATTAACATATACAAAAATATCTAAGTTCATACCAACCTTAAACTTTGTTAACCAAGCATTGACATACGGTCTCTATTTAGGATTTTTGGAGACCTGATTCCATTAAAACAATGGAATGATCACCGATGATTTAAAGATAATTGTTACTATTCTCGTGGACTTAATATTTGTAAGCCTAAAATTTTATTTTTTAAATGAAATTATCTTAAAAAAATTTATTAATAAAAACAATCATGATAAAAAACTACATTCAAAGGTCCTCCTTCCATTGGGCTTAGTACTTATTGGTAATTTGATCTTGTTATGAAGGGACACCTGCTCAACTTTGCAGCATTGCACTCAACAACCCTGTGTAATTTTTGATTTAGTTGATTTGCTGATAGACATTGCTTGGAGTTAAATGTCATTTTCACTCAAAATTAATTTAATTATATATCTAATTTGAGTTAATGCATATGCCTGAAATGTTTGTTCATGATTTTGTCCTAATGACATGCAATGGATTTTCCACTAATCATCTACACAAATTACATGATAAATAAAATTAAGTGATTCCTACATTTAAAATATTTCAGCAACACTTTCCTTATACAAGTGACCACCTAAAATTTATAAACTTGCAAAAATATATTGTATATGCCACAAAGCAATTGATTTTATTTATTTTCTTCTAATAATTTTGCATAGTTTAATTTCATTGAATATTTTTATTTCGACCTTATAATTTTTTAAATAAATCCTAAACTTTGAAAAATAAGTTCTAAATTTACTCAAAATTCAAAAACAAATTAAAAAATAATAAAAAGAATAATTTAACAACATAAAAAATAATTAGTTAATAATCCATAAAAAAATGAAAAAATATCAATTAATAATCCATTAACACTGTCATAATCCAATTTCTGGATTACTCCCCAAAATCTACCCAAAATAACGAAAATAAAATAAAAGGGGTCGATGTTGGTAGAAAACAAGATTGTCAATACCGTTCCGGTCGCCATTCCTGTTTTTCGATTGGAACGGAATGTTCTGGTTTCGGAACGTTCCAGCATGCCGTTTCGAGGTTATACTGTTCATATATATATATATATATATATATATATATATATATATATATATATATATATATATATATATGAAAAAAATAAAATATTAATTTAACAAGCATAATTAAAATTCAAGATAAATTAATTTTAAATTATAAAATACAAACACAAAGTCAAACAAACATAATCTCAAAATTAGAAACATCTCTAAATTTACAAAATATTATGAATGTAAAATATTCTAAAATAAAATAAATATAAATCAAACATCTTTTACATCATTAATATAAAAATAAGGATCTTGATCTTGCGGTGGAATATAAGGAAAGTCATCAACTAGACATTTCAATAGTTGGTCATTTCCACTAAGCTCATTCTCGTCATTAAAACATGTCTCTTCATCATCTAAATTTAAAGTAGACAAAGGTGCTTCGATACTCTCCCAACTTATATCCTCTCCAACAAGAAGATTGGGTTCTTCACAAATCCATTTATTTAATAGATAAATGTTATCAAGGCTAATGGGATCTAAAGCATCTCTTGTTTTGCTCAAATTCCTACAACGAATAAACACGAAAGAAATTAAAAAATTAATATCAATGTAATAGAAAATAATTATTAATATAATAGTATTGATATTTTACCTCTGTTGAATCCTTAGATTATAATGAATAAATACTAAATCATTTAATCACTTTTGCTCAAGCCTATTTCTCCTTTTGGAAGATGAATTCAAATACATTCCAATTTCTTTCGCACCCAGTTGTACTACAACATTGACTAAGAAGTCAAATTGCAAACTTTTGAAGTTCTGCAGTATTATTGCCGAATTGCTCCCACTATGCAACTAGATAAGAAAATTTGAATAAATCAAATATTATAGATAAAAAAACATTATATTTTAAAAAATAAAAGTTATTACCTAGATTTAACATTTCTCTTTGACGAATAGCTAGGGACATGCCAAAATCACCACTTGCTTTCTTATACTCCTCAATTTGGCCATTAATGATATTTTGAATATCACAATTAGGAACCAATCTAGTAATTGTGCTAAGCAAACCTTGAGTTACCTAGAAGGCCTAAAAATTATTTCAGGATTTAGAAAACAACCTGCTATATGTAATGGACTATGAAGTTATTTATCCCATCTAGTATCAATTACCCGAATATATGGTCCATATTGAGATATTCTATTTTTCAACCTTGTTTTGATGACTTCTTTTGCTTTATCCATTGCCTCATATAAATATCCCATTAATGGGTTTTCTTCACTGTCTGCTAACCTTAGAACTCGTACTAAAGGCTAGCTAACTTTGACTATATGTGCACATCTCGGCCAAAAGTCTTTATCTTGTAAAATTATAGCAGCAATTTCCTTTCCAACCTGATTTTTTCCATGACTTGATTCAACCCATTTTGTGCATATAAATATTTGTCGAATCTCATTCTTAAACTTCAGTAAACATTGGATGCTTAAAAAATGGGTAGCAAACCTTGTTATGCCAGGATGACATAAATCATTTCCATTTGTGAATTCTTTCCTCATCAAAGCTAAAACCCATGCATGATTATATATAAACTTAGTTATATTTCTGGCATTTTTAATGATTTCATCAATGATCGAAAAATATCTTGGATCACAAATATTTTCTAGCATTAAATCATTGCAATGGGCAGCACAAGGAGACCAAAAAAAGGTGTCATACCTTTGCTGCAAAGCTTTCCTAGCAGCCTTAAATGCAACCTCATTATCACTAACAAATTGGACAATATTTTCTTGTCCAACTTCTTTGACAACTTCATCAAACATCTCAAGCAATGCCTCTTTATCTTTTCGAAGACCTGGAGTGTCAACAGACTTCAAGAATATGGTGCCTCTCGGAGAATAAGCAAGAAAATTCACAATTGGTATATTCCTTCTATTTAACCAGCCATCTGCCATAATAGAGCATCCATAAAGTTTCCAATCAGCCTTGATTCCTAAAAGATATTCATGGACATTATGAACTACATAAAGTGATCCCCTCAAATCATGATATGATGGTCCCTTAAAAACCAGGTCCCATTGATATTATGGCATCTATCATTGGCTAATAATAGTATGATTTAGCACCATTAAATGGTACATTAGCATTAAACCACCATGTTGCTACGACTTTTCTTGCATTGTGTTCCTTCTCTTTAGAAGCCATTGCACTTCTAATACTAGGTTATGAACCTGGAGTAGTTCGTGGAGCAAATAAAGACATCTTCTTTCTAGTTGTACTTATTCCTTGCATTGTCCATCTTCTATTTGTTTGTGAACTCATTTCACCTAAATGAGGATTTGCATCATCACCCTCTTCAACTTCTTCATTGGAAACTGATTGAGAATTTCAAATATCAGTTCTAACTCTCTTTCTTTTATCTTTCTCCACTGTTAAGTCCTCTATCAATTGGTTCATTTGCCATTTAACATCTGGAGGGACCCTTTTACAATGTTCAACTTGGCCTTTAATACCAGCAAGGTGATATTTCAAACGAGTAATACCACCACCATTGATTCGTTTATTACAATAAACACATATACTTGCGTTCTTTGCACCAACAACCACTTGTCCATGAGCCCATGCTGGATCATCTGATCTTGCTGGATCATCTGATCTTGCTGGAGTTGAAGCTATGGAAGTCCCACCACTAGATGAGTTTTCAGCTATGTAATTTTATCTGAAGAAAAAAATAACACAAGTAAGAAATTAAAAGAAATTTTATCAAATCATATCCTAGATCAATTGAATATGTACGATCTAATATCATTGCATCCATTAGCTCATGAGTGTGAAAAAACTAAAAAAGAATTAGAATTTCATTTCAACAACCATCTTTTCATAATATCACAACATCTTTTATTGTTTCGCATCAAGTCAATAAGAACATGGAATCCAATTACAACACTAACAACTAGAACATCATGGCCTTAAAATGCACTGCAATCTTTTCAACATTGTTTTTAAAGTTCCTAACATTGGCTTGATATGTGAATATAATGTTAGAGAACTAAACATCCCGAAGGTTTGAATATGGGACTACCATTTACTGCTAATAAGTTTCTGCCTTGCATTAGTGGAATTTTGCATCTTCAAAACACATAGAGAAATCCCAGAAATCTGCTAATAAAGTACTACTCTTGTTATTCGTCATGGTAAAGAATCAAGAGCTAGTTCTGCTAAATAATTATGGACACAAAAGGAGCAAGTACTCTTGCAAATCTTCTTATTATTTTGACTGAGGTTAATCTTATATATGACCTGTTTCTGGATGGGCTAAACATTTCTCGGAACACAACCACCACAAACAAGTGTCTCATCTCATAAAGCATCAAATTGATGCCAGTCCAAATGTTTAGATTACTTTTTTAACATCTGATGTTGGGTGTTACTTTAGTTTTTGTAAGATGATATGAGATGATATTTTACTTTTAATTTATGAAGAATAACAAAATCTCTTAAAAAATGAATTTGAATGATTGGATTTAGCTATAGATAACATCACATCACTAGTACTTTTTTATTCTTCATTTTTTAGCAAACTAACTCTGATATTAGCTGCTAATATATATACACACATGTATAAAGTAAGTGGTGTAGTTAATAGACAGAATTTTAAAACCATATGCTGCTTTGATTCAGGTGTTTATCAAATTACACTGTTAATTTTCTATTCTTGCTCTGTATTTTTCATATGTTAGTTTTCTCCACGAACTCATTTATTTCAATCAGAGTGGAGCCAACTTGCCTGACCATTTTCTTTTCATCTTCTTTGCCATCAAGCCAAGCACAGACTATGATGTACACAAGTACCCAATATAAATTATCACAGCAAGTCTTTCCTCTATGATGTGAGTTTACAAGTTACAGGAAAACAATAGGTAAAATCTCTTGTTCTTTATACTTCATGAAAGATCAGTGGAAGATGGAATGTGTACCTTTCAGTTAATGCCGTGGAAGATGAAATGATGGGGGTGTTGCCGTGAGAAGATTTGGGGAAGAAGTGAAGAACCGATGAGGGTGGTGCTGCCGTGTGGAAGAACAAGTTAGGGTTTGCAATTTTGAGTTAGGGATTAGGGATTGCAATTTTGAGGTAAGGGATTACTGGATTAGGGATTGAGATTTGAGAACTTGAGATTTGAGGTGAGCCGATGGAAGAATTATGGAAAATTGATTTGGGAATTTTGGGGTGCCGGGGCTGTATGTGTGTGATTTAAAATAGAGAAGAATTTGACAAATTGAATGACATCGTTTTGAATCTGATATCAGAACGGCACACCCGAAACGGAACTGAGGCATTACTGGCAGAATTTGGTCGGAAATTTCGGAACAGGCCGGAATAAAAACCACGACGAAACCGACATCGTTTTGTCTCGGTTTTCTTACTGGCATGGCACGTTCCGGCCGAAAAATCAATGTAAAAATTTTGGTTGTTTTCGAGAGTCCGATCGTATCTCTTTTGTTCCAAAAATAGAGAAAAATACAGATTTAAGGCAAAAATAATTTATCATTAGATAAATCTGTGTAAAAATTAAGTTGAATGACATAATTATATTTTTATGGGTTGATTTGATTTAATCATCGACCAGTTTAAATTTTATTATGACCGGGAATTAATTTAGGGTCCAATTGAAGGATTTAATTAAGTGCAAGGACTTAATTATACTTTAAATTGGTCACATCAAATTAATTAAGGGCCTAATTGGTAAGATGTTTGAGCTTAATTTGGGCTCAATTGAGAAGATTGAAATTTTCAGAGACCCAATAGAATTTTGCCAAGCAATTTACGCGAATCAGGGGTCAAATTGAAAATGATTGAGAGTTTAATGGTCAATTGAGGGTTAAATCGCACAAATCAAAAATCAAAGACCGAAATAAAAAGGCGCGCAAAGCTAAGGATGCTCTCGAAATTAAAAGTTTAAAACCAATTGGGAATGCAATTAGAACACTTGCAAATTAAAAGACCAAATCGTAATTTCCCAAAACAAAACTTGCATGGGCTTGCACTATTCCGACACATGAACAGTGTAGAGCACGACGATGCAGCCCTCAGCCCTATGAACAGAGGCAGAGGTAGTAGCTCCACACATAATGCATGTTCCCTTCCCCTACAAATTACACGTTTGTAGCATGCAGAAGAAGAGGATGGAACAGAGGAAAACGCAATAAAACAAAGGGAGAGAAACAAAGGAGAAACCAGATAACAACGGGGGGAAGTTTTGGAAATTCATAGAGATTTTTAGAAAATTAAAACAAGCATAAAAATCACGTTATTGTCCCCATCTCCCTCAGCAGCTTTCTCTATCTCACTCCCCTGGTTCAACAAACTGTCTTTCTCTTTAAAAACAATCCCGTTGTGCTATCTCTCTCTTTCCACCGTTGGACCACCCAACACCACCCTCATCCCACTGGAAGCTTCCCCCCACTCTAGGATCATCACCGTAGCTCTTCTTCTCCATCGCCGGCGAAACAGGAGCAGAGGCAGGAAAGAACGGTAGCACATCCTGACGGTTTCCAACCCCTCCTCCGGCCACCACGAGCCACCATTTTCGACGCTACCATGACAGGGAGAACCACCTCGACCTCCTCCATTCAGCGGCAGTGGCAGGTGACCCTCTCATCGTGGTCGGTCGACCACCAAATCACTGTTCATGTGACAATGTAGTGAATTAATCAGCTGTAGTGTGCACATGTTTTGAGTTTGTTTAGTTTTTTTCCTTCTTTTTTTAATTAAAAAATCCAACAGGCTTGGGCCCTTGGCCAACCTCAGCTGGGCCAAGCCAAACCCAAATTTTTTATTTTATTTTTTAAAAAAAATAAACAAAAAAAATTGCATTTAAAAAAATAAATAAAAAATGTGTTGTTTTCGTGCATATGACCAAATTCCAAGGTTTTTTTTCCATCATATTTTCCAAAAAAAATATATATGTTACATTTTTCTCATGTTTTTAAAATGAAAATTGGATATCGTAACCGGTTTCCAATTATGCGTTGGAATTTGACCAAAGTATTAAAAATAATGATAACTATTTTTTTTAATCCATTAGGGTGTAAATTTACATTGTAAAATACATCATGGATAAAAAAAAAGGTTTTAACTATGATGTAAATTTACATTGTAAAGTATATTCGTAGATAACAGAAAGGTTTTGTAATTGCGGTGTAAAATTACATTGTAAAGTACACCCTCAGACAAAAATTGGTGTTTAAAATGTAGTGTAAAAATTTGAACTTAGAAAAACAATCAAACAACAATGTAGCTTACCTTAGGTAGGGTGCACTGGGGATAATGTGTTTTTCCCTTGCACAACAAGTCCCCTTATCCAGACTCTTGTAGACCAATATGTTCCTAGTGACCTTAATAATAGGTGGCAACTGCTCATAGTTTTTATGACTATAAAACAACCCTCCATTTTCACTACGCGCTGTTATCCCCCCAAACCCGAGGCATGGCGGGGCGTGAAGCGCTTAAAATAAAATCCGTCGCGACAAACACCATAAATAACAATGCAATAATTCCACACCAAAACCATTAATAACAAAAAAAATGATAATTGAAAATAATGTAATAATCCCACACCAATACCATTAAGACCAAAAACATTAATTCAAAAGACTAATGAAAAAAACACATGTGAAAAGAGAAAAAAACACATGTGAAAAGAGAAGAAAAAAGAGAAATCGTATCTAATTTTTTTTTTTTTTGTAATTGAAACTGAGAGGAGAAAAATAGAGCAAATAGAAATTAAAAGATAGACCCTTATAAAAATTTTAATTTCATGGGTAATACTATTTGTAAAAAAAGATCAACACTAGATGAGCATAATAATTGTTAGTCTCTTGAAAAGGAAAATAGTTTTCTTGGCTAATTTAAAATACCAACACAATTAACACATCAATAATAACGTGTGTGATGTTTACAATGAACAATCACATGTGAAGGGGAACAATTTTCTTGGCTATTGTAATATACTGATGAAATTATTCCATTGACAATACTATGTCATGTTTAAAATGAATAATATTAGAGAGAAAAGGAACAATTTCCATGACTACTAGACAATACAAACAAAATTAATGTGTTAGTAATACCATGTGTGATATTATTTTATTGGTATTTCTATTGGTGTTAAACAATTTCTGATACAAGATTTTGTTTGTATTCTCTATCTATCCATCCTGCAAATAGTTAACACGAGCTGACTTACCCAAACGTTGCGCTAGACTTTTTTCTATGTAGAAAACTAATTGATTTTTTATGTGTTGTAATTAAATAATTTAATATTTAATTAGTAAAATTATAATAAATAAAATATGTTAGAAATGAGTTTTTTTCGACCTAAAAGGAATACTGTGATCAAAACGGGAAGTGGTTTGTATATTTTTTAATTGTAAATAACCTAGGTAAATTTGTCTATCTATTTTTTTTAGTTGTCTTTTTTCCCTAGTAATATTAGATCTGAAATATTATAAATAAAAATATTGTAATTTTTTCTTAAGAAATAAACTTAAACAAAAGAGCACAAAATTAGAATTAAAAGAGAAAATAATTTTTTATTTTATAAGATTTATTCATCATATTATTATATTAAAAGTATTTTAGAATATTGATATTATTTTTTTTTCTTTAAAAAATCCTAGGCCATTTCTCTCTCTCTCTCTATATATATATTTGAAGCCGATAATATTAAAACATATAATTAGTCTCACATATCGTGCTTGTTTGGGATTGTGATTGAAGTTTTTTTTAAAGTTCTTTACGTTGAAAAATGTATCAAAATGATATTTTTTTTTAATTTTTCAAAAATTATTTTTGACATCAGCACATCAAAATCATCTAGAAACACCAAATTCTTTAATTTAAAATAAAAATTAAAATAATTTTTTTTTCAAATTTGTTCAAAAGAGATTTCCAAATGCATTCCCAAATACTCCTGTCATCTCCCACCAATAATTCAATTAACCTTTTAAAATAGTAATGAACAACAAAAACAACAATTCAAATTACTGTTAATTACTGTTTGGAATTGCGATCTCATTTGGCTATCTATAACATAATAGTCACGGTGCATGTAAACTAGCCCGGACACCCCAATTATAAAAACAATTATAAGTGAGAAAAAAACAGAAAAAAAATTATAAGTGAGAAAAAAACAAAAACAACAGTTCAAATCACTGTTAATTACTGTTTGGAATTGCGATCTCATTTTGCTATCTATAACATAATAGTCATGGTGCATGTAAACTAGCCGGGACACCCCTGTTATAAAAACAATTATAAGTGAGAAAAAAACAAATAAAATATAAAAATGTGGGTCCAAGGATTATTCATGGCGCATGTAAGCTACCCCGGTTGTAAAAAAATGTATATGTGGGAACAAAATCATGGTGCGCATAAATTGGCCCAGACACCACAATTATCAAAAAAACAAA
Source organism: Salix purpurea (assembly GCA_027405865.1). NCBI lineage: Eukaryota > Viridiplantae > Streptophyta > Magnoliopsida > Malpighiales > Salicaceae > Salix > Salix purpurea. The sequence continues at coordinate 3,948,269 of JAOWLH010000023.1, forward strand.
CAAAAAAAGGAAGCCCAATAAAAAAAGGGAAAAACACATTTTCAAACAGTAATGAACAATGAAAATTGTAAAAAAAAAATAAGTCCAGAGATTTATCGTGATGCGTGTAAGTTGACCCGGATACTTCGGCTATGAAAAAAGCAAAAAAAAAGTCAAATTTTTTTTGTAAACAATAATGAATAGTGATTTAGTGTTCATTACTCCAAAATTGTTTTTGTTGCTGAGATTTGAACTCTCGCGCCCCACCGTTGGACACGCCGCTGTAATAACTCGGCCAAAGGCTTCTTTGTTTAGTTCTTAGATACAAATAATAATAATATCATTATATAATTTATTTGTTCCAAAAATTCATTGCTAGGGAGATTCAAATTCCCGCGCCCATCTTGGATGCGCTCTAACTACTCTATAAAGTGACTCCTTTGTTCAGTTCTTGGATACAAATAATAATAATATGATTCTATAATTTAAGTATTCAAGTCCACAATGCATCTGAGTGTAGGTGAACAGTGCGGAACACTATTCACCGGGCTCTTTTGTTTTAGCTATATACTAATAATTGCGCACCCAAAGCAATAATATCAATAATAATATTGCACAATATATTTTTTTTTATCATTGAATAATAATTTTACATCATTGTCATTAAATTAAAATTAATTAATCTTAATTATATTTTCCTCCTTTCCCTCCTCACAATTTTGATGTTGATTTTGTCATTATCATCATCTTCATCGACTTATGTATGTTCGTTGGACCTTAAGAAATCATTCAACTCTTCAACATCAACATCAAAAAAAATTCTTGGCAATACAAAACTTTGAATTTTTGCTGTCATAAAATATTTTTTCTTAATTAATTTTGGGTCAAACCAAAACCAAGTAATTTCTACTCACCAAATTGAAATTATAACCAAGTCCACTATACTTCAACACCATGTTATATGGCTCTTTACGCGATGGTAGTGGCGGTGTAACATCCCTTTCAACTCTTTCAAAGAGAAAAATTTATTTTTTGTTCTTTCTATACCTGTAATTCATTGGCAAGAACTATTGGTAACAATAAAAATAAGATGTTTTTTCGTTTTTTGTTAATGTGAATGCTTTGTTTTTTTCCATAGAATGTACACATGACAGTTTTTAATAAAAAGAAAAATCATTGATAGTTTACATGAAAGTTGTCTTCATCTAAAAATTTTATTTCTTGACACATCACAAGTTAAAACCCTAGATGATCATAACTGCTTCAACTTTTGAATCAAAAGTTAAAGACAAACATTTATGTTATGGCTCAGACTTTAAGAACTAGGTATGATCATAAATATAAACATGAATTTTGGCCTCATACACATTTTGAGTGACAAGGTACATACCATAAGTTTTATTGGTCAACAAGAATAAGAAACGACAAATGAACCTCATGGATTGAATTCATTTGTACATAAACCAGACATATGTTCCTTGATTCCACTAAACATTAAGGATGCACGTGGTTAAAATGTTTCTAAGTTTCACCATTGGAAGGGTGAATCATAACTCCATCAATTGCATCAAGTAAATAGTATCATGTCATATGCTTAATAGTTTTTGGTGACGTAAATAACCTCTACAGTCTACTATGATTGGGAAATATCTAAGTTTTTTTTTTTTATAAAAAGAGTTTATCCCCTTCCAGTTCTATGTTTATATCGAGGATGCTCACATGTTCTACACTCGATCAACTTTGTATTTTCAAAATAGTACAACATACATAAGTTTAGGCACATGTCAATTTTCAAGTATCATAGATCAAGGGGTTCTACCTTGGATTTGACATCATAAAAGTTCCTTTTCAGCCTATTCTGTTTAGTAAAAATGCTTTTCACCTATTTGACAATTTTGTTATAAGTGATGTCACCCAACCCATAATCTAACTTGATAGTGAATACTTATATCATGTTCGATATCTTTTTTTGATTTATGCAACTATCCTATTATGGTTTTTCATAATGTCTTAAAAGATAAAAAAAAAACTTAGTCGTGTCAACGATAGTTTCTCCATCTAGGATTAGATATTCACTTACACCACTTTAATTCATTCTCATCGCATCTATAATCATATTCCTATAAGGATTACTATTGGTGCCTGTAACTTTATACACGTTGCTAGAACTAAAAGCTGATTCAACCTTCATTTTTATCATAGTCATGTGAGGAACAAATTCTTCTCTGTATGCATACCAACATAGGTATTCCTCTATAAACCTTTTTTGTAAAAGATTTTTTTTGGATTCAAGGAAACTCCATTTCCTGAAAAGCGCACTTTGTGGGCCTAGGTGAGAGGATAAAACCCCGACTGTCCTAGACTCTTACAAGAGGTGCACGCCCTAACTCGAACTCAAGATCTCTTGTATAGATCTCAAGCCCTTTGTCATCACGTCATGCCCCTTGGGAACCTTTTTGTAAAAGATGCATTGTGATAATATTTGGATTGCTAAACTTTTTATTCTTGTACCTTGTATATATTCATCTAATATCGCTTTCACCAATATTTATTGGATTAGATATTGCATAATTAATAAAACTTTTAACCCCATTACAATAACCCTTAGGGTGATCTCGATACATCCATAATGATCATCAATTACTTATATCAAACCTTTATACAATAACCATGTATTAATTAAATACATTAATTAAACAAATATAATTTTACAAAATCTAAAACAAGCAATAACATGTACAAATCATAAATTCATACAACAAAGTTCTATGAGAAAAACAATAAAATAAGTAAACACATAAACAAAACTATATTCTGGATTATTTTTAAGAATTAATAAATTATATATTTGCAACACTCAACGTCATATATTAGTAATAAATTGAATGATAGTAAATGATCAAAGACATTCATTGAAGTGCTTTCAAAAAATAAAACTTTGAAAATAACAAAAGAGACATGGCAATTTTCTTTTTAATCCATTCGGGGTATTGTTTGACTATCTTGTTTTTAGATATAACAAATACATTTCTATACACTATCATGAGGAAAAGCTCACCATAAAGAACTCGTAAACTCAAAAATCTTATAGGCTTGGTGTTTGAGTTTCATTATTCTAAAAAAATAAGCAACTCATGGAAAAATAAGCAACTCATGGAAAATGAGCAACTCTTCGATACTTAGTTTTTTTAAAAATTATAAGTTACGAGAGCTTGACTCGTTTATCTTGTGGATTAAGGTATTTATAAAACTTTATTTCTTTTATTTTATTGTTGTGTCTAGACAGTGTGTGATTAACTTTCTCTATATTTAGTATTCTCTTAAATTTGTTCTCTCTCGGCAACTCATTTTTTCTGTCTTTGTGGTGAATATTCGAACCTCATTTCTTCACTGCATGCATGTGTACATTAATAGGATCTTGCACGGGTGGAGAAGACAAGTGCAGTTCATCGAGGTGAGATTTTAATTTTACATGACTCTGAGTGGCATCAAATATCTTCTCCAAGTAAACACGATGACACTTGCTTTACATGATTGAAGAAAAGAAGGACAATTTTGTTTCCCTGATCCATCGTTAACACTGCAATCCAATCCTGTTCTTCATGAAGACATTAACAGCTGAAAAGGACATGGGGTCAGCCCTTTTGGAAGCCCTTTTTAGATGTCGGGTTGGATTTGATTGTTGACCATGCACTAGAATCTATGTGGCTACGAGATTTTATAAAGTTTGAGACAAAATCTTTGCTTTAATACTCAATTTGAATTTTATGATCGAGTAGATTCTTAGACTCATGATCAATGCTTGTTCATTGAAGTACTATGAATCTTACTTTATGTGGCCTTAGTTTTATTTAGTCCATATTTTCTCTTGGACTAGAAGAATTAGGATAAAACTCTAACTTCTTCATATATCCATATGATAAAGATTGAAACCTTTGAGAAATATTATTTTCAAGCTTCATTGTTTGTTATGTTCTTTTCAAACTACTATTTGTGCTTTATTGAAACACTTATATGACAATTATCTTTACATAACTTGTATTTTTTTTTATAAAGCTTAATTGAACTTCCTAAATAATTTGTTGAAACAAACTACATAATTATAAAAAAATCATGTTATATCCTATAAAATAAATTTGACTAACTCTTTATCTAATTTGGATAAACTATCAATCTATATAAATTCATCTTTGACAATGCAAATAGTCATTCTTTAATTAAAGCCAAATATTTTGACATTTATATTCTTTGTGGTTGATTTATGAAAAAACATATTAAGAATGATTTGACATGCAAGTAGTTCAAATAGGTTGATTAACCATTTTTTTTCGGTCCAGGGGCTATAACTTGATTTCCGCGCGTCAAATATTGACCATTATGGTTTTGGTTTAAATGGTTTTGGTTGCAAAAGTTTTGATTTAGTTCGATTGGGTCCTCCAATTGGAATTGATTGGATGTCAATATTTCAGTTCGGTCCTCCTTCTTTTAATTTTCGGATTCGATTTAAATTATTCAATAAATTCAGTACATAAGTTTCGATTTCTTCAATTGGATCCTGTTATTGAAATTGATAATATATTGAATTTTCATTTTGGCCCTTATAGTTTTAATTTTTGATTTTCATGCCTTGATAAATTGATATTTGTGTTTTATTTTCCATTATTAACATAATAATAATAATAATAATAATAATAATAATAATAATAATAATAATAATCATAATCATAATAATAATAATAATCATAATAATAATAATAATAATAATAATAATAATAATAATAATAATAATAATACTAATAATAAGAATAATCATAATAATAATAATAATAATAATAATAATAATAATAATAATATTCATAATAATAATAATAATAATAATAATAATAATAATAATAATAATAATAATCATCATCATAATAATAATAATAATAATAATAATAATAATAATAATAATAATAATAATAATAATAATATATTCTTTTTCTTGCTTACTTTTTTGTTAATGTTTATGAGTTTTTTTTTTTGGGATAATTTTATAATTTTAATTGTTTTTGCACTAATAGCAATAGTCATTTTATATCTAATATTACTAGAGATAAAAGACAACTCAAGAACAACAAATAAACAAATTTACCTAGGTTATCTATAATTAAAAAATGATACAAGTCACTTTTGTCTCGATTACACTGTTCCTTTTAAACGGAAACAAGTTATTATTATATGTTTTAATATTTATTGCATATTATCGCCTAAAAGTATATAAAGAGATAAAAAAAACTGACCTCGGATTTTTTGGATTAACAAAATTAATATCAGCATTCTTAAATAAATTTAATATAATAATATGATGAATAAATCTTATAAAAAAAATATTGGCTTTGAATTTTAATTTTTTGCTCTTTTGTTAAAGTTTATTTCTTAAAAAAAAAATTGGATTTTTAATATTTAAGATCTAATATTACCCGAGAAAAAATACAACTCAATAAAACAAAAAGTAAACAAATTTGCCTAGATTATCTACAATTAAAAAATATATAAGGCACTTTCCGTTTCAGCTACACTGTTCTTTTTTTACGGCAAATAAGTAATTATAGCAAGCAAAAAAAACAATATTTCTGTTTTTTAAAATTAACATAATAATAATAATAATAATAATAATAATAATAATAATGATAATAATATATTATTTTTCTTGCTTACTCTGTTGTTAATGTTTATGAGTATTTTTTCTTTCGGAATAATATAATAATTTTAATTTTTTTTGCAATAATAACAATAATCATTTTATATTTAATATTACTGGGGATAAAAGACAACTCAAGAACAAAAAATAAACAGATTTACCTAGGTTATCTACAATTAAAAAACGATACAAGTCACTTTTGTCTCGATTACACTGTTCCTTTTAAACGGCAAACAAGTCATTATTATATGTTTTAATATTTATTGCATATTATCGGCTAAAAATATATAAAAAGATAAAAAAAAATGACTTCGGATTTTTTTCATGAAAAAAATTAATATCAACATTCTTAAATAAATTTAATATAATAATATGATGAATAAATCTTATAAAATAAAATAAAAACTTGGCTTTGATTTTTAATTTTGTGCTCTTTTGTTCAAGTTTATTTCATAAAAAAAACAAAAAATTAGATTTTTAATATTTAAGATCTAATATTACTCGGGAAAAAATACAGCTCAAAAAAACAAAAGGTAAACAAATTTGCCTAGATTATCTACAATTAAAAAATACACGAGGCACTTTCCGTTTCAACTACACTGTTCTTTTTTAACGGTAAATAAGTAATTATAGCACGCAAAAAAATTATATATATTTTGTGAAAAAAAAATTCAATATTTTTATTTATAATGTGTAAGATCTAATATTATTAGGAAAAAAAGGCAGCTAATGTTTTTTTTTTTTACAAATTTACTTAGCTTTTCGACAATTAAAAAATATAAAAATCACTTCCCATTTCAATCACACTATATAGTATGTGAGACTAAGTATATGTGTTTAATATTTATTTAATAGTCTCGCCTAAAAATATATAGACAGAGAAAATAAATGACCTACAATTTCTTTAAAAAAAAATCAATATCGGTATTCTTAAATATATTTAATATAATAATATGATGAATAAATCTTATAAAAAAGAAACTTTGTCTTTGAAGTTAAATTTATATTTTAGACTTTTGTTTTTTTCCTTTTCAGAAACTGTGACCTTTTTTCCACATGTATTTTTTATTTTTTAGTGTCCAAGTCAGTTGTTCTTTTTTTACCGGGTTTTTTTTTGTTTTTTTTTTACCAGAGTATCCGTGACAACAAATTTCTAATAAATCATTTAACCTTCTTAGCAAATTTTCTAACAAATTTTATCAAAAGTTTTTTAGCAATAATAATATTCAATCACATTTTGGTTGAAAAAAACATTTTTAACAAACTTTATCAATTACAATTATACTAATTAAATATTAAAATAATAAAATACAACATTTATAAAATCAATCAATTTTCTATATAGATAAAAAAGCCTAGTGAAGCGGGCAAATCAGCTCGTTCCAATTATAACTAATGTATTTGTCTATGTTCTAGTTGTCAGAAAGAGTTTCAAGCTTGGCCCATCCATATTCAACTCAAAACTTGATTTGAGGAAAGCTTTCATCCTCAACTTCAAGTAGGCATAATTCTCATCATTAAATTGAAGCGGTGAAGTCAATGCTGACATGGTCAATACATAAAATCGATCTTACTCTAAAATGAGTGATTTTGTTATGATACCATTTATTATTTGGAAATGAAAGGAAAATGTTTTGATTAACTTCTCAAGAGATAAGAAAAAAAAAACATTTTAGGGTAGATAAACCCAAGATAGGTAACTTTTAATAGTTTAGAAGATTACAAGAGTGTTTTTACTACAAGAAAGTAGATACTACCGTACTTGTCAAGACAAACACTTTATTTTGTCTTTTACTAAGATAGTTTGGCATAACACTTGATGATCTCCAAACTGTTGTCATCTAAGCTAGAACATCCAATTTTTAACAATTAAAACGTGAAATCCTTCTAAAATTTTGGAAGCTCTCCAATATTTTACCAAACAATTCCCTGTGATAATTTTCTTCACACTCCATTCATGTGTCAAAAATATATATTGTGAAACTTTATATAATATTTTAACTAATTGGGCACTCTTGCTCTACTTAGTGCTTCTCTTACTCTATTTATATTTTGGATTGTCCTTTCTTATATACATATTTGTGTGATAAGGATAAGAACCTTTAATAAGCATTACCTTTTAGACTCATAATTTGTAACGTTATTAACATATTGTTATTAATGTTTCATAAAAATATTTATCAGGCAATTGGTTATCTTTGGATAACTTGTGTTTATCGTTTTTTGATAAAACATATTTGAACTTCGTAAATAACTTATGTAAACAAATTATATAATTACAAAAATAATCATTATATAAGATAAACTTGACTAACTCATCATCTATTTTGGATAAACTACAAATAAAAAAAAAAAATCATCTGTAACAACACAAATAGTTTTTCACTAAACAAATCCAAATATTTTGACATTTTCACCACCTTTCTTTTTTTATTGAATTGTTTTTAGCTTTGTTTTTCCAATTTTATCCTTTAACATGTAGATAATTTTGAATTGATGTTCATAATTTATTTCAGTTTACTTTCTATGGAGTTATTGTACTCTCAAACAAACATCATGATATTTGATTAGTGCTCAATTTTATGAGTGTCATCATTAAGTTAAAAATAGTTTTTAGAAACAATGTTGTTAAAATCATTGGAGCTAATAATCCAAGTCATGAGTTTGACAAGTGAAGTTGCATATCCCGAGTTGATCCAACATGTCACCATTTTAATATTATAAAATACATCATTTAATTTTTTTTGTAAAATCAAATGATATTTTTCACTAATTATTCAAGTTATTTTTTAAGACACTAGGTCGATGAGGTGATGTTAAGAAAACTCTCATGTGGATTAATTTTAAATCAGAGATAGGTAAGGAATCAAGTTAGGCGATTTCAAGGTTGACCAATTAAGTTTGTTTTAATAATATTGCCGAATAATTATTTGTGACTTTAATTTTTTTTTATTCAATCTATAGCAGAGCACGTGCCAATAAAATAATATACACTAATTGCTCAAAGAGTTGCATAATGGCATATGTAAACATATGGTGATTTAAGATATTTCCTTAAGTGATTAACTTTTAATTGTTTGAGTGTTGATGCTATGAACTTTATACCTAATGGACTAAAAATTCGAGAGGGGAGCTAACTAGGGAGAAGTTACACCTCTAAAATTAAAAACAATCCTTTATGTTTAATAAATTACTCAATTTCGTTATACTTAATCCTTTATGTTTATAAAATTCCTTATTCAGTGAATAGCTAATTCAAATTCTCAATCCACAACATGATCATGTGAATGTCAAGGTATCGACTGCGTCTGCAACATTTATCACCTTCAAAAAGCACCATGACTGCCATGTTAAGTGGGTTGCTCTTGTGCTATCTAATGGGACGCACGTGTATCCAATGATTAATATTATAATATTAATAAATATTAATAATGAACAAAACCAATTGTCATGAGCTAAAGAAACATTCAATGAATATGTTTGGCATGAGCAATTTCTTGCAAAAAAATGTTTTGAAAGGAGCTTTTTGAATAGAAAAAGAGAGAGCCAAATGGGTTTTTTCATGGTCTCCGATGACTATAATTGATATTTTGAGGCTTTTAAGATAAAAAAAACTACCAAAATCATATTCATGCCAGCAAAACTTAGCTGGTCTGCTTGTAATGTCAGCTAGTTTAATTTTTTTTATGTTTAGACTGATCTTTCGTGGCGGAATCTTCTAGCCATCAAAGCTTTCCCTGAGTTCTGATAGAGCAAAGAGAAAAAAGGTTTCTAATGTCAATCAATACCATCATTGCTAAGAGAGGAGTAGAAAAGAAAAGGCACCATAACATAATTATGACGTAGAGGCGAAAGAGGGTCAGAAGAAAAGCTTCTGAACATGGCATGGCACGGCACGGCAGGGCATTGCTTGGTTGAAAAAGTTCCCTCTACACCTTGTTTTCCTTTTTGACCTAACCAAGAATATGAATTTACTTCTTAAGAACACGAAATACAACAGATAAGTTTCGAATCGCACCAATAACTCTAAGGGTATAACATATATATATATATATATATATATATATATATATATATATATATATATATATATATATATATAGCAATCGTAACATGATTATTTAAATATGGAGATGCTTGATTCAAATTCTAAGAATATCCAAAACTCTAGAACTCTTAATCAAATCTTGACATGGATGGATGATAACTGAAGAAAGTCCACCTCCCCAAGATTTTTTTCTCTTATTTTTATTATTTTTAAGAAAGAAGAAAATCATGTAACTTAAAGTGAGAAGCTTTTGAAGTTAACGACTCAAACCAATAACCTAATAGTTTAAGTTTATATCAAAGGGAAAGACCAATATTGTCTTTGAGTAGGTTCCATGTATTAATGAAACGAAATAAGCTAAAATCTTCAGTTTTGCTGCACATAATTAAACTGGTGCAGGAATACCATCTTATTTCCAATATTTATTTATTTCTTATAAAAAGATGTAATAACCTTAACTCAAACCCCATCCCTATATATATAATCTAAGTTTGAAACCTCTCTCATAGGTAATGAATACTTATCACTAAAGAGTCCATGATTCCAATCATGTTTGTTAAAAAAATAAAAAAAACGAATAGAATTAATGCAAAGATTTATTGCTTGTTAATGTGAAGCCAATCATGCTTTGGATCAAAATCTATCATGACTTAGAAAGGTAAATTCTCCGAGAAATGCAAATGCGATTATTCAATTTAGATATAATTGCAACCCACAAGTCTTCATTATTAGTGTTGATATCTTAGAAACATAAGGACGCAATGATAATGTGAAATCATATAATCTATATACAGAACGTGATTGCCTTGATGGATGGTATCTAAACAATAAATGATTATAAAAAAAAAACAAAGAAAAACACACTTATATTTATCAACTCAAATTCATTTTTTAAACTGAATTAGTGGGTTTTTCAGTACCTCTTAAGGGAGAATAATACTTGAAATATTCTACAAGACTATCTCTTCATTTGACCATGCAATTGTCTGTCAAGAGACGGCAGATGTCTTGAAATGTGAGGCTATGAGCAGAAAGGCATCTTCATCTCTACCTCTCTAAACTTTCTTTTCCTACTTACTTGTAGCTGTATGATTGTCGCTTTGTGATGGTGTAGTCGTTTTTTCTTTTTCTCAATTCAAAGAACCGAGAACCGGGACAGACAATATCATCTAACCATCGGGTATTTTGAAATTCTAACATAGTTTATAAAAGTTTTGAAAAAGTAACCCATGTTTTAAAAAAAAATATTGAACAGTTTAAACATATTTAATTTATTGCTGTAAATACCATATCCCTCTCAAATTAATTAACATGTATAAAAAGTAAGCCTGTGATTTTTTGAAAATTCAATGACCAAGAAAAGAGATTCAAGATACAATGGTCTGAAAAGAATGGGTCATTATGGGCAAACTGGAGCTTCATTTTTTATATACTCAGTACTATTAAAAAAAAATTCAATGAGATGATTCTAACCATAATTTAAAAAAACATAATCGTAATTTGCTAGGGTTTTTGTAGGAGTTTAATCTAAAATCACTTACAACCTCATTTAGTATTTTTATAAGATGTAATTAGAATTATCTCGTCAAGATTTTTTTAACAGTACCATGAGTGTCGAAAACATAGTCCTCGTATGTTCCCAGTGACTCATTTTTTCTTTCTTTTTTACCTATTTATCTCTCATATCACTTCCCCTTATCTTTTTTTTTTTTCATTATCCATTGGATCTTGGATCTCATCTTTTGGTCATTGGATTTTCATAGAAGATTTTGTTGACTTTTGTTTAGGTTAATTATTTACAAAAAAAAAAAAAAAGTGTTTTGAAACATTTACTAAACAAACTGTTATTTCATTTCAATTAGTGAACTTGTAGAAAAACATATGCTAAAACTTTCAACAAACTATATTATCTTTTTTTTAAAAAAAAATCTTAACCATTACAGGAGTTTTAGTAAAATGATGCTTCACAAAATGAATGTTCAAGTTAACCAGCTCTGTATCCTGACTTACAAATCAAGATAGTTCAATTTTCATGGTCTTTTCTTCCATAAACAAGGTTATACCACATAAATTAAATAAATAATATATGTTCATGTGCTAATGTTTAGATACATGTCTTAAAATGTGTTCAGAAAGAAGTACAAAGAAATCAACCTTATCAATATGTTTCATGACTACATAAAGTAACGGGTTTACTAAAACAATTACCATACTTTTATATTGTTGTTGACTTTTATTAGCATTGCTAGATTTATCTGGTTGATGTTTTTTAGGTGGTACTGATAGTGTCGTGATCAAAGTTTTGATATACATTTTCTCTTTCTTATTTTTTTTCATAAATTACAAAGAGAGGAAAGGAGAGAGAAAAATAGAAGAAATAAAAAAAAATCTATGACTAATGAAGAGTAGAGTACATCACATCAGGCAAGGATCCCCTGCCATCTTTACGCACCTTGTGTACTTTAGTCTTCATTTGTCACCTTCATTGGTGTCGATCGATTTCTATCGTCAAGAACTTTTTCATAATAATGATGTTTATTTCATAATGTTTCAGTATTTCTTATTTCTTGTCTTTTTTCTCTCGCTCATCTGCTCATGGCAAGTTTTTAAAGGTCAATTTATAATTTAAAAGAGTCACATGTGACACATATCACTTGTTAGTTGTAGATGTCATTTGTGATTCTCTAAATTGTGATACTTGTATAAATATTTTATGGATTGTGTTATTTTCCCGATATTTTTACCATGTTAAGTTCAAGTTTATTTTAAGCATGAAATAATAAGTGGTGCATACAAGGCATCAAACTTTTAACGGTTCAATTTCATGATTATTAAATTAATTTTTTAAAAAAAACTGAAACATCTATTAATTTTACTACGGAATAAGACACTATTATTTATAATTTTGCAGTATTTCTACCTAATGTTTATTTGTCTTTTGATTTTTTTAGTTGCTTGACATTTCTATTTTTTTTATATTAAGCTGATTTGAAAATGAGCTTGATAATTTATTTCAATTAGCTTGATATGTGTTTTTTATGATGTTGAGAAAAAAAATCTAGCTCTTGATTAATGCCCAATTTGAAAAAAAATAGAATTTGATTTAATAAATCTAAAACAATTGAAGCTTAAGAGATCAGATTTGAAATTGAAACAAATGTTTAGCTCATTTTATTTTTTTAAATCAAAGACTAAATTACATGACAATGACAAAACTAATTGGCACGAGGAACAAACACATCAATGTGTGAAAAGGTCCATTACATTATGGATGAGTAAAGTGAGATGTTTTTTAAGTCAAATTTGTTCTTCATATTGATTTATATTTTTGGCCTGATATAAATATTGTTGATAAATATATCTTTACAAAATAAAAATAATAATAATAAAATTAATTTATTTGAATATATAATATATAATTAGGGATCATCTCAACTTAACTCCATCTAAACCATTAAATAAGAATTGACGGCTAGCATGTTATGAAAACTAACAATGTAAAATAAACCTAAACTTGGATTTAAATGTTACTATCTTTGTAGGTTTAATTCTCATTTAAAAAAAAATTAAATGACAAATCTCATTTTTATAGGGATTAGTGTCAAATCTTATGAAAAAAAAAAAACATTTTTGTGAATAACCAAAATAACAAGTCTTCTTTTAAAAGAAATCAATGTCAAGAAGCGAAATTTGTTAAAATCAAAGAGTTTTCTTTTCAAAGAGACTGATGTTAAAATGTTTATAAATAACAAATAAAAAAATAGGGTAGAGATAATAAGTAAAGGCAATGAAAATAAAGATAAAATTAGAAGAAAACACTAAATGAATGTAACCTTTCATGTGAAAATATGCAGTAGATATAAGTAATTACAAACCAATATAAATCTTTAGGATTTCTAGCATTTGTTTTTACTAGGTGATAACTCTAATATTGAATCCTTCGTCCCTCAATTTTGGGTAGTCCGTGCCAACATCACATTATGAAATTTTTAATTTGTAATATTTATTATAATATTTAGTGGAAGACTAGAATTTAAGGATAATTTTTTTCCAACTTGGATGGAATGATGTAGTTGGGTTAAAAAAGAGTTAAGGTTTTGAGTAATCAGATGGAGACCTGCCATTAATGAATCATGAAGATAGCTTAACAAACATATTTATAAATTAGTGAGATAGACTTAAGCTCAAGAAAAGATTTGGTTGGACAGATCAAACAATGAAAGATCATGATTTTTAATTTGACAATTGGATAAAGCTAAACAAATTTCCATGTGATTCTAAAAGCCTAGTTGTATGGTGGTGTCGGAACAAACACACTAGCCCCCTTAGAATATTTTCGAATCAGACTATGTTGTTTGAGCCAATTTTATTAATTTCTTTTTGGTAATTTTGGATTTTATTCTATTTTTATTTCCTTTTGTTTTTTGATTATGGCTTTGCATGATTTTAAATATTTTTAAGATGTAAAGAAATCAAATATTAGAATAACACTACAATTTTATTTTTTTTAAGCAATTCTTTTTGGATGTTGGCCAACAAAACAATCCACCCGCCCACTTGCCAGAAGAGTTTTCCACTCGGATATCCACTTGCTCGATACCATGTAGAATACGGCAAGCTCATCATCCCATTGTGGAAGAAGATATTCTCATCAACCACAAGCATCTAAATTATAATATCCATATATCTATATGCATGCACTCTTCAATTCCTTCTCTTATTGATTTTTTATTTTTTATTTTGGTAAACTACATTTTAGTCCCTTTGATTTCATAATGCTTCGCTTCAATCCCTACTTATTGGACTAGTTTTTCTTTGTTTTAATCGGAAAATTTCCTCCCTTTTTATCTGTTCTGTTCCTCTCTTTCTTTTCTGGTCAATCAATTGCATCGCATCCTCGGTAATCAGTATCTGTGCTGCGTTCGCATTGGAGGGTTGAGTCATAATCATTAGTCATAAAGCATTGCATGCCATGATGTTGAAGGTGATAAGAAAAGAAGATAACCGAATCAAAAGACACTTTATTGGTTGGCATATGAAAGAAAATAAAAAGACACTTTATAAAGAGGTTACAGTCCATCAATTCATATAATTACATTTATTATATCTACATTTTTACACTACTTACTAAATGAGATTTTCTATTACGTGTTTTCAAAGAGTTTTGTATTTTAAAATATTTTATTTTATTTTATTTTTTAAATTATTTTTAATATCAGAACATTAAAATTATCTAAAAGCATTAAAAAGTATTAATTTAAAGTAAAAAAAACTAACAATTTTTAAATCTCTTCAAAAATACTTTTATAATTAAAAATTAAACAGTCTAGTATGTAATGTAGGTCAAACATACCATCAAACAAAACATTTAAGTAACAATCATTTTAGAAATCCCATAACAAAAAAAACAAGAAACCTGAACAAAAACTAATCAGGAGGTAAAATTAAAGTCCTAAAAAAGGGAAGAAGGAAACTTTAGGCCTAATACACAAGAACTTGTCTTCAAAGCAGATTCTAGGGTTTTTGATACTTCATTTGCGCATGGTCGTGCAGTGGGCTCAGTAGCTGTGCATTGCAGAGCCAAATTCATCGTCTCGACCATCTCATTCTGATTAATCGATGCATTCCCTCTCATCATTGGATCAATCCACACATCTAGATGACAATCCGAGTAGCAGTAACGGGCCCACTTGACGATGCTCCCGTGCTCGCCGAACTCAGCATCCGCCGGGCATTTTCCGGTCAATAATTCAATAAGGACGAGACCAAATCCGTACATGTCGCTCCTCTCGGAGATGTCTTTAGTTTCTCTGGTTTCTACAAGACGGAAGCAATATAATTAACCTCGTGTTAAGTTTATGCATGGACATTAGCTACGGTACTTCAATGTATTTCAGAATTATTTATTGTAAAGGGTACTGAAATGGCTAGCATTTGTCATATATATATATATATATATATATATATATATATATATTAGAAGGTCTAAATGTGCCCCACATTTTCATAAACAATTCAATTAATCGGATAAGTTTTGTGCAGTGTAGGCTTAAAAATAAATAAAAAATATAGTAAACTAGAACTAATAAAATAAACCGGTTACCTGGGGCTGCATAAGCTGAAGAAATGAAGCACTTGGTGTCGTCGACGCAAAGCAAGCCGGGAAGGCTTGCTATGAGATGCGGTTCATCTTTTCCATCAATGATAATTTTTTCCGGTGACATGTAACCAACAAGAACTGTCGGTGAACAATAGCAATGCAAGAATCGGAGAGCTTTTGCGATCCCGATTGCAATTTGTTGTCGTCGTTCCCAACTTAAATTCCGAAGAACTTCACTCAATTTTTTCCCATCTATGTATTCATGGACAACATATGTACCCTTGTTGGACCGGCATAATCCAAATAACTTGACAACGTTAGGATGCTGGAGCTTGCCGAGTTCGGCAACTTCGGACGGCGGAATTGAGTTCACGTCATTCGTTTTCCTTAGGATAAACTGCGTGTTGTTTGTGATGGACTTCCCTTTGTATGAAGCTCCTTTTTTGCCTCTAGATATCAGATTTTCTTCTTTCATGGAAATTATAATATCCTCAATTGCTATTGATTTCGAGGCCTTTGAGTTGAAGAATAGCAGCTCCCATGTCCCGTCCTCATTTTCGACTCTTTTGAGTTCCGAATTTCTTTTTCCTCTGATGAAAACAAATCCAAAAGCAACGAGAGAAAGCAGCACTAGAGCACCAAGACTACAGGCAACATAAAACCACCACAGAGGACTCTTCATCCTTCTGCATGGAGGCAAGCCGCTAGTCTTATCACAGCCGCAGAGATTATTTCCTGTAACAGCACTTGCATTTATGGCAAGAAATGCTCCTGTGGAGGGTAAACCACCATGGAAATGATTATGAGAGATGTTTACTTGAACAAGGGATTCTTCTTTTCCCAGATTGGCTGGTACTTCCCCGGATAGTTCATTGTGTGACAAATCAAGCTGGCCGAGAACTGGCATTTCAGAGAAACTAGCAGGGATTTGACCACTGAGCTTATTCTGGCTAAGGTCTAAACTCACAAGCTTTTCGCATGAAGATAGGTCGTCTGGGATTTCACCAGAGAGCTTGTTTTTGCTTAGATTTAGTTGCATCAGGTCTGATAATCTCCCAAACTTATCCGGAATAGCACCTGAGAATTGATTATGAGACAGGTCCAAATTCTCAAGATTGTCGCTGCCGAATGAGTCTGGCAAGCCCCCCAAAAAACTGTTTCTTGCCAAACTCAGCATTTGAAGTGAAGGCATCTCCCATTTTCTTGTGTCAATTCTGCCTAAAAGTTTGTTAGCAGAGATGTCCAGGAAGTAGACAAGTGGAAGTTTGGTGAATTCTGATGGTAATTCACCAGACAGGCCGTTTTCTTGGAGACGTATCCGCTGCAAGCTTTTGCAGGCACTCAAACTCTTTGGTATTTCACCTTCAAGAGAATTGGAGAAGAGAATGAGCTTAAAGAGATTCCCAGAACTGCATAGCCCTTCAGGTATTCTTCCAGCCAGAGAATTGGTGGAAAGGTCTAGGACAGTGAGATTGTTATGTTTTCCAAGATCATTTGGAATCTCACCAGATAACTTGTTAGACCAAAGTTGAAGAACCTGAAGGCGAGGCAAGGTGCTTAAAGCGACGGGGATTTTCCCAGTCAAGTTGTTGGAGAAAAGATGAAGAATCTCCAAAGTTTTCAACTTAATTATGAGTTCTGGGATTTCACCTGATAGAAAATTATCACTAAGATCAAGTGAAATCAACTTCGTGAGACCAAAAATAGATTTAGGAATAGGACCAGTAAGTTTATTTTGGTAGAGAAAGAGGTACTGAAGATCAGTGAGGTTTCCTAAAGATGTTGGGATTTGTCCAATGAGATTGTTGTAGACAAGATTGAGATGATTCAAAGAAATTAACTGGCCTATTTCTGTAGGAATTTCACCAGAAAGATTGTTATAGCCCAAGTAAATCAACTTCAAGCTTCTCATTTGGCCTAATTCACGTGGAATTTGGCCAACTAGTCGATTAGACGCCAGAGTAAAGACCTGCAAACTTTTCAACTTCGCTATCGAGGGAGGAATCTCACCCGCTAAAACATTGCCACCAAGATCAAGAAATTTTAGACTCCAAAAGGATCCTATTTCTTGAGGAATTTTCCCGGATAGCATGTTATTGGATAGATCTAGTGTTTCCAGGAGTGGGAGTGAGCCACTTGGTATTGGGCCAGTGAAATTATTGTTGCTGAGATTGAGGTACCTAAGTGACGAGCTGAAGAATATATCATCAGGAAGTTTACCAGAAAGCTGATTGCTTGAGAGATCAACAGTTTGAATATATGGGAGGTGGAAGATGAAAGAGGAGATTTTGCCCGACATGTTTTTCCCTGAGAGCTGAATCACACTAATGTGAGAGGAGTTTGTGCAGGTGATTCCTAGCCAATTGCAAAACGTGGCCGAGGTATTCCAGTTTGAGAGATACTTGGAAGGGTCATTGAGTGAAGATTTGAAGGACAAGAGAAGCTCAAGTTCCTGATTCTCTGCTTGCATCGTCCGAGAATTCAAGAACAAGAACAAGAGCGTAAACAACAACAATGGACATGGTTGAGGCCCTTTTGTGGATTCCATTGATGACAAAATTCTCCCCCTTGGTCCAAAAAAAGGTGTTTGTCGTAGTCCCTCTGATCTGAAGCTGCTAAAATGTCAAGAAAATCACATATCAACACTGCTTTCTATATGGAATTAATCATCATTTCTTTGAAGTGCTTACCTTAAATATAACATGTATATTTATCGTAACTAACAAAAACAAAAACAAAAAACAACGCAAAAATGGATCAGAAGGTTTTTCACTAAGAACAGGAAGAGCATCAACTTACTGTTTTTGCATGCATGTACTGTGGTTGAATCCACTCCTACACCCTCTGCCAAATTATAACCAAGCAAAATCCGATGACAGATGAAATATATTCTGCCTGAAGGAATAAATAAATAAATTAAATCCAATTAAACTAAATCGAAGATGCCCTAGTCTAGCTACGAAAAAAAGCGTTCTAGCAACCTTTTTAGCATAATATAAGCAACAGAAGCAACATAGAACTTAGGTAAAATGTCTAGTGACGTACCAAAATATCATCATTAGGGCACAGTGAAATTCAAACATTCGCAATAATTAGTTCAAAACAGACTTGGATCGAAAGAGTAGAGTAGGATAGGGAATATTGAAAAACTATAATTATATAGCGAGGAACAAAGGGGTTGAGAGGAATGAGGAGATTTTTGAGTTCATAAATAGGAGAATTTAGTAAACAAATGAGTTGGGGTTATAATTACAGAAGTGCACTTTGACTTTCCTTGAAGAGTGTTTGAACACGAACGGCTGAGAGATAAATAGGGACCGATGCTGGAAAACACTTTAATTTTTGTCGGATATTACCAAAATACTCTTTTGACTGATGACTTGGGATAGTGGCAATGATTTCTGTAACCGTTGAAAAGCATGGAGTTTCATGGAGCGTGGGGATATGCCTTTGACGTTTTTACAAAGTGTTTTAAAATTATTTTTGAAAATAAATGAATTTTTTTAATTATTTACTTTATATTAATAAAAATTCATGTTTTTAGATTAGTTTTATGTGTTAATATCAAAAATAATTTTATAAAAATAAAAAGAATATCATTTTGATATATTTCTTAACAAAAAATATTTTTAAAAGCAACTTCAACCACAATTCCAAATAATCATGAAGCATTTGATATTTTGAGAGCTCTGCATTTGTAAGATTCAAAATGAAGCATGGTTAGAAATTATTTTGTTTTAGAAAAACATTGTTAAGTATATATAAAGTAAAATGAAAAATAATGAAGATTTGGGTGTTTTTTAGAGTGTGGTTGAAGTTGTTTTTAAAATATTTTTCATAGAGATATATATTAAATAATATTTTTTTTATTTTTTAAAAATCATTTCAAATATTATCACCAAAAAAAGATCCAAAAATACTAAAAATAATAATATAAAGTATAAAATAAAAATTATCTTTTTTAAAAATAATTTTAAAACATGATAATATACACACACTTAGAGTTGTGTTTCATAAATTTATTACACGGAAGAGTAAATTTCAGTCTCTAACCCCTCTCCGAAAAGCTCACTTTGTTGGTCTAGATGAGTCAGTAAAACCCCGACTATCCTAGTCTCTTACAAAAGCTGCGCGCCCTGACTCGAACTCGAGACTTGCTGTGCAGATCTCAATGTCTTTTCCATTACATTATGCTACTTGGAGACGTAATGAATATAATGCTATAAATCAAAATTATTTCTCATAAAATAAACATAAAAACCCCACACTTTAATGTCGAATAACAATTGAATTGAATTTCTATGAAATAAAATCGAATTGATTATTGTAATTGAAAGGGGATTGTACTTGTCTTTCTGCATTTTTTGACCCAAATAATGAGTAGAAATGTATGGGAAGCTAACCTATCGTTGCCTTTTTTGTATTCAAATATAAATAGAATTTTGCAAGAGTAATTATTTCTTATATACACTGTAATCTATATTTTATAAACAGTAGATGAACGTTACAAATATCATGGAGAGCTTACACGTAACATGATAAGGAAAAAATCATAGATAATTAATCCTGATAAGATAGCAAGAATCATGTTGAATCCTCCTGCATTGAAGTCCTACTACTGCTGTGGGTGTGAAATTCATGCAACTGCTGCCATGAAACAATGAACTGTTCTGTTGAAAAAAATATAAATTATAAATCAAACAGTTACAAGTTTGAATTTTACTACCCTCATTCAATTTGATAAAATCAAGTACAGGGTAGTATAGGTCTGTACAAATTTCAAACCCAAAGTGCTTTTACTTAAGATGATATGTTAGAAATAATATAAAACATATTTTAAAATTCACTTAACACATTAAATTTTTAAATAAAATAGTTACATGTTTATGTCCTACTTCTGTGTAAATGCCTACCATGAGACTTGGTTGATACTCGCTAATCACTAAAGCATCGAGCAATGCACTATCATTGGTTATTTATAATACTTTTGTCAGAATAAACTGTGGCAAATTATGAGTTCTTGTTCCTCTTCTTCTTCGCTTTTGTCTACTGTATAAATGGTAGCTATGATAACCATGAGACCTGGTATTGAACTGTAAATTCGATGGAGAATTGAGGGCCATAACTTTCCTTCCTTGCATGTAAAAGCAAAATTCACGAATCCTTTTGTCTGGACTCCTTACGATTATCTTGGATTCTCTTCTCAGAAGAAAAAGATCAAATCTCGAGCACGAACACACAGAAGGAGTTACAAAAATGAGAAGAGCTGCGAAGTGGGGCTGCATAAAATTAGAAAAAAATGAAAAAGATGGTGAAAGAAAGCGAGCAGAGTCTGGGAATGATAGAAAAAGTTGAGTGTCTTTACGTTACACTGATGCTACCTCGTGCACACCCTTTGCTTTCTTCCCCTCTCTGTGCTCTCTTGAAGAGGAAGGGAGTGGGAGCCACGATCGCTTTCTCGAAGGAATATACAGAGTATGGTCTTTGTCACACCCAGCATGCTGTCCTCATCTCCATTTTCTAGGGTTTTACACTCTTCATATCCCATCTCCACTTCTTCTTTAATTTCCCCCTATTCAAACCCTACCTTTTAGTTGCTGTTTATTTTTTTTAATACTATGTTGATGTTAAAGTGGGTGTGTTTTTCTTTTCTTGAGAAATATATTTGTTTTAATTTGTTAAGCATGCCGTGTTTATTATGAGTGACAATAATGGTAATTACACAATATTAATTCCACACTCACTAGCTTTTGAGGCCACTAGGAACTTCTCACGAGTTTAATGTCTTTTTTGAATTTGAAAAAACCTCACTTTTTTTTAGATATTCTTTGCAGTTTTAGATTAAAATAGTAAAATTTTAGTTATTCCACACTCTTACAAGATGAGCAGCTTGAACTCGAGACCTGTAAAGCAAATCTCAAGTCTCTTATCATCATGTCACGCTCCT
Source organism: Salix purpurea (assembly GCA_027405865.1). NCBI lineage: Eukaryota > Viridiplantae > Streptophyta > Magnoliopsida > Malpighiales > Salicaceae > Salix > Salix purpurea. The sequence continues at coordinate 3,970,026 of JAOWLH010000023.1, forward strand.
TGAAAACATGTATTTTAATACAGTTAATATTAAAATAAAAAAGACTGGAATGCGCATTTTTTTACTGTGAGATCTTATCCAGCTAGCAATTGCTACAATGTAAGAATATTTTTATCTATAACAATAAAAAAACAATTAATGAATTGGCTGTAGATTGAAAATGATTTTTTCTTGGAGTTTATTTGTTATTATCAAATTGATTGATATTAAAACAATCTTCTTTTATTTTTAGAGTATTGTAAGAAAGTAATAAAATAAAAGGAAATATTAAACTAAGATCCATGAGTTTTTTTTATATTTTCATAAGACAGTAAAATAATTTAATTAGGTTATAAACTGACTGTCTTTTAGGGACTTTTTATATTTTCAACCAAGGTCTTTTTAGCTTAAAATTGAGTTGACTAAACAAGAATTTAATATTTTTTAAAAATATAAATATTATTAAAAAAAAATAGCAAATACATGCAATGCACATGCTAGCAGGTGGACGAAACATGTGCCATTTAGAAGACAATCAAATTGTCTTGATAGCCCCTCCATAGGTAATGTATGTGGTAGCAACGACCTTTATTTTATTTTTTTTTTCTCTCCGCCTTGATTTTGATGCTTGAATCTCTAAGTTTTTAAACTAATTCTTCAATTTATTTTCGCTTCAAAGTTGGTCCATGTTTTTTATTACTATTTATTTTATTTAAAATAATTTATAAATTTGTAATTTGTTTTCAATTTTATCCCCCTTTATTTTATTTTTTTATCAAACTTAGTCTTTATTCCTTTGAATGTGTTTTGTTTTATTTGAGATAATTTTTAAAATTGATTTTGTTTATGACTTCATCCTCAAATTTCATTTCCTATAGAATTGATTACTATTATTTTTCAATTTCTAAAAAATTGATATATTATTTTCTAATTTCAACATTCAACATAAAATTGATTAGGAGTTGAGCTTCATGATTAAGTTCAGGTCTAAAATTTCATAAGTTAACATGTTTGTAAGATTAACTCAAGTTGAGGAGATTCACCGAGGTTTAATTTTTGTTTTTTAAGCTCATATTTTCTAGTTTCAATCTTTAATATTTATTTAATTGGAGAATGGGCTCCATTATTTTTTTATTTTTTTATATAGCATTTCTCATTAATTTTAAAAATGAATTGGTTATCTTGAATCTTTTTATTTGTCTTTCTCTGAATATGATACTAACAACTTATTTTTTATAGTTAATTTTGTTAATTTTCGTTTTATAGTTAATTATTATATTAACTGAGTTTATTAAACCTAATCAAAATTTAACGCTTTAAGAATTGGTTAGTTCCAAGTTCAAATCTCCCATGCATCTCCGAATTGCATATATTTTGGACTTCATACACCGAGCCCATCAATTCAGAATTGCTGATGTTTTGGCAGAACGCCCTTTGCCTTCTTATTTCTAGGCTATATATAGAGATGTCTTAGCTTGAAGAACTTGGAAGGGCCTTCATCTCTGTACAAAACTAGTCTTCTGTTACTGTCACCAGTGGCCTCTCAGCTGGTTAAATAGACAATTATCTTCTCAAATCTTGATTAGCTGCACGACTTATAATTTGTGAGTTTAACCTGTTCGAGCCAATTGGAACCCGAATCAAAATTATTTTAAAATTGAGCTCTAGCAACATGTATCTTGAATAGTATTTGATTGATATTATGATCAGCAAAGTTTATTTTTAACATCATTATATAAAAACAATGTAAACAAAGCAAAAACAAAATTATTTTTAAATAAAGGAAAATATTAAATGATAGTTGGTAGTTATATCGTAAAGTTAACTTATGCCAATATATATGCTGTAAAGAGCATTATCATCAAAACTAGGTTTAGTGCTTTGTTTTTGTACTAATTGATGCAACACCTTTTTTAATCTTCATTTTTTAAACTCCTTTTCTTTTTCTTTTAAAAGAACTGTTTTTTTTTCCTCCTCGATTGATGAAGGAGGCATGAGTGGACTTGGCCGACCCATTTCCTTGGAACAAGGGTCTGATCTATTTCTTTTTAGATATTTAGGGTTTAATGTTATTAATTATCTAGTCAGTGGTCCAGAGAGGATCACTTAACGAGAACTTTAATATTACTTTGGATTTGATGAGGACTCCCAGCAAGAACATTGCCATGCACTTTCTTGGCAATGTGATCTACAAATGTCGGGCGGGAAGGTCCACTAAGATTGTACATATTCCATATCAGTTAATTTTAGAGACTCATGATGACACAAAATGAGCATCAAGTACATGGATTAACTATTTGCAATACTTTTTTACAAAATTGTTCGGTTTTTCCGAGCAGAACTCATATATATTTGATAAGGAATTATCTTATCTAAAAGTTTGAATTTTTAGGTACGACTTCAGAATATGATTTGTATTATTCTCTAACACACACCCTCAAGTGAAAGTTTTTTTGGTTTTAAACTTGTACAGACTCACATCACATTGTGCTTGATTTTTATTAAATAAAATGGGAGTAGTGAGATTTGAACTCGTAACCGCTGGATCAACAAGACTTTAATACCATGTTGAGGAACTATCTTACCTAAAATTTTAAGCTATTAGATAAGACCCAGAATATGATTTATATTTATATTATTCTCTAACAATATTAATCACTTCATTTTATGCGCATGAAACTCAACAACTGAACTTCTAGTTTTTGTTCTTAAGTGGGTGAATTAATATCCACATATGTCTATGAGCAAGTTGTGGGGAAAAAAATATTAATAGGGGCTCGAATGAAGAAGACACATATAGTTCTATACCTGCTAAGCTTGAACCTGCAGTGATTAATGGACCTGTGGTCTAGCCGGTAAGGTTATTACAAGCAATAGAGATGGAGGTCATTATCTCTCAAATACGACCAATTCAGTACTTATCATGGCAATACTGTAGTGTTTGAAGGCACACATCTAGCTGCAAATCAAACTGGAAAGGAAGGGAAGACTTGAAATCTACAGATTAGGGTTGAAGTTTTCATGGCTGCAAATTAGGAGGAAAGATTCTTGGTGGTTTATTAGAAGAAATCAGGGCTGAAAATGGAGTGTATGTTTCCCATTTCAACTATAAATAAAGAGCTAGTGAGAGTTGAAAAATACATCGAGCGTAAGAGAGAGGGGAGGCAATTACAAAGTGAGCGAAAATTGAGTTGAAATTAATACTTTTCTCCTCCTTCATTGTTATATGATGAGGATGATGAAGCAAAAACAATGGTGAAAACTACGTGCAATATAAAGATCATAGAAAGCTCCATCTGCCCTACAATGCCGAAGGAGTGAAACCCGCATGCCTCCACCATCCTAAACACCTTTCCTACACGCTAGTCATCCCTTTTTTATTATTATTATTTCAATTCATAACCCGATCTAGGCATTTAACACTAGATTAGCCACGTCATCTAAGTAGGCATCCATCATACTTGCTACATTGTCAAACACGTCACCATTAAGGTCCGATCACTTACCATGTTATTAGAGGAGAATGATCTGTTACTCTACATCCTATGTGTAATCGGTGTTACTTCTTTATATAAGCCATCCATCAGAGAAAATTTCTTTTGATCAAATCTAAGACATTTAAAGTCTAGTTTTGATGATTTCAGGCTTGTTTCTAGCTAATATGATCTTCATAGACACAATTGAAGAGTCTAATTATGCATATTTAAACTCAAAGTTGTAGTAAATCCTTTTATAATATTATTATTTTAAATTGTAGGTAGTATTCGATTAATCCTATTAAGAAAAGTTCATGTCAATATCATAAAAAAAAGGAATATTGTAAAGCTAATGGAAAACCTATTTGAAATATATGAGAAGTTGTAAGCTAATAACATAGTGCATCCAATGAAAATGTTAATCAAACTGAATATAGATGAAGGTGTATTGATCATATAACACCTAAATGAATTTATAATCATCATTTATTGAAAATAAATTTAATTATGAGATTTGGATATTGGTTTTATTGGTTGCACTCTAAACTAGTTAGGAGGCTATAAGAATGGTTGTAAGCAATTATGCTAGAAAATCTATACTGAAATATGATGATGTATCAAACATGATCCGGTGAAGGTTTTGGTTTTATTTTTAATTGCGCTTCTAATATTAATACTTGAGGGGAGAAAAGATAAAAGTTTAAATCAATGTGATTAAAACCTAGATTTATGTTTAAAAGCATGTTAAATCCTAAGAAGCAAGATGTATATTGAGATTATTGCAAATATAGTCATCTCAATAAAAATTATATAAATCTAAGAAAATTAATGTTGATTTTATAAATGATGCTAATGAGGAGGTACATGAGGTTTTTATTCTTATTGTTTTATAATGTAGTTTATGATTGAGGTCTTTAATCAGGCATTTTATTCCATACTAATCCATGTTATAAAGTCTAATTAAATTATATTGTTGATGATTATGTGTAGTTCTGGATACAGTAAATGTCAAGTAGATCATTATTTTTATGTTAAGCATTTTTATAACTTATATGTCATTCTACTACTATATGTGTATGATAGGTTCATTGCGAGTTAATGAGATTAACAACTTCAATTAAAAATTAGTTAATCCTAAGAAGCATGATGTCTATTGATATTATTGCAAATATAGTCATCTTGTTAAGAATTATATAAATCTAATAAAATTAAGGTTGATTCTATAAATGATGCTACTAAAGAGGTACATGATCTTTTGATTCTTGTCGTTTTATGATTCAGTTGATAATTGGGCTCTTTAATCATATATTCTATTCCGTACTAATCCATGTTAAGAAATCTACTTAAATTATATTGTAGATGATTATGTGTAGTTTGGATACACTAAATGTCATATATATCATTGTTGTTATGTTAAGCATTTTTGTAGGGATGATGTGTTCATTGCATGTTAAGTATTAAGGAGATTAAAAGCTTTAATTTCAAATCAGTTAAAATGAAAGATTTTAGAGCTCCAAATCAAATCTTTGGTGTGAGAATTATTCAAGAAAAAGACAAAAAGAAACTATACCTTTCATAAATGTAGTATATCAAAAAGGTTTGTAGCATGTTTAATATGGATAACTATAATCATATGAGTATACCTTTGTAAAATCATTTCAGACATAGTAAGGATTGATCACCAATAACTAAGCTGAAACATAACAACATAGCTAAAGTGCCCTACTCCTTAGCAAATAGTTCTCTAACGTATGTCATGGTTGATACTAAACCATAACTCATCCATATAGCAGAAGTTGTGAGTCAATACATGAACAACCCATGAAAAACACACTAGTAGGTAGTGAAATGGATAGGTACTTGAAAGGTTCCTCATATATTTGTCTTAGTTTCATAGTTGTTGGTTTGAAACTAGAAGGTTTTATAGATGTTGATACAATAGATGATATTAACAATAAAAGGTCTAGCATTTCATTTTAGGACTAAGCAAATTCACATTAGATATCTTTTTATATGGCATTTACTCAACGATGAAAAATTGATGTTAGAGAAGATATATAGAAATAAAAATCCAATAAATATGTTAACCAAGAGAGATAAACTTGATAAAGTGAAGTTATGCAAATCTTTAGTTAGTCTTCAAAGATAAATTTGATTTTGTTTATCTCTAAGTGAGTGATTTTTGTTTATGGAGACAATAATATACATATCCAACTATAAATTAAGCTAAAAGAAAAGAAAGTTTTAAGTGATTCATATTAAGCTTAAAATTTTAATGCAAACTGAGGGGGAAGAGTGTTTTTGTGATTTGTTAAGACAAATCATGGCTAAAACTATGAGATGTTTTTTCCCAATTTCAACTATAAATAAAGAGTTAATTAAAGTTTAAAAAATACACAAGAATATTAAGGAGAAGTGAGGCAATTATAGAAAGATTGAAAGATGAGCTTGCAAAAGTTTTGTTCTCCTTCATTGTTGTTTTTTTATATATATGTAATAAAACAAATAGCTTTGTAAATGTAATTAATTACCAAACCACATTAAAATTATATGTTTTGATCTTGAGCTTTTAACAACTTTCTTACCTTACTAATTACTAACTTTAATATTTGATTACCTAACTATTAATTGTGACCTTTATAATTCTATTTGTAATAATAAATGCATGATGCAATTTTTTTATGTATTTGTTTTTTTTTTTCTTGTTTTTTGAGATAGAAAATATATCCTAAAGAAAAAAAAAGTATTCATAATAGTGTCAAAATTGAAAGTTGAACAAATCACTCAATGTTTAATGAAAATTATTAAATCACGTAGAATTATTTTAATCTGTACAACTCTAGTTAGATTTTCTAATCTTGTGTATTTTTATATTTCTCAACTAGTCTTTAAAAATTTTCTAGGTGTTTTGGTATATTCTTCTCTATAATATATATTATTTAAAAAAAATTGTTTATTTTCACTTTTGCATATTGTTTTATCTGAGGTCCTAAAAATAGGTAGCAACAGACAATTTGCATAATTCATACCTTTTCTCCATCTATGACTTTTTTCCTCTTCATTATACTATTATTAGAAGATCAATAAAACCTATATATGGTCATAAAAACATCTTCATAATTATATATTTTTTTTAAAATAGATTTATGTGCGACATGCTCTTGAAGGTCTGCACATGGGTCATATCTTTAATGTGTCAAACCTCTTTTTTTCTTTTTTTAAACAAATCTTGCTTTTTTCATTTGGGTTTTTGAAAATGTTTTTAAAATTAATATTCATTCTTTTTTTATCCCTATTTCAATTTTTTTTTTTAATTGTTTTTTATGTGTCTAGTTTTTAAAAGAGGTTATTATACTTCATATATAATTTCTTTTTATGTTATATATAATTGAGCTTTAATTTTTGAAATAACAATTATCTATTTTTTGATAATATCTCTAAGAAGTGCAACATTGCAAGATTGTTTTTCTTTTATTTTATTAAATCAATTTTATATGCGTGTTTATTTCAACTATTATTTTATCAAATAAAAAATTAATTTGAATAAGCATTTCATTAAATATAATCTAATAAATGATTTGTATTGTGGGATTTGTCACACCCTCCGTGAGAGAGCCACGTCATGATGACCACTTGTAGGAGCAATCATAACAAATTATTTTTTTGTTTTGAAAAAAACAATTGCTACCTAGTATTATAGTTACTAGAAAACCTAACTTGTGGTTTAGAGATTCTTAGGCAAGGGACTGGTTGTGAATGAAGCTTTTAGCACCTCTAGTAAGCGCTACCTAAAGTAAGCTGCTTAATGTTTTTGGTTTGTCTGATGATTGCACTCGTGTTGGTGTTTATCTAATCAATATTCCTAGGATAGGTTTGCTATGATGAATAAACTTGGGTTCAAATTTTAAAAGGAATTACCCTTGACCCAATAAATTATACCTTTAGATATGCCTATACAGTGCTAAGAAGAATGGATGCAAATCTCTTAAAATCTGCATTTGATAAATTTACAACCTATGAATTAAGAGACAACTAGGATAGAAATCTAAAGAGATTCAACATGCTCATTTTTCCCTTTAGTATTTCAGGTGTTCGTGACTCGTAAATTGCAAGAAAGAGAAACAAAAATTTAGAAATCTAAGGAAATTCAAAAGCTTTAAAAGCCTATTTGTTTGCCTTAGTATTTCATACTTTCACGACTCGTAAACCGTGAAATAAAAATTGAAATGTCTCCAATTATAATCAGGGCTTCTTTCAAAGATATGTTGATTAAATAAATAATAATGGCTTATTATTCCTAGAAAAGTATTTTAGATATTTACCGTTCAGGGTTTCTTTACCCAAATATTAATAGCGAATTATCCCCAATAATATTTTGGATATTAACCTTTTTGAGATTTCTTTACCCAAATATTACTAGAGAATAATATATGAATCCTCCAAAAATATTTTTTTTGTATTTTTGGAATATTGACCAACACTTTTTGAAATTTACAAACATGTTGTAAAATCCAAAAAAGCAAGAAGATAATTTTTGTGTTTATGAAATTCATGCTAAAACACATTTTCTTTTAAACTTTGAATATTTTTTTTAAATGCTCTAGATATGTTAGGGTATTGGTCGTATGCATGAAAAAAATTTTTTTTATATATATATATATGTATGTATGTATATTCATCATGACGCGCAGAAAAAACAGGTATTCTAAAAACGAGATAGGTATTTTTTTCAATATTAAAAAAATATACCTTAAAATAAATATGCAAGAAAATCATAAATTTCTCCCTTCTTTTATATATATTTTAGAAGAAAAAAATAAAGGGAGTCGGGTCACTTTCTAAAACTACTGACACAACAAGAGGCACGCCTCCTTAATTACTGTTCAAGTGAATTATAATTCACTTGAACAGTTAAACAAAAGCATGCATAGTGAGTATGTAATTAAAATGCAAAGTGAAGAGGAGTGAATAGAAACCTACCAGGCAATTAACAACTAGAGATGATGATGCTGAGCTCCTGCATAGTCAGTGATCATTGCTTCTGGGACAATGACAAACACTGGCGAATCTGGTGGTGGTCGATAGTACAAAGTTTGATCAGAGGAGGGGTTACTGGAAGTTGTTGGCTGAGAGGGAGGGGCAGTAGGGAAGGGGGAAAAGCTGGTTGAAAGGAGGTCTTTCCTCTCTATTTTTTAATTTTGTTGACTGCCTCTCTCTTGTTCTCTTGCCCTCTTTTCTTCTCTTTTTTGACATGGAGGATATATGTAGCGTATACATAGCTCTATTTAGGGAAGATTTAATGCATTAATTTAGGATGTAAATCATGCTTTTTCTGCAATTAGATACAACAAAATAGGAAAACAAAATCTTATTGATATTATAATGATTATTGGGCAGAAACAAATGTGACTTGCAACTCAAAAATGAAGTGAGAGAATCATGAAAACCAACATGAATTTGCTGAGAAAAGGAAAGAATCTACATGTAGAGGGACTATCCTTAAAATGACGATGAACCATATCATGTTAATTAAATCGCGACAAGATTTTCTTTTTTTACACTATACATTCAAACGGGAATATCTTGAGCTATTGATATCAAAATCAGGCGATTGAAAAAAAAAAAACAAATTCATCTACACATGCGTACTACAACTTTCATGAAGCACTAGACATGAGAAAAAATGTTTTGATGAATAAAATTTGTCTGCCACCTCCTTGGTCAAAAATTATTTTGAAGAATTGAATTTGCGACAACCGGTAGCAATAAAATAATTTTTGTTAGTGCAACCTCTGAGGGATTTATCCAATCTTGGACCTATGGTAAAAAAACAACGTTATTGGTTTTGCGAAAAGAAACAAAACATAATCCTGCGCGGCAATTAAGCAACATAAATTATTGGGACTTTTTCTGAACTAGCTTGCCCCTGTTTTTTTTTCAACAAGACTAATTAACTTTCTTAAATTTAAAATGGTCTTTGATATCATGATAAATCCTTGAAATATTAAATTGGATCTCTCGAATAAGACTTGCAACCTTGGGTCAGAATCATTCTCGTGGGAAGATTTTATACTTTTACACAAGACATTCAAACAAGGATTTATTGAGCTTTCAATATCAAAATCAGGCGATTCAAAATCCAAATTTATCTATATGCAATGGAATACAACTTTCATGAAGGATCCAGCACAAGAACAAATTATTTTGAAGTAGGACTAGACATTCAAATGCAAATATCTTGAGCTTATTATATTGAAGTCACATGATTCAAAAATCCAAAGTCATCTATATGTATAAGACTACAGCTTTCATGATGGATCTGAAACTAGAAAAATCATTTTGAAGAACAGAATCTATTCATAATTTGCTTGATCAAAAACCAAGTAGGATTAAACATTCCAACAGGAATATCTTGAGCTTCTAATATCAAAATCAAGCGATTCAAAAATCCAAAGTCATCTATACATACAAAACTACAATTTTTATGAAGGATCCAAAGCGAGAAAAAATAGTTTTTAAGAATAGAATCTGTTTGTAATCTGCTCGGTCAAAACTCACTTCCTGATCTGATTTGGAAACTGACAATGTCGAGTATCCTCATGTGACTTAGAATCTGACATAAGAATAGTGGACTCTAGGACCCAATAAAGATTCATATCAATGATTGAACATGTCACGAATGACATAATATAATTGGGATTGTCAGATATTGCACGAAACCACGTCAGATTCTAGTCTAAGTGGGAAGAAAAATTTAGTATTAGAACAAAATTACTACAACAGTAAAATCAGTGCAAATCTTAGAGACTAGATAAAAAAATAATGATTTTAGCATTATGAAGATTCCTAATTAATCTAAGAATCCTGACAATTTCAGCACTAAAGGAGGAGGATAAGTAAAGTAGAAGGCAACAAAGACAAGATTTGAAAACAACATTTTTATTCTCTACTTTTATCAGTCGTCCAATAACCATGAGCTAAACTCCTGCATTTGATTCAAAAGTGATATACATCATTTCCAGCACGTGAGGCCTAAAAATGAGTAACAACAGGATCGAATATCTTGATATACATTCACTTTTTGACTTTTTTAAATATGTATTTAATTATTATAAATAAAAAATTTAATCAGATGCATTTATATTTTTTATTATACTTAATATTTCATGTTGAAAATGACGTTAAAATATGTACTTAATATGTACTTAATTATCGTTAATAAATATTTCATTTAGAAACAAAAAAGGTTGAAAAAGGTTGAATACTCAAGATATCTATTTTTGAATAATATTTATAATGTGTGTAACATTGACTAATATCATTTTCATGTATATTTATTTTTATCATTATTTAATTAAATGTTTTTGTTACACATAATATTGTAAAAGAATTATCGAGATTAAAATATATTTTTCTATATATAACTCTTAATTTTTTAATATTGATATTTACTTATTTACTTATCGTTAATAACTTTTTATTTATTTATTAAAATACACGTTTCTCAATTTATTTTAATATATATATATATATGTAAATTATTTTAATTGTTATTGTTATTTTTTATATATATAAAAATATATTAAAAATGTTTATATAATAATGGGTTTTAATAAAAAAAAATACGAATAGCTGGAAAATAGCCAAAAGTATCTATTGCACGTGTGCAATTCAAGTGCTGTGTAGATTTTGTACCAACGTGGGTTAGCTTTAATTAATGTGCACAAGGATTTTTAGGGATTGTGAACTTGGGACCATGTGGCAATTATTATACCCCGCGGTAAACATGAGTCCTATGGCCTATACTTCGTAGGACATGATCCAGAGAGATATTGAAGTCTAATCCAATTTATCCTCTTTAATCTTTATGGAAAGTAGAAAAAATTGCACTACTAGTACTATCTCATTTCTCTTAGATACAAAATTAACAATCCCTACTGATGGAGTTAAAACTTAATTTAATAAGCTCAATACATTACGATTTATATTTTCAATATGTGGATGTGATATATTTTATTAATAGTCGAGTTTCAGTGTTTATTAGAGACTTTTTTTAATATATTTACTTTCATAGTTATTGTCGTGACTGTGGTTTTTCGCACGCCTATCATTGGAGATGGGAAATGCATGAAAGAATATTTTTTGCAGTCATAAAATTATTATTATAATTTTTCAAGACTCATCACCTAGTATTAATATCAATAGAAAATCTAATGGTTTGCGAGAGTCCAGGTAAAGAGATTTATTGTGCAAAGAGAAGACGCATCACCTCCAGTACACCCTACTTAAAGTAAGTTACATTGTTGTTCAATTATTTCTCTAGATCAAATTTCCATTTGTTGGTCTTTCTAAGATTCAAAGTAGATCTCTTTTCGTCAGTGAGTCTCTACCTCATTAGATTAAAAACCTAATCGTTCTAAGGTCTGAATTTTATCACTATATTTATTGTATTTTAATGTCTAATGATGTATTTTGCAATATAGTTTTTCACTGCAAATATTAACGTTTACAACTAAAAAATGAACAAAATGGTTGGTAAAAGATTTTTCATATTTTAATCAAACTCTAACGGATAATTATAAATTGGTTATGATATCCATTTTGCATTTTAAAACAAGAGAAAAAATGTATTTTTGTGAACATATACTCAGAACATTTTTAGGATTGGGCCACATACATGAAAAGAAAATACATTTTTTATGTTCTTCAAATAAGGATATTTTTATATTTTTTTGAAAATTTTGGAGAAAAATCAGAGATTTTTATACTAAGTCCGTATACTTCAACGTAGATCTACAGACCAATATTGAACAATAATTGATAGAGAAACATACTATGAAATCACAAAAATCTTGAATTATAAATTTATTTTTTATGGATTTTTTTCTTAATTTCTTTGTTTTTTTCTTCAAAAAAAGAAAAAAGAAAAAAGAAAAAAGAAAAATAGCATCCAAGTGAATAGTGAAATAAATTAATCCACTCTGTGTTGTTCACGTATTATGTGAAGAGGATCGAAGGTGAAGAAAATGAAGGTGACTGTTACCTGCCGTGGAGTAGTCCGATGTGAAGAGGAAGCTCCACTAATGGCTTTGGTGGTGTCGTTGGTGATAGTTGTGACCGGAGTTGGCTGGAAAATCCAAGAAACCGTGGTTATGAAAACTAGCCTATATTGGAGTAAAATTTTAGGTATTGATTCAAAACAGAATCATCCTAATTGTTGGTTAAAAGTAAGTGTCATAAACTGCCAAATTTGACACCTAGAGTAGGTTGTCTGAGTTGTCATTTTTTAGGCTGAATCAACGCGTGTGCAATGTCAATCAACCAAAACTGACCATATATTGGTATAGTCAAGAATCACGGGATCATTTTTGTGGAAGTTTTGTCAAATTTCATGAAGGATAAAGACATTAAATACACTTGTAAAATTTATACCAAAACAAGATTTTCCAGCAAAAATTTGGAGAAGAAAATGAATAATGGCTAGACGTCTGACCCTCTTTTTTTTTCTACCAAAGTTCAATTTGGTATTTATCTTATGATGGCTCTGATTTTAGTGCAATTTTCCATCAATTTCAACCAATTGACTTGGTAAAAATTAATTATCTCTGAAAATTTCAATCTTCTCAATTTAACCCGAATTAGGCTCCCAAACTTAATTTCCCACCAATTAAGCCCTTAATAAAATTAATTTGACTCATTTAAATTATAATTAAGTCTTTGCACTTAATTAAATCCTTTCACTAGACCCTAATTTTATTCTTAAATATAATTAAACTTTAATTTGGCTCATGATTAAATCAATTGGCCTATTAAAAATTTAATAATGCATTTCAACTTAATTTATGTAGCTTTATCTGATAATCATTTATTTTATACTTGAATCTATATTTTCTTTCATTTTTTGGCACGATAGAGGTAGGATTGAACTTTAAAAGAAAATTGTGCTACTTCTAAATTAAAGCATGGTCTCTTTCTTTTAACAAAAACAAATATATTATGAGGTTATGTTTTATGTAAAAATATAGTTTTTTAAAATACACAACAATTAATTACCTATCATTATTCTTACTAATGCTACTTTCTAATTATAAAGTACAACATAACATTCCTCTTAATTTCATAATTTCAATGGGAACATGACATGTTTTATTTAAATTTATTTATTCCTCTTAATATTTCTTGCCTTTCAAATGACTTGATTTTGCTTATATGCAATCTTTATCTTTTCTATGTTTTATCCTATATTCTTAAAGTTTATGGTATCATACTTAGATCATTATGTTTTTGAATGACATAATAATCACATGTTTATTTAAGTGTCTTTATGAAATATACTTGTATGAAAAAAATGCATTAGTGTTTAAGTTTAATTATTCAATAAAAGATCAAGCATATATAAGAGTTAGGGTGGGTAGATCCATTTTATTAATATGAAAACATATATTGCTTGTATTAGTATGATGAACAATTTTTGTGATGATTTAAGCAAGTTTTAAGAGAATATGATCATTTTAAAAAATCATCAAAGAAGTAAGGTATAGATACATGAAGTTCCAGAACAAGAAACTTGATGCAAAACAAGAAACTTCATGCAATAATGGTTTTCAACTTCAAGGATCAAGATCATATAATGAAGATTTTCCAAATAACAATTGATTTTGTTTAGAAATTAGTTTTCAAATCTAGAAAACCTAAACCAGATCAAAATAACACAAGAAAATACTGAAACACACAATATAGGATAAGAACTCTAATAACTAAATTGGTCTAAATGATTTAGACAAACATGTAGCTCATTTTAACAAATTCTAGAATTGTTCTACTACTTTAAAAGTTGTAATTGGTTCCAACAATGCTTCGTCCAATTATTCCAATAGGCAAAGATATTCTGAAAGTTTTGTCGAACTAGTTTGTTTTTTATCCTTATAAATATCACTCATTTCAGCAAAATGATCTAGAATTTTCAAAGAACATTTCCGATCATATTGTAACTCTTAAATAACTTTTAACAATCTTAGTTTACTCTTGATTAATCCATAAACAAGGACGAAGTGTTATTGGCAAAAAAATCCTATAAATGCTTCAATTGTATTCCATTAAACTCTATTGAGACAATAATATTATGAAAAGTATAAATGACACTTAAAACTCTTAGGATAACCTCCTATAGGTTGTTTGATTTTTTTGATGGTTTTCCATTTGTTTTCCAGGATTTTTGTCTTTAGTGTCAATAGGTCTTCCGCGCTTCAAATATGGTATAGATTCATTTGTTACTATGTTGACCTTTTTTCTTTCAGGAATTTCAATTATAGATGGAGAATTTGCAACACGAATATGGGATTTAACTACCTTTTCACCACTGGTGAACACATCTGGTAATTGATTTGCAATATTTTATAAATGAATTATCTTTTGATCTTCAGGTTCATACACTGAATTTGATAATTTCGGGTTATTCCAAGTAATTTTTTATCGTGCTTCAGATACTGAATTCGCTTCCCTAATGATGGGAAAATGTTCTCATCAAAATGGCAATTTTCAAAACATGCCTTAAAAACATCATTAGCCAAAGGTTCAAGGAATCTAATAATAGAATCAAAACCAACATAAATTCTTATTCTTAGTAGTGGACCCATTTTAGTCCTTTGTGGGGGTGTTACAAGCACATATACCGTACAACCAAAAGTTCATAGATGAAATGTATTTGGTGGTATATCATAAACAAGTTATGAAGGAGAATATTATGGTAAACACTTGGTCTAATTCTAACTAGTGATGCAACATGTAAATATAGCATGTCCCTAAACAGATGTAGACAATTTTGATTTCATAAGTAATGGTCTTGCAATTAATTGAAGTCGCTTTATAAATAATTATGCTAGACCATTTAGAGTATGTACATGAGCAACAGGATGTTCAATATCAATTCCAATAGAAGTGCAAAAATTATCAAATGCTTGAGAAGTAAACTCACCAGTATTGTCAAGTAGAATTTTCTTTATAGGATAATCAGGAAATTGTGATCGTAGTCTGATAATCTGTACTATTAATCTAGCAAATGCAATATTTCGACTAGAAAGCAAACAAACATGTGACCATTTACTTGATGCATCAATCAATGCCATAAATATCTAAAAGCTCCACATGATGGATAAATAGCCCACATATATCTCCTTCAATTATTTCAAGAAAAGATGGTGATTCTATAAGAAGCTTTGATGGAGATGATTTCGTAATTAATTTACCTTGAGAACATGCAGTATATGGATTTTCACTTGGTTAAAGAATCTTGAAGTTCTTTAAGGGATGCCCATATGAATTCTCAATAATTCATCTAATCATAATTGATCCTAGATGTCCAAGTCGATCATGTTAAATCATAAATTGTTTTGGGTCAGAACACTTCTAATGTATCACAATGTTTGATTCAATAGATTGCATAATCGTATAATAAATTCCATAAAAGAAAGCAGGTAGTTTCTCAAGTACAAGCTTCTGCCTAAAATACATGCAGTAATATAAAGATATTCTTTTCTATCTTAATCTGTTGTTTTAATATGATAACCATTAGCATGTATATCTTTAAACAGTGTAAATTTCTTCTAAACTGAGGTGAATATAATGTATATTTGATGCTTAGTCTTGTGTTATTTGGTAACATAATATTAGTTTTTTCAAAGCCTTTAATCATGTCTGTTGGACCTGATATTGTAGTGACTTAGCTTTGGTTAATGTCAAATACTCAAAGTATTTATTTTCCTTAAGAATTGTGTGCATTGTTACACTGTCTGCTAGACATAAATTTTCATCATGAAAAGTCATGTCACTATTCAAAATGTAATCAAAGTTTATTATTTAACTTGATCCAAACCGATAATATTTATTGTAAATATAGTAACATAAATATTTTTATACAAGTAAAAACTATTAATCATCTTTAATAATTCCACCACTAAGTATGTTTTATGTCTTATCCGAGTTTTCAAATAAATCAGAAACATCAAGATAAGTATTAACATCAACATAAGCATTATGATTTTCAAAATCATCTTTATGAATGAAATTAGTCTCAACTATTTTTTATTTCAGAGAGGCTTGATATAAATCTGTAAGATGTTTTGGTGTACGAAAAGTACACGATCAATGACAATGCATACCATACCTATGACACTTATCTTCTGGTTTATGCAAATTCTTGCCTTTTCTTATCGAAGTTCATTGTGTCTCCACTTCTGGTGGTATGGTGGGTTGCTTTTTAGAAGGATTATTTCGTCTCCTTTTCTTTTTTTTTTTCATACCTATATCCTTGGTTCTTTCTTGTCTTTTGGACAAAAGTTTCATTCACTTCAGGGAATAGTTTAGAACCTTTAGAAATTATACACTATATATTGTTGCAGGACAATGTTTGAGGCGTGAAAAGTATAGAATGTTTTCCCTAACATTTGATCTTCTATGATATTTTTACAATAATTTCAGTTGCGAAGTAATTTTAAAAGAAGCAGAATTATGTTCACTAATTAATTTAAAATCTTGCAACTTTAGGTGCAACCAATGATAATGAGCTTGAGGAAGTATGATAAACTTGGGTGGTCATATCTTTCATTTAGATTTTGTCACATATTATTTCCTTCTTTAATGATCTCTCAAAGATTTGTAGCTTTCAGATGAATCTCGATATCAATGTTTCATGACAAATAATTATTTCTAAAAATATCAAGAGCTATAAATTCAAGTTTTGTCATATTTGACATTATATTTATCTATAAAAATAATAAATAACTTATCAAATAAAATCATGATGATAAAAAAAATAGTCCCTTAAGAATGTTATTTATTTTGCTTTAGAAATAGTAGTTATTCAAGAACTGTATTTAATTTATTTAATTCTTCATAAACTTATAATATTAGTTCTTCGGGAACTGTTTTAATTTATTTAATGTTTCAGGAAAATAAGTCCTTTAAGACTGTTATTTGTTTAGCTTTAGAAATACTAATTCATCATGAACTGTATTTAATTTATTTAATTCTTCTAAAAAACCAATCCTTTATGACTGTTATTCATTTAGCTTTAGAAATACTAGTTCATTAGGAACTGTATTTAATTCTTTTGGAAAAGCAGTCCTTTAAGATTGTTATTTGTTTAGCTTTAGAAATATTAGTTTGTTCAGAACTGTATTTAATTTATTTAATTCTTCAGGAACTTGTGATTTCTTCAGGAATTGTTTTTAATTTATTTAATTCTTCAGGAACTTGTAATACTCGTTCTTCATGAACTATAAATCTCTTTCGTTGAATAAAAGTGCAAAACAATTGCCAAAAATAAATTACAATAATGAAAAGTGAATATATCTTTCTTAAAAGAAAAATATATTCAAAATAGATATTCCAATTATAATTAAAAGAAACAAGAGAGAAATATCTTTCTTATTATGAATTCTTCTACTTTTCCAAAAATATACAAAGAATATAAGACAAGTGGTCTATTTATAGGAGAATGAAATGAACTCAGAGGTTATGAAAATCCAAGAGACTAAACTCAATAATTATGAACATTCAATATATATAAATATGAATTTATAAGACATATATTATATATAGGGCACCCATAAATAGTTTGATGGAGAGCATAATCTGTGCATCAGCTTTCAATAATCGCCAATATTGAAATTATCGAGTCAAGTAATGACTCGACATGTAGATGGTAAAAAACGAGTTGACTGGCTACACAGATTAATGGTTTATTAGGTTAATCCTGGGAACGCAGCTAGTGTTTCGAGGAAGCCTTGACGTGGACAAATTCTTGGACCTTCTATTCTCACAACTTCTTTTCGCTATATCCCTCATTGCACGCGTCAATGCGAGTTTAGGATTGATTCTAGTGGTGCTGTTGAACTCTTGGCAAAAATCCCTCTGAGAGCAAACAGCTTCTTGCATGGCCATTTTAGGACCTCGAGCCAGTCTTTGTTTAACAGCTTCAGAACAAAGGCCACAAACCCAATTACCCGAGTAAGAGTCCTTGACTTTCAAGATATAATCTTGCGTGCAATCCTCTTTAAATCCACAGCATTCACATTCTGCTTGCTTGACTTCATCAATGGATTCCAAGGTTTCATATTTGTCGATTTCATATGAAACGCCGGGCACCACTTTTCGTAGCTTTTGCTCACTCTGCAGAGGTAGAGGAGGGAGAGGGAGATCGTTAGTGAACATCACCCATTAAATACGGCAAAAAAGAGAGTAATTAATAAGAAAATGGGACAATAAATAAGATAATAGACAATACCATGATCACAATAAACACTTCATGCTTCGACAGAAATGCAGGAATCATATCCTTCTAGCGATGAATTTTTTTTTTCTCAAAAGAAAAGGCAGCGAATATTTCAGAAGTTCGATGCCAAAAGAACGTCGATGCAACTTCTTATATAGTTCGAGATATCTGTTCTGATCATGCTGATCAGAAAGCAATTTACAGTTTGAAATATCTTCACAGTAACGGATAAGAGTTGCTTTTCATTGCAATTAATATTCATGAGCAAATTGCACCACTTGCTAGCTAGCTAGGGGATTTCCATGCAGAGCAAATTGCTAAACAAGGGATCAATAAAGTTGACAGTTCCTTCCTTCGTCAAATAGCAGCTATGGAATTTTTGACCCTCGTGAGAATTCACGGGCTACATCAATCTTTCGTGCATCTTATATTTGATTTTTTGTATGTGTATAGATAGAAATTATACAATATTAGTCAATGAAAGACATGAAGTGTTTATCGTCTTACGGAAAGAGAGAAAACAAAGATAAGAACTGTTGGGTTTACATGGTTCTGTAGTCCAGCTTCTATATATTATAAATGGTTATTAAAGAATCATTTCAATTTAAAAATTGAAGTTAACAAGTAAACCAGTAAATAATTCTGTATTATCCTTTAATAATAAAACAAGAAAATAAAATAAACAAGAATCATGTTGTCCCATAATACTCCTTGTCATCTGAGCCTTACCACACTATTATTTATTAATGGAAATATTCTGCTAACAACACTCTAAAAAGGAATTACAGCAACCTATATCTATCCGTCTCTCACCCACCCCCAAAAATATTGAAAAAAGGTATCTCCTAGGCCTAATTTAGAGGGCCTCTCGACCTTTGCTGGTTATTAAGAGCCAGCTAATTGTACACTAAGGCCTATAGGCTTGTACTTTTTCATCTGATTCATAAATGCGTATGCTAAACGTCCTCCTGGTCCAATTATAACAAATTTATATCTAACTATTTATATTATTTAAAACCTATATATATATATATATATATATATATATATATATATAGCTTATAGTATATAATCATTAAGAAGTTATAGACAAGAAAGCAAACAAGAGTAAATTTTAAGTTAAAATTTGTTGCGCTAGCTCAAATCACTTCTTTGAAAATCTAGCCTTTTTGTTACAAAAGATTACAAAAGAACGCTAGCAAAATTATTTACAGATCATTGTAGAAACATAGGGATGCCGAGGTGAACAATAAAGCCAAAACCCCTCCTCAAAATGAGACATTTCATCCCCCTGCTAATTTCTCTATTCTAAAAGAAAAACGCAAGCTATTAAATTAAATGAAAAAAAATTGATGTCATTCAACCAAAAATTGTTGCAAATAATAAAAAAAAGGTTAGTGTGCAAAGAAATCTTTGCTGGGGGAGAATAATTGTTACAAATTTTTTTGTTTCTTAGGTGATTGTCTAGATTTTTCATCAACAATTGTTTTTTTCTTAAGATGAATGAAAAATAAGAAAAAGAGAAAATATTATTATATAGGCAAGCTTATTTTAAGAAAATGCAGGAGATGCAAAGAAATAAATGTTATGAAGTTTTTTGCAAAGATTAACAGCATTAAATTTGATTTAATAATCAGATTTGTGATAAAAGAAAATTGATAGATTTTCTGAACGGGTATCAGTAAAAGTCAAAGTCATTTTAGCTTTTAGGTAATAGTTGTCTTTGTCAGTTTTGTCTAAAGCGATGCTTTGTTGGTGTTGGTATAGTAGGGTGTTGTCAGGGGGTTTATTGGGATAAGCGTGCCAAACTAGATCTTTGTTGAGTATTCTACAGATATGGTTATGGAAGCAGTCTAGAATCCTGTTTCAAATTGTTCCAACTGGGTCACTGAAGATTGTTCTAAGTCGTCATCAAATATATTGGTAACATATATGTCACACCTACTGATGATTAATTTATAGGCTCCAAACCGTAGTTGAAGGATTTTGATTTTGTTCAATGCTTCAGTCATCTGTGGCAACACTACATAAGGATCAATGATTTTTTGGTCGTACATGAAATGATGAGCTAAGGCATGGAAAAATTCTCCAAGGTTTTTTTCCAGATAACACGAAGTCTGTAACATCTTTGAAATCATAAATTTTTAAATGCATTTTTTTTAGTTTACTATGATTTATATTGCCATATCCCATTTTTGGGTTATTCCCCAACGTCTACCCAAAATAAAAAAAAAAATAACAAAAATAAAATAAAAGAGGTTGGCGTTGGTAAAAAAATAAAGGTGGCAATTTTAGATGTTTTCGAGACCCGATCGAACTTTTTATGTGCTCAAAAATACAAGAAAATGCAGATTATAGCTAAAATAATTTATTCTTAGATAAATTTGCGTAACAATTAAGTCGAAAGACATAATGATATTTTTATAGGTCAATTTGATTTAATCATGGGTAATTTAAAGTATAATTATGTTTAGAAGTTAATTTAGGATCCAATTGAAAGATTTAAGTACGTGAAAGAACTTAATTATACTTTAAATTGGTCAAATTAATTTTATTAAGAACTTAATCGATGAAGAATCAAGTTTTTGAGCTTAATTTGGGTTTAATTGAGAAGATTGGAATTTTCAAAGACTAAATTGAATTTTTTCCAAGACAATCATGCGAAGTCAGGGCAAATTGAAAAAAAAAATAAGAGTTTAATTGTCAATTGACAGTCAAATCGCCAAAATCCAAAATAAAAAACACGCTCATCAATTGACAGTCAAATCGCCAAAATCCAAAATAAAAAACATGCTCAAAGCTAAGAATGTTGTTAAAATTTTTATGAGGATACAATTGCGTAAATTTAAAAGTTTAAAGCCAATTAGGAGTCCAATTAGAACATTTACAAATTGAGGAACCAAAATGCACTTCCACCTTCTCTCAAAACAGCAGACTAATTGCTACAAGCACGTCGCCGTAGGCGTGCTGCTACAGGCATGTGGCCATAGGAGGTAGCCCATAGCTGAACGCAATTGTTACCTCTTGCGTCGATAAATAGAAGAAAGCATGCATAGACGGTGGGAGACGGACACGGAGGAGGAAAAAGTGCAGAGACACCGTGTAAAAAAACTTAAAACAACCATTTTTCCTCTTCCTATATGTCGGTAGGACCACACTGGCAACTCTCTCTTACCATAATCCGGCTGTAGCTCTCTCTCTCTCATTTGACAGCTTTCTCTCTCTCAAAAACCAGTCACGTGAGAAACTCTCTCTCCTCCAGCAACAACTGACCAACCACCTAGAACCATCTCCCTCAGCACCGTCAGCTTCTCCTCCATACGAGCACCGTGGCCTCCGGCGATGCAGTAGCAGCGTAGCACAGTCCAGCAGCCTCTTCTGATGCCTCTCACGACCACCACAGGCCACCATTTTTTATGCCACCAGCAACAAGACAACCACCTCTGCCTCTTTTACCTGGCGACAATGGCAAGTGAGCCTCTCGTCTCTCTCGGCTGACCACCATATCACTATTCACATAACACGTGAATAGTATAACATGTTTTAATTTTCTTTCTTTTCTCATTGAGTTTTGGGTCGAACCTTTTCCTGGCCCCACCCAGCTAGCTGGGCCAGGTCTAGCCCATGTCCAGCAGAATTCTTCCTTTGGCCCAACTTGGCTAGGCTTCTCAATGTCTAGTCCGAAAATTTTAGTTATTTATTTATTAAAAAAATTGCATTTTGAGAAATCCAAACAAAAAAATTTGTTTTCATGCATACAAATGAATTCCAAGTTTCTTTTCCAACATATTTTTCATAAAAAAATATATTTTGCATCTTTCATTTGTTTTTAACAAAAAATAGATATCGTAACCAGTTTATGATTATCCATCCAAAGTTTCAAAAAACAATTAACAATTAGTTTGTTTTAGTTATCAGGGTGTAAAATTACATTCTAGAGTACATCCACAAATAGTAAAAACGGTTTTAAATGTAGTGTAAGAAAATTTCAAATTCTAGAATGGTTAGGTTTTCAACTTCCAACGAGGTAGATTCTTTTCTCACAAAAAGAGATTTATGTCGAGCCTCAGGAAAGATTAACAAATAAAAAACTAGCTTTGGAAAATAATTAAACAACGCAACATACCTAGGTAGGGTGAACCGGGAGTAATGCGTCTTCTCCTTGCACAACAAGTCCTCTTACCTAGACTCTCGCACACCATTAGATTTCCTAGTGACATTAATACTAAATTGCGACTCCTAAGAATTATAGTCATAACTTTATAACTATAAAACCCCCTTTTAACCAGCATTGTCTCTCCTCTGGGAATGACAGGGTGCGAAGCGTGAAAAAAAATTGACCATTTTTCAAAATCTAACCTATATGTATTTTTTTTCTATCTAACTTTTAATGCAATGACAAAATTTACCTCTCCTTTGTTTTTCAAATAGCTATAATAGAACAACCTTTTTTTAATCTTTTTTCTGGGAAAATCAATGTCATTGATCAAAAGTCATCACAATTCCATCCCATCGAATAAGTAGAAAACTACTCCAACACCAAGGAAACAACCCAAATAACTATATGCATAACCTATTATCTCTATCACATCAACTAATTAACAAAACAAATTACCTAAAATATATTATAGAATTAATCACAATATAACAGTAATTTAATATAAATTTCAACCTCAAAGACTTTTATTTAAATAATATTTTAAAAATAATATAAAATTATTTTTTCAAACTTCATCTAGTAACTTATACTTTTACTTTAAGATGATTTTTTGATTGTTATAGATGAGCCATTAGCTTGCTCTCCGCTGCAAGGAGATTTTTTTATTTTGCCTCATTTCAATATATGTAATTTATTCTTTTGAATTTTTTGTTCCTTTTCTTTAATTTTTTTGGTTTAGTTATGATCTCTTTATTTTTCTCGGTCTTTCTTAGATAGTTCTTAATGTTTTATTTGTATTTATGTATCTATATTCTTAATTTTAAATTTTAATTTTTGTTTATCTTAGTAACTCTCTCTTACGCATGTATAGTGAATCTCCTATTGTTAGTGATTTATTATCTTTTTGTTTGTTTTAATCTTTTTTTTATGTGGCTTAGTATATTTTTAGTTTAAAGTGATTTTTATTTAAAAATAATTTTTTTTTATTTTTTAAGATTTATTCTTCATATTATTATATTAAAAGTTTTTCAAAATACTGAGATTAAATTAATTTGAGTTTTTTTGAAAAAAAAAAAACTTTTTTTTATATATATTTTAAAACATTAATATTAAACAAACATAAAAATATATAATTAGCCTCACATATTTAAAAAAAAAAAACTTTAAAAATAATCTTTATCATTATTTTAAACGCATTATTCATAATAAAATGAATATATAATAAAGCTAAATAATTGAAAGTTTTGTATGTTAATTATTTCGCTTTGATATATAGCATCATAAAAAAAGTCTATGACCATTAACATATTTTTTTATGTTAACAAATTTGGTTGTGGTGAAGCTCACGGCAAGTGCCTCATATATTTGTTAAAATTTTTCCATCCATTTTGTCTATGTGTGGTTTCGTATATTTTTTATTTACATGATATTAAATCTGAAATATCATACATAAAAAACAGTGAAAGTCAATTTTGAATATTAAAATAAAACATATGATCAATTAAAAGTATAAGGGCCAAAATGAAAATAAAATATATGATCAATTTCAATCAAAGGACAAAATTGAAAACAATCCAAATTATTATACTAAAAATATTAAACGATTTAAAACAAAACCTAAAATTAAAAGAATAAGGACCGAAATGAAAACAAAATATATAATCAATTTGAATTGAAGGACGAAATTGAAACAAATCAAAACCTATATTACAGAAATCAGGACCATACAAATAATCAAAAGAGAAGGGATTGAAATGAAGTCACCGTAAACAAAAGGGACTGCCATGTAATTTGGCTTGCAGGAGAGAGAAAATGGTATAAAAAGTTCAACCGACCACTATCACTTATTTGGCCATCATGGGACTCCACACGCACCACCATGAGACAAAGGACATGTCAGCGCATTTGCTCAGACGCAAGATGGATATTTTTCATCACTAGAGCACGCCGCATGCACCAAAGAAAACTGTCGCTCATCCAGACGATTCGCCGATAATGTCCGTATGAAAAAAATAAAAAATAAAAAAGATAAAATTATCTAAACACCCCTACAACCAACTCTTTAATTTTGTCTTCTCTAAGGGCATATATGTATTATACATTTAAAAAAAATTAAATGGAAGGAACACCCCTGGCATCAATTCATGATTTTTGTCTTACCTGAGGGAAATATGGTTATTTTATTGTGCAAAGAAATATAAAAAATCAAAAATACACCCGGGTAGGCAACTATTTTCTATTTGTTAGTAGAGGTAAAATAGTTGTTTACTATGTAAAAATACACGACAGAGACTAAAATACCCTCAAATATTCTAGTAATGTCAATTGTTCTCTTGAAAAAATCTAAAATACCCTTGAGTCCAAGGTTAAGATCGAGACGCATGGAGAGATAAAATATTAATTATATTATTATAATCCATAGTAATCTCTGTCTATTCCTCCAGTAATTGTCTCGTCATCTCTTGTCTAAATACTCATCTAACATATTCCTCTATATATCACTTGAATGATTTGTCGTCTACAACCAACTCTTTAATTTTGTCTTCTCTAAGGGCATATATGTATTATACATTTAAAAAAAATTAAATGGAAGGAACACCCCTGGCATCAATTCATGATTTTTGTCTTACCTGAGGGAAATATGGTTATTTTATTGTGCAAAGAAATATAAAAAATCAAAAATACACCCGGGTAGGCAACTATTTTCTATTTGTTAGTAGAGGTAAAATAGTTGTTTACTATGTAAAAATACACGACAGAGACTAAAATACCCTCAAATATTCTAGTAATGTCAATTGTTCTCTTGAAAAAATCTAAAATACCCTTGAGTCCAAGGTTAAGATCGAGACGCATGGAGAGATAAAATATTAATTATATTATTATAATCCATAGTAATCTCTGTCTATTCCTCCAGTAATTGTCTCGTCATCTCTTGTCTAAATACTCATCTAACATATTCCTCTATATATCACTTGAATGATTTGTCGTCAGATACTATAGCAATGATTTCTTCTTTTGTGGCATGATTACTACTTAATGAAACAATAATGAATATTGCCTCCCTATATGTGTCAATTTGTTTATTATTTTTGGATTAATTATATTGCTTGTTTTTTGTTCCTTCCTTTCAATAAAGAGAAATTACAGTTAGAAATTTAATCTTAGTAAAGGTAAAGAGCAGCCTTACAAATCAAATGAAATATAGGCTAGTATTCTGATCTTTAACGAAGTTATATTATTCAAAGTAATGTCGGGTCAAAAAATAAGAATAATAAAATCAAATTTAAAAGAAAATAAAGTGTATACATAAGCTCTTATTTAATTCCTCCTTCTCTTTTTTGGGAATACAAATTGTTCTTATTAAATTCTCACGCAAATGTTTATGTTTTTTATACAAACAATTATCGAAAAAACCTTCTTGATCGAGTGTTAATTTGTGGTTTATCTATGGATTTTTTTTTTCATCTAAAAATACATGTCTTGAACATTTATGAAACGCAAATAGAAATTGGTATGGCTTAGAACATGATTTGTTCTTAACAGTTGATTGATTATTTAAATGAAAGGAGCTAATGCAACATGGAAAAAAGCAGAGAGAAAGGCCGGCCTATAAAGATTAGAACTGCATGCACATCATGGGAAGAGAAAAACTAGCTTGGTCCAGGGTCTTATTAAGTGCTCAAATGGGAGATGTTGATGAAGATTTTTATATACATAATTTCATGGATCGGAAAGGTGATTTAGCAATGGCTGCTTCACGTGGCTAGCTCCGATCAATATCTTTCATTGTTTGTTGAAATTGCATTTTAAAAATATTTTTAAAATAATTTAAAAGTTTTTTATATTTATTTTTTATTTTAAAATATTTTTTTTTGTATTTTTAGATTATTTTCATATGCTAATATTAAAAATAATATTTAAAAAAATATACATATTATTTTAATACATTTTTAAATAAAAAACATTTTCAAAAACAAATTCAACTATTTTCAAAAATATTTTCAAGAATGTTATCACATACAAGACATCTGTATACCTCACAAAAAGATATTTCTTGAATTTTTAGGGTCAACTTCTAGCCTTAGCACAATTTGTATATCTCTTTCTAGTATTGGCATATGTGACCAAATTTTTTTCATATTTGATCAAGACTTATGTTTTGAAAATCCCCTTTACAATAAGTCCTTTTAACTTGGGGCAACCATTCCTGTTTTCATTTTGGAGAATGGATCATTATCCATTTATTATGTTATGTTCTTTAACATGATCATAGAATCCTCTCACTCATATAAGGAATACTATACATGAATCATGGTAGTAGGACCATTATATAAATAATAAGTCATTTCTTCCATGTATTACATATAAAATATCCCTTAAATAAGTACTATATGGGCATTCAAAACTCTATGAATAAACTTCCTATAAGTTATTCGGGTCCTAACTTTATTTTTATTCTTATGGATAAATTAATAAATGTGCAAAAATTTATTACAGTAACTTGACGTATCTATACAAAATTAAGACTAAGTACAAAATTAATCAATCAATCCCATATGCTCCACATGACTTTTAAATAGCTTTACCAGTAAATCTTTAGTCATGGGATCCGCAATCATCAATTCAGTACTTATATGCTCAATAAAAACCCTTCATGCCTTTTGATATTATCTCTCACACAAAGGTACTTAATGTTGATATGTTTACTTCTGCTTTCACTTTTATTATTTTTTAAGAAGAATATGGCAGCATGATTATCGCAAAAGATCTTGATTGGTCTCTCTATAGCATCAACAATGTTGAGACTACCAAAAATTTAACCAAAGTGCTTGTGTAGTAGCTTCATAGCACGCAATAAATTTTGCTTCCATTGTAGATGTAGCAACTATAGTATGCTTGATGCTTCTTCAGGATATAGCCCCTACAACAAGAAGAAAGATATATCCTGAAGTAGACTTTATGCTATCTACACATCCCGCAAAGTCAGAATCTGAATATCTAACCACCTCCAAATGTTCAGTGTGTCTATATATCAAACTGTAATGTTTGGTTCCTTGCAAATATCGCATAACTTTCTTTGCAACTTTCCAATGTTCCAATTCTAGGTTACTTTGATATCGACCCAACATTCCAACTGTCATAGTTATGTCAGGTCTAGTGCAGACTTGTGCATACAATAGGCTACCTACTGCAAATGAATATTTGATATCTTGCATTTGTTATGTTTTCAATGCATTTCGAGGATATTGATAATTACTAAATCTATCCCTTTTAATGATAGGTGCTATAGAACTATTATAGTTCTTCAGTCTGAATGTCTCTAAAACCTTTTGAATGTAGGCCTTTTGAGACAGTTTCAATATTCTTTGTTTTCTGTCTTTGTGGATCTCTATGGCCTATGACATAAGAGGCTTTACCTAAATCCTTCATTTCAAAGTTTTGAGAGAGGAAACCTTTGGTCTCATGTAGCAAACCTAAATCATTACTTGCAAGCAAAATATCATCTACATACAGGACTAGAAAAACAACTTTACTCCCACTAACCTTAAGGTATATACATTGATCAACAAGGTTCTCAATAAAACCATGTGAGGTAATGACCTTATGAAATTTGATATATCATTGACCTGAGGCTTGTTTTAGTCCGTAAATAGATTTTCTTAGTTTGCAAGCTTTCTGACTGTTATCATCAAAACCTGCTGGTTGTTTCATGTAAACCTCCTCTTCAAGATCCCTATTTAGAAAGATTGTTTTCACGTCCATTTGATGTAGCTCTAGATCAAAATGAGCAACCTTCTCTCCAGTATCTATGAAAGATTCATTTAGGATAATCATGGCATTAATGTCTTCCTTTTGAGTGACCCTTGGCCACAAGTCTAGCTTTATATCGTTCAACATTAACAGAAGCATTTGTTTTGGTTTTGTAAACCCATTTGCAGCCTATAACTACAGCTCCCTTTGGTACATCAACGAGATCCCAGACTTGATTTTTAGCCATGGATTCCATCTCTTCTTTCATGGCATTTAACCATAATGTGGAATGTTCTTCACTCATGGCTCGTGAAAACGTTTTTGGATCATCTTTAGGCCTAACATCAAAATCAGACTCTTGGAGATATACAACATAATCACTAGAGATTGTAGGTCTAATTATTCTAGAGGATCTTCTTAATTCTACTTGCTCTGTATTTGGCAGAGTCTGAGTAGGTTCAATCTAAACTTATTCCTTATGAGTTGACTGTTTTGTAATTGATTGTGGTTCAGGTAATCATTTTGAATTTCCTTGAGCACAATCAAACGTCCTTAAGGTAAAGATGTTTCAATCAACTCTTGTGTTTCCTCAAATTCAATCATTTGAGGATAAACAATTCCACTAGGTTCAGAATCCTCTAAAATTTTTGCATATATAGACTCAATAATTCTAGTATTATTAGAAGGATAATAAACCCTAAATCCTTTGGAGTTTACTGCATAGCTAATAAAATAATCACTAGTAGTCCTTGGGTCTAATTTCTTTATATTTGGATTATAAATCCTCACTTCAGTAGGACAACCCCATATGTGTAAGTGATTTAAACCTGGTTTCCATCCATTCCACAGTTCAAAAGGTGTCTTAGGAACAACCTTGGATGGGACCCGGTTTAATAAATACACAGCAGTTTTTAAGGTTTCACTCCATAAATATAAAGGCAATTGAGAATTACTAATCATGCTCCTTAGCATTTCTATTAATGTGTAATTCCTTCTTTCAGCCACACCATTTTGTTGTGGTGTGTTAGGCATTGTGTATTGAGCAACAATGTCTTCCTCTTCAAGGATTTTTTCAAATGGACCTATCATTTGTTCCTTTTTTTGTTTACCTACTATAGCACTCTCCGCCTCTATCAGATCTTACGATCTTGGTTTTCCTGTCCTTTTATTTCTTTACTTCTACTTTATAGGTCTTGAAAGCATCTAATGCCTCAGCCTTATCATTTAGAAGATAAAAAAACATGAACCGTGTATGGTCATCAATAAAAGATATAAAATATTTTTGACCATTTAAGCAGAGAGAAGGAAAAGGTCCACAAATATCAATATGTATAATCCCAAGAATGTCAGAACTACTTTTGGCACCTTTAGTGGTCTTGTTGATTTGTTTTCTCTTTATGCAATTCACACAAGTACCAAAATTAGTAAAGTCAAGAGTTTTTAAGACTCCATCATTTACTAAACTTCTGATTCTCTCTATGGAGATTAGGGGTGTGCAAAAAAACCAGCTAACCTATTGAAACGAGAAAATAAAAAAAATAACCGAAAAAACTGAACCGATAAAAAAAACCGAATAAACCAATTATAAAATTTTGAAAAATATCTGGTTTGGTTCGGTACCGATTTTGTAAGGTAAAAACTGAAAAAACCAAAATTAACTGAACCAGTTTGGTTAAAAAGGTTAGTATAAAAACACACTTTCCCTTCTCTTATTTCTTTTCTAACCCTAACCCTACAACTACAAGCAGTCGCCCCCCTCCCTCTCCCTCTTCCTCTCCCGACAATCTTCCCCTCTCACTTCCTTTATAATTGTATCTGAACCAATCGATTCTCTCCTCTGCAGCCATCCCTTCTCAACCCCTGTAAGTTTACTCCTCTATTGTTAAAATATCTCCATCCATTATTGTATACAGGTTATAGAGACGAATTGGTATTTGTTTTCTTATTCTTAGTTAGTGGATTATTTGCTTCTCTTCTCAACTAATTTACTATACGTATGGTACATAGCCCGGAGATTGTCAATAACTACCACCATTGGTCCACTACAAGAAAATCTAGAGGAAATCCTAGTGAACTGTAAAGGATGGGTGGCTTTGTTGTGAATTTTATCTTACCTTGAAGATTTCAAAGTCCATAATTTAAAGTGCAAATAATTATCAATAAGTGTGGCTTTTTCTGTTGTGAATCGAGGGTTTGATACATGGAAGTATAAAATCATTATCACTCAGTCGAGTTAGTCCTTTCTAGTTTTCACTATTAGCCTTTTGCATTATCTTGCATTTGCATACTCACGGTTCTTGCGAATCTATGTTTTTTCTCCTTAATTGGGAGCCCCACCGAAAAGCCCACCGGAAAGCCCAAAAAAAAGTTCGGTTTTCTCAATTTTTTAATCATAAAAACTGAACCGAACCGAGCTGAAAATGGTCGGTTTTTACAAGGTTCGGTTCAGTTTCGGTTATTTTTTTAAGAGAAATTACAATTTTTAGTTTGGTTGTTTTTTTTATAAAAACCGAACAGAACCGAAAATGCTCACCCTTAATGGAGATATGTCCTAATCTCCTATGCCATAACCAAATAGAGTCCTCATTCATAAGACTCCTCTTTATGTCAATGTTTGTATATAATGATAAATAATTATTTTCAAAGTTGGGATCTAAATCAATTTTGAATAAACCATCAATTTTTATTCCACCACAAACAAGGTTTTCACCTTTAAAAATACTAAAGGTTGAGTTGATAAACCAAAAACCATAACCAATAGTATCCAATTTTGAAAAAGAAATTAAGTTTCTTGAAAAATAGGGAATAAAAAATACATTATCCAGATCCAAAACATATCTGAATTTCAAAAACAACCTAAATGTCCCAATTGCCTCAACTTGAGAAAAAATTATTTCCATAATATACTCATTGTTCATTGCTTGTTGGTTTTCTTGTGTTAAGAAAACTCTGCATAGTATTAACAATATGAATTGTAAAACCAAAATCAATCCACCATGTATTACTAGGAGCCTCAACAAAAAAAGATTCATGACAAGCTAGAGATATGATATTTTCTTTCTTAGAAATATCAACCTCTAAGGACTTCAGATGAGTAGAGTCCCTCATTTCCATGATGTGCTCTCGTACACTTCTGGAATTTTCATAGGTTTTACTTGACAACCTTTTTATTAAGGTGCTGGATAAGGCTTTATTAGAATTGATAAATTATTCCTCAACAGCTTTAATAAAATCCTTAGTCTTGGTGCATTCTGGGATTAGATCGCTCCCATCGTTCATGTTTAGCAATCACTAGTACGTACTAGAGTCTGTTAAGACAAGTGGTTCGTTCTCACGGAGCGACAAATCAAGTTCCATGCACCCCAATGTAAAAAACAAATTTTCTTTCCATTAAGAAAAATTATTACCATTTAGCATTGGAACTATATCAATCAAAGCGGAAGGAATAACTGCAATTATAAAGGGAACTACAAATTATTTTATTGTTGTGAAATAACTTTATTTAAATTAAGCAATGTCAATTTAACAATAAATTTCAACCTACCTATGTGCAAAGGTTGCATCATGCATGAAATTTACTACTTATTAATAAGTCTAATAAATTTAAACATTAATAAATAAAAAATTTTGTGCCTGTGGGCCTAAGATAAATTTTATTTCTTAAATATTAAATCTACTATCTTATTCTAATTAAGTCAAAAAAATAAAAATATCCATGTGGGGATTAGCAATTAAATTTATGAATTAATTATAACCCAATGTTAATTTTCCTTATAAAGTTCACATATATTTTTTTGATGTAACTATCGTTTATAAAATCAGACATTGTGGCATTTATAAAATTATTATGATAGTTACTATTTTATTAACATCTAATAATTATATTGATGCCTAGATAAGGGACTTTAGGAATCAAACAAACCAATATGAATTAAACAATATTTTTCCAAATTACAACCTAGTAAGTTCCCAGGAAAATGAGGTGGGTTTCAATGGACACGCTTAAATACCAAGACTTTCCTAGACAAAACTTTCCTAAACATTGAAAAATAGATAGTACCATAAAATTCACTAACATTTATGGTTTGATTGATTATTCTTATGTTCAGGCATCAATTAATTTATATTTAAATAATATAAATTACAAGACATATTCCTAAGTTAATGTATTGTTTTAATCCAATACCTTATAACATAAAACAATAGGAATGAAAACTACATTACATAAGCATAAAAGTAATCATAATGTACTTTAAAGTATAAAATAAAAGGAATGAATATTTCATTATGTAAACATAAAACAAACATGGCATAATGTTTTGGGTTTGTCTTACAAACTTGGAGAATCCAAGTTCGAACCTGCATCCACATGTTCCCCTTTTTTATATATATATATATATAAAAAAACTATTGTACGAGTGGTAAACCCATTTTATCAGGTCGGTTTGTATTGCGTTAGACCAAATCAACCCATTTAATGACCCCTTTTTTTAACTTGACTCGGTTCCTTATGGGTTGGAAAAAACCCTACCCGGATATTTAACTTGATGACCCATTTAACCTAAAACTTGCACTGGCTCCCTCATGCACCGGAAATAGGGTCGCCGACCAGCGACTCACGGATCCATATGCGGCGGCCACAGAAGCTGTCGCCCAGCTCTGTCACGGCGACCCACTAGGTCGCCGTGTCTCTTCAAGTATCCAGCGACCTTTACAGGTCACTGGTACTATCACAAAATGGGGAGAGGCCACTAGCATCTCCTTCTATCAACTAGGGAGAGGCCACTGGCCTCTCTTGTGTGGTAGACGACACGTGAAGTGTCGTCGCTAGTGACCCTTACACGGGAAGAGGTCAGTGACGTCTCCTTCTGTCAGCTGGGGAGAGGCCACTAACCCCTCCCTATATGGAAGACGACCCTTGAAGGGTTGTCGCTTCCCTCATCGACGACCCTTACTAGTCGTCGGTCATAGGATGTGGAGAGGCCAATGGCCTCTCCTTCCCGTCAGTCCAACAACAATATTTGGTTACACTTGTTGTTCATAAGTCCAAAAATAATTTTGGTTACACACGTTGTCATTTACAACAGATCATAAACACATAGCTACTTAAATTAACAACGCAAGTTCATATTTTGAAAATCAAAATAAATGATTCTATACATCGAGAATCACTGATAAATATACTGAGCAAAATAGCATAAAGGTAGGCTCTGATACAACATGTTATACATATTTTATATAATCAAATGCTAAATTCATATAGCAGCAGAAATTTAGATTATAAATACCTCCAGTCATTGTTGCTCAAGTACCGAAAAATGAATTCTCAATTTCAGCAACAGCAATGCAGCTTTTCGCAAAGCAGCAACAGCAATACAACTTCATACCAGTAGTCGTAGATGGAGTACACAGGCTATTATTTATAGGTAAATCGGGGACCCCTCTCATTAATTTATTTTCCAATTTTCTCCTTCCATCAAAGAGATAGTTAGGCAATTGATCCCCATGATCAAACCCCATGATCTATCTTCATGATCATTGGTTTGAACAAACAAGAACATGGGTGTGTCATGGAGGGTCATAATAGCAATTTCTAACAAAGAATGCAATGGTTTCCTTTTTATATGATTCACAAATTATCTCTAGAAAAGTGTACTGGGAAACTGTTTCTCAGTGGCCAAAGGACTAGAGAGAAGACAAGATTGTCTGAACGACCTAGATTTTTCATGAACACTACAAAATCCCTCCTTTTTTTTTCATGAAATAACATCAGCTTGGAAAGTTCAAGATTCAAACGCACATACGATTATTAACAGCTAGTGAGTACTGGTTTAGATCAGCGGTACTCTCTTTTTGCAGTCATTATAATGTAGGGTTTAGCCTTGCAAATCTAGAGGAGATCTTCACGCGATGCATGATCTATTCCAACCACAGAAGTTTCCCACTGACATACTCAATGATTGGTTTAATTGGTAAGGCAACGAACACTAACAGAAGATTACTTCAGATGTGTTTGTAGCTGAAACAGCAGCACCACTGGTTAAATCTAAAGAACTTGGATAGGAGAAGCAAAAGTGATTATTTTTATTTTGGAAAGGCTAATTTTCAATGTTTGAACTGTCACTGCCACTCGGCTTCACGGCGACTTAAAGAGAAGAATACAGTATCCGATTCTTTGAGTGGAAACGTCTAATCTTATTAAAAGATATCTGTCACATGATATTACAAAATTCTAATTAGTTATCTAATGATTTGCAATCTATATATCAATTAATATATCTCAATTTATATATTTATTTTTTGTAAAAATCTTAAATTAATTAGAGTTTTATTTATTTATTTAAATCCATAAAATATATTTTATAGAAATAGAGTTTCCTCGCATCCAAAATATATATATATATATATATATATAACAAAAATTGAAATTTGGGTTTTAAAGATGCAAAAACCTGAACCTAATTTCCATTAATAAAAGCCTCTTTCAATGGTCAAAAAACATTACACGTAAGAGATGCATCATCTATCTAGAAGATAATGCATCGTCCATATTATTATTTTTTTTAAAAAAAGACATGTGCATATGACCTTCCAAGCCTAAGCATGTCTAGGCTTCTTAATCATGGGCTAAACTATCCAGCACATACATACTTGACCTTAATTTAAGATAGCCCAAAATTGTTTTTAACATTTTAAAATAATTCACTTCGAATATTGATTATGCTATAGTTTTAAAATAATATTATAGCTTTTATGGTAATACTGGTAATTACTTTCTTTATTATTATGTAAGAAGAAAATATGCTAATTTTTTTTCTTAAATCCCATCATGAAAATTTAATGTAATAGTATATATTTTATTATTTTTATGGTATATTGTTTTTTGTTTTTTTATATTTATATTCAGGTAGATATTATCATTTATTATTTAATACTTTTTATTGAGAATTATTTTATGTTTATCATAAGTTTTAATTTTAAAACCAATACTTTTGAGAAAACAAAAGAAGAGAGTTTGATTACAGAAAGAACGATATTTTTTTCAGAAATAAATAAAAATTTGTTTTTCTTTTTTACTGTCTGCATTTTTTACTTAATTAATTGTACTACTAATATGATAATATACTTTTTTAAAACCAAAAAAATTTATGGAGAAATAAAGATAGTGTTTCTTGAAAGAAACTCATTTTTTTCTATATAATTTATAAATACCCTTTTTATCATCACACAATTAAATAAAAATTAAATTAAATTTTACCCAAGTCACTAGGTCAAATATTTACCGTTTACTTTTTATAGTGAAGACCAACTTTTCATTTTAGTCTTTAATCAATATTAACAAATAAGAAATTGATTTATCATGTTATATATCTTTCAATATATTTTGTAAAATGCACATCTTATCTTTTCATGGTTAACCTATCACATTGAAATAAGTTTAATAACTATAGTCAATGTTATTAAATAAGGCATGACCCAACAGGTTAATTTAGAATCTAGTTGGAGTCTGAGTATTTAAAAAATAATTTGATCAAATCTGGATAACCTAATCAATAACTCAATCTGATTTAAATAAAATTAAAAATATTATTTATTTTTTAAAATTAAAATAATATAATATTAATTAATTATATTAACCTGTTTAATCCGTAATCCAAAAGCATTTGTAGAATCAGGTTGTATAACTTTATTCTTGAAGACATCTTTCCAAAAGATTATGCAAAATGTTTGCCATCTTGGATTATTTAATTTGAAACTTCACTTTTCTTGTAGCTGGAATACGATTCTTGCATTATTTAATTTATATTATTCGCTTTTATGTAGCTTCATATCTTCTGGTTCTCGTTCCACAAGCTTTTGCCATAAATATATTAAATCTTTAGTTCGATAGTAAATTTTTACAAGGGACGACGGATTCATAAGGCAATAGGACGAGTTCATAGAAATATTTATTAGAATAATTTTTTTATTTTCACTTTAATTAATTCTTTTTTAAAAATATATATCTTTAAATATTAGATTTTTTATTGGAATACTTCACTCATTATATGGATCACGGGTTTGACGGGTTAACATGGTAAACTAGGGATTTTTTAATAATATTTTTTTTTAATCTTATCATTTAATGTTGAATTAATTAAAAAATAAACTTTATGATTTGTTTAACTTACTTTATATTGAGTTATTATGGGCTCGTAATCTTGGAATAATATTTAATGGGATAACCCAAGTTAACAGGAATTGTTTTTTTAATTTTTTTTATGAGAATTAAGTTTTATAATTTGTATTTAATTCTTTCATATAAATATTTTTTATATTCAATATTTTTTTTACTCAGATTAATTATCTGGTATACCTAATTAGTATTTATAAGGAGTGGTTGGCAAGCAGAAATTGAACCGCCAAAACAATAACGTTTCTCTTTGAAGGAAAATTAAGTCCTGGACGTGACATGCACCGCCATCGTTGACGAGTGGAAACAGAGAACCGGTCAATTTTAAGCGTCCAGGAGATTGGTGCGAACAAGCAAAAGGGAAAGGCTCCTAATTTATATCTCTCAAGATACATGTCTAGCAGTTTTTTCTTTCCTTTGCTAGGTTCCTTTCTTGACATCTCTTTTATTTTTTTAATTTTATTTTATTTTTGCATATTGTTCTCTTTAAAAAAAAATGCAACTTTGTGTCTTTTATGTATTACTTTTTTTATATTAATAAGGATATCCGGGTCAGCTTGCATGTATCTCGACTAATCACACGAGCCCTTAAATTAACGATCATATAAACCTCTATTTGACATCATAATATCAACCATAGGGCTCGAATCTGGGATCACAAGGAAAATCAACTTTTTAGTCATAAGTTTTTACCACTGGGACACTACTAGATGGTTGCCTCTATCCGTGTGTGTCCACTAATTTGATGAATTAGTAAGGACAATTACTATATAAAAAAAAAAAAGTTTTCAAAATTGATTTTTTTCTTTATATTCAAACATACAAATTTGAAAATGTTTTAAAATTAATTTGGTGCTTTTATTTAATCTACTAAATATTTTTGTAAAACAAATAAATTAATAAATAAATTATATTTAGCATGATAACTTTTGCGTTCAACTTGAAATTTGGTTCTGATTAGATTTTGAGTCACAAGTTTTTTAGGTTAAATTATAAGACCGGGCCAGATTTAATAATTATAATTATTGTTATTAAATTCATTATGGCTCTAGAACATCATCTAAGTCTAGATCCTTAAAAAAATCAGATTAAAATTGATTTGGTCAAATTTAAAAGAATTAGTCATAACCTGGTATAATTTAAATAAAATAAAATCATTTAAAAAAAACAATATAATTTTTAATTAGTCGGACTAATTTATCTAATTTTGTTTCCATCGAGCTTTTGTTTTCTCGGCAAGCAATAACATCAGTTGACAGCAAATTTGCAATCACGACAGAACCTCCGCGGCCCATAGCCAGCCTAATTTTAGCATGCTTCATTGCTTTTTGACGAAACGAGTCACTTTCCGTCGCAATCATAAACGAGTCATTTATGTTGATTGGTTTTATTTTCTATTTTGTTAAAGCTTTTTGCTATATTTTCAAGATAATTTTATCGTTTTTCTTATTTATACAATAATAATAATAATAATAATAATAATAATAATAATCTTAGTGATTTTTTTTATAATTTTTTTCTTGCTTGCTATTCTTTTATAATTCTAGTTTGTTTGTTTTTTCTTAGGGAAAATTTAATCATTTTCATTGCTAAAATGATAATAGTAATGATAAAGATGATAACAATAATAGCAACAACAACTCATAAAATCACATTAAGAATATCAATAATAACAAATTATATTATAATCTGAACGACTATAATAATTATATTTATAATGATAATAATGCTAATTTTACTTTTGTTTTTTTAATTTTGTCCTTTAACTATTTTCACATGTTCATCATATCAAATAATATTTTTTTAATGCTATTAATATTTTTTATGTTTTACCTCCAATCATAATAATAACAATAAGTATTATTTTTATTGTTTTGATAGTGATAATAATAATAATTTTAGTTGTAATAATCATAGTAATACTAGTGACAATATAAATCATAATGAAGATAGCAATAGTAATTTATTGTAATGATTATATTGCGTATGGTGTTAATGCTTATGACTTTAAATATAATAATAACAATAACTCATAAAATAATATGAAGAATATCAACAATAACAAAAAAAATTATAATATTAATATTAATAGTGATAGTGATAATAATACTAATTACAATTTTAATGATATTAATAACAATAATGATGTTAGTTACCGTAATAATTATTGTGGTAATAATGACAATGATGATGATAATAATAATGATAATAATAATAATAATAATAATAATAATAATAATAATAATAATAATAATAATAATGGTGGAAACTATAGTATTGTGAATAATAATTAGAATATTGATTATTTATAGTAATGGTTATAATGACAACTATAATGATAGTGACAATTTAACAATAATAATAAATCAAAAAATAAAAATAAATATTATTAGCATAAAAAAATCTTTTGACTTGATGAACAAATAAAAATAAATTAAAAACCTAAAATAATAATAAAAAAAGAAATATGAATTTTCAAATGATCATCAACACAAATTAAAATTGAAGGACAAAATTGAATTAAAAAAAACTTTAACAAAAGAGAAAATAATAAAAATTAAAAACCAAAAGTAAGAGTATATACATATACACATGGACGAAAATAGAGACGATTTTAGAAGGGCTGAAAAAAATTAAAGGAATTAAAATTGAAAAAAAAATAAAATTATAAGGTTGAAATGAAAAACAATATATGGTCAATTTCAATCAAATGACAACATTGAAAGAAATCAAAAATTCAATACCAAAAAACAATTAAGGGATTTAAAACCAAACCCAAAATTAAAAGAATAAGAAACAAAATAAAAACAAAATATATGGTCAATTTCAATTGAAAGTTAAAATCGAAACAAATCAAAACTTCTATAACAAAATAATTAAGGGATTTAAAATCATATTCAAAAAAAAAATAAAGGATTTAAATGAAAATATAATATATGATCAATTTCAATTGAAAGAGAAAATTGAAAAAAAAAATCAAAACCTCTACAATTAGCAAGACGAGAAAAAACAACAAAAAGCCTAGGGACTAAAGTGATAAAATCATAAACCATGAGAACTACCATGTAATTTTACGATGCAAGAGAGAGTAAAGTGAAACACAAAGTTCAACTGACCATCGACATGTCTCCAACCACCATAAGACAACACACGCATCATCATGTGGAAGAGGACATAAGACTCATCTGTAGGGATGGAGGACGAACATTTTCCACCACCTCAAGACGCCACATGCGCTGTATGAAAGGCACAAATGGAAACAATTTATGGCGCGTCCAAACGACGCTCCAATAGTGTTTTCTAGAAAAAGAATTAAAAATATCAAATTACCTAAACGCCTCTCAAAACTCATGTAATAACGATCAAAACTCAAATGTAAATACAAATATACCCCTATAGCAAATTCTTAACTTTTTTTTTTCCGGGGGTAAAGTTGTATTTGTGTTGGTCAATAATAATGGAAAAACCACTAATGTCCCTACTAATTGCACATATTTTTTTAATATTAGTTATTTCATTGTTAATCAAAAAACCAAAATATCTATAACATCCTTGATTAGACAACATTTTTTAACTGCAACCGGGGGTAATATGGTAGTTTTATTATGTATAAAAAAATAAAAAAGACATGAATACCCCCGATCCCAATAACTAAATTTTAAGAACTAAAAGGTATATTATTAATTTCACTGTTCCAATCCATAATAAACTATATCTATAGTTAAAGTGGAAATCTCACATAATTTAGCTTTTTGTATAATTTGTTAAATATTTCAATTTATAGTTCAATAGTTAATTTTTATACGCAAAGGGACGAGTCCATTACCACACATCAGATGGATGATTGTTTGTTTCCTTGTTATTTTTTTAAAATACATATTTTTACTTTATTCTTATGTCCAAATCACTATTTCTTGAAAATTATTTTATTAAATTTGTTTTCAAAAACAAAACCATCCCTTAATAATATATTTGTTTTTATTGCATTATCTAACATTTATTATACAAATAGTGAGTTTAACAGGTTGATTCTATTGATTTGAGGTTTTTTTTGTTTTGTTTTGTTTTTCATTTTCATTATTTAATATAGTATTAATTGAAAATTAGACTATATGATTTATTTTATTTGTTTTTATTGAGTTATTATCACCTTGGGAAAATTAGTGGGTTAACCCTAGTTACCTTAATTTTTTTTTTAATTTTATCATTCAATAATAAATTAGTTGGAAATTGAGTTTCATAATATATTTTAATTTTTTAATTTTGATATATTTAGTTTCATGATTAGGGTTATGAGTGTTGACATTTTAACCCCGATTAAATTTAACTGGTTATTTTAATTTTTTATAAGGTAATCTCAATCCCATAACATAGATCACGAGTCCTTCAACATTAGATTTACTTTTTATCGGGTTCTTCTCAACTCATAACTTGTGTAACGAGTTTGACATGTTAATGCAGTTAAGTAAAATAAATTATTTTCTTTAATATTGTGTTTGATTTGAATTTAGGCTTCATATATTTGTTTTGATTTGCTTTTTATTAGTTTATCCAGACCTCATAAACCAGGATAGCCTTTAACAAATTAACCCGAGTTTACTTGACTTTTTTTTTTCATTTTTAATTAGATTTTTTTTTTATAAATTGTTTCTTTCATCATTGAATCTAATAAGATCCGTTATGATTTAAGCTTCATGATTTTTTTATTAGCTCTTTGCGAGGTTATCTCATTCTCATTACCAAAATCATGGATTTGACAGGTTAATCCAAATTAAATCAAAGTTTTTTTTTCTATGAGATTATGTTGGTCCCATACTCAGGTCATGAATTTGATAGATTGAGAATTTAACTTCACAATTTATTTTAATATATTTTCTATTGGGCTATCTCGATATTATGACTTGGAATTGTAGGTTTGATAGGTTAACTCGGGTAATTGTTTAGGTATTTTTTCTCAAGTTATCTTTTTAACTGTTAATCCCTCAATATTATATTAGTTGAGAAATAAATTTTATAATTTATTTTGTTTTTTTATAGGGTTATCATATTCTCATAACCTAAGTCGTAAAATTGATATGTTAACTAGGGTTCACCAATGACAATTTAATATGTTGTTGTCTAAATATTAAAAAAATATCATCTTAAAAATATTTTTGAGACAAATTATATTTTCACATGTTGTCTGAGTTTCTTTTAGACCTACAAAATCAACTGAGTCATATTAGGTCAACCTTACAACTTAAATTATTTTCTCACTAGAATTGTTTTTAGCAATATTTGATTATTTTTTTTTAAATGATTCAACTTGTTACATGATTTCTTTTTAATTTCAATCATTCAACAATAGATTGATTAATAATTAGACTTTATAATTTATTTTATTAAATTATTATAGTTTATCCAGATAATTAGTGTGACGCAATAAATTCTGACCAGTTATGTTGCATTCTTATTGTCGATTTGGTAACATTAACATATATATTAATATATATTTTAATATATATTATTGTAGTTGTTTGGTATCAAAATGTTTTCTTAGATCGATAATTAATGCATAGTGTGAATTTGAGATCGCCTGTTTAAATCCCTCTAGAAGCAAATATATATATATATATATATATATTATTTCAATATCATACTTTAATAGGAAATTTTTATTTATTTTTATCATTCGATATTAAATTAATTTTTCTTACCTAACCAGCACATAAGGTTATAATTATACCTATGATGAGTTTTTTTAGAGTATTTTTTATTTAAAAAAGTATCAAAATAATATATTTTTTATTTTTTTAAAATTAGTTTTAATATCAAACCATTATAAAACACAATAAAAACTTAATTTAAAAGAAAAAATAAAAAAAATAATTTTTTTTCAAATTTTTTCAAAAATTAATTTTAAGACCAGTGTCAAATAGGCACAAAGACACGAAGGGGCCAACAAATCTAAGTGACGAGGATTAGAGGCATCATGTGGATGTCCCTTTTGTCAGGAATTACATCAAAACTTAAAAATGATGTTTTTATTAATAGCTTGCAGCTC
The DNA here is from genome assembly GCA_027405865.1 of Salix purpurea. Classification (NCBI taxonomy): domain Eukaryota; kingdom Viridiplantae; phylum Streptophyta; class Magnoliopsida; order Malpighiales; family Salicaceae; genus Salix; species Salix purpurea. The sequence continues at coordinate 4,012,878 of JAOWLH010000023.1, forward strand.
GGTTATCATTGCTTGTCTTTTCCATTAGTTGACTGCTTTCTTTTTCAAATTATAAATTATAAATTTTCAGTTACATTTTTAAATTTAACTGAAGAAATAATCAACTGGGATTGCAATTGATGCTAGAGAATATAATTACAATCAATAAATATAATAATAAATTTTTGTAGGTCAATGCTGTATTTTAACTCCAAATTAAAATAAGAGTTAAAAGAGCCTTAAATTAAATTTATTAAATTTATTGTCGTTAATGAGCACAAGGAAAATACAAAATAACCCAGAGAAATTGGTTTTATATTTTAAGTAATAAAAATTATATTAAAAGGTATCTCTCCTTTTCTCGATAAATTAAGACATATTTATCTCGAAGAATATAAATTAAAATTCTATATCATAGTCGATAGATACAGCCAATATGCTTGCATAAACTAACGGGATCGTTAATATTATTTTTAAAAATATTTTTTTATTTAAAAATATATTAAAATGATTTTTTTTGTTTTTAAAAATTATTTTTGATATTAATATATAGAAAAATATCTAAAAGAATCAAATATTTTAATTTTAAAAAAATAAAAATATTTTTTTCATTTTTTTTAAAACACTTTAAACACAATGTCAAATATTCCATTAAGATGCCACGCCGAACCTTCCCAACCAGTTTCCGGTCCCCTTTAACTGCCAACCGTGTTTTACCTTCCAACGGTTTGAAGCTACACTGGATACTCCCCCTCTAAATTCTGATGTCTCAGTAATTACAATAGCTATCCTGTATATCCTCATCTTCACCGTTTATTAGTATTACAGAAAAAGTAAACGTTTGATTCACATGTTCAATTAAGCCACGTAGTCGGTTCCATGAATCGTTCCTTTTGCGTACTCCACCTAGCAGTTTCTCTTCATGTCCGTTATCAGTATCTTTCGGATTAAAGTAAATAGTTTTGTCAATCTTACATTTTGACCTTTTATGTATCATTTATCCTAACACCACCGTCATTTCACCTCTGTTTGCTATTGCGGTTCATGGACGGTGGCGAAGTTTATTTATTTTTTTCTTAATATATTTTTATATTAAAAATAGTTTTTAAAAAATAAAAAAAATTATTGATAAATTTCGAAATAAAAAATATTTTAAAAAACAATTGCTACCGCAATTTCAAATACCATTTTCAATGCAACATGTCAATTTCTCCAATCCTTTTCTTTCATTTTCTTAAGTTTCTCTATTCCAATCTAAAGTTTCTAAGAGGTTCGTTGACACGAAGGATATTAAAACAATGGGTACCACAATGAACTTTTACCCTTCTTATTCGTTGACTCCTCTATAAATACCCACACTTGACGCCAAAAATCTCTCTCGATGCCTTTTCCATTTCTCTCCGCCAGCAATTTCTCTCTCTAAAATTCTGATATTTCTGCCTGCCATTTTTAAATTATTTTTTTACTTTTTGGTCTCCCTTCATCATGTCAACGATGGCAGAGATGGAGCCTCTAACATCAGGAGCGAGCAATCGAATTATCCCAATCTTGAAAGCCCTAAGAACTGCTCTCCTCTTCATTCACGCACTTGTCTTTTCCGTCCTAGTCCTCCTCCTCCCTCGTCGTTACCGCCGCCGTTACACGGCGGATTCAGCCGCGGAGCAACCGCCTAGAAAGTCAGTGAAACGATGGAGGTTGGAGGAGGAAGATACTTTCAGAAGGAGAGCTCTTGCTGAGGGTATCGATATGACGACCGGTAACGAAGACTGCCGGTGTAGCACGTTCTTGTTCTATGGTGTTAGACGAAATGCGCTCTTCACCAGGTCCTGGTTTCCGGTAACCGGTCAAAAGAAGTGAGTTTTTATTTTTCATTTACTACTGTTTCTTACTGTCATGAAAATCTGTGCTTTATTTATTCATTCATTACATGACAGAGAAATTAACATTGGAATGAAGGACTTGAAAGATAAAGCGAAACTTGCATGCAATCTCGGGATTGATGTTATAATTACGCTGTTTGAAAGTCACTGTTTATGTGGAATCAAACAAGGGATTCTAAAGTAACTAAAGAGGATAATTGGGTTGTTATTTATGTTTTATATTGGAAATTGCAGATGCTTAGTAACTTGGTTGGTTTTAGAATGTTGTGCTTTTGAGTTTCTGATTATTCTGGTTCGATCCAAGAAGCTTATGAGATAGAAATGGAATGGATTTGCTCAAGGTGAAAAGACAATCAAATGATTGGTTTTGTACCGGAAAATTGTTATCTGGAATTCAAAGAAATACATTTTTTTCCCCATGAAATAATTCTAATGTTTTCTTGTTCCAGATATAGCTATTGTTTTGTTGTGATTGATCTTTGTTTCTTGCCGATCTTTTATGCAAAAAGATGCTGTTTCTAAATGAGTCGAGCATGTTGTGAACTTGGAAACGTGAAATATTGCTGTATTTTCTGCACATCAGGAGTTGCATTAAGTGGAAGGATAAAGGGGCGTGGTGCTGCTTCGCTCTGATTTATTGTGGTTTTTGTTCAACATATGACACATCTTTAGCATGTATAACTTTACTTTCATCCTATTTTTTGTTGTTTTTCCTCCGTGTTGATTCTGTACTGAGATATGAGGGTTATTTTGTGATTTCAGGGGCATTTTGGTTATTATTCATGGCCTTAATGAGCACAGGTAATATTTGAGGACTTCTAACTTCCCATCTTCTCTTGCATCTCTAATCTGTCCTATTGGTAAAAGATCTTTGGCATCTGAAGCTAATCTGTCCCCCCCCCCCCCCCCCCCCTGGGTTTTCCAAATAAAAGATCTTTGACTTCTCTTCTGTTTGACTTCAAATTTTCAGTGGACGATATGCTCAATTCGCAAAGCAACTAACCTCGTGCAACTTTGGTGTCTATGCAATGGATTGGACAGGTAGCTAGATTTTATAAAGATGTTCATGTGTTTGGTTTGTTGACCTTTATAGTCAATAGGTTGTTATGAAGCTTCATTCCCAGTTTATTTAGAGCATAGGTGTGAATACATTAAGATCTACTTGAAGGTTCTTTAAGTTAAAACAATGTTGTATCACCTAAATGTCATATTTTCCAGTCTTCACATGTTAAAAAACAGGGACTGATTTTGACAACTCCTTTATTGTGTTTTGATATCCTTTTCTCTTGGTCAATTACAGCCCCTTTATACTCTATTTCAAAGGGTTTGTAGTCCAAGTCTCTAGCTTTGCATTGTGGTAATCTGGTTTTTTTCCATTGCCATAGGTCATGGTGGGAGTGATGGGTTGCATGGATATGTTCCTTCACTAGATCATGTTGTTGCAGATACCGTAAGTTCCCTCTTTCATTTTTGTATATTCTTTATTACTGTGTGTCATGACCTGTACTCTGTGTTAAGGCTTACACAGTTCTCTTCCTAGCATCTAAACAGTTCATTTTTTCTTTCATGCTTTTTTTCCTGGCCTGGCATTGAGTTGAACTTGATTCCATCAGGAATTTTGTTTTGTCTGTAAGCATTTTTTCTAATCATTCATAAAATACTTGCAAAACTGATAGGATGAACTTTGTAACATCTGTTTCGACAGGGAGCTTTCTTGGAAAAGATTAAGTCGGAGAACCCTGGAGTACCATGCTTCCTTTTTGGTCACTCAACTGGAGGTGCTGTGGTTTTAAAGGTAATACATTTTCAAAAGTTGTCTTCTACTCTCTGTTTTTATTTTTTGAGTCTAGCACTTTTATTACTAATGTGGAACTAATAAATTGCTTCACTGTGTAGGCGGCCTCATATCCTAACATTGAAGAAATGCTGGAGGGAATTGTACTGACCTCACCAGCTTTGCGTGTCAAGCCTGCACATCCTATTGTCGGGGTAAGTCTTTTCTGTTGCTTAAATCATGCTGATGAGAAGATGTTAATGACGATAACCATGATATGCTAGGTTTTGTTTTCATGGTCAAGGAGCTAAGGCTCAAATTCTTTGAGTTTTGAATTTGGAATTTGCTAAAGTATGCCATTTTGAAATACTTCAATATTCCAATGCAGTGAAGTTAAGCTTCTGTACATGTTGGATCGTGCTGTCATGGTTGATGTCCATTTTATTCGATTTTATGAACCTGGAAGATGCCTCATATTCATTATAGCTAATATGTCATGTTCAATTTAACTTTTTTTTGTAGAATTCTAACTTTTTAATATATGGAACCAAGACAAGACACAATGCCCTTTAATAATTTTGTTAGAGTCCATTTTACTTGAATCAAGCCTTTAGAACATCAAGTTGCGTTAGTTTTGATTTCTGGTTATAAAACGTTCACTTGATATTTTTCATGCAGGCCGTGGCTCCTTTTTTTTCTCTGGTTATCCCCAAGTTCCAATTTAAAGGAGCAAACAAAAGGGGCATTCCAGTTTCTAGGGATCCTGCAGCACTTCTGGCCAAGTATTCTGATCCATTGGTCTATACAGGACCCATAAGGGTCCGCACAGGGCATGAGATATTGCGTATATCCTCGTATCTGCTGCGCAATTTCAAATCTGTGACCGTTCCGTTCCTTGTTCTTCATGGAACTGCTGACAAGGTGACCGATCCTCTAGCATCTCAGGATCTGTACAGTCAGGCAGCCTCCAAGTTCAAAGATATGAAGCTGTATGATGGTTTCTTGCATGACCTTCTCTTTGAGCCTGAACGTGAAGAAGTTGGTCAGGATATAATCAGCTGGATGGAGAAGAAGATTGGGAGCTGAGTCTGAACAAGTTTACAATCACTGGTAGATTCTCTTACAGGATAGTCAGGAGTCTGGCTAGTCATTATTAGTACAGCTATTTCAATTGTCACATTATGTCACAAGTTTATTCTCCCACATTTGTGAATTTCATCTCATGAAAACTGAACTTGTATCTATGCAAAGAAAAAGTTGTTTAGATTCAGTGGCTTCTGTCCATATCTACGGCAAAAAAATGAAAAACCTTTTCCTCCTACAATTATAGGACCGGAATTTTCTTTTTCTTTTTTGTCCGTTTCTTGATTGTCAGCAAAAATAATGCAAAAAATATCACCATCCCTTCTAACTGCTACCTAAAGTTATTGGGCCACACAGAAATTTGGTCCTGAATTGAGCGAGCAAATTGATACCTAAATTTGCATAAGAGACTGGCATTTTTTGTTCCATCCAGGAGACTCAACTAATAGGGGATGACTAGGGAAGGTTGAGGCCAAAACGGAGGACCGAGGAAAGCTTGTTAACATTAAAAGAAAATATAACTTTTTCCCACGTGGGAAAAACACAAACACCATGGATATCCACAACGAGTTTACAATGTTTTTTTTCTTTCATTTTACCCCCAACATAAAAATAAGGGCCTGCAATGGGGTAATATTTTCTTTTCACAGGAACGCACTTGTCTTTCACATATCCATGGGGGCAAGGTGGTCTTTTTTCATTTTATTTGAATAATGCAATTGCCAAAATAACCTTTTATGCCAAAAAAGAAACTGCTTTTATCTAGGAGCTTTGTGGTCATTTTCTTTTTTAAATGAATAGAAAAAGGACTTGAATGCTTTCAAGTTCAAATAATTTTAAAGCATCTTTGTAGAGGCATTTTTGTCTGTCTTTTTTGTTATTCTTAAGTGGGTTTAGGGGCATTTTAGTCTACAATGATATAAAATATGTAAAAAAAAATAAAGTTGTTGGCACGTGACAAGCACGCACTAGAGAGTGGTTGCTGCTCTCGTGGGTTCAAAGGTATTCTAGTCTTTCAATAATATAAAATATGTTCATGGTCTTTTTGTATTGTACCTGAACAATATAATTACCAAAATAACCTTCTAGAAAACAAAAGGAGCTTTTGTCCAAGAGCTCTGTGGTCATTTTCTTTTTTAATTGAGCAATGAAAGGACTTGAATACCTTTGGGTTCAAATATTTTTTAAGCATCCTTGTAGGGGCATTTTTATCCATCTGTTTTTTTTTTTTTTTTGTTATTTTCAAGTGGGTTCAAAAGCATTTCAGTCTTTCAGTAATATAAATGTGTAAAAAAAAAGGTTATTGGCATGTGACAAGCACTTAATAAATGATGCATAAGAGAATTTTATCTTTTGAGTTTGATGGAAACTATTAACATTAATATTTTTGATGTTATGAAATATCCTACCAATTTTAGATTTGTTTTATATGTTGATGTAATTGACCATATTATATAAGATGATTTTGAGCAAAATGTTTTGCAATATGAGTTGAACTTTTAATCACATCATAACAAGATAGATAGGGATGAAAGGTTATGGACTAATAAAGATATAAATAAAGCGATTATATCTTGATATTCACTATTTTAAATGCCAAACAGGTTAGTTAACTCTTATTTACAGCTATCAAATTCTCATGAGAGTATTTTACCTTCTATTGAGCAAGCCTTAAATTAGAATTGAAGTATTTGCCCAAGAATTTGAGGTATGTGCACTTTAGGGAAGATGAGACATTACTAGTGATCATCGTAAATGTTCATGACAACAAGAGAAGAAAAAATATTGAGTGTCTTAAGAGAAAATAAAATAGCCATCAGATGTATTTTAATTATATAAAAGATATAAGTCCTGTAATTTGACTACATGAAATTTTACTGAAAGATGATGTCAAACCCTTGATAGAGCCTTAACATAAGCTAAAACCTGTCATGAATGAAATGGTAATGACTGGAATATTAAAGCTATTTGACCAAGAATATTTTATCCTATATCCAAAAGTCAATGAGTTAGTCTAGTGCATATAGTTCCCAAACAAGTTTGACTCTTGTTTAAATGAAAAAAAAATACTTGTTACCATATGTGCATTGATTTCAAAGTTGAATGCTAACATAAAAAAGGATCATTTTCCATTTTTTTTAATTAATAAATACTTAAAAGACTGATATGTAAGTCATTTTTTTATTTTTTAGATGAGTTTTCTGGTTATTATCAAATTGTTGCAGCTCAAGAAGATTAAGAAAAAAACAAATTTCTCTTATCAATTTAGATCTTTCTTTGAAGAAGTTCTTGTTTTCTAATCATGTAACCTTTAAATATTTATTAGCATAAAAGGAATCCAAATAAAGACTAAAATATTGGATTCTTTTATTGTAAGAGCTTGATTTGGAAGTCAAGGATAAAAAACAAATCTAAGAATTTTGTGGTAGATCATTTGAGCAGGCTCATGTATAAGGAAGTATTATTGTCCTTTATTGAGACATTCCTCAATGAGGCAAAGAAACCTTGGTTTGTTGATATGATAAACTTTACAATTATTGGAATGTTACTAATGATTTGAATAAGGCAAAGAAAAACAAAATAAAAAAAGAACTCTCCGTATTATATACAACATGAGTCATACCTTTGAAAAATGGTTATGATCAAATTATTCATTTATGTCTAACTAATGAAAAAAAAATCATTACATTGTTTCTTGTTGTCATAACCATACATATGGAGGATATTTTGGACCCAAAAGAACAACTAAGAAAATTTTAGATAGGGATTTTTATTGCAAAACTCGGTTTGAAGATGCTTACCAATTTTGCAAGAGTTGTGAAAAATTTCAAATAAAAGGTAATTTATCTTGTAGGAATGAAATGCTAGAAACTCCTAACTTATATTTTGATATTTTTTTTATATATGAGGCATGAACTTTATAGGACCATTTCATAATTCTTTTGGTTTTTTTTTTTTTTACCTTTTACTTGCTTTGGATTATATTTTGAAATGGTAAAAACAAAGGTTATATGTATTAATGATTCTAAGTTATATGATTTCTCAAATCTAACAATTTTAGTAGATCTAAAATTCCAAAAGTAATGATAAGTGATCAAAGCACCTATTTTCACAGCTAAACCATTGAAGTATCGATATAGAAACATGGAGTACACCATCAGATACCTATAACTTACCACCTTTAAACAAAAAACAAGATGGTGAACCCTAACTAAAAGGATTGGAGCCTACGTTTAAAGGATGCATTTTGGGCATATTATGATGCAGACAAAACTTTAATTGAGGTATCATCATATAGGTTAGTTTTAGTAAGTTATGTCATTTACCTATTGAAATTGAACATTTTTCTTTTTGGGTAGTTAAATAATGAAAATTAGATGCTAACAAAGTTCAAAACAGATGGAGGGAGTGTTTAATGTTTTATGTCTAGTTTTAGGTATCTTGTTCAATTGGTTTTGATGGTTTTTTTAGTCATCTTACCAAATATTCCCTATCTTAAACCAAACCATATTACAACCATTGGAAAGATCTTATGATTTATGAAATGCATGTAATGTCAATGGTGGAGAGTAAGATGATTTGCATGTTTATGTTAGATCATATATATTAAAACAAACTTGAGTGAAACACTAACCTTTCAAAAACATGAAATCTGAGTGATTATTCTTGTGAGGGCTACTATTTTGTTACTTTATTTCGAAGTAAAAACATTTTATTAGCAATGTTATTTTGATTGGAATGTCATTCATGATATGCTATGATGGTTTGTGAGTTTAGTTGTTCTCAATTAATGACATTACATTTTTGACACTAGAAAAGTAAATGTAATTTTTTTGCCCGAGGAGTGTGGAAAAATTTGATAAGTACAAATTATATATGTTTTTATCCCATTTACATTATGCTTTTGAATATTTTTTAAGCTTATTTAAGATCATTTAAAGTAATTTTATGAGTTTAACATGCCTAAGAGACTTGATGAGTTAATTGTTAAGAGATAAGAAATCCTCCATTTTATGTTTTGGACCTTGTTTTTTCTATTAGGTATTTCACCAAGTTAGAGTTACAAAATAGGAACATGTTCTTAATAAATATTGAAGTACACATATCCATATTTTAGGAAGTATTATGAGTAGAAATATGATATCATTTGGACATCTAATTAGACTTGCAAAATTAGATGAGAATCCTATTTATAGCCCGATTCTCTACTTTCACACTAAATATTCAAACAAGAATATTTTGAACTTCGTATATCAAAATCAGGTGATTAAAAAACTCAAATTCATCAAAACATCGAGGTTTACTCCTTTTATGAAGGTGTCCAAGTCAGATAAAAATATTTATAAGATGAAACTTCTAATGCATGTCGGGTGATGAGTTTTATCTCTTGATCTTATAGGAAACTAACAAGATGGGAGTCCTACCATTTAAAGGAAATATGAGGGGATCCAATAGATATTCCTTACATTCTATAACCTCCTAATATTTATCCTCTATTTCATTTATTTCAACTTCTTGTATGAAAATTAAACAAAGTGTCCCTTGGGTTCAACTTGGTTTTCACAATCATACTATAAATTTATTTTGTGTGTGATAGATAAGTTATAATTATCTTTTGGAGGTTCCAATGATCGACCACACGCAACCCATGTTTGATGTATTTTTTATTTCATTCTTCATTCTTTCAATTTCACCATTGACTAAGAATTCAAATTCAATTGGCCTTAAATTATGATTAAATTGCACAAAACAAAACTTCGAGGACCAAGATAAATTATTAAAAAAATTCCATAACATTTTCTCTCTATGTGTGTGTTAATAGTGTCAAATCCACAGTTAAACACTCTCCATATTTTAGATTTTATCTAATGTGTGGCTTCTTATTTGCCACCCCTTTTTTTTTTAGGAGCTCAAATCCTTGTTTTTTTTTTTTTTTATTTCACCGCTGCTCTTTATGAACAAAACCAACATGAGAGAGAAGAGAAGCCTAACAGAATCATAAGATTGATAAAAAGGAAGGTGAATTTATGAAGAGTAAACTACAAAGAAATGATGAAGGTGGTGTTGCTATCGTATTCAATCCATCTCTTTCTTTTTCTAAACCAAAATGGTAGAAGAAAGGAAAACAAAAAATACCAAATCAACAAGAGGATAGAAAAGAGAGTGAAGCCATGATAGATGGAGAAAGGCAACAAAAAAGTATGGGATTTAATGGTGAGAAAATTTATAAGTTTGATTTTGTTTGTTCCTAATAGTTTGTGTGATTAATTGTTCTTTCATTAATAAAATGAATGTATTTATTGAGAATAATCTTAATCTCACCATAAACCCATAAATTATCAAGGTAAAACAATGAACTTTATTGGTTATAAGTATCAAAGGTAGGATCATTGCTGTCAAAATCATGAGTTGACTTATAAAATCACATAATTTTACGAGTCAACAATATGTTACATTTAAAATCAAAATAAAAATCGAGTTTATGAATTTACTAAATTTAAATTTTGGAATAAACTTTGACTCAATAGTAACAAAAACCAAAAAAATATTATTATTTCTTACAATAGGTACAAATATATATATAAAAAAGACTCATTAAAACAAAGCAATTTACATCATTTCAATATGTAAGTATAATTCTAAAATAATAAATTATATTAAAACTTAAAATATTATAAATAGGATCTTAATATTTTCTTAAAAGACATTTGGCTATAGTCTTATCTTATATTTGACATCACTAGATTAAATTATTCTCTTCATTTGAAAAAACTCTTCCTATTAAAGAAAACATTCATAAACGATAGCATGAGATTTTTAATGTGTATATTTCTTATATTTTCTCATATTTTCAAAAAGAAATCTTTAATATATGTTGTATATTTATTAAAAAAATACAATTATTATACAATTTACATTATATAGATAAGGACCAAACTCGATATGAAAGATTCTTTGGTGATTATTTTAAAAATAAATAGAAGGGTTAACAACATAAGGATTCTATAACAATGTCATTAAACCTGGACAAATAGGAAAATCTTGAAATCTTTTGAAGTGGCTTCTTGCGTAGCGCAAATTTCCAATTAAATTGCATTACAATTGACTCAATATGAATTATTTAATTTCATAGGCTAAAAGGTAACCAAAATGACCAGAAAAAATATAACTTAAATGATATAAAAACTCTAAGATGAAAACTTTTTTCTAAAAAATATTGAAATAATGATATATTGAATATTTTTTTCACCTCAAGAATGAGACAATTAGATTTAATAATTTGTTTTTTAAAATAATTTTAATTTAATTATATAACAAAAAAACAAATTCGTTTAATTTCAAGCGTTAACCTTGAAATATATATTTATTTAAAAAACTAAATTGATTAAATAAAAAACAAACAATTGTAATTAATACGGGTGAATATTTTAAATTATAGTCCCGGGTTCATGATTACTCAGTCGCAGCCTTCGCCCCCCATGAACTGATTACCCAGATAGGACAGCCTGCTCCATGTTCTGGCTCATGAACTGGAGACAGTTGCTAATGTAAGAGTTCAAATCTTCAAATCTCCACCCTTCAATCGGATCGCTAACGAATGACCACTCGATCTTGCATCCATCTCGACCATCTCCATTGATCGTCAAGACTTCGACGGTGGCCACATATGACGTGAACCCAATGTTATTTTCCATGATCTCGTAGCTTAGACACCGTTCGATTGGATTGATCATGAGTAACTTCTCTTTGGCCCAGCTGATCTTAATCTCTTCCCGACGGCCTTCCGATGCTACTGTGCTGCTAGAAGCACAGTACCGAACCAGACCAGGCTGCCCTAGCTCACCCTCCACTTGGTAACACGTGTCCACTGTTGGAATCCACTTGTGTATATTACAGAAGTCCTCCAAGAAAGACCATACTTTTTCTGCCGGGACTCTTACCTCAGCTGTGGCCTCGCCTTCCCATTTAAGCTGTGTTTCTTCTTCTGCCATGAGTGGAGGAAGGTGACAATGTTAGTTTATGAACAGGGTGGAGATGGCTGAATCTTATATTTAGGCCTGTTTGGGAAGACGGTTGTGGTTACTGTTGCTTTTAAAAGTGTTTTTCATTTAGAAATACACCAAAATAATATTTTTTTTATTTTTTAAAAATTATTTTTAACATTAGCATATCAAAATGATTTAAAAATACCAAAAAAAATTCATTTAAAAAAAAAACAAATTTTGAGAAAACAGCGCCGTCCAACAGCGGTCTACCGATTTTATTATCGAAAAACCCCCCACAATCTCAATATATATGCACTTATTTTGCAGATTCACAGTCCTCGGAAATGTATTTCAACACAGAATCAGCCACCTCCATACACTATTTACCAATAAGGTGCTTTCTGCCCTCTTCATAACCTAATGGATCCAAGAAAAAACCAAAGTTGGCCACAGTCCATATGGATTTGATTGTCTTAAACACTTTTTAATTCTCACATTTGTTTTTTAAAGTGATTACAACGAGTTCGGTTGATAAACTGTCTTGGATGCCTGCAAAACAAACATAGATTTGATTGTCTCCTAGAGGAGATACTACTGTCCTAAAATGTGAAGATTTGAGATTTAATACATTTTAAAAGGGGAAAAAAAGGAGCAAAATATAGAGTATATGATAATAAAATCTATCTTAATAAGAATTTCAGGGTATAAGCAGGAAAAATAATCAAAAGATGCAGCAAATATATAAAACCCAAAAAGGAAGTGTAATTTTTCCAAACCTTTTACTGCGTTCTCCTCCATTCTCTTGGCCATTTGTTGCAGTCCCACTTCATACTTTCTCACCAACTCAGTCAACACCATCCCTGCCACTGGATCAACATTGAATGACCATTCGATCACACACCCATTTTGACCATCATCCCCTCGTGGGACAACCTTGACCGTCGAAACATATGACCTGAACCCAATATTGCTGTCAACTATCTCATAGCTCAAGCTACGTTCAACATGATCAACGGCTGTTAGTCTCTCAGTGGACCAGCTAACAGGCCGATTGTCGCCACCTGTACCGGAGTCGGTGGACGGAATGGAGGAGCCCCCACAGTATCTTACGCAACCTGGCTCACCATTGGTCCCATGGATGCCATAGCAGGTGGCAAGGCTAGGAAACCAGTTGTGGAGGTTGAAGAAGTCGTTGAGGAGAGGCCATATTTGATCTGCTGTGGCTTTTGCTATCCCTGTTGACGCCTTGCCTTCCCATTTTGGCTGTGGATCTTGCTCCATTAGAGTGAGAATCAGAAATCAGTCCAAAATTTTACTTGGAGATGACCTTATCAACACTTGTCAGCGCACCATGACAGCTTCAGAGCGTCCCAAATTCTCTCCGTCATTAGGAAAACTATTCAAGTGCTTACAAAATAAGCTAAGTACGGGGAAAAAAAATCAAATCTCATAGAATTTGTTTGTTATTATTATTAAATTCAAAAAGATAATAGTTTGGAGTTTTTTTAAATCAAGATATTTTTTTTAATTAACGTATCTTTTATTGTTCTTAACAGCAAATAATTTTTAACTAAAAACATTATTTGTTTTAAACAACAAATATTTTATGATTTTTCAAGGAAAAAAAACAATTTTCTTCAAAATAGTATGTTCATTATATGTGATTAAAATGTACAAACATTATATTTATGATACAATCATGTTAAAAAATCATTTAAAATATTAAGAATAAACAAATATTTGAATTTGATTCTCGTGAATAATTTATTAATCTCAATATTTTTATATCAAATACATAATAATTGAAGAAAATATTAAAATTCAAAAATAAACTTATAATAGTATTTAAGCATCATGTCAAAACAAAAAAGTAAAGTGAATTTATTAAATCTTTTTTAGAGTGCCTTAAAATAGAACAAAGATAAAAAAGGAAATAATAAAAAAGACAAATAAGTTAATGCCTAGCACTTGGACTTTTTGTTTAATATTATTATATGTTTTTTTTTTTTTGCATTTACACTCATTTTTTTAATACAATAAATAAACAACATGTCATCTGTTTAAAAAAAATGTTACTAAAAAGATTCAAACTCATGACCTCGTAGCTCTTTTTGTAAACACCCGAGAGAAAAACATTATATATATTTATATATATATATAGGAAATGGAGACAAAGTTGTTTTGAAAAAAAAATATAATAAGAAGAACAAAACCGGTTTTAGATGGAGTGAAACAAGGATTAGAACATGTTTCACCCAAACCCCAAACAACCCCTCATCTCATGAATATAAATATAAGGAGGAGAGAGGGTGTGGGGATTTTATTTTACTCTCTTTCCCGTCAACCTCCATCTTTTCTCTTCACAACCCAAATCTTCTCATTCCAGCCAAACAAATCTCTTCTTTTCCACCTCATTTCTTTCTCTTCCCAGCCGAATCAACCTTCTCCTTTTCCACCTCATCTTTTGCATTCCAGCCGAACCAAATCCCCCTTTTCCCACTCAATTTTCCAGCCCAGCCAAAACCCCCCAATCCCCTCTTTGCCACTCAATTTTTCCCATTCCAACCGAACCCAATCCCTTCTCTTCCCACCCCATTTTCTTCTCTTCACAATCGAATACTAGGCAAATAATAAGGGAGAAGACTTTGTGAATGTGTGTGGGAAGTGGAGACCTAGAAAGATAGTGAGATACTATAAGTAAGTATCATGAGACTCTCTTCTTTTTTTCTACTTAAAGGATGAAACAAAATGAATTGAGAGAATAAAGAAAATATATGGAAGAGAAAAGAATGAAATTAGCAAATTATGTGAAAGGAGGGCTGATTTTTCGTGTTAAAAAAGGGGGGGCTGCCGACATCCATGGGGGTTTATTGAAATTTGAATGAATATGTACTGAAATTGCTGAAATTACATGTGTGAAGGGTGCTGGAAAAATGTGGTTTATGATGGAAAAATTGATGTGTATGTTGACGAAACTTTTATGTATATATTGTGCTGGAAAAATGTGGTTTATGATGGAAAAATTGATGTGTATGTTGCCGAAACTTTTATGTATATATTGTACTGGAAAATGTGGGTTATGATGGAAAATTGATGAGTATGTTGCCGAAATTTTTATGTATATATTGTGCTGGAAAATGTGGGTTATGATGGAAGAATTGATGAGTATGTTGCCGAAGTTTTTCATGTATAAATTGTGCTCAGTCGGAAAAATAAAGCCACCCTAGAAGGGTTAACGTTAGGGAAGGAGCGGCAACTGGCGGAATTAAAAAAGATGGGTGCAAATTTAGACATTAATGTCAGAGGTGGGTTAGTAGCTCAATTTTTGGTACGACCAACGTATCGGGAACAAATACTACAAGCTCAACTCCATGATGAGGTTGGATCCAAGATTAGGAGGAATGTGGAGGCTGGTGTAGAAATGAAATTTAGGATAGCGAATGATGGGTCCGTGATGTTGGGGAAAAGATTGTATATACCTAATGATGAAACAATCAAACGGATGGTTCTACAAGAAGCACATGAGTCCAAGCTCTCCATACATCCTGGCAGCACTAAGATGTATCGAGACCTAAAACTTCTCTACTGGTGGCCGAACATGAAAAGGGAAATAGCTGAGTATGTGTCAAAATGTGGGATATGTCAACAAGTCAAGGTTGAACACCAAAGACCTGCGGGACCACTATAACCATTACAAATTCCAGAGTGGAAATGGGAGATGATAACAATGGATTTTGTGTCAAGATTTCCTAAGGGTAAAAAAGGAAATGAAGCAATATGGGTTGTCGTAGATCGGTTGACAAAGTCCGCACTATTCCTGCCTATAAAGAAGACTGACCCGGTAGACAAGCTTGCCAAGATCTACATAAATGAGGTGGTACGACTCCATGGGATTCCGGTGTCCATTGTATCTGATCGAGATCCTAGATTCACCTCTCGACTTTGGCCCAGTATACAGCAAGCTTTGGGGACCAGATTGGACATGAGCACTGCGTTTCACCCCTAAACGGATGGACAATCAGAAAGGGTCATCCAAGTCTTGGAAGACCTACTACGAGCCTGTGTACTAGAGTTTGGGGGTAACTGGGAGGAACACCTGGCATTGATAGAATTCACCTATAACAATAGTTATCAAGCCACAATAGGGATGGCCCCTTATGAAGCCTTGTACGGTAGGAGGTGCAGAACACCTTTGTGTTGGGAAGAAATGGGAGATCAGAGGTTATATGGTGCAGAGTTGGTCCAAGTAACCACGGACAAAGTGAGAATTATCCGGGATCGCATCAAAGCTGCACAGGATAGACAGAAGAAGTATGCTGATGTGAGGAGGAGACCCCTTGAGTTCTGTACAGGGGATCAAGTGTACATAAAAGTAGCCCCATGGAAAAACCTATTGCGGTTTGGTTTGAGAGGAAAATTAACCCCTCGGTTCATTGGACCCTTCAAAATCCTACAGCGAGTGGGACCAGTAGCCTACAAAGTAGACTTACCTCCACAGTTAGCTAAGGTCCATGATGTGTTTCATATTTCTTTATTAAGAAAGGCTGATGTAGATCCCGCCAGAATACTACCCCAGATTCCAGTTGAAGTCAATGAGAATTTAACGTTGGAAATGAGGCCCGCAAGGATACTAGATAAGGGTGAAAAGGAGTTGCGGAACAAAAAGATCCCTATCGTCAGAATCTTATGGCGAAATGCTCAAATAGAGGAGGAAACTTGGGAGAGGGAGGATGAAATGAGGAAAAAATACCCAGAATTATTCAAAATATCAGGTATGGAATATTAAACCCCTTAAATTTTGAGGACAAAATTCATATTTAGAGGGGAAGAATGTAAACACCCGAGAGAAAAACATTATATATATATAGGAAATGGAGACAAAGTTGTTTTGAAAAAAATATATAATAAGAAGAACAAAACCGGTTTTAGATGGAGTGAAACAAGGATTAGAACATGTTTCACCCAAACCCCAAACAACCCCTCATCTCATGAATATAAATATAAGGAGGAGAGAGGGTGTGGGGATTTTATTTTACTCTCTTTCCCGTCAACCTCCATCTTTTCTCTTCACAACCCAAATCTTCTCATTCCAGCCAAACAAATCTCTTCTTTTCCACCTCATTTCTTTCTCTTCCCAGCCGAATCAACCTTCTCCTTTTCCACCTCATCTTTTGCATTCCAGCCGAACCAAATCCCCCTTTTCCCACTCAATTTTCCAGCCCAGCCAAAACCCCCCAATCCCCTCTTTGCCACTCAATTTTTCCCATTCCAACCGAACCCAATCCCTTCTCTTCCCACCCCATTTTCTTCTCTTCACAATCGAATACTAGGCAAATAATAAGGGAGAAGACTTTGTGAATGTGTGTGGGAAGTGGAGACCTAGAAAGATAGTGAGATACTATAAGTAAGTATCATGAGACTCTCTTCTTTTTTTCTACTTAAAGGATGAAACAAAATGAATTGAGAGAATAAAGAAAATATATGGAAGAGAAAAGAATGAAATTAGCAAATTATGTGAAAGTAGGGCTGATTTTTCTTGTTAAAAAAGGGGGGGCTGCCGACATCCATGGGGTTTATTGAAATTTGAATGAATATGTACTGAAATTGCTGAAATTACATGTGTGAAGGGTGCTGGAAAAATGTGGTTTATAATGGAAAAATTGATGTGTATGTTGATGAAACTTTTATGTATATATTGTGCTGGAAAATGTGGGTTATGATGGAAAATTGATGAGTATGTTGCTGAAATTTTTATGTATATATTGTGCTGGAAAATGTGGGTTATGATGGAAGAATTGATGAGTATGTTGCCGAAGTTTTTCATGTATAAATTGTGCTGGAAAATTTGTAGGTTCATGATGAAAATTATTGGTAAATTTTACTGAAAATTGTAAGCTTGATTGGATGAAATTTTTTGAAATAAGTATATTGACGAATGTGAAATTGAAAATAGAAGTATACTAATTGTTAGACATTAATGTCGCAGGCGGAGCAGTCGGGATTGAACCACCAACCAGACAGGAACAAACCTGAAGTAGAGCAAGTAAGTGATTTATATCTCTCCATTCTTACGTCATGTAAGCAGTATTTTAAATTGAATATTATACAATTATGATGAGTTTTATGCTAGATAAATGAATGCGTAATGATGAAAAATGATTAATTAGCTATGGCTAATGGCGTCCGAAAGGATGGCCGGGATGAATGATCGATTAGCTACGGCTAATGGCGTCCAAAAGGATGGCCGGGATAAATGATTGATTAGCTACGGCTAATGGCGTCTGAAAGGATGGCCGGGATGAATGATTGATTAGCTACGGCTAATGACATCCGAAAGGATGGTCGGAATAAAAGAATGGTTAGTTTCGTCTAACAGCGTCTATAAAGAAGGATCATGGGGAGGAATGGTTGACCTCAGATATGAGTGTCTTAAAATAATATTCAGAGTATGATAATGTTACTCGAAAAAGAGGAATGGAGTCCCTATAAATTTTACAATTAAATCGCTCTATGTATATACAGAAATTTCAACTTAATAGTGTCCTTTTAATAGATTGATCAATTGGTTAGAATTATTTAGTACTAATAGTAAGTAAATACATTTCATTAAATATTTGTGCTAATGCAGGGACGTCACAGCCACGTGAGGTCTAGGGAACCTAATACAAAAAGGGGACCTACTTTTGGCAAAGAATCACGTTGATTGCATTCGAAATTAAGTTGTTTTAGGATGAAACAATGTATGGAATGCATAAATTTGTAAGACCTTTTAGTGTAAATCTGAAAGCTCTATTAGTAGATTAAAAATGTAAATCCATATCCATGTACGTGCATTTCTAATCAAAAACTTCAGTTATGAAAACTGTGATATTGTATGTTTATGTGAATCTTATTTTCTTTAATGGAATGTATATTGTATAGATAAGGTTTACCGATGAGAATGAATAGGGATTGTATATATATATATATATATAAATCCGGGTCCTTACACTTTTCATATGCAATCAACTCATCTACAACACTGAATTGTTATAAACTAACCTAACAATATATTGTATTTCACTATCAACAATTAAAAAAACATAAGAATTTTAATTTTGTTAGAGTATTATGATAATATATTCTAATGGTTCGAAATCTAAAGAGAAGAAAACATGGGAAAAGATTGGCCTTGATGAAATCAAAGGTTTTATTTCAATCTAAAATAGTCATTAAATAGTTTAATGTTTCCACATTTTTTTGTTTTTTTTTATATATGTTCTTAGTACTTTTCTTCCTTTCTTGTAATGAATATTATCATTTGAAATGGTTTTATGTCTTATTTCTTTATGATTGTCATATTTTCTTTATAAGTTTTTTATTGATGACAAAAGGGAGAAAATTGTCAAGATTGAGGGAAAAAATTAAAGTATAGATTTAAAACATGATTACATGATTAAAGGGGAGATAAATTTATATTTATAAATTCATTTTTAATTGATTTTTCAAACGACTATATTGCAAAATAAAAACGGAGATCAATATTTTTATATCTATATATATACATTAATTGTCATCATAAACAAAAATAGATTGTTGACCTTTGGTCACATTTTAATACTTTATTTATTTTGATGATAATAATTAAATAAAAATTGACATTCTTTCTAAACTTGTCAAAATTAAACTTTTTAATAACTCCCTTATATTGCGCTCAAACAGAAAAAAGTCATTTGATGCTTACCAAATGGGTAAACAAGTAAAAACATCATTTAAGAGTAAAATTTACATTTATACTAAAAGATCTATTTGGACAAACTAGAGTTGAAAGCATATGTAAAAATAGATATGTTTTGTGTTTATGGATGATTTTATAAGATATACATAAGTTTTGTTTTTAGGATCAAAAGATAAAACTATATATGGATTTGTACAGTTTACAAGATAGTTCAAAATATAAAAGATTTTCAATCATAAACATAAGGAGCAATCATGGTGGTGAATTTCTATCTGATTTGTTTGAAACATTTTGTGAAGAAATACAAAAACAACACAACTTTTTAAAACTTAGACCTTTATAATAAAATGGGGTTATAGAAAGGAAAAATTGATCTCTCAATTTGACACCCTTAAAGCTATATTTTAAACACATCTTGCTACCTTAAGATGTGTTTTTAAATACAAAAACAACATAACTTTTAGATGAAAATTGTAAACACATCTTGCTATATTGTAAATCATGTTACCTTAAGATCAAAGTTGAAAACTACTCCTTATGAGTTTTAGAGAGGTAGGAAACCCAACATCTCATATTTCAAAGTTTTTGGTTCAAAATGTTTTATTCTTAATACAAAAGATAATTTGGATAAGTTTGATTCAAAATCCAATGTTAGTATCTTTTTTGGTATTTCTCCTTTAATATGGCTTATAAAGTATACAATAATAAAACGCTTTGTCTTAAGGAATCCATACATGTTGCATTTGAGAAAACTTAAAATGATAAAATTGTTGAGATTCTAAATGACATCAATGAAAGTGTTTAGCATTTGAGTCTTGATGACCACATGCCATCATTGTCGACACCACTACCACAGGAAGAACCAGGTCGTCTTCCTCTACTCGGCGGCAGTAGTAGGTGAGTCACTCATCATCATTAGTTGGCCCCATCTACTGTTCACGTAATACGTGAACAGTGTAAGAGTGAATTAATTCACTTTGCACACGTGTTTTTTCTTTTTTTTTGCTAGACTTGGGTCAGATTGTTATGCTGGCAAGATAATTCTACCTCGGGCAAGATAACCAAAAATGAAGAAAAGGATGAAAGATCAGTTCATCCAAGATTTGCTTTTCGTATAGGCTTTGTAGGTGTTTTAGAAACCTATAAGAAGGCTCTAACTATGGATAAGTAGTAAGTTTAGGTAGCTAATAAAAGCATTTAAACTTACCAATATACTAGGGGGTATTAACTAGTAATCAAAGAGTAACCATTCAACTTAAACTTACTCTATAATAAATCATAGGTCAAGTTTTACTTATAGTTATCAAATTTGATGTTATAAGTATGGTAATAAGGGATGTTGATTATATAAGTGTCATAAGCTAGAGAGTCATGTAGACAAAAATATATTGTTAAAAAGGTCCATGAAAAAGAGTGAAGTTATAGGAGATCTTGCTTATGATTATCCAAATAGTAATAGGGAGATCCTATATAGAAATGGCATGATGGTGTTATCTTAGTCATCCAAAAGAGTTGAAGGACTTCAAAAAATGATTTATATGAAGAATAACAATATGCTAGTGTTTTTTATTTTACTTGCCCCATTAAAGATAAAATGCACATCCTAATCATGGAAATGATAGTTTTGAGAAAGTCGTATTGATAGAAATGGGGAAGAAGCTATAACTTAAAATAGATAACCACCTTAAGCTTATGAATTGACTTGGTTGAAGTGACAATAACATAGTCGTGGATAAATGATGTCTTATTCATTTTTCATAGGAAAAAAATATTATGATTGTGCTTGATGAAATATAATAACATTAAGCATGTGTTATATATTATTAGACATGTCTTACAATATAACATGAATATAATATGGGATAGGCAATACAATATATACACTTTTGACATAAAAAGAAACATATGGTATTGTCGCTCAGGATAAAGGAAGTAATGGCTAAAATTGAACCAAGAAAAGCTAAGAATTTATTACAATAATAGGTAATAGAGTTATTGGAGATTGAAGTATATTTTAGAGAATACAAGTCTATATTCAGGTCTATCCTTTTTGGAAAAAACAAAATGGCATATGGTGTATTTAAGTGGATAACAAAACCATCAACTAGATTAATAAGATCTACATGTACCTTATATCATGGTTGCATGATATATTGGATTATTTAATGAATTATATGAGTTTCTCTAAAATCAACCTTAAAAAAAACTACCAATATATTCATATCATGTTTAAGGATGAGTGAAAAAATATAATTTAAGTTATATGAATAGATGTGATGTCACTTAGACATTGTAATATACTTAGTACATTCATGAAGTTCATACACTAGGTTTTCAAGACATTACTAGGCATGTTTATAATAGTCTACTATGATAACATCCTGGTTTATAGCCCATTTATAGAGTTATATTTGGAGTAACTATGAACTTTATTTGATATATCAAATCATGTGCATTTATTTGTAAATCATAAAAAGTGCATGTTCTTTACCAATACTATTACTTCTCTAGGGTTTTATATATATATATATATATATATATATATATATATTGATGTTGTGTAGATAAACTAATCCAAGATGACAACAATTATGAAGTGGTTCATTCTTAAAAGCATTAATTATATGAGTTTCCATGAGCTAACATCTTTTTATAGGTGATTTATCTATAATTTCATTACACTAGTTACACTCATTATTCAGCTCTTGGAAAGACATATTTTAGTGGAAAGAAAAGGAAAAGTCAATATCATGTTAGTGAAACACAATATCACTAAACTTATATACTAACTCATCTAATTTTGATAAACTATTTGAGATGAATTATGATGCCTCGGGTTAGGGGATAAAATAAAAATAGTGTTCTTATCATTAGTAAACTCAATTGAACTTCAACAATGTTCTTCATTACTAAACCAATGGAAAAATAAAAATAGTGAATCATAGCTTAAGGAATTGACTACAAATCTTGGTGAAAAGTAGGTCGAATCAATGGGATTTGGCCTTGACCTAAAATGAGTTTGTCTTTTAACGGGTTAAATAACTAGACTACTTAGTTAAGTCCTTTCAAAATTATTTATGTATATAATCAATTAGATGTATTTGAGTTGATACGAATTCCTAATGTTAGACCTAAAAGTGTTCAAGTTGAAGATATAGAAAAATAACTTAATGACGGTGCATGATCAAATCAAGCAAATATTCTTTACAATAACATTAAATACAAGATCAAGTAGATAACCAGCACAAAAAGATAACTATTAAGATTGATGATTTGATAGAGGCAAGCGTTACGCATGATAGTATTATATGAGAGAGTATAATAAGTTTTGAGACAGAAAGATTGGTCTTTATAAGGTGCAATAAATGACAATACCTCATCTTCCAAGTCATTTGAAGACTTATAATGTTTTAATGTGCAATACATCATATATGTTTTTGCCTATTGGATGACCCAAACTCAAAGATGAGTTCTCTCTAACATGAGAAGATTAATGTAGGATGTTTTGTTTAATTAGATGTAAATTTATTATTTTGGATTACATGGAAAGTCTGGTACATACATATTAGACTAGATGAATAAGTCCAAGAAGAGGTATGATCATGAAAAATGACCTATTTAATTAAAATGGATAAAGATTTTAATATGATGGTTTGATCAGGCTCAAAAGATTTTAAGTGATTTTACAAGTATAATTCAATAATAAGTGAACTCACTACAATCAGTTAATGTTGGAAAAGCCTTTAAATTAGGCTTAAATGTTGCTATTTTTATCGGTTCTAATATTTTTCCTATTTGATTTTGGATTTTATGCCTTAATTTGAGTTTCATTTATTTATCCTATTTGTTTAGGAATTATAATTTTTCTTCCTTGTAAGGGTCGATTTTAAGCCAATTTAAAGTATTGAAAATGTTTTTTTTTAAAGGAGACTATTATAAAGAATAAATCCAATACTAGAATACAATTATATTTTTTATTTTTGAAATTTAAAAAAAATGCCTTTTTTATGTCTTGCTTTCTATTTACGTAGATTTGGTTGTGCCAACAAATCTAGCTTGGTATTAATATTGACATGTTCCGATTTAGTGCTCCATTTACCATGACGACTCAAAAAATAATATGATTTGATGGAACTTAATTATAAGCTATAATGGAAATAATTGAATTAGAAATACTAAAATGACTATTCCAAGTTGGCATACTAGATGTATTGTGTTTATCAAGTAAGTTTATTTTTCTAGTTGAGAGAAAAATTAAATTGTTTGGTGGTTGACCTAATTTGACCTGAGAAACTTAGTAATTATAAGGACAACCCAAAACACTGTTTCAAACATAGTTCTACTAAAATAAGAATTCAAGATGATATTTTTTAGAATATCAAGATGACTATTATTGGATTGATCATGATTAAATTGGGTTACTCTACCAAATCTGTAACCATGGTCATAAAACCATTATAACCCCTAAAAATGAAATTGATATAAATTATAAGGTCTAATTCTCAATTAATAAAATATTAAATGATAAAATTTTATAAATAAAAATAAAAAATAACTTGAGTCAACGTGGATTAACATGTTAAACCCGCGACTAGGTCATTTGACTAGAAAAACCCTACAAAAAATCAAAATAAATTATGACATAATTTTCAATTACCTAAATTTCAATGATGAGATTTGAAAGAAAAAAAAATCAATTAAAAAGGATATAAAAAAAAATACCTGAGTCAAGTTAAGTTGACATATCAAATTCATAACTTGGGTTATGAGACTGAGATAATTTCATATTTAGTATAAAAAAGGTCATGAGGTGCAATTATCAATCAATCTAATGATGAATGATGGAATTAAAGAAAATCAATATTAAAAAACAAGATTAAAACAAATTATAAGATTTCATGGTTAGATTCCTATTATAGGGACTAAATTAAAATAAACTATCAATCTTGATTCCTATTAAACTAAATATTATAAGATAAAAAAAATTACAATGTATATATATAGAGATTTTAAAAATAAAATAAAACACTATTAAAATAAATAATACCTTACAAGTAAGGTGGTGTATTTACAGAGCACTGAAATCTATAGCTTGACATGGACATTGAGAGGATGGGAATCCGGCTGTCCATTCTCCCACGGGGGCAATTCAAAATCAATCATTGTTGTTTGATTAAACCTAATTCAAAGCTGATATCGCAACTATCAAATTATAAGGACTAAATTAGCAACATCTAAAGTTGGAGGAGTAAAAAAAATATTTGGCAATTCGGGCAAACCTCCGTCGTCCGAGCTCAGAACCTGATGCATGGGAAGATGAAAGCTGGTAAGGGAAGAAATGGGACGGATTTCCACCGCCCTAATGTAATGCATTCAAAATCTAAAGTAAATGTTTTTGGTTGGAGGTTGAATCCATTCCACCAAAACCAGGTCTTGTGCTTAGCTGCTACTTTATAAATGATGAAAGGGCAATGAGAACTACTATCGTTGACAACATGATTCAATAATAATGGCTCATGGTCCCAATCTCCCAATCAACCTTATAAAATATACTATCTATTTGAAACTATGGTTGAAGTTGAATGTGGTTAAAGTTGTTTGTAAAAGTATTTTTTTATCCAGAAATGTATCAAAATAATATTTTTTTACTTTTTAAAAATTATTTTTGATATCAGCACATGAAAATGATCTAACAATACTAAAACGCAATGATAAACAGGTTCATACAAGACAGTCGAAATCAACCGCGTGATAAAAAATAGTTGACACGAGATGGAACGCACCGTTTAAACGCATTTGTAGCTTCAAGATTATTCAAGTTCCCTACAATATTAAAAGAAATCACAGCTAAATCGGGCAGGCAGGACTTTTGAGATGTTATTGCAGCTCAATGAGTCAGTCCGGAGTCACTACACCTTTGAAATGCCCTAGTAACATGCTTTTGCAGCCAATTTCCTCACTTATCTACCATTAAACTATTGCTTAATTGCTCACAGCAACTTAGGATTCCAGTTTACATAATGATGACAAGCCCACTAGTTGTATAAAATACAATTTCTTTTTTGCAATGTAATTTGTTTTAAAACAAGAAAGTTTACGGTATTGTAGAGTTAAAGGAAGGATCGTACCTAACGTGAGCTCAAAAAAATCTAGTGCCATTTCTTTTTAATTGTTTTTTGTGGATTAGTTGTTGCTTTTGCTTGCCCTCTTTATAGTTCATGTATATCCCCGCTAAAAGCGAGTTTTGTTTGAGACTGATAATAATAAATGATTTTTTAAAAAATATTATTTTCCTGAAAATATATCAAAAATATATTTTTTATTTTTAAAATCTATTTTTAATATCAAAATGTCTAAACATGACAATAGATTAACATAAAGTAAAACCTCAATAATAAAACTCAATGGATCGCTATGATGACAACCCTAAGGATTGGTCTGCAAATGCACGGTCATGGATCTACCATAAAGCCTGATGTTGGAGAGGAAGCCACGTGGCAAGGTAGGTGGTTTAATTCATTCCCGCCAACCTTATCAAGCTGGCCTAATGTCAAATCACTTTCAATTTGTAACTATTTCAACTCTGTCACCAGAGGGAACGAAGCCTTGATCACCATGCACAGGATAGCCATGAAAAGAAACCACAATTTCTTCCCCGAGCTTTATGAAATGGGCTGGAAGGAGGAGGAGGAGGAGGAGGAGGAGGAGGAGGAGCTAAAAATAATGATAATCCTGCCAAAAGGAAAATATCCACAGATTATCAAGCTCGCAATCACCTATGACAATGACGACGACAGCAATTATAACTAATGAGAAATCTGTCAGTTCAATCGAAATCATTGCCCTTTCAAGAAACAACTTATAACTGTAAGCATATACTGTCCTATGACAAGAAATATAATTTACAGATTAATTAAGAGAAATTTGTTGGCATCTTCTATGAAAAAAGTGCAGACAACACAGAAACAAAAGAAATGATTAAAGAGAGTCTGTTATTCTTAGCACAGTAAGCAATAAAAATCTTATTTTTATGGCTCCACTCTACCTCATATTGGCCTATAAATACCTCTTTCTTCCCTCTCCCGCAACACACAAACCTCTCTCTCTCCCCCTCCCTCCCCCTCCACCTCCCCCTCCTCCTCACTCTCTCTCTGCGCACAGAAATGTCACAAAGCCCGCCATTGACAGCGAAGAAAGTATGCCACATGGTACGTTTGATTTTCTTGATGATACAGAAGGGTATGTTAAAGAGCAAGGTCATGCTTGATCTCCATTTCTTGATGAAACGTGGCAAGATCCTAGGGAAGGCCTTGAACGAGATCATAGTTCAGCAACACAACACTCTAAGCTGTATTTCACAAGATGTTCACATGTCGTTCATATCTCCTAGAGAGTACGAGTTCAGCTGCAGCGGCAGCCCAGCTTATAAATTCTACAGCCACAAGCACCCTTATTACCGAGCCAAGAGGCGAAAACTCCTCGATCATTACAAGCACGCGAGATTTCACGCGCCTTCACAAGATGGTGATGATCTGGTATCAAGTGCCTGCGGCGGTGATGCGGTGGTTGAGGCATCACCTTTGGTGGGTTCGGCTAGGTGGTTTGGGACATGGAGCCCGCTGGTCAGACAAGTGAGAATAACCGACTCGCCGTTCACCATGAGGGATGCTGACGAGGATTGCCATGTGGACAAAGAAGCTGAGCAGTTTATAGAGATGTTTTACAGGCAGCTGAGGTTGCAGAAGTGGATGGCTGCTCACGAAGCAGCAGTTTAGCACGGGTGACATGGCACATGTGGGGCCACTTATCAGTAAAGTCTAGTTTTATTTTTGCTAATTTCAGCTGATCTGTTGACTGCATAGAGAAGTCATGAGGGATGTTGCCTAGTTTGCTGATTGTACATGTGGAATGATCTTTTGTACCTTTTTTTCTCCCCCTTCTCTTGATTGTTTGTGCTTTGAATAATATAACTTTTTTTCATGTATATATTCTCCAATTAGCTTTCTTAACTTTGCATTTACTATGTTTCTCATATTGGTTATCATTGTTTAGATCTATCTAGTAATGAAATTTGCATTATTTATGTTTTATGGAAGTATTTACTATGTTTTTTAGTTTTTGGTATGTACTCATGTGCTGCCTATAGAGTTCTCGATACTCTTACTTATGAGTTGAGACATTAACCATCCTTTTTTACCTTGTCAACTAGCATGATATATGTAATATTTAAGTATTGTAGTAGAGGTTGTCAACTAGCAAATATATGAAAGTAATTTTTTTTTATTTTTTTAAATTTATTTTTGATATCAGCACATCAAATTTATCTAAAATCATAAAAAAAAATTGAGTTAAAAAATTTCAAACTTTTGTAAAACACAATTTCTACCACAAACAAAGGTTCATAGTTACTTTCCCTCACTATCTCATCAAGTCTATTTAGGAATTTACACACTTGATGGAGTTGTAATTGTCATATATGACTTGAGTGTCACATATACTAACTGTAACACTTGAGTCGTAGATAGTATATGTCACTTCTCTAACACCCTTGCAATGGGATAATCTTTTTTGCAATTGATTCCTAAATATTTCTTTGCAAAACCACAATTCAAATAAGCAATTTTTTAACATCAAAACACAATTCTCCTAAGTAGCACATAACATTTTCAATTATAAGTAATAAAAATTAGATTGATGATCAACATGTCATAACATTTTATTAAAAATAAACTATATATCTATTCATAATTGTTATAACATGTAACTATATCTAATATTACCCTAGCTTATACAAAAACTTGGCACACACCCCAACTCGTCCAACTCAAGGACGTTTGATGATGGGATTAGGATGTTCATGGATTGACTAACATCCCCAACACTCCCACAATAAGCAAACTCATCTTCTGTAATGTCACTTCAAGATGTTCATCCTCCCGAAACCTCTTAAAGTCCACCAAGATATAAATTAAATGTAGTATAGGCTACAATATATCTCACCTCATCAACATCTTTATGGATGGTCATTGTTGCTTTCCAAGCCTTCCTTACTAAGTAATGAATCTATATACATACATTAAAATTCAATTAGTAATCATCATCTATATTAAAATCAATCCAATATTTAATAAATGTTGTATATAAAACAAAATTGCATATCAATTTGTCTTGAATATATGGGCGCATATAATATTAGATTGCGTGGACAACTCAGAAAACATGACCAGACAAGTGTAATAAAATTGTGCATAATGGACCAATATCATCTCGAGTAAGTATATACATGAATTGTTTGATGCGTGAATCACCAACCGATTCCCCTCATGCTTACTAAGAAAAATGAATAAAGTCTCATGTCATTATAATCTTCACGATGTGTCATGTACTTCTTTATTATTGAGTATTGTTACTTTAATTATATCTTGACTTTTTATGGCTTTTGACCTCATCTAAAGTAATCTTAGACATCTATAGTTATCACTCGATCGACTCCTTTTTTAACTCTTGATAAAACTACTTTTGATGCATAACTAATTTTCTTTAAGTCAATCGATTTCATGTTTGGCATTAGGTCATATAAGATTTCAATTTTGCCCAACAGGTATACATGGCCTTTTGTTCCTCCTCATTCCATTATGAATTTTGTTTGTTGTCCATAAGCTTATCATATTAAAAGGTAATATGATTGCATTATTGATCATCACAAACCTCACTTACTTATTGAGGACTTTTATCAACAAGAAAATGTTTATTATAGGGAGACATCCTCTTATCAAATCTATTATCATTCAGCTTGTACTTACAATTATAATAATAAAATTGTGGTCATTTCATAAATTTATCAATAAATCCTTACCTTTCCTAATCATGTTTTTCAATTATATAAATCCTTAAATGAGCTCAAGTAGGCACTATGGGTTTGGCATTCTCACTTAAATGTTTTTATGTTATCCTTAAATTTTGTTTCTTTTTGCATTAATACCTCATAATTTTTTGCATTCATTTTACTTGTTTTAAGAGAAAAGGGCATTCATACTTGGGTAAGCTAAGAAATGCCTGCATACCTATAACATCTTACATTGGACAAATTACACATCATCTACTTCATGTAAAAAAATTATAATAGATGAAATGCCATTTGCTAAAATAATTTTTTGACCATCTCTCATGGATGAAAATTATGTTGAAGGATTTGGATCACCAAAACTCAATTTTGACTAGAAAACACCTCCAAAACATCTTAAAAACTGAAGTTACCTTATATCAAACCTAAAAACACCTTAAAATTGATCCAAAAATAAAAACAAGATCTAAAATATCTTAACCATCCATATTCTAAGTCTGTTAACATGATTGAGTAGCTAAACTATTATCATTGAATTCTCCTCTTAAAGATGTGTTTAGGCTAACTAAAAAAAATTCACACATTGTTATTTTCTAGCGACTCATTCTTTTCCTTTTGTAAAATCTAAAAGCTTAAAAGAAAAAAAAAAAGAAAAATAGTATGAGAACTTAAACATAATATAAAATTAGAGGAACCATCAGTGAGAAAATGAAATTTTCATGGAATGAATAGTAACATGAATTGTGTAGTAGCGTCTCGGTACACCGTGGAACCATTTATATTTTTATAATTATTTTTTAATTAACTGAAAATGACTTGATTCGAAATTTGATAGTCAACCTGGAAATTCTGCTGCCGTAAACAATTTTGAAATTTCCCAAAGCCACGTGTGACAACTCAGCAACCAGCTTTAAATTCATAATTTAGACAAAGCCATAGAAGCTCTCGAATCACAGAAACAAAATGATTACCAGCTCAAAACGACGTCTCTGTTGTGGGGCCCAATTAGAATGACCGAAGGCCACACGCAATGAGAAGTCCAAACAATAATGGGCTTGCTGACAGTGAGTTTTGATGAAGAAAAATCCCTTGTCGTCTCTTCAATCTTCACTATAGCCAGGCGCTATTATTTTTCCACGTAGTTTATTGCAAGATTCTAGAATTAGAAACGGATTTTTTTTTTGTTTTGTTTTTTTTCCTTATGAATTAGAAACTCATTGTTTTTTTGTTTTTTTATGTTTCATTATTTTGATATGCTATGTCAAAAATAAATTTTAAGTAATAAAAAATATATATTATTTTAATACATTTCAAACGAAAATCATTTTAAAAAATAACTGCTACCATGATTGGAATGAAAATTGAAATATAGTGTTTCCCTGACTTCTAGTCAAGGTTATCGATTCTATTCTGGTTGGTATTCTGTTTTTTAATTAAAATAATATGTTTTAGTTTTAAAGTGTTTCAGCATTTCATTTTAAGGTTTTAATATATATATATATATATATATATATATATATATATATATATACATTTCACCAAACACAATTTCAATTCAAATTAGAGAATAAACTAATTTGAAATTATACAATTTAAATTTCAAATACAAGTAAAAGAAAATTAAATCAATATGACCTGATTGACCTGCCTAAAAAACTAGTAAAGATATAGTTTGACTTGAAAAGACTCAAGATAACATATTTTTAATAAAAATAATGAGAAAACAAAATATTTCATCTACTCGGATTACCTTTTCAAATCCTAAAATCTTATACAGATGAAATCTATTCTTATTTATGCAGTTTTTTAAAATTAAAATGAGATATACATGATTCTAAATGAATCAGAAATGCAATGGGATTTCTCTAAATTAGTTTACTAGTAGTTCTATCCTAAAATTATTGCAAGTTCCTAGCAAAGGTGGGCTCTGTCTATGCATTAATTTTCAAGTAATCCAATCATAACATCTGTCCACTAATGGTCCTGCAACTCAATAGAATTAATGCAACAATTGTAACTATCAGCATACCAAAAGCTTAATTGCTGCTTGAAATTTCTTAAATGTCGCAATCCTCGGCCCCAAAGATGTTTGTAATTGTAATTGTAATTTATTTGAATCACATGAAATTCAAGGATCAAAGTCATGTGTATCCTCAATGGAACCCTTGTAAGATTTTATAATTTATCGAATATAAACCGGTCAAAGCATATCAGGGAAGGTACTGACCAGTCATCACAGCTTTACATCATTCTCTCTTCTTTTTTCTACCAACTAATCACATATTTCATGAGGGGATAAAATAGTGGGGATATGATACGAAAGTTGGATGGTAAATTGATAGTTATAATCAAGGTATGAAATTGAAAATCATATCAGTGCTTAGGGACTAATCTATACTTCAAGATTCAAATTATGCCACATCCCCTAAATTGCTAGAACTTTAGCTGTTCATCAGCTTGACCTAAAAGTTTTCCGTGTGGTTGAAACGTGATAGATACGAGTCCTCTGAATCAAGTGCCTGGAATATATATTAAAAGAATTGCACCAGACAAATGGGGTTAGTCAGCTTTTCTTGCAAATAATTCAAGAACACTTGTTCACGGCATAGCCCATTGAGTGGATGAATCAGTCGAATTTGATGAGATGATAAAGAAGATGAGGTGTTGTATCTCTCTCAACATGGCCCATTCACATTAAGTTTGGAAAACAATCAAGTTCAACTGGGAGTTGTCCACCACAACCATGAAATATCTCTTGAGGAGCAGCTTGGAACCGCCATTGATCATAGAAGACAGAAGGCAAAGAAAGAAAACGACCTAAAATAAATATAAGAAAGGGAAGCTGGGAATTGATGAGTTGCATTATTGA
Source organism: Salix purpurea (assembly GCA_027405865.1). NCBI lineage: Eukaryota > Viridiplantae > Streptophyta > Magnoliopsida > Malpighiales > Salicaceae > Salix > Salix purpurea. Next base: position 4,045,010 of record JAOWLH010000023.1, read on the forward strand.
AATGAGTTGCTCCTTGTCACTTTCATGCAAATTGCAGCAGAATCGGAACGAGTCATCGACTCACACTTTATTTCGGCTCCCGCTGGAGTTTGGCCCTACAGTTATCTTGAATTTCATAGAACAGCTATATATCCAGGCACCATGATTGGAGAAGTTGATCAGATGAGATCATCTCCGATCAATGATTTTGACCAGCATAGATCGAGCCATAGAGCTTACGTTTAACAGACTTTATATGCAGGGTGCATGGAGAGAGATGGTAAACCCTAGTAGAACTCTCCTTGAAGGGCTACGAGGGTGTTTAGGAGAGCTGTTGTTGTAGCTTTTCAAAGTACTTTTCGTGCTGAAAAAAAATCAAAATGATATTTTTTTTTTATTTTTTAAAAATCATTTTTGATATCAGCACATCAAAATGATTTAAAAACACCAAACTATATTTATTTTTTTTAAAAAAAAAAGAGCAGTAAACCGGCGTTTCAAACGCCAGCCAAACAGGCCCGATCCCATTAACCATCAGCAGAACCCACTTTTAGTGGATATAAGGAACAGTGTTAAACCCACTTCTAGAAAAACCAATCTGAAATAGTGGTTGCCGCAGCCATGTTACAGTTGAAAATGAATGTTCAAATTACGGAAAAACTTTTTGAAGGTGTTGTTAAATTTGTAACAGTGTGGTATAGAAAAACACTTTTAACTTAATTATTTATTAAGTTTATATGTCAATTAAAATCATATATAAGTTGTTTTAACTTGCTCGTTATACTTGATTAGTTCAAAGATAAAAAAAAAAATCAAATGAAACAAAAAAAGATAATGACTAGATAGATGGATTTAAAATAAACCTGGATTATCATTTTTAAAAAAAAAAAAAAAAACTGTTTGATTATTATTAAAAAAATCAAGATGATATCTTTGTTTTCAAACATGAAGATTGCGACATATTGAAACAATCTAGGTTGTTAACTCGTCAAACTCGTAACCTGGATTGAAAATAAAAACAATCTAGGTTCTTTATATTTAATTATATGATAAAAAAATAAAAATTAATTGAAAATCAATCAAATATTAAAATATGAATTTGAAAGCAAAAGAAAAAGAAATTAAACAAAAACCCAACCTTGAAGGATAAAGTTGAAGAGACAATAAAAATAAAATAAAAACAAGTTAGATCAGGCGTATGTGCCCAAATAGCATATGGTTCTAAAGCCTTAAAGAAAAACTTAAATGTGTGGACCTGAGGCAACCTTGCACACCTGGCCTGTATTTATTTCTTTTATTTTATAAGAGTTTGAATGAAACTCATTTCAAAAAAAAAAAAAAAAAAAACAATGTGTTGCCTACTGTTGCCCAGCCTAGTCCACAATTATTATTTATGGCAAAAAAATAATAGGCGCGGATTTTTGCGTTGAAATATATTTTTTAAACTCATCTTGAGCCTAAAATATCTAATAAATATTATAAAAATCTCCTTAATAAACCACCTATTAACCTTAAAATCACCCCCAAAGAACTATCTAAAATAAATAAATCAAAACAAAACTCAATTTCCTTTTTCAAACATGTTTATAGAAACAAATCAACCATTATTGAACTCCTCTCTTTTAATAAAACCTATTGTCACCTAGTTTGTGCATTTTGGTTGCCATGATTATATCAATCAATCATTTTCTCTATCTTTCACTATTTTTAGTAACTTTTTATTTTCTCTCTTAAACTTTCTTGGAATATAAATAAAATGAGATTTTAGATTAAAATAAAAATTATTGAGAATTTAGAGTGCGCCATATATTTCATTTATGTTTTACTTTTCATCCCTTATTCTATAAGTTTGATTTTTTTCTCTCTCTATATAATCTCAAGCCTAATTCTACCGAGTTAGGATATAGAAGGATTTAATTACAAGAAAATAAGTTTGTCTACTTCATTGTTCTTATAAGTAGTGAAGCACTTAATATTTATGTCCTCTTTAGTTGGGCTCTAATAGCTCAATTACAATTTAGGTGAGAGATTGTGCTTTCTTTTAATCTCTCAAATCACCTCGTTTAAGATCCAAATTAAGAAAAGGCCTAATAACAGGAATAAAAAAAAAAAGAGGACATTAATGTAGACTTGTACAATAAATTATCATATATTAGCAATAAGTGGTAAACTCTTCTTTTTATTTATTTTTACTTCTAAAAAAATTGAGTGATGACTCGTCTAATTTGTGATTGTCTAGATCTCGGATATGACAAATACAATTGCAATTCAATCAACAACCTACAAGAAACCAAAAATATTTTGTTTTGATTTTGAAAGGTCAAAATAATGGGTTAATGGTTCAATTTCTCCTTGTAGAATGTGTTAATTTTTTCCATGTATCTTTATATCCTTAATAATTAAGCCAATTTTATCCTTCAAATATACATTAATTTTATAAGCTATCTTTCATGTTAGATATTTAGGTCAACTCATCATAACTAGTTTCATGATTTACACATGATAGTAAGTTTATATATATATCAATTTTCTTGGTCGCCTGTTTTTTCTTGCAAATCACATGATTGATTTTGGTGGACTAGAATGAAAACCTCTCAAATTATGCATTCAAATATAAAATTAATTCAATTATTTAGTAGGTGGTTCAGTAGTAAGAATTTGAGACTAAAAGATTTGCTCTGTCTGCAATCTCATATTCAAACTCTGTGGTTACTAATATGATGACCACTAGAAACTTACATAGTCGTTAATTTCAGGGCCCGTAGGACTAGTTGAGGTGCGCGCAAGCTAGCCTGAATACCAATATTAAAAAAATAAAAATTAATTCAATTGAAAATACAGAGATAAATTGGAAAGATACATAGGGACAAAATCATTAACCCTATATATTCTCAAATATGATCGCTGCATGGATCAGAACACAAATTATGATCATAACATAGACATCCGAGTTTATTACTCTCGTAGCCCACCTCAAAAACAATTTATTTCTATTGTCAGCTGTGCTTTAATGATCTGGGCTACAAGAATGAGTGAGTTGGGTCCATATCATTTTCAAACAGCATGAAAAAATAGATATGCGCATTTCTGGCTGAACTCCTACGGTCCAGCCCTGTGGGCACTTGGAAAGTCGCAGATGCCAGTAAAGGTTCCAGCCCTGTGGGTTAAAGATAGATGAAGAAAAATTATCTTTAAATTGTGATGGAGACTGATATTATGTATTGATTCCACCTGAAACGTTCCAGTTTCTGCATGTTCTGTTCTCATCAAATAATAGTGTTTTATTAAATAATAAACAGTTTTACAATGTCAATCATATCTTTTAATCCGAATGTTAGATTGAAATGAAATTTCACGAGAAATATCTTGATATATTTATATATTTTTTATAAATTTCAGAGCAATCAGAAGAATATAACAACATTGCAAGATTGATGATGACATTCTCATAATATTATACAAGTTTATAATTTTGTTCAGAAAACATATTTTACTGTGTCTTTTTAAATTTTTTTTTCCCAATTTCATTAATTAACAACGAATTTATTATGAATCGAACTTTATAATTTGATTTGAACTTTATAATTTGATTTGATTTGTTTTATTTAAGGTTATCATGGTCTTATAACGCATGTCACACATTTGAAATCTTAACCTCAGATGACCCAAGTTAATTCAATATATCGTTGTTTCAATATTTTTTTAAGATGTCACCTTGATTTTTTTAGTTAAACTATATTTTTATTAATTTTCCATGTTATTTTGAACTTATCAAGTCGGTCGAGTTATATCAATTCAACTCTTATTTATTTATGTTTGAGATTTAAATTGTACATTTCTAAATAATTTTATTTTTAAATTCTAAACTATTCATGCTATAGCTTTGCTGCATGGTGAGAAAAGTGTACTTTCTAGCCCCATGCCACCATTTATTTAGCACTTCTGGAACCCGTGAGAGTAGTGAAAACCATTTGATGACATTTCTCATTCCTTTTTAGAGGTCCCTGTCTCCCCGGAACAACATTTTTATGCAGACAGATTTTGCTCTACTTTTCTTTCTAGTTTATTGTATCGTACGCCCATGCCGTGGTATGGTGGTTAATTTATTATACCATATTTTACAGGTATATTTAATGTCTTCACTTTTTATTAAATTTTAAAAAACTTAAAATTGATGAAAGTAGTTGGCATATTTAATGGGTTTAGATCGGCTTCAGCCCAGCCCATCTAGGTCGGTCCAGTTTGGTGGGTCAAGCCCAGCAAAAATAATATTGTATTATATTATAATAATATTTAAATAATATTTAAAAAAATATCAAATGGGTATTTCATAACATGGTATTGTTTCAGAGGGTTATTCCAAGGTATTGTTTTATTTATGACATGTTTTTCTACCAAGATTGTTTAATATCATATTGTAGACTTACACTATAAGATATAAATTTAGTATAAAATATTTAATTTTCCCTGAAATTCCTAAAAGAAAATCTTATTTCAAAAAATATTATGTTCTCGGCCATATCTTAAAACGTTTTCAAGCATATTTTCATAAAAACCAAGAAAATCGCATTTGTTTCCCATGTTATAAAATACAAAAATGAATATAGTGACCATTTTTTTAGTTTGCTCAAAATATTAAAATTATTCACCAATAATTCAATATATTTTTATTTTAAAATATTATAATATAGTTATATATTTTAATATTTGACAGGGTAATGAGCAAAATATTTTTCTGCTTTCGCGGAAGACATGCGGAAATATATTCAATTGATTTAAGCAATTTGATTTGAATTACTCTAGCCATCCGTTCAATTTACCAATTTATTTTCATGATTGTGACGAACAGGGCAGCGGCCATAAATGCTTCTTCAATCGGAAATCAACAAAACCAAGAACATGAATGATGTTTCCATTTAGGTTTGTTAGGAAACAACCATTTAATTATTAATGTGGACAATCCACTCCAAGTGTCCTCAATGCTTTATTGCTTTATGCCATTTTGTTTCAAAAGCATTTTTTTTTTATAAAAAAAAATGTTTTTTATTTTAAGTTAATATTTTTAATATAATAATATCAAAATTATTTTTTAAAAAAATATTATTTTAATATTTTTCTCAATAAAAAATATTCTAAAAAATAACTTGAATTACACTCTCAGCCAATCATTTTGTTGGATCCCAATTGTTTTTTTTTATTTATTTTTTTAATTTGTAGACAATGCACTCAAATTATAAGTTGATCTTAACAATCCCCGACATCTATCTTAAATTCAACATCTAAGGAAAAGAAAACTGGCGTTAGGTAGCACAACCCAAGTGCATGATTACCTGCCCACATTTTCTTCAATTCCATCTTACTTGTCAGGGATTTTATGGTGTTTAAAGTCAGCAAGCCACCTGGCATTCTGGGTAGAGTGCCACATCGAATTGTCTACAACGCTGCTTACTTAAACGTGAATAAATAATAATAATAATAAAATAAATAAATTGTGCAGTAGTTTTACGTTTTAACATGCTTTTTAATGGTAAGAGAAATTTGAAAAAATAAATAAAACACAATCTTATTTTTCTAAATATTGAGATAATCCGATTCAATCAGGGTTTATCTGTTGAATATATAAAGTAAATCATGAATTAAAATTTTTTAACATTTTTTTAAATAATATTTTATTTAATTATATAATAATAAAAATAAAAACTCATAAAGCTTAAACCTCATATTAAAATATTTATTTGAGATCACAATAACTTTATATAACAAAAAGTTAAAATAAATTATAAAATTTAATTATCAATCATCTAAATATTAAATATATTAAACGAGTTTTTTAGATTTTTTATATTAACATAAAAAAATAATATAAAAAAATCAAAAAGTATGAATTGATGTAAAAAATAAGATGCGTTAAATGTCTCATATGGCATCACGTTTTTTTTTTTTGGTAAAGATAGGGGCGAAAGCCCTTCTAAATTAAACGCGGAATAGTAGACCCAATGAGGTCATAATACAATAAGAGATAAATCCCTGACGGAGGATCAGTTAAAGTATTCGTCTCCCTAACTAATAAGTCCCTAGTTAGCCCAAAATTAGCCAACCAATCAGCCACACAATTGGCCTCCCGATAAACATGAAAAATATTAACCTCCCAATCTCTACCCAAAATATTTTTAATTTGCATAATCAAATTAAAATTTCGATCAGCTCTCACACTCTCCCCATTAATTAGCCCAATTACAACTCTGGAATCTGACTCCAAAACCACTTTCCTAAACCCTTTATCCCAAGTCAAATTTAACCCCACATAGATAGCCCATAATTCTGCCGTTACCGACGAACAAATTCCAATATTTCTTGCAAACCCCCCGATCCAAGTTCCCATATGATCTCGGATTACTCCTCCCGCACCAGCTATCCCTGGGTTACCTTTGCTGCATCCGTCCACGTTAAGCTTGATCCATCTTTCTGCTGGATACTTTCATCCTATGTCAACAGCCTCCGCTGTATTTTCATTTCCATTCCGCTGAATTCTCTTACTATCTTCAACCATCCGTTTTATAGCCAAAACAGTCACATACCAATTACCTTGGTCCCCACCAAATGTAGTAGTGCATATCTCCTTCCAAATATACCATAAGGTTATACCGAAAACTAGATGCTAATCACCATATCTGGATCTTTCCTTTCTGGGAGCTAAATTAGAAACCAACCATGCATACCAATTTTGGCTAAAAAATATCGCTCTCTCCTCGGCCCTGACAAAAACCTCCCAAATTTTACGAGCTTTAGGGCAATCTCGAAGTGCGTGGATAACCGATTCTACTTCATTGACACATCGACCACAATATTTATTATCTGTCATCTTCCTTCTCCATCTTGCTTCATTAGTCATAATAGCATTGTGGCCTACCGTCCAAAGAAAAACTCTGATCCGCTCCAATCCTTTCCACTTCCAAATAGTCCGCCACTAAGGGTCTCTATCCATCTCCCCTCCTTCCTCCTGAACTTTATAAGCGGTTCGCACTGATAACCGCCCATTTGAGGAATGATCCCAAACCACAGAGTCCGCTCTAGTATCCTGCATAGGAGGGATATGACCAGCAATGCTCATCACCGTGTGTATAGGAAGTAAATACGCGAACAAATCCCATTTCCAGCTTCCCCCACTATCCACCATATCTGCTACTGTATAATGAAGCGTATTAACCCTCGCTTCTGGGTTTAAGAGATTAATAAGAGGCCCATAGTCTCCCACCCATTTATCTTTCCAAAATGAAATATGACTTCCATTTCCCAATTGCCAGCTAACATTCTGCCTCACTATATCCCATTCCCGACAGATAGCCTTTCATAGCACCGAGTCACTAGCACTAGCCATCGAACGACCTTCCCCCCTATTAGTGTTCATATATTTATCTTCTAGGAATTTTACCCCAAGCTCTTCTCCTGCATCATCCCCCAAGCCAATTTCATAATGAAAGCTTTATTCATCATATCCATTTTCCGCAGACCCAATCCACCTTCCTCCTTAGGCTTACAAATAATCTTCCAGTTAACAAGGTGAATTTTGTCTCTACCTTCTGTTTGCCCCCAAATAAATCTCCTGCATATTTTTTCTATCTCCTTGCAAGTATGCTTTGGAATCACTGCTGCTTGCATTGGGTATAACGGGATGGTGGCTAAAACAGCTTTGCATAAAGTGATTTTTCCGGCCAACGATAAGTTGTTCACTTTCCAACCGGCTAACCTCTTTTGCATATTTTTAACTAAGTAACTGTATGTTTGCTTAGTAACTCTTTGATGAAGCAGCGAAACCCCCAAATATCTACCCAAATCATTTGTGGCCTGAAATCCACTTCTTCTACTAATATCATTTGCCAAGGATACCGACACATTCTTGGAAAAGAAAATTCTTGTCTTAGCAGCACTAACTTTCTGACCCGATACTAAGCAAAACATATCCAAGCAACTCTGCACTCTCTCTAACTGATCCAAATTTGTCTTAGTAAAAAGAAGTATATCATCCGTAAAACACAAGTGGGAAATCTTCAACCCATTCCTCCTCACACTAAAGGGCTTCCACCTATTAGCCTCCACATTCTGACGTATTAGCTGGGATAATCTTTCAAGACATAACACAAAGATATAAGGAGATAGTGGATCACCCTGCCTTATACCTCTGCTGGGACGAAAACTCTGAGTTTCCCTACCATTCCACATGACATTTAGAGATGTAGTTTCAATACAAGCCATGACAACTCTCACCAAATCTTTAGGGAGGTTCGCAGCAATTAAGGTCTCCCTTATGAAGCTCCACCTTAGTCTATCATAGGCCTTTTCAAGATCAACTTTGATGGCCATAAAACCTCTTTTGCCTTTCATCTTCCTCATAGAATGAATAATTTCCTGGGCCACGATGATATTATCCGTTATATGTCGACCTGGCACAAAACTACTCTGCACCTCACTGATCAACTGTGGCATTAGGTTTTTTAACCTCCCCACTATCACCTTAGACACCACCTTGGAAATCACATTACAAAGCCCAATTGGTCGAAATTGGTGAACTTTTTCAGGTAATTAAACTTTAGGAATCAGGACCAAAAATGATTGGTTGATCCGTGACAAGTCCGTATTACCTGAAAAAACCTCCCTAATATATCTGCACACAGACTGGCCCACCACCTGCCACTGAGACTGATAAAAAATTGGTTTATACCCATCTGGACCAGGAGCCTTATACGGTTTCATATAAAAAATAGCTACCTTAATCTCCTCATCCAAAACCGGAAATAACATATGATCTATGTGACTGGAGTCAATCATAGGAAAACTACTCTCCATTCTTCTATCATCCACTATCTCCTCATGATCCTCTCTAAATAAATTCTTATAAAAGTCTGTGACCATCTTCTTGAAACTCTCCTCCTTCCACACCCAAACATTCAGCTCATTTTTCAACGCCTTAATTTTATTTCTTTGTCTTCTAATAATAGTCTTCGTATGGAAATAAGCAGTATTCCTATCCCCAAATGAAAGCCACTGACATCGCGACTTCTGATACCAGAAGATTTCCTCCTGTCGAAGAATCTGCTAATATTCAGCTGACAAAGTCTCCTCTAGTCTGTTTAAAAAAGGATTAACCCTACCAGTTATAGCTCTTTGGACTCCCCCTAGCCTATCCAACACTCTTCTTTTCCTCTGGAAAATATTACCATACACCTCTTTATTCCATACTTTCAACTGAGCTGACAATCCTTCCAAAGCCTTTGGCACTGCTATTCCTGTCTCCCAGTTATTTTTTATGAAATCTGTAAATTCACTGTGCTGCAACCACGCTGCTTCAAACTGAAACGGTCTGGCTATACCATTAGCCCTGCCACTCATTACTTCTAGCTCAACTAGAATTGGATGATGATCAGACCGAACTCTTGGAAGGACTAATACATTGGCTTCCTGAAATAGCTGTCTCCATCCCAGATTACCAAAACATCTATCCAATCTTTCTATCCAATCTTTCATAAACTCTGCCATATCCATTCCGCACACCCCCTCTCTAGGTAAACCTCGGACCCTTGCTACCCAAGTCAATCAATTGGCAATCCTGAACCCAATCAGCAAACCGAGCGATTCTCCTATAGTCAACAGGAGCTCCCCCCACCTTTTCTGAAGCTGACAAAATCTCATTAAAATCACCAATAACCATCCACGGTGTCTTAATATTTCTTGCCAATTGAGCTACCTTTTCAAAGCATTCCTGCTTTAAGGTGATATTTGGATTTGCATATACCACCATAAATACCCACTCGTCTATGCTCCCTTCATTTACTGTACCATGTATAAAGTGTTTAAGAGATTCGAGAATTTTTATATTAACTCTCGACTGATTCCACAATAACCATAAACCTCCTGACATCCCTTGCGCTTCCACTCTAAAACTGTTTTCAAAATTCAATTTCTCTATAATTTTGTCCGCCTTTACCCCACTGACCCTAGGCTCCGCCACTGCCAAGATATTACATCGAAATAATCTCCTCATATCATGTGTCATCTCACAAAATCCATTATTTCCGGCCCCTCTACAATTCCAAAATATAAAATTCATAAATAAATTATTTTGATAAAATTCATACCAGTCAGTAGGAACTACTTCAACAAAAGAAAGGCCCCCGGACCTCTCCTTCTTCCATCAAATTGTCTTCCTCAATTTCATCCTGTTTTCCCATCTGTTCATTTTTCGCATCCTCATCCCGGCTAACATCCATCCTTACAACCTCATCCGGTGGTTCTGGCCCCAAATCCCTCTCCACCGGCTGACTAAGGACTGGAACACCACCAATTAAGGAATTATTTGCTGGCGTCGAAATCTGCATGTGTTCTGGTTGTAAAACTTCACGTGTAACCTCTTTCACGTTTTGATGATTTTTGTTAAAATTCAGCTGCACCATAGAGCATTCAGCCTTTTCCTTCCCTTTATCCTTCCTTCCTGGGTTTAGCCCATTTGCCCCTGTGTTGGGCTACCAAATCACAGCCCATTCTTCTTTCTTCCCCTCCCTTGGTCCAGCCCCATTCATTCGGCCCACTTTTTTTCCTCTTGGTTCCCTCACGGACCGTGTCTCCTTTAGGCCCAGCTGCCCTCCATTTGCCTTAATTGTATTATTTTCCTCATTTCCTCTTTTATCTTCCTTCTTCTCCCGTTCGCTTCTTTTCTCCTTTTCTTCCGCTCCCTTTGATTCAGCCCCCTCTTCAATAGCCATTAAGGCATTAAATCTAGATGATACGTTCAACTGATTCTCCATTACAGGTGATCTTGTAACGCCAAGATTTGTGGCCTGATTCCTGCTCTTCCCCGCTTCTCTTCTCTGTTCGTTTTCCGTCCTTCTGGTCGGCCGGCGAGGTCGCCGATCTGCCACCATCCAACTCCCAAATGACTCCATAATTTCTGGTCTTACCAGTGGGCATAATTTCGACTCTGCAGGTACTTCGGGCATATTTTTCTCTCCATTTTCTTCCTGCTCTTGTTGCGTTGCTTGTGTTCCCTGTGATGTTCCCTGTGGACAAGTTTCATTTTTGTGGCCATATTGCCCGCAATTGAAACATATTAAGTGAAGCCCTTCGTACATAATTCTACGGATTCTCCTTCTTAGCTTAAATTTTGCTAGTAATGGCTTTGTAAGATCAACCTCCACACAAATTCTAGCAAAGTTGCCCCTCAAACCGACTGCAGTTGCTCGGTCAACCTTCAATGTTCTCCCAATTTTATCTCCTATTTTCCATAGAATTGCACTGTCATAATACTCCATAGCCAAGTCTGGCAACCTCACCCAAACTGCCACTTTGTCAATTGAGGCTTCACACGGGTCAAAATTAGGGTGCCATGTTCGGATTGTTAGGTAGTGGTCTGCTACCATCCATGGCCCTCCAAATAAAACATGTGCTCTGTCTTCTGTATTGGTGAATTTAACCAAATAGAAATCATTCCCCGAGTTAGTTAAGGTAAAATCTCCCCTCAGCTTCCACATATTCTTCAATCTTTGGATGAGAAACATGTATCCCACCTTCCGACCTATAAGTTTGATGATCAAAGTTTGTGTCCATGGTGCCCTGATTCTTTTTTTCTCCTCAACCGAGATTTTGATCACGGGGCAATCTTTTTCATCACTCTCATCTATTTCATCTTCTGAATTGCATTCAGTTTCATGCATGTTCTCATCAACTTCTGGTGTCACAAAGGAGCTGCCCATTAGTGAATCAATGTAACTGTTCCCACTTGTTTCTCCTATTAATTCATTGGAATCTCTAATCTTGACCTTCTTACTTGATCGTGTTAGAAGATCAGCCTCCTCTGTTGTTGTCTCCGTTGTTTCTCGACAAGTCATGCTTGCAGAGAGAAAAAGCTCATAACTTGTCTTTTTTATGGCATCACGTTAACATGTACATCAATCACAGACAAGTTTTTTTTTCATTAAAATAAAACTGATAATGTTGATAAACTCTTAAAGTCTCACATTTTACTATTTACTTTGCTAGTTTTATACTCCTTGGTGTAGTTATAAAGCCTAATCCTGGATTTTCCATGAGCAAGGTATGCTAATGGGTTGAGAGAGAGAAATTATATATGATTAGACTCATATTGCTTTGAGGAAAAAAATTAACAAAAATAAAATTAATTATTTTTTAACAAGATTTCACCTAGCTCGACCAAGTTATTAATCAAATTAGGTTTTTGATAAGATCAGGTTAGGTTGATTCATTCTTCTATTTTCTATTAAATACTTAACAGTCTAAATTCTAGACTACTCATGTCCTAGTTAGTTAATCCATCGAGACAATTCAGGTTTTATAACTACACTCCTAGACTATTAGATATTTTTTTTAATATTTTCTCTTTGGTAACTAAACTTTATTTATTTTTAATTTTATCCTTGCAAGTTATGTGGATATGGTGGGATTTATTATGATTTGTAAGCTAGCTAATATCATATGTACCATTTACTATTGTGATCTTAAATTAAAGATCAATTTTATAAGATTGAGTTTTAGATTTTTTTTTAACAAAAACTAAAAGATTAAGATCCAAAATTGATGTTTAAAAAATAGAATCTTTATGTTTGTTCAAAAGGCTAAAAAAGTTTAAATTTATCCCTTAATTTTTAATTCTTCTCTTATTTGATCCCTATTTTTTAACTTTAAAATGTCGATCATGATGGGGCTTTTTTTTTCCATTTCAATCCTTAACCATTTTAAAAATAAGTGGAGATATAAAATTCTTGGTGGACAAACTCTAAAAGCTAATCATGATTTTGGTGCAATGAATTCTTCTTAAGAAACAAAACTCAATGGAAATGATTTCTACTTTCAATGATGTCCTAAAAATTAGATCAAGGCTCGTCCAAAGAAAAAAATTATTTGATTTGATGTCGAGTATTTGTTTTTATTAAATATTGATGTATATTTAAAAATAAGGTTTTTATTCATGAATTAAATTTTTTTAACATTTTTTTAAAAATAATATTTTATTTAATTATATAATAATAAAAATAAAAAACTCATAAAATCAAGCTTAAACCTCATATTAAAATATTTATTTGAGATCACAATAACTTTATATAACAAAAAGTTAAAATAAATTATAAAATTTAATTATAAATCATCTAAATATTAAATATATTAAACGAGTTTTTAAGATTTTTTATATTAACATAAAAAATATAAAAAATTAAAAAATATGAATTGATGTAAAAAATAACATGCGTTAAATGTCTCATATGGCTTCACGTTAACATGTACATCAATCACAGACAAGTTTTTTTTTTCATTAAAATAAAACAGATAATGTTGATAAACTCTTAAAGTCTCACATTTTACTATTTACTTTGCTAGTTTTATACTCCTTGGTGTAGTTTTAAAGCCTAATCCTGGATTTTACATGAACAAGGTATGCTAATGGCTTACGAGAGAAAAATTATATATGATTAAACCCATATTGCTTTGAGGAAAAAAATTAACAAAAAATAAAATAAAATCTTTTTTTAACAAGATTTCACCTAGCTCGACCAAGTTATTAATCAAATTAGGTTTTTGATAAGGTCAAGTTGGGTTGATTCATTCTTCTATTTTCTATTAAATACTTAACAGTCTAAATTCTAGACTACTCATGTCCTAGTTAGTTAATCCATCGAGACAATTCAGGTTTTATAACTACACTCCTAGACTCTTAGATATTTTTTTTAATATTTTTTATTCGGTAAGTAAACTTTATTTATTTTTAATTTTATCTTTGCAAGTTATGTGGATATGGTGGGATTTATTATGATTTGTAAGTAGCGAATATCTTATGTACCATTTACTATTGTGATCTTAAATTAAAGATCAATTTTATAAGATTGAGTTTTAGATTTTTTTTAACAAAAACTAAAAGATTAAGATCCAAAATTGATGTTTAAAAAATAGAATCTTTATGTTTGTTCAAAAGGCTAAAAAAGTTTAAATTTATCCCTTAATTTTTAATTCTTCTCTTATTCGATCCCTATTTTTTAACTTTAAAATGTCGATCATGAGGGTTTTTTTTTTTTTTTTTTTTTTTTTTTTTTTGCATTTCAATCCTTAACCATTTTTAAAATAAGTGGAGATATAAAACTATTGGTGGACAAGCTCTAAAAGCCAATAGTCATGATTTTGGTGCAATGAATTCTTCTTAAGAAACAAAACTCAATGGAAATGATTTCTACTTTCAATGATGTCCTAAACATTAGATCAAGGCTCATCCAAAGAAAAAAAATTATTTGATTTGATGTCGAGTATTTGTTTTTATTAAATATTGATTTATATTTAAAAATAGGGTTTTACAAGTTCATGTGATATTTTCTCATGTTTTTTTTATTAAAAAAAAAGTTGAATTTTGAGTTCTTAGATCTAAGAAATTGAATCTCAATTTTCAAGAGTCACCTTATACTACTAAAAAGTGTTGCAAATTTATGATGTGTATGTTTATCAAAATAGTCTATATGTCATTCGTTCAATTAAAAACAACACAGAAGCAGGTTATTAACCCCTTAAAAAAAACCGAGCATGCTATTCAAACCTTCTAAGCCAATCAAGCCTAGGCTTTTTAATTATAGGGGGGACCCATCAACTTTAGATGTGTATGACATTGAGCTCGTTTGATATTGTGGTACTCATTACTTTTTAATATATTTTTTGCTTGAAAATATATTAAAATAATTTTTATATTTTTTCTTAAATCAGTTTTGATATCAGCACATCGAAATGATCTAATAATATAAACATAATAGAGTAAAAATAATTATTAAAAAAAAAACATTTTTCACTACTAAAACAAAAGTTGTCCTTTTCTTAAATGAACCTTTAATTTTTTATATAATAAAACTCTCTTTAAATAAATTTATTGAAATAATATTTAAATAATTTTCCAAATATGACATAATTTGAAAATAACAATAGATTTTTATATTGATAATATTAACAATTATTTTCTAAATAATTATAAATGAATGTAATACAAATAATTTTTAAAAGTCTTATTCATGAATACTCAATACTAATGAAACACCTATTATGTTTTATTTATTGTAAATTTTTTATATAATATTTCTCAAAATGATTATTCTTATATTTTTTAGATTTATTACCTTTTGTTAGTTTTTTGTTCATGATTATTTCTCAAATTTATTACACCTATTATGCCTCATTTTTTTTGTTCATGAATTTCATGTCAACTACTATAATTTATGCCCCCTTCATATTTGGTCTCTATCTTTTGTATTACTATTTTTTATATTTTAAATAATACATGAAATTAAAAAAAAATCAATATCACCCTCTTATTTTTAATCTTTGAGATTTGATTTTCATTCTTTTCATTACTATTTTTTCTAGTATTAATAAGCTATAAAATTATAATTATATTTTAATTTCACCGTTTTTAAAATTTGGTTCTAAGACTTATCATAACACGTCCAGGTTAACTAAGATTTGTTTTTTCCATTGATAAAGGGTTAGTGAGGGTGAAATTTAAAAGATTAAAAAAAATAAAAGAGGGTGAAATTAAAATATAATTATAATTTTATAGCTTATTATAACTAGAAGAAATAGTAATAGAAAGAATGAAAATCAAGTCTCAAAGATTAAAAAATAGAAAAGGGTGATATTGATTTTTTTTTTAAAATTTCATGGATTATTTAAAATATAAAAAATAGTAATAAAAAAGATAGAGACCAAATATGAAGGGGAAATAAATCATAGGGGTTGGCATAAAATTCATGGTGGGGAAAGAGAAAAAAAAGAGAAAATTGTCTTCAACACCGAACTCGATGAGCTTTAGGTGCAAGTGTCACCCTATTATTTTGAAGGTGTTTAAACCCTTAAAGACCACCTTAGAAGATAGATTTTGGTAGTCAAACAACTCCACACATGATTTTCGAATGATATAAGAATTACTCGTATGCATGTACTAACAATATTTTTTATTATATCTAATAAATATATAACAACAATTCACTTCGATACCCTTAGAATTTACAATAAAACCAATGGAATATGACAAAAAAAAGTAATTGAATTAGACTTATATTGGTTGTCTTTAAGAATATCAAAATAATTATATTATTCTAGAAAAAAAAAAAAACACAAAAAGTCCACAATTAGTAATTTTTCAAAATTGAGTTTTGCAAAAAAAGAAGTCTCGTACAATCCTTTGCTCAATGCTTAATAGATATCGAGCATGTGTGTGTTTCTAGTTAATATGGAAGGTTTTAATACAAGAATTTGAGCAACATGGAACAAGAGTGTGCAAAACATTGATCATTTGCTTAATATTTAAAGGGATACTAAGTGTTATGTTTCGCATTAAAAAATCTTTTAACTTATATTGTTTTAAGAAAAATCCAATCCAAATTATAGTAATGGATTATAAAAATACATCTGATCTTGTAATTTTAAATTATTTTTTACAATAAAGAAAGTTTGGTATTTGTTTTTTGAATTTAGATTTTAGAACTAGTGTTGCATTTTAAACGTGTCACAATAATATTTTTTATTAATAATTTTTTATTTTTATATAAAAAAAATACAAAGGTCAATAATTCCTCAACTTTATATGATGCCAATCACTAAATTATTAACCATTCCAATCTTTACCTCATCTTTTTTAGAAGTCATGTAATAAAACATTTACTTTTTGAAAATACATGAAAAATAAGTAAAAGTATTTTAATTGTGGAGATTTTTAATATTTTTATTAACAAGAAGGATTAAAATAATCAAACAATATTAGAAGTTCTATCCGTATAATTACAATTAATGTTTTTTCATTATTTTTACATTAATACTTAGCCATGGCTATAAGACTAAAACTCCAACGGTAAATTCGTTTTAAAATCTCATTTCCCCCTCTGGTGACGCATACCCGGTAATAAATATATCATAATGCTCCCAAAAAAAACAAAAAAAATATGGATATTTATTTCCCAAAATAAAATAAAAATAAAAAAAGAAAAAGAAAAAGAAAAACCACAGCGGAGCTTCGCTTATCTTTCATTACACACACGCATCGCAATCTCTTCATCTCTCCATGTTACCCTCTTCCCTTTGTTGAAAGAATCCTTTTCTTTCCATTTCCCTCCACAGATCTTCAAAAATAGTTCCTCATCAAACCCTAATTTCTCACCTTCTCTCTGCAACCTACTTTCTTTCTATCGAATGATTCTAGAAACTTCATGAACCCACCCACCACCACCTTCATGGACCGCCACCACCAGCACAACCACCACCACCATCACCTCCGTCCATACGATGCCTGAGCTGCGTGGCCGAACACGCAGAAATCAGGATCAGAATAACAATCAGAATCCGATTAAGCTCACTGTACAGACTCGTAAAAGAAGAACCGCAGAGGTTAATAACAATAGAAAAAAGAACGCGATCGTTGATGATAAGGAGAACTACGACGCCGTTTAGAAAGGAACTGCTTGACGAGGGGGCTAGGGTCTTGAGAGGAGAAAAAGAGGTTGCCGAGAAGAAGATGGATGAACACGATAGTGGCGGAGGCCGGAGCGCCGACAAGGTACCGGGAGCGGACGATGAAGGAAGCACTGCTCCTCTTCCTGAGAAGGTGAGTTTTTTTTGGAGAGATTGGGTTTGGATGGTGAGAAAATGTGGGAAAGTGTGAGGAAGTTTTTTGTGCTGTGTTTTGCATGGAAACGGTTTATTGCATGTGAATTAGTGTGATATTTCAACAATTTTTCTTTTTTATTGCAATGTCTTTTAGTTTGAAGAGATGTTTTGCTAATTGCAGGAGTGGAACCAACAAAATCAGTAAAATATGTTTGATTTGTTGTTAAGATTACTTTTTTTTTTTTTTTTTTATGGTGTCCACTTAATCAAGTGTTAACTCAGCTTTAGATATAAATGGGTAATGGTTTTTTCGATTATTTAAAAAAGGAAACTTGTCTAATGATTTTTGAGTTTCTTACAACAGGTCCAAGTTGGTGGTTCTCCAACGTACAAATTAGAAAAGAAACTGGGTAAAGGAGGTTTTGGACAAGTGTATGTTGGTCGACGAATTGGTCCCACCAATTTTGCAAATGATAGAGGTGGACCTGGAGCTTTAGAGGTATATGATTCTCGTATCTATCATATAGCTGCTCAATAAAATGTGCTGGATTTTATGATTGTAATGGGTTCGTGTGTAAATTGCAGGTAGCATTAAAATTTGAGCATAGAAGCAGCAAAGGATGTAATTATGGACCGCCTTACGAGTGGCAAGTTTACAAGTGAGGATCCTAGTGCTGCTTGTTATATTGGTGGTTTTTATTCTGTGTACTGCATTGTTAATGTATATTGGGGGTAATGACTTTGTTTACATCTTCTGCGTATACAGTGCACTTGGAGGCAGTCATGGTGTGCCACGAGTTCATTACAAAGGGAGGCAGGGTGAATACTATGTTATGGTATGTCTTCTCTGTTTTATGTCCTCCTTTTGATCTTCTGGTTGGTAAGACTTGCAATTTTATTAGAGGAGTGTTTAAGAAAATGCTGTACCTTTTGCAGGTTATGGATATACTTGGACCTAGTTTATGGGATGTTTGGAATAACAATTCTCACACGTGAGTGTTGTTCTCTTGGTAGTTTTCTCTTAGGTAACATCATTAGATCAAACATATTTGATTTTTACTTCTTATCTTTGCAATTTCAGGATGTCCATTGAAATGGTTGCTTGCATTGCCATTGAAGCCATCTCTATACTCGAAAAGATGCACTCTAGGGGGTGAGTCTTTTTAATAGTGATTCTGCTGATAATTTTTGTTCTTTATATATAGGTAATCTCTCTTTTTTATTTGTAAAGAATAGACTACTTTTGGTGACATGGAGAATGGATCTTGGATGTTGAGATTGACGCGATTGATGTTTAAGCTGTCTTCTTAGTTGGTCCTTGAAGTGCATGTGGGCCTTACTGGTCTCCATGTTAGCCTAATATGGCCTTTTAATTTTATAATCAGCGACAAGTAGCCATCTTCTGTTATTTACTTGTGGCCTTTGGGGATGAGTGTGATAAAGTGGAACCAGGATTTGCTGTTCCCTTGCAATCACACTTATTATATTTAGAACATCATTGCAGCCAAACAGAATGGGTGAATCAGTTTTACTGAGCAACTCCCAAATAGCCCTGCAGTGCTCTACCATTGTTTTCTCATTAGAAAGAATTTTTCATGATATAGTTGCTTCTATTCTGGCAGGTATGTCCATGGGGATGTAAAACCCGAAAACTTTTTACTTGGTCCACCAGCAACTCCTGAAGAAAAAAAGCTTTTTCTTGTTGACCTTGGATTAGGTAAGCTGTTGAATTTGCCAGTTAATGTGGTACCTGAAACTTTCTTTATGGACAATGGGTGCCTAATGTTTAGTCCTATTGTTGCCTGTTTCGTTACAGCAACCCGGTGGAGAGATAGCTCAACTGGTCATCATGTTGAATATGATCAACGTCCAGATGTTTTTAGGTAAAATGAATCTGTGTGATGATTGGAACATATGCCAGCTTGGCATTATCTTTGGAGATCCTATTTTTTTATGTTTATTTTCCCCCCATTGCAACTCATTGTTGCTTGATTGTTTTTGTGCTGCAGGGGAACTGTTCGATATGCCAGTGTTCATGCTCATCTTGGTAGAACTGGTAGCAGGAGAGATGACTTGGAATCTCTTGCCTACACTCTCATCTTTCTTCTCCGTGGTCGATTGCCTTGGCAAGGATATCAGGTTTGCAGATTTTTAAATCTAATCTGTGCGTGCTTATAGGGTCAGTTTCAATTTCTCTCTAATGTGGTGATTTCTTTAGGGGGAAAATAAAGGGTTCCTTGTTTGCAAGAAGAAGATGGCAACTTCACCAGAAACTTTGTGTTGCTTCTGTCCTCAGCCTTTTAGACAGTTTGTTGAGTATGTTGTGAATCTGAAGTTTGATGAGGAGCCAAATTATGCAAAATATATCTCTCTATTTGATGGAATTGTTGGTCCAAATCCAGACATTAGGCCAATTAACACGGATGGTGCGCTGAAGGTACCTGTAATGTTTTCCTAATCTAGATATGATTGTTGATTCTGATCACTTAGACGAATACTTTGTTGTCCCACTTTGTGGTGGTTGTGTTAACCTGATATTTTGTTCTGTGAAGCTTATATATCAGGTGGGGCACAAGAGAGGGCGACTGACAATGGAGGAAGAAGAAGATGAACAACCAAAGAAAAAGGTCAGAATGGGGATGCCTGCAACACAGTGGATTAGTGTTTATAATGCTCGTCGGCCAATGAAACAAAGGTATGCACTCAAGAGTTACATACTGCTCTTTGAATTCTTGTGATTAAGGATAAAAGGGCTGATGTTTTCATTTCCTGGTGTAGATATCACTATAATGTGGCTGATATGAGGCTCTCCCAACACATAGAGAAGGGTAACGAGGATGGATTATTTATCAGCTGTGTGGCTTCTTGCTCAAACCTATGGGCCTTAATTATGGATGCCGGCACTAATTTCAGTGCACAAGTTTATGAGCTCTCTACTCATTTCCTCCACAAGGTTAGTTTTGATTTTGAATCCAAGGATGAGTATCTATCATGGATCTTCCATCTGAACATTGCCATTTTTAACTTGTTTTTTGCTCATTATCTTGCATTTTGATGTGAAGTATACACACCTTTTAAATGCTAACTCAACTTACTCTTGCTTGTTATAATCCTTGTTTGTTTTTACAAAGGAATGGATAATGGAACAATGGGAGAAGAATTACTACATCAGTGCAATTGCAGGAGCAAATAATGGAAGCTCATTAGTTGTGATGTCTAAGGGTTAGTGTCATATCTCCTTCATAAGTGGTCGTTCTACTATTTTCTTATTTCATATCTTGAATTTTGTTGCTTTATTAAATTCAGGGACCCAGTATTTACAACAGTCTTATAAAGTAAGTGATTCATTTCCCTTCAAGTGGATCAATAAGAAATGGAGGGAGGGTTTTTATGTCACAGCCATGGCCACTGCTGGAAGTAGATGGGCAATAGTTATGTCTCGTGGTGCGGGATTTTCAGACCAGGTTGCTTTTGTAAATCTCTGTTCAATGAAATGCTTATGGGGCCAGCAATTAAGTTTCTTAACTTAATTTTTTCTGTTTTTCTTCCAATTTTAGGTTGTGGAGCTAGATTTTCTATATCCCAGTGAAGGCATTCATCGTAGGTGGGATAGTGGTTATCGCATCACTTCAACTGCAGCTACTTGGGACCAATCTGCTTTAGTTCTCAGTGTGCCAAGAAGAAAACCAGCAGATGAAACTCAAGAAACACTTCGAACTTCTGCTTTTCCCAGTACACATGTCAAGGTTTGTTGATCTGTTCTATTTTCTCCTATTTTTCAATATCTTGATTTTTTTGTTGTGTTCTAACCATAAATTCTGTACGTTTGATTCACTTCATATATGTTTTTTCAGGAGAAATGGGCAAAAAACCTCTATATTGCATCAGTCTGTTATGGCCGGACTGTCTCATGATGATTGAAGTTTTGCTGGGATGCTACTGCTGCTATCATGACAATTTAGAAGACACTTCTTACCACTTATGAACTTGTTTTGAGGAGCAAAGATCTGCTTAAGCCAAATTGTCTCATCATGGCATTTGGGAGTCTATGTATGCAAAACTCTACCTTAATGTAGCCATCACTTGGCATCCATTAATACCTGTGCACCATCTTTCAATTGGGTTGAAATGCCGGTAGGATGGTGCTGTTTTTTACCCATTGGTAAGAAGCTTGTATAGTTATGAACAGTCGTTGAAGGGATGTGCACAGGTGATGTTCTCATTACTGATGGTATTTTTGAGAGGGTGCTATCTTGATTTTGCAATAGGCTTTTGATCATTCTCAATCATCAAGTCTGTACTTGTCTTATGCTTCTTCCATCTTTTCTAGACTTGAAGATCCTTGTGATCTTTCACTCCCGTACTTCCTGGATGTCTGCATGACCTAAGAGACGGAGGATGTACCTCTTTTGTATACTTTTAAACAACAGTCTGTACTTTTTTCTAATTTTCAATGCTTATGCTGTAATCTTTTAATGCATATTTGACCTCTTAAGTTGTCATCCGTGTATCAGTGTGGTTGCCACCACCAATTATTTGTTTGCCTATTTTTGTTATGTAACTTGACAATGTAGGTACCTAGACTTTGGGGTATTAACAGGAATCAGAGACAAAATTGCGAGCATTTGTGGTCAAATTCTTCAAAGCAGAAAGTAGGCTAGGCTCCTATTTTCAGTGAGGATTCATGGTGCTGAAAGATCAAATCCTTGTGCATGGGGGGTGGTCCTGGGATTCCTTAAAAAGAGAAATTCTTCAGACTTGGTATTTGGGTGCACCTTTTTATTTCTTTGCTCGCAGAAGGTTCATTATCTCATTGGATTGACTGAATAACTTATATTTTCAGGAACCCCTTCTGTATATTCTTGACCAGGGATGCATGGAATTTGAACTGGTAATGTCTCTACAGTTTCCCTTGAATTTGTGGTATTTTTTCCATCATATATAGGATCAAATCAAGAATGAGGCACATCTGTTTTACTGGCAGGGTGTACAAACTGAATGGGTACATGGTCTGTGTCTGATATGGTCGCCGAATGCTATAGTGTCCTGCATCTTGATATCTCTTCTGTAAAGCGAGTCTTCTTCATGTATCAGTAAGCAGTCCTTTTAGTTTTTCAATAATTTTGTGATGATTGCCATTTCTGCTGGCGCTTCTCTGAGCACATTCGTGATTATACTTCTATGATCTGCACTGTCAATGTTTTAATTTCCATTTTGAACCTTCTATAGGTGTCTCCAGAAATGATTGTCATGTAAACCTCTTCACATTTGTGGATTATTTGAGAATTCGAGTTATATCTGGAAGCAATCTGTTCTGCTGAATTATTTCCACAGCTGATTTTTAGGGTTCTTTTGTATTTATTTTTCTGATTTTGTTGCAGGATAAAAGAATGGATGGAGTTTACTCTGATGTGTGGTAATATAGTTGAAATTTCCAAAGTTTGTTCTACTGTGTCCAGGACAAACATGAGCTGATGTGGGTCATATTTGATAAAATGACATTCAACCCTTTTGATTGCTACAAAATATGAGTGCAAATATAAGCTAATACTTAAAACCCCCAGTTCTTGTTTGCTTTCAAGAAATGGAAGGAAGAAAAAGAGATCTCCAATAGAACTGACTCAGGCATGCTGGGACTAGATGATTTTGATTTTATTTATTGTCTCCTTCCCATCGTACCTGTCAAGAGGTTTTTGTTTAAAAAGCAACTGCAAGGAGAATGTATAAACACTTGAGCAGTATTTAAAATTGGTGCACATTTTCTGATAGAACTATGTTTAGACTACTGAATCTCGCACATTCTTGTTTGCTTGATCAGGCTTACAAGTCGCACAAGATGTGAGGTGGCTGCATGGGATGCAATGTTGGATGCTGGATGCAATGTTGGGAAGTGTTGATTTTTTACATGAATATGCTGGGTCCAATGTTATGAAATCATCTGTTTTTCATATTCGGTTGAGTGACGAGTTTTTCCAGATTTGTTTTTGGAATAGACGAGAAATGAAATGTTTGCTACCTAAATGCTGAATCTCTAATGGATGGCATAATTTAGATGTTGTATAGCCGAGAAAAAGAAACTACAAAACCAAACAATGCAAAGTGCTGAGCACAAATGAGGAAGGATGGTAGTTTCTTAGTGTAGTGTGTGCAATGGCATGCTTGAAACAATTAAGAAAATAATAATCATTGATTAAGGAAAGCTTTCAAGATGAATACAACGATAAAATTGTATGTCAAAAACAGGTCGGGTAGAGCAAACAATTTGACCGAAGCTTTCCCGCGATACTTACAACGCACATTCATAGGTTAAGTACCCTCCCTACCAAGCCTTAATATGAATGAATGGCAAAATGAAGTGAGCTAAGAGGTCGGCTGAAAAATTAGATTTATCAAAGATGATCTATTATGTAGGCCTGCAACATAACCTCCTCAAACGGACTCTTTCCTGCCAAAAGAGAAGAGGATTTAGCTAGGTAATTCCAGTGTTAACTGAGAAATCAACATGCTATAATCATGGAGACATGATTGATACTAGCCTCGGTGTTGTCATGATCGTATCGAACCAAGAACAGGCACCGACAACCTCTAATGTCATGTGTTTTTCTTTGAATGTCAACAATGTGGGCATCAAAGTATTGTGCCTGATCCCTTCTTTCCTAATGAATTCAAACTGCACAAGTTAGCTACCTGTAGAAAGTAGGGATGATTTGTAGGAAGTGAAGGGATCACTGCTGCAACTAAAAATCTAAAATACCTGAAAGCAGCACACTAAATCTCCAACCTTCAATCTGTGACATTCTGAATGCTCAAGAGGAATAGATCGTTCTCGCACTGCATTTTTTACATCGACCCACTCATCCTCCTCAGCCCCAAACCCAACAAATCTAACACGAACTTCCTTTAATAAATGAAAAAACTTCATGAAAGATGTATTTACAACAAACAAGATGATTGGCTTTTTTTTAGTACATTCCCATTTCTAATTTGAGTGAAGACCTAACTAGAAGAAGTTTCAGTCCCAACTAATCAGATTTTATTCCATATGGATGACCTCAGTATCAATTATACTTCTTTGGATGACACCGAAAATTCAATTTTTGTTTTCAATATCATGCCTTCACTTAAGTTCTGCAACTTTGGACATGTGTATATCAGTTCAACATTAGTCAGGACAATCCAGGCACAACTAGAACGCTTGAAGTAACAGATTATGAAATAGAGACTTACAGTGTCCCCAGATGTAAGAATTCTATGAGAGAGGAACATGTCAACATCATACCTAAAAGAAAAAAAGATTGTAAGACATTAACCATGGACATCCAGTCAAGTGACAAAGTATACAACTACCATTGTGAAACAAGTATCATGGCAACCATGCACTTCTTACTCAAACTGGCAAGCCTATCAAGAATATTCTCATACAGACACATAAACAGCCTGTGGTTTTTATTTATTTTTCAACTTTTGTGGGAAAACTTATTAGGAGAAAGTAGCATTATCCTTAAGTTTATATTCACAGTAAAACTAATAGTTAATACAGGAAGTGGAGTTATTAGGATCAGGCTAAGTTTGCTTGCCTCACTGTTACCTCTAGGTGTGATGGTTCAGAGAGAAACATTAACAACAGGCTCTGTCCACTAGTGACTAGGGGAGGCAAGTAAGCCCAGGCAGTCTCAATCAAATAAAGGGAGTATCTTAAACAAGTGCTGTGAAGGTAATGAGAATTTCGATAGTACTGGGACAACTCACATTTTATGGATTTATATCCACAAAATGGAGATACGTCGAACAAGGTGAGACCAAAACATTTAAAAGCAAGGTTCACAATTTTTGCTTGCTACATGTTTCCTTACCACGCCCCATCTTTTGATGACCTTGCCTCAAATTTCAACTCTGACAAATCTGGGATTGTTTCTCCTGTTTTTAGAAGAAAAAAAATAAAATTATAAACAAATGTGGAGAAATGTTGGCTACAAAGAGATAAAGGGTAGACAATAGTGCACTCATAATATAATCTAATTTTTTAGGTTAATAAAAGAAAGGGAAAGGAAAGCCAGAATGGTTGTTGAGCAAAAGAAGCTTCATCTGTAAACAAAATTCTTCAACATCAATGTTGGGCATACTAATTCTCAACATAACATCCAAGTATCCTATATGCTAAGTCAAATATTTGCACGTACCAAAATATACTACCCTACCTATCACTGCATCTTTATTTTTTTAGCAGATGCAGAATTTTCCTTGTTACAGCAAATTATATCATTGTCAAAACATATCAATCAACCAACTGGCATTAGAACCCATCAAGATCGTGGCATTGGAGATTAATATATCAAACAATAATTCACTGCAAATGATGCTGAATGATACTAGGCATCTACCTGAGGAATAATATCTAAAACTACAAATGCAGTCTATATAACTTTGAAAATGACAAAGCATGATTGACCTGAATGACCATTAAACTATACATATTCTTGTACAGATATCTGATTTCATGCAGTAGGAAATTTCATAGAAAAATATCAAGAAAGAAAAGTACCTTCAGGAATTCGAGAACTTTCTTTTGTCTTATTAAAAGGATTAGACTCTGGGAGTGGAGAATCATGATTTGAAGCATCAGTTGAAGATGCAACTTTGGACAGGCAATCCTGCTGCCTAGTTATGAACCAACTTTGAACCTAAGACACAATTGTAACATAAGAGAAGCTACAAGATAAGCACAAGAATAATGCTAGAGCTTTCATTGCAGAATAAAAGGGTTATAACAACAATGGTAATGTACAGAAGAAAAAAAAAAGAGTAATCAAGAAAGTAAAACCTCAGTCCATTTAACAACAGGTTTCCCAGCCCGGGCAGCAGAGGAGCTGCAAGGCAAAACCAAGAGAAGTTAGCACCTAATCTCGATATGTTACATGAAACAACATCATGTATGTATCAAAATCCAAAACTAGAAGATATGCATGGGACAAAACTTGCCTAAATCTCCTGGCAACTTTCTGAAATAACTCCTTGTCCAGTTGTTGGTCCGATTCCTTTAGCAATCTCTCCATCTTCTCTATCTGTTTTCATGGACGAGGATAAAAATAAAAAATTTATCATGTCATTTGCACAACACAGTAGAAAAAACAAAGGAGACAGTAAAGCATCATCATATTAGATCATCAGTCACGGCAGTCCACAGGCACAAGTATACAATTTTGCTTGTAGCCAAGACAATAAATATATGCATTGTTCTTTACCCCTCTAAAATGTTACAAAGCCACGCATAGACTTGGATACACATTTACATAAACGTCACATTAATCTAGAATAGACATTTAATAAAAACAAGATCCCAAAGAATTTAACTGAGATTATGAGCAAGTATTCATGAACCATTACCATTTAGCAAATAACAAGCCTGAATTTGCTGTCAACCAAGACCTTTTTCACATAAGAATAACCAGGAATCTACCCACCCCATCATAAGAAATTGCCCGAAATCAACTTAACTCCATGGCTGAACTTTCAAATTCTCTAAGCACCTAGATGAGAGCAAAGTTTATTGTATTTTAATCACAAATCAATAAGTCAACTACATTAATCCCAAAAGACACCATTTCAGGATACGATACTAAAATAAAAAATATCCCAATAATTTAATTTTAAGAAACTAACAAGCATTAGGCCACAATCAACTGAAAATGTACATAACTGGAAAAAGAAGAAAGAAAACCCCATAAAAATAAACATTAATAAAGAACAAGAAAACAAATCATACCTCAGCCGTTGTGAACCCAGAGAACAATGGTCTCTGTCTTCGGCGGAGACGATCCATAATTCTATCCACACGAAAAAAAAATTAAAATTTAAACCCTAGCTTTTGACAATGAAGAAACTTGTTTTGTTTCCTCTTTTCTCTGAAACTGCGTAGAATTTGGACCTGTATCGATAGCTAAACAGAGAAAACAGCCTCTTTTTTTGGTGCTTGTTCGGTATAGTTTCAGAAAAAGCAGAGGTTCGCACTGTGCTTTCCAGCTTTAAAGGAAGCTGTTTAAGCGGTTTTCAGTGTTTGGTCTCGTTTGTTCATAGTTGTCGTCTCTGTCCTCGAGATGATTCGGAAAAGTGCCTTCAATTATCAATCAACTCGTAAATTACCCATTTAACTTGAATTAATTACTTTAATTAAAAGATTTGTTTCTTTTTTTAACGTTGTTGATCTGGATGGGTCTGACAAGATCTAGGTTGATTTAATTTGTTTATACTTTCTATATATATATATATTATTTCTATCCTACAACATAAGAAATAAAAATGAAAGGGAATTTATTAACATATAACTAAAAGAATACGAAAATCACTATTCATGCACTGTTCATACACTCTAAAAACACTGTGGACGCGAGCTTTTTCGTCCGTGTGTCGCGCGAGTTCGTCCACCCTATTTTTTTTTGTTTTTTCCGCCTGTGAACAGTGCATTACCGATTAAAGCTCCCGAAAAAGACAAAATAGTGCACAGTTGCAGGGGCTCTCTCGGGTTTTCTCGCTTTTTTTGCACAGTGCACTGACGAAAATGGGCACGCAAAACGACAAATTTGCTAACAGTGAACGGGGGCAGGGCCGTCCTTTCCCATCCGGTATTTCTGTAATTATGGGTGGGGACAGGGGCGTATCGGTAATTGACCTATTATTTTAATATATTTACGCGCGGACGGCTGGCGCGTGTCACTCCCGCGCCAGCGAGGTTCCCCGCTTACGCGCCACGTTGGCGGCGCGTGCGGCGTCATTACGCCGTCAAAAATTGACTTCCGCCGCACCACAAGATGCGCCGGGATGTCCTCTCTCTTCCGTCGCGGCGCGTTCCCGTCGTAGATGTCCGGTTAAGCGGCGCCGGACGGTTTTCTCACGGACATCGTTTTTCTCTCTCCTGCCGCCCCCAAAGTCAGCTCCGGTCCCTGATATTTGCGTATAGTTTAGTTTGGTCCCTGAAGTTTTGATTTCGTTGTTATTACTGATTTATTCAAATTAAAGTTTTATTGTTTTCAATTGTGCCCTTCAATTAAAACTGATTATATAAGAAAGTTTTATTTCAGTCCTTATACTTTTGATTTTGTATTTATTTTTTATGCCTTCAATTATTCCGGTACGGAAGTTTTGATTTCTTTGATTTGGTCCTCCAATTGAAATTGGTAATATATACAAAGTTTGATTCCAGTCCCTCTTCTTCTGATTTTTTTTTCAGTCCCTCCCGCAGTTTGCATTATTTATTTTTCGTCCTCCGAATTTTATTTTTTTTTAATTTTATCCTTCAATTTGCATTAATTTAATATATGTTAATTTTTTTTTAATATATTCTGTTAATTATTTTTTTTATGTTTTTTGTTAT
Source organism: Salix purpurea (assembly GCA_027405865.1). Lineage (NCBI taxonomy): Eukaryota > Viridiplantae > Streptophyta > Magnoliopsida > Malpighiales > Salicaceae > Salix > Salix purpurea. The sequence goes on from JAOWLH010000023.1 coordinate 4,073,991, forward strand.
TTTTTATCAATTGATTTTTTAATTGTTTTTTATACAAATATTTTGCTTTTTTTTAATAATTTTCCATGGAAATTTAATTATTTTAATTGCTTTTTTATTAATATTGCTAATTTTATCCTTCAAATAATATATTCTATTAATTCTTTTTTTTTTAATGTTTATTTTTTATTTTTGATCAATTGATTTTTTTTTATTGTTTTTTATACAAATATTTTGCTTTTTTTTTTATTTTTCATGGAAATTTAATTATTTGACACAATAATAATAATGATAATAATAATAATAATAATAATAATAATAATAATAATAATAACAATAATAATAACAATAATAATAATAATAACAATTATTTCAATAATAATAAAAATAACAATAATAATAATAACAATAACAACAATAATAATAACAATAATAATAATAACAATAATAATAATAATAATAATAATAATAACAATTATTTTTGTTAGTCACTCCTTTGTTAATATTTTTTTTTGCTCTTCATAATTTAATAATTTCTATTGTTTTGACAGTAATGGTGTTAATTTTTTATATATATATTTTTACTCTTTCGCCTAAGAATATATATAGGGAAAAGAAAACATGACCTAGGATTTTTTTAATATAAAAAATTAATATAAGTATTCTGAGATACATTTAATATAGTTATATAATAGTAGATGATCGGTAACACAATTACAAATAACCTATTAAAACACATTCATAATTTTTTTTTCATAGAATAATGTCTACTTTTGTCCATGTATATATAAGTGTACTTAACACAACAAGAATAATAATAATCACAATAATAATAATAATAATAACAACAATAATAATAATAATAATAATGATAACAATTATTTCAATAATAATAATAATAACAATAATAATAATTACAATAATAAAAATAATAATAACAATAATAATAATAACAATAATAATACCAATATAAATAATAATAACAATAATAATAATAATAATAATAATAATAATAATAACAATAATAATAATAATAACAACAACAATTATTTTTGTTAGTGACTCTTTTGTTAATATTTTTTTTGCTCTTCATAATTTAATAATTTCTATTGTTTTGACAATAATGGTGTTAATTTTTTATATATATTTTTAGTCTTTCGCCTAAGAATATATATAGGGAAAAGAAAACATGCCCTAGGATTTTTTTAATATAAAAAAATAATATAAGTATTCTGAAATACATTTAATATAGTTATATAACAGTAGATGATCGGCCACACAATTACAAATAACCGATTAAAACACATTCACAAATTTAATTTTTTTTATTTGTAAAATAATTTATACTTTTGTCCATGTATATATAAGTGTACTTAACACAATAATAATAATAACAATAATAATAACAATAATAATAATAATAATAATAATAATAATAATAATAACAATTATTTCGATAATAACAATAATAACAATAATAATAATAACAATAACAATAATAACAATAATAATAATAACAATAATAACAATAATAATAATAATAACAACAATAATAATAACAATAATAATAATAATAATAACATTATCGCTTATAATTTTTAAATTTTGAAATTGAATTATTATCTGAGTATTTGAGCTTATAACAATAATCAACTAATTCAATACATAAAAAAATTATAGCATAATTTAAAATTTACAATTCTCTATTTATCAACTAAAAAATTCTTTGCTTGCCACATAAATAATCAGTTTGCTATATATAAAAAGCCCGGCGCATCGCGCGGGCTAACCAGCTCGTTATTATCTAATATACTAAAAGAGGTCAGAGTTGGTTACTGTAGCATGGGAGGAAAATTACAGTGGATTGTAATAGTGCTGCTCAGTTTTCGGGTCGGTTCAGTTCGGTTAGGTCCGGTTCGCTATTTTAGCCTACTATTTTATTATTCTGGCACAATTAGTTAAGAAGATGAGCATGTAGCTCAGTGGAGGTAACGTTCTTTTACTTAACAGGAAGTCATGCGTTCGACCCGGCGCATTATATCGTTTTTTCCCTTCCCCACTTTTTTTTTTTTTTTTTCGTTTTTTCCCTTCCCCACTTTATTTTTTTCGTTTTTTCCCTAGCTTTTTTTTTCTTTTTTTTTTCTCTAAATGATTTTTTTCCTGTTTATATATTTTATTTTTTATTTTTTTTTCTTTTTCCATTATATATTTTTTTTGTTCTTCTTTTGGCTGTTTCTTATTAGTTTTTTTTTTATATATATTTTCACATCTAATGATTTTTTTGCTAATATTTTTTTTTTTAAAGTTATTGGGTTTTTTTTCTTGGATTGTTTTTTTCCCGTCATTAACACAATAATAATAATAATTTTAGTTTTTTTTTTCTTACTTCCTCTTTTATTAATATTTTTAATTTTTTTCCTCAAGATAATTTATTAATTTTTATTATTTTAGCAATAACAATAATGATATTTTTAGATGTTAAGGTTTTGATGTTCATGTTGTTATAGTAAAGTGTGTTAACGTGTTTTATTATATCAATCCTTACATGTATAGATGTTTTATGTTATTTGATTTTTTCAATTTTTCAGTTAATTGAAATTGATAATATATTTGGTTTTCGTTTCGGCCCTTATACTTCTAATTTTTTACTTTATTTTTTTATAGTTTTTAAATAGTTTCTATTTTTGTCCATGTTTATGTATATGTACTGTTAGTTTTGATTTTTAATTTTTATTATTTTGTCTTTTGTTGAGATAATATATTTTTCAAAAAATTTGTTCTTAAATTTTAGTTTGTGTTTATGATCATTTGAAAATTAATATTTCTTTTTTTTTTCGTTTGTTTTTTCTTTTGGTTTTTCTTTTATTATTTTATATTTCACGTCAAATGATTTTTTTAGGTAATAATTTTTTATTCATTTTTTATTTGCTTTTTTGTTAAAGTTCTTGGGTTTTTTTATTCTTTCACTGAATTTAATTTCCTTTTATTCACACAATAATAATAATAATAATAATTTTAATTTTTTTTCTTACTTCCTCTTTTATTAATATTTTTGAGTTTTTTCTTCTCGAAATAATTTAATAATTTTTATTGTTTTAGCAATAATAGTAATGATATTTTTAGATGTTAAACCTTTGATGTTATTGTTGCTATAATAAAGTATGTTGATGTGTTTCATTACATCAAACCTTTCATGTATAAATATTATATTTTATTTTTGAACTAGCAAAATCTATTAATTATTTTAATTCTAATAATTATAAAAAATATTTGTTCGGCCCGCAACGTAGTGCGGGCAATTAACTAGTTTAACAAATGAAATAGATCAGAGAAGGAAAGGAGCATTCCAAGTTTTGTTATTTATTTGGATTTTGTTTCAGATTGGAAGGGCACTAAGTTAGGTAAGAAGCATCTACCTATTTTATTTTTAATTTTTTTTTATATTAGCAAATGAAAATGACCTAAAATATTTATTTTTAATTTAAAATAAAAATAGAAAATTTTCATTTTTTTTTCAAAAAACACTTTGGAAACGCAGTGTTAAACAAGTCATGAATCCATATTTTTCTTGAAAAAAAAGCACCGTTTAGATGATGCAAAGTGATAGTGTTTAATATACAAAATGATGTCTAGAAGAAATAAGAGAAATTAATAATTCAAATTATAATATCGGTTATGATTAATAAGTTGATTTTATCTAAATTAAATGGTAAAAGAAAAAACAATCATATTAATTATCATCTTTTTTAGAAAACTATCATGATACCTTGGAAATAAATAAAGGGGGGAAATCTCATAATTCCAATAAAATAAATTGAGGACCAAATTGAAAATAATAATACAAAATAAATTTGAATTGAGGAGTAAATTTGAAAAAAAAACTTCTATAAGAAGTTTGAGTAAAAGAAATCATAAATCAAAAGAATAGGGACCAAATTGAAAATCATAATATATCACAAATTAAAATTAAATGACTAAATTGAAAGGAAATAAAAGTCTTATTAAAGAGCTAAGGACAAAAAGAAAAAAAATAAAAAGAAAAAACCAAAGCACAAATATCAAAACAAAAAACTCATTAACACCAAACCACCAAATCATTGATGACACACGTTGCATTGGATGAAAAAGGTTGCGACAACACATCTAACTTCAACGTGGAATGATAGTTTTCACCATCTAGAGATGTCGAATGCATCGCCTAAAGTGTGTGACATTTCCTATGCGCTAGTGTGTGTAATTAATGTTGCATTAACAACTTTTTGAATTTAATTATGATTTAATTATTGTTAAATATGATAAATCCCTAGATAAAATAGAAAAATACCAAAAAACACAACTTAAAAAATATTAATATGATAATGCTCTTTGACTTAAATGACATTTTAACAATCCACTTGTACAATAAAATTGAAAACATAGATAATATCCCTGGTTTAAAGGCTTATAATTGCTTGATTTTAAGGTTATTTTAGTATTTCTACTGTCATGAAAAAGAAAAAGTATAGATATTTTATTAGATTAGAGGAAAAACAATAATTTTACTGTTTTAATTCATGGTAAAACAATTGTTTCTACTCTTGTGTTTTAATATATTTAGTTATATTGGAGTGCATATGTATCATAACAATACACTTATTATGTTTGTAGGTGTTAGTTACCTCTTGCATATCCCTTCTAATGATGTCAAAACAAACACACCAAAAAACAATTGGGTCAAGCTTGAGCCTCCAATCCTAGTGGTTCAAGTCAGGCTTAAATGGTCACAACCCATCTTGTTTAGGACAAACTTGAACAACCTTCCCAATGCCAAATAAATTGTCGTGTCTTGTTTTTTAATAGTTTGGGCTTAACCTAGTAAACTCACAAAAAACTCAACCACAAGCACACACCATAATAATAAAATGACGAGTTTAAAGGTAGTTAATACAACACTACACTCTCTTTAATTTACTCAATGCTCTTTCTCCACCAACAACAATCTTATGCTCATATATAACCTTAAAGGAAACCTATCAAATCACTAATGACATAACAAGACACTATAACTAATAGCGAGTACCAACCTAGCTACCAATAATACATGAACAACAACTTATTTCTCTCCACTCACCATAAGATATCTACAAGTATTTGCTATCATTTCACCATACTCCAAGAGATAAGCTGACTTAACTAATATTTATAAATACCTTAAGTCACCAAACAAGCTTATTTGGGTGGATACAAGAAAAATTACACCATATAAAAATGCAAAGCAAACCACACAAGGCTATAAAGTCACTTTCTATATTGTTGCTCTCCTTACCTCTCCACACAACTTTTCTCTTTCACCATTTATTATTTTCTTGACTAGCACAATCCTTTTTATTTACCCTTACTAATTTAAGCATAAAAAGATCTCATATTTTGGTAGGAACCTTGTTTTGCTGGGAATTGTGGAAGCCATCTCATCAACTATGCCAAGCCCAAGCACTCCATCAACCCAAGATCCAATTATGAAAAGCCTAATACAATCGAAAGTATTCACAACTCCATCATGTTCATAATTCTTAAATTTCCTTTATTAAAAAAATTAGTTTTAATATGTAAGAATCTAATTGTAAAAAACTTTTTTGTTTAATGATAAAATATTTTATATTTTTCAAAAAGAGAGAATTACAAAAAGTTTCAATTGAGAACTTATTTCAATAAATATTGAATATAAGGATAAAATAACAAAACTTAAGTTTTTTTTTATATATATATATATGGTGCTTCATTGTTTATATGAATAAATAAAGCATCTACTTAGATTTGTTTCTTTCATTTTCATATATTTCTATCCTAAAATCTTTTTGTATTGAATCCTTTTATGGCTTGAAAAGATATTAGGGGTAAATTTATATTGCACCAACAAATTCGAACATGTCACCTATGTAACCTGTGTATTGCACTTTAATTTCCTGTTTTTTTAATTCAACCTTTATCCAAAACAAAACATGTAATTAAACTCTAATTTGTGCTCAATTATGTAAAAAAAACATTTGATAACCATATTGAAAATTTTCAAAACTTCCACTATTGTAATTAATAATAAAATATGAGAAAGTGAACAATGGTATGACTATAATGAAAACACTACACCATGTATTTTTTATTTTATATATCATTACTCATGTAGGTAATGAGTAATTGTTTGTATCAAATTGTATTGGATACAAACACATATAGAATAAAGTTCCATTTATATTAATAAAAAAACTAAAGATAAAAATAATAATCAAATTTAGATATATGAAGACAATTGAATACATATGATGTAGGGGATACAATTGGCATAAATGGGGGACCTAATTAACATGTTTAAATTTTAGTTAAAATTTATACTCTTTTTAAAAAACTTGGTTCAAATATAAGTTTATTTTTTTCATAAGTTAAATACTTAAACATTTAACTAAATACAATTTAATATTTTACAAATAAGAAATATTTTCAATAATGGTAATTTAAAATAGTGATAGAGGATAACGTTTATGAGAAATGTTTTAGATAAAATAATATAATTTTAACTTTTCTTAATGAAATCATTAACAACAATATCTTTTTAATTTTTTTTAAATAATTCTAATCAATACGGTAAGAATAAATAACCTAAACTTGAATTTGTATTGTTTTTTTAGTCTCATGTATAATAGGGTAGGATTGAGCTCTAAGTTTTGTTTGAAACTTAAGCTTGATTGCTCTATACATTTGAAATCTTTCTCAGCTTGTTTTTGCCAAGATACTAGTCTCACTAATTGAGCTGTTTTTTTATTTTTAAAAAAAATAAATTAACAAAAGAGTTATGATAAATGTCCCCTCTTTATAATTTTTAAGACAAGAAATCTTATAAGTGACTTTACGTAATGTGCTTGTAAAGAATTTTTTTTTGAAAGATTGTGGATTTACCAAATCAAAGGATGGCCAACACTTTTAAAAGTGTTTGTGGTGAGTGCTTGAGAGCACACTGTTAGAAAGATGAGGGCTCAAAGACAACTTAGAAAGGAAAAAGAGAGTACAGTTAGAAAGCACATTGTCTAAGAGATGATATCTTGAAGACACGATACAAAAAAAAAAGAAAAAAAAGAGATAGAAATAAAAAATATAGTATTTTGAAGACGATGCCTCAAAGATGCTTAGAAAGTAAAAGACATGAGGCTAGAAAGACATGTCCATCAAGGATTCCTTCCTTAAGACTTCTTATAAAGATCAAAGTATAATGCTTTGTGATTAATATGCATGTACAATTACCTGAGAAATATAGGTCCTCTTGTTCATGGACTTTTTTAAAGCTTCTATTTTTATAGCAAGCTTCCATGGTTTTTTCACTTTTTCTTACCAGAGTCAAAACTTGCAATCTTAACCTCTAGGAAAAAATGAGGTTAGACGGTATTGATGTACCCTATTATTTGAAGAACCTTATAACATAGGTTATAACTTTCTCCATGATGGCTTTTCCTTACTAGTTATTGAAAATTTGAGCATTTTTGCTTCACATTCTCTATTGTTTTAGAATAGAAAACATGAAGCCAACCCTATTATGTTTCTTAAATTGACATAACTAGATCATGCCTCTAAGTATTTTATCTAGTTTTGTTTACTTTGAGTTCTTTTATGGGCGATGTCATGGAAGAGGGTTTGGCTATTTACAAGGGGGTTGCTTTCATAGGATTTTGTTTTGGAATTTCAAAGTTATCTAAATACCAAAAACCAGTTTGATGTTAGTTTAAAGAAAACTTGTTTTAGAAGGAATTCAAGCAATCCTTGTGGACAAGTTGTCATATAACTTTTTTTTTTTAAAAAAAAATTATGGAAATATAAAGTGACATTTTCTTTTATGTTTACTGGTTAGAATTGTTGACTTGAAGGTTTTAAAGGAAAACATAAGTCTTTAAAATGTTTATTTTACTTGTAGAAATAACAAAGCATAACTAAAGCTTTTTAAAAAGTTTGTTTTCATATGATAAGTAATGTTTACTAATCCATATTGCATGCATTTGATAAAAAAAAAGGGTCTGGTCATGCATGTAATATAGGCTTGGGTTTTGGTTATGAAAGGAAAAGAATATGATTTGTAGGTTCGAAATGTGTTCAAGGGATTTCAATACTATGTATCACTAATGCTATTTTCTAGACTTTCTTTTAGTTTAAGGACTCCTAATCTTTAAAAATAACTTGCAAAATTAGACAAACTAACATATATAAAATACATTGATACAAAACTGATTGCACCTATTAAAATGGTTCTTGTTTTTTTAAATTAGCGTATAAAATATTTGCAAAATATCACTTTAAAAAGATTTGGTGAAATAACATAGTTTGACTATATCATGCTTTAGATGTGCTACTATTCCTAAGGGTGATAAGATAATCGTCACCATTCTGAAACACAATAAGGTGTAAATCTAATCTTCTATCTCAATTGGTCGATTGGTTCATAATGGTTAGTGAAATCGGTTGACCAATTTAAAAATAATATGAGAAATATCAAAAATATCAAAATCAGGGGTCTCAACTAGATTTTTGATATCTAAAGATCTAACAGTCAGTATAACGACACAATAACTATTAGAGGGAAAATGACCTCTGAAAACTCTTATAAAAAAGCGATTTAATGGTCGAATAAAAAGTTATGATATTTTTGAGTTGTTATTTTTGTTTATTGCGACCAAACCTCCTTTTGAGCTTATACTTATTCCACTGGTCCATAAATGCGCATGCTAGCCATCAAAGTATTTGTTCAAGATATATTTTCATTTAATTATGGCATACCTATACCTAAGTGCTTATAATTACCCACTACTGTGAGAACAATATCCTCTTGAGATTTTAATGAGTATTTTTTTTAATCTACAAGTTGGATTAAAATGTATATTTTGACTCATAAAATATATTTGGAAGAAAACTCCCTAAGATAATGATTCTTGTGTGAAACAAATTATTGGTTAACACAACTGATCAACCAATTGAGGTATAAGGTTAGAGTTTCATCTTGTCGCATTTTAGAAACACGATATTTATTAAAAGCTGTTATTCTTAAGCGTATCATGGTCAAACTATGATATTTTTCCAAAAGTGCTATCTCCTATATCAATTTTTTATTTTTTGTGTAAATTTTGTGTGCTAATTACCAAATTCATCCATTAAAATGCATGCATCCGTTTATGGAATCGATCTGATCAATTAATTATATGATGAACTTGTCTACATTTTTGTGTGAATAATCTTTCTTTTACTGTATGAAAAAGATAGCTTGCTCTTAGCCTATGAAAATCGAGTTGAGAATACCACTAGAGTAAAAAATAAAATGAATTTTGCCTGGAATTACCTCATGACACAGCTCTAACCTCACGTCACAGCACAGAAGCAATTATTCGATCCATAGGTTTTAGCCCACTGCAATTAAAGAGCTTTCCAGAAAATGAGTGGTTCACGAGGAAGGAGCTGTGACGAAGAAAAGGCATAAATATAACATTTTTTTTTTTTTATGTGATGGAATTTATTTCTCAACTTGAAACCTGCTAAACCTGTGCAGATCATCGCAAATTTTCTATTATCATAGCACTTTTTTTTAGGATAATTTTTTTTTTTACTATGTGTTGTGTAGTAATTTTTTTTATTTTATATAAAAGTGTTTTAGGATAAAAAATAAATAGTAAAATCATTCTTAGTTTAAAAGAATTTTATAAATGTACTCCAAGCATTACCGAAACAGCTTCCAACCTTTTATTAAAGAAAACCATCCAAGTTTTCACCAAACATCTTTTCTAGCCACCAAGCATATTTATTTAATTCTTTTTTTTTATATATAATATCACTTTGGTATAAAGTTTAAAGATTTTAATGAAAAATATAAAAAAGAATTTAAAAATGTAGCGTTAACTATGTAATTAGAGGGTGGTGTATTAAAAAAATTGAAACTTTGTTCATAAGCTTTATGCTGAATTGAGGACATGAATTATAAGACAAGGTTTGGTTTGGCACATAGGATGGAAGGGATACATATTAGATAAAAAATATATTTAATTAGTGAAGATAAAAAATAATAATCCAGAAAGATGGAAAATTTAATGAATTTCTTTTCAAGCTTTACCCTTGTAATAAACTATTTAAAATCCCAAGGATATCCTTCATTTAATAATCTCGGCTATTCATTTATTTTGTATGAGTAATTTTTTATCATCAAATTTATTTAAGTAAAAAAATTATAAATATAAATTTATAAATCATAAATAATAATAAACAATAAAAATAGATGACAATCATGAATAATCAAACTTGTCTCTAGCATCTTTTTTAAAACATTTTCCTAATTTTTAAAAGAAATTATATTACCACCTTAACGCGTAAGCATTAACCAAGACACGCCACTCTCTCTCTACAAAAAAAACAACAACTCGGAAACTATGTCCCTGTCCCTGTCTGTCTCGTTGCACGTTCCTGCAATATGATTTCAGCGCTGAAGAGACGCTTTTCTGGTACCATGAGATATATATATATATATTAAGCAAAGAATCCCACAAACCCACCACCACAGTCAACGATCATATGCTAGGCACGACAACATTATGTTCACATTTTACTTTTCAACCAAGAGCACGTTGTTTTTAATCGAATTATCCATTTGTCTAGTCCACGTTCTTCTTTTTGACGTTGAAACTGACCTTAACTATTTTTTCAACTTTCCATTTTCTGAAAACAATTTTGGAAAGCGTAGAAATCTATGGGCTTTATGCCTATTAAAGTGGCCTTTGTTCCTTGCCTTACAAAACAAGAAAGAATTTTGTTTTTGTAGTGGGATTTTGTTTCTGGTGTTCTTTCTTTCCTTTCTTTCCAGCTTGTAATTTGCAGAGAGTGGTTCTTGGCAGAGGAGGAGGAGGAAAGGTTTGGACTTTATTAGAGAGAAGAACAATGATGAACGGAGTGGAGAAAACGATTGCTGAAGATATTGCCACTGAGGAACAGCTTATAACACCATGGACTGTCTCTGTTTCTAGGTGAGAGGAGCGATCATTTCAGCTCGTGATTGTTTGTTTTAATCTCGTCTCATTCTATTTATCACTGCCCCATGTTATTTTTAGATACTACATTATGTAGTTTTCATCTGAAGTTATCATTTTTTAAGTCCTCATTGTTTCTAATTTGTGGTCTACTTTACTAGATCTTGTATCGAGCAAAATTTGGCCGTGTTTTTCTAAGGATTTATTGCTTTTGGTCGAAGACAAGAAAACTATCCTTTTCTGAAGGACCTGAAATAGTTTGACTTAAGAAACCCTTTGCTGCTGGTTTTTCCGAACAGTTCATACTTCTAAAATCCGCAGAAATTGAGTTTTTTTTTTTGTTTTGTCACGCTGATTATTGTTTTTCTGCTATGTTACAGTGGATATACTTTGTTGAGGGATCCACGCCACAACAAAGGGCTTGCCTTCACCGAGAATGAAAGGGATGCACACTACCTACGTGGCCTTTTGCCCCCAGCACTCCTCACTCAGGAACTCCAGGTTATCTTGACTTGAGTGACATTCCTCATAGTTCTAATCCCAAATGTTTGAATTAGTGTCTCCCAAGCTTAATTAGTCCACAAATCTGGGATTATCAGGAGAGAAAGTTGATGCACAACCTCCGTCAGTATGAAGTTCCTCTGCAACGATACATGGCCATGATGGATCTTCAGGAGAGGAATGAAAGGCTGTTTTACAAGCTTTTGATCGACAATGTGGAGGAACTATTGCCAGTCGTGTACACTCCCACCGTTGGAGAGGCTTGTCAGAAGTACGGGAGCATCTTCAGACGCCCTCAGGGTCTTTACATCAGTTTGAAAGAGAAGTAGGACCATCCATTACCTTTTTGTTTTCATGTCCAAGTTGCATAGCTTCCAAGTATTTACTGAAAATTGAATTTCAGGGGCAAGATTCTTGAAGTATTGAAGAATTGGCCGGAGAGAAATATCCAAGTTATTGTTGTTACTGATGGTGAGCGTATCCTGGGGCTCGGGGATCTTGGTTGCCAGGTATTGATTCTCACAAATTCATTTACAAATTGGATGTGCAGGCCACACCTCATCTATCAACGACTGGATCATTGTTAATTTTATTCATGCAATTGCTTTACATTTGTTAGGGAATGGGGATTCCGGTAGGAAAACTCTCTCTGTATACTGCACTCGGAGGATTACGTCCCTCTGCGGTAAGCTTTGACATGATCTAACCACTGGTATAATTGATTTTGATGTTCTTTGAGTTTTCTGGATGGATGAGTTTGGAAGCTTCTGGTTCCAGAAAAAAAAGGGATAAATAAATTTGCTATCAAACTTGGCACCATTTCGTTTACTATTTTAGCTACTAAAACCTTCCACCTGTACTCAATATATGCAGTGCTTGCCAGTAACAATTGATGTTGGCACAAACAATGACAAGCTGTTGAATAATGAGTTCTACATTGGGCTTAGACGGAGGAGGGCAACTGGACAGGTAAGAGTAAATTTACTTTCTTTCGTTTCCGATCGACTGATATTTCCTCTTTTCCTCTCTAGATTTTGAAATCATTCCGTGTCTGAGGATCGGTGTTTTGCTGTTTGCTGTGGTTTAGGAATATGCAGAGCTTCTTGATGAATTCATGACTGCAGTTAAGAAGAACTATGGGGAAAAGGTCCTTGTACAGGTAAACCACAAACAGCTGCTTAATGTAAGTTTTCAGGACTTGACTCTGTTCTTTGAATAATATGAACTTCCTTTTGCTAGTTTGAAGATTTTGCAAATCACAACGCATTCGAGCTACTGGCAAAATACAGACCAACCCATCTTGTCTTCAACGATGACATTCAGGTAACAAGTCAAAGAAGTTTGCCTGTTAACAATCTGTTTTCTAATTGCAAATGATTTCATTTATTGCAGGGCACTGCATCTGTGGTGTTAGCAGGGCTTCTTGCAGCTTTGAAACTGGTTGGTGGAACCTTGGCGGATCATACATTCTTATTCCTGGGTGCTGGAGAGGTCAGTCTCTGAAACCATGTTCAAAGCTTTCTTTTTTGTTTGTACTCATCAGTCTATTGCATAATGGCTGTGCTTGTTTGTTAGGCTTTTCTTCATCCATTTTTTCAGTGGATTCTTACTTCTTTTCTTTCGGGTGCTGCAGGCTGGAACTGGTATAGCTGAGCTTATCGCGCTTGAGATATCGAAACAGGTGTCGATATACTGTTTATCTGGTTCATCGTTTTTGTTATCTTCTTCCATTTGCTAACCTTTATGGTTGATCCCATGCTGTTTCCTTCAGACCAATGCTCCACTTGAAGAGACCCGCAAAAACATTTGGCTTGTAGACTCGAAGGTAGTGAGAAAATGGTGGATGTCCTCAAAAAGAGTTGACTTTTCGCCTTGGATCCTTTTCCATGAACTAACATTTGGTCTTGCTATGTTACAGGGACTGATAGTCAGCTCCCGTAAGGGATCATCACTTCAACACTTCAAGAAACCTTGGGCTCATGACCATGAGCCTATCAAAGGGCTCTTAGATTCTGTCAAGGTGTTAAAACGTTTTGGCTGTGAATTCAGATGAAGTGCCCCCTTCAAATCATTTTCCTGAAATCTTACCTTACTTTCTGATCTTTTTAGGCAATCAAGCCAACAGTTTTGATAGGATCATCAGGAGTTGGGAAAACATTTACAAAGGAGGTGGTTGAGGCCATGGCATCACTTAACGAGGTCCTCTCTCTCTCTCTCTCACTCACACAAACACACGCACACAAGCACGCACGCCCATCAAAATTTCTATCTGACCGTAGTCTCAATTATTGGCATGCAGAAACCGATAATTCTTGCTCTCTCCAATCCTACATCACAATCTGAATGTACAGCTGAAGAAGCTTATACATGGAGCGAGGTAGAATACCATTTCTGACTTTTCCCAAATATTGTTTCATCTGAGATGGTTCACCTCATGCGTGTGTGATGGGGTCGATGTAGAGAAGATAGTGGAACTCTTGTGATTTTAACACCATCTTGACTGCTATATGTTTTCCAACTTGCAGGGTCGTGCAATCTTTGCCAGCGGAAGCCCATTTGATCCTGTTGAATACAACAGCAAAGTTTATGTGCCTGGCCAGGTTTTAACCTCTTTACCTATATTTACTGGAAATCGTTTTCTTTACTGCGGCTGGCTGCTTACTTCTTCAAATTTCCAGGCAAACAATGCTTATATATTCCCTGGATTTGGATTGGGTTTGATCATCTCCGGCGCGATTCGTGTGCATGATGACATGCTTTTGGCAGCTTGTAAGTATCATGAGTTACATCTTACGTTCACAGATTCAACCACAGCAAAATCTAATTCTTTTTTCAACAGCTGAAACTTTGGCAGAACAAGTAAAACAAGAAAATTTTGACAGGGCGCTAATCTACCCACCGTTTTCCAACATTCGAAAGATATCAGCCAAGATCGCTGCTAAGGTTGCTGCTAAAGCATATGAACTCGGTAAGCTTCATCATGGTCGTGAAGCTCTTTCATACTTGCAGTGCCCTGCATTACTAATTAGGGTTCAATGACCTTAAACTGCTTTACAGGTCTCGCATCTCGTCTCCCTCGCCCCAAAGATCTTGTCAAATATGCAGAGAGCTGCATGTACAGCCCGCTCTACCGAAGCTATCGTTAAACCTGTAAAGGAGTAATGCATTTTTGCAACCAGCAATATGCTCGGAGCCATCTTCTACTTTCTATCTGATTTTTCATGTTTCTATTATATTATTATAATCTAAAGCACAGAGACTTCCAATTTTCTGAGCGATTTATTGCACTGGTGCTGAATAAAAACATTATTATTATTTTTTGGATTTTAATAGCATTACTTTTCATTTCAAAGCATTTTTGGAGTTCAGAGTGAAGGTCCCTCATTGTTTAAAATATGTTTTCCACCTTACTATTTAAAAACATACTCAATTTGGTCCATTTCTTCAAATTGTTTCTCAAAAAATTTAATATATATTTCAATTTGCGTCCCTGAAAGACATTTATCAAAGTAAACATTGGACACAGCCCACAAGGATGACATATTTCCTCTCAATTTCTTCTATGCTCACACCCCTCTCTCTAAACCCTAAAATCTAAAACCCTCGCTCTAAGAGGGTATGCGATAGTGAGGTTCAATCTTTTTATGTTAAATCTTTTTTTTTTGCTTTCATTTATTTTTTAGTATTTTTAAATTATTTTAATGCACTAATAGTAAAGATATAAAAAAATATTGAAAAAAAAAACATTTTAAAAATAATTGCTAATACAATCTATAAAACAATTAAAAGAGGAGATCCATCTTGGTATACTGTAATTGCAGCTCATCTTAAGTTGGCTTTGGGCTTTGTTGTTATTGCTTGGCAAATTCTAAAGCTTCAAGAGAATACCCACCTCATGTGGTGTCTTACATTGCTTTAATTTTGACTTTTGCCGAGATAAACCCTAGAGATTCAGTTTTTCAACATTGTTTTGTTGCTATTTATCTGCCTCTAATAGGTGTTTGGAGCCGGGCTTGCAATTTCTTGCCAGATTTGTTGTGTAGATCTTGTTTTCATTGACATGTCTACATGGCAGTGTAGTTGTTTGGATGAAATTCCTTGTTGCTTGTTTTGATTTGCTGGGGAATCAAGAGATATTGAGATGTGGAGGCTATACCTTGTTTTGAAATTCCTAGTGCTCTCTTCTCCTGTAGATCCATGGGCCCAACAGTGTCTCGAATGGGCATGGGCCCAATAGTGTTCCTAATAGGCATGGGCCCTGACTTAGTGGATCTCCTTAGAGCAGCCACATTCTCCTCCTGCATTTTTGCCAACCCAAAAGCCAAGTGTAAATTTGGTGGATTGAGCATCCTCACCATACACCTGATATCCTCCCGTAACCCACTCAAGAAGCAACTGAGTTTGTATGACTCAGCTAACCCCCTTAATTGATTTGAGAGTGCCTCGAACTGTGTCTTATATTCTTCCACCGTAGTGGTCTGTCTGAGCCGAATAAGAGCCTCCATGGGATCATCATAGGGAGATGACCCGAACCGCGTTTGAAGGGCCCAAACAAATCCTTCCCAGCTGCTAAGGCCCCCAGCTGCCTCAAGGTCCTGGAACCACACCAGGGCCTTTCCTTCCATGTGAAATGAGGCCAACAAAATGCGGTGATGGGCATTAGTTTGATGGTAATTAAAGAATTGGTTGGCTCGGTATACCCACCCACTAGGGTTGTCTCCACTAAACCTTGGAAAGTCTAGTCTTACTGACCGAGTCTGAATGCCAGCATTTTCCTCGAATAGAGGATTAGTGATTTGCTGGGTTGATGACCCCGTTTCACCCAAGTTCTGGGCTGCCTTCACCTGCACTAACGCCTCCACGTGTGAGGCAACCACATCTAACTTTTGCGCTAACCCTTGCACAATTTCTTGTAGAGCATTCAAATGTTTTTGTGACTGATCCTGATTTGTTTTGACAGATGCGAGTGAGTCTGCTAATTGAGAAATATGTGTTCCATCCGCCATGGAAGACAGGCTCTGATACCAATGTTACGTCCCCAGTTATTCACGAAGACAAGAAGGAAATAAGTTTGGATAATTCAAGGAATCCAAGACCTCCAAGAGCTTTGTTCTGTGAAAATTGTTGAGTGCCTTCCTTTATTAATTCATGACTTAAATATACTGAAAAATAACACTTGCAGGTTACACGTTTCCCACCCACTGAGCGAGCTTATCCCTTATAATTAGTGGATACTCAGCTAACAACTATGACTCAGTACTACCTAAATTGATTGGACCTATTATTTAACTCATCAATTAATTAATTAATCTAACTAGACTTAAACCCATTGGACCCAAACCAAACTAAACTATCTGGACTTAGTTGGATGAAATCAACTAAACTGGCCCTAATCAAACTAGACTAACCCAATGACTGGAATTAAAGACATTGCTTTATTCATATCAATTCTGCCGAAGTGACCCTGAATTGACTGGATGTTGCTGACTTGGTTTGCTGGTGGCATGCTGGCTTGACACGTCACGGCCGGTCACGTTACATTGCCCCCCTCTTAGAAGACCTTGCCCACAAGGTCTAGAAATTCCTTGACCCGTCTCGAGTATTTCACCCAAGATGCTTCTTCAGCCCCTAATCCTTTCCATTTGAACCAAATTTCAGAAACGACCCCATTTTTCTTCTTCTGCATTTTTGTGCTCAAACCCTCCTCTGGCTCCGGTCGAATGATGTCCTCCTTGTCTGGACACCTTTCAATGATATCTTCTCAGCAGCCTTCTTTTCCGGGGCGGTCTTGGAAGCACCCTTTTTTTTTCTGGGTCTCTTTGATTCCCAACTGCAGCTTCTCAGTTGAAGAAATCTTGTAAGAGTTCTTGCATTTAACAAGCCTTTCAGATTTCACAAACTTCTTCAACTGGACAGATAGAACTTTCTTGAAGTTTGAAGGCAGAGAAGACTTCTTGTACTTTTCCTCAATGAGCCTCGCAATCGCAGGTTGGCTCGATCCTGTGTGTTGTTATTGCTTCAGTTATCATCTTGAAATATGGAGGGGGAGAAAACTTCATATTGTGTCTCTGAACCACCGATTGCTGCTTATATGGCAGCGAACGAAGGTAAACCCACTGTCCTCTTTCAAAGTTTCTGTCTGTACGTTTCAAATCTGCAATTTTTTTTATTCTCTCTTGTGCTTTCTGTAGATTAACCCTGAGAAGAGCAAGGACCTCGTCCCAAGACTTAAAGGTATTCTCTAACTCTTGAATCATAGTTGTGAATATGTCAGAAAATTTGTTGCGAAGGTTGTGTATTAAGGTATTTCTAGGACTATCAATGGACCATAACTCAGCATATTCATAATCAATCAACTGTATGACTAGCTCTTTTTCATTCTGTCTAGTAGCTTTACAAAAAAATTATCTCTCATTCAATGAAATACCATTTGGTGCCATACCTTGTAGCTTACGGGGTCTGTCAAAAATTGAGAACTCCATTTGTAGTTTGGAGAAATCCCATAGAATTGGTCCCAGTGTCCTCAGCCAGTGTATGCCCAAAACAATGTCGCATCCTTCTAGTGTCAAAACGTAGAAGTCTATTGCATACACATGACCTTGCATGAGTAGGGCTACTGCCGCAATGCTGCCCTCACTAGAGACTGTCTGCCCATTAGCCACTTTGACCCGAAGTAGTTCTTGGTTATTATATGGCAATTGAGCCCTTTTAATCACAGAGGGGTCTACAAAATTGTGTGTACTACCTGTGTCACCAATATCACAACTGCCCTCTTCCCAATGTACCCCACAAACCTCATGGTTTTTGGATTGGGTGAACCACATAATGCATGAATCGATATCTCGGGTTCAACCCCATCTGCTAATACCTCCATTAAACTGCAATCTGTAATTCCTGTCGTGAGCATCCCTTCACCATCAGCATCTTCACCTTCCATCACAAACAAGCGAGCTGCTTTGCATTTGTGACCGGGACCCCATTTCTCGTCACAGTTGTAGCAAAGTCCTTTTTCTCGCCTTTCCCTCATCTGCCCCGGATTTAGCCTTTGGATAGGAACAAGTGCTCTCTTCTCCTGTAGATCCATGGGCCCAACAGTGTCTCGAATGGGCATGGGCCCAATAGTGTTCCTAATAGGCATGGGCCCTGACTTAGTGGATCTCCTTAGAGCAGCCACATTCTCCTCCTGCATTTTTGCCAACCCAAAAGCCAAGTGTAAATTTGGTGGATTGAGCATCCTCACCATACACCTGATATCCTCTCGTAACCCACTCAAGAAGCAACTGAGTTTGTATGACTCAGCTAACCCCCTTAATTGATTTGAGAGTGCCTCGAACTGTGTCTTATATTCTTCCACCGTAGTGGTCTGTCTGAGCCGAATAAGAGCCTCCATGGGATCATCATAGGGAGATGACCCGAACCGCGTTTGAAGGGCCCAAACAAATCCTTCCCAGCTGCTAAGGCCCCCAGCTGCCTCAAGGTCCTGGAACCACACCAGGGCCTTTCCTTCCATGTGAAATGAGGCCAACAAAATGCGGTGATGGGCATTAGTTTGATGGTAATTAAAGAATTGGTTGGCTCGGTATACCCACCCACTAGGGTTGTCTCCACTAAACCTTGGAAAGTCTAGTCTTACTGACCGAGTCTGAATGCTAGCATTTTCCTCGAACAGAGGATTAGTGATTTGCTGGGTTGATGACCCCGGTTCACCCAAGTTCTGGGCTGCCTTCACCTGCACTAACGCCTCCACGTGTGAGGCAACCACATCTAACTTTTGCGCTAACCCTTGCACAATTTCTTGTAGAGCATTCAAATGTTTTTGTGACTGATCCTGATTTGTTTTGACAGATGCGAGTGAGTCTGCTAATTGAGAAATATGTGTTCCATCCGCCATGGAAGACAGGCTCTGATACCAATGTTACGTCCCCAGTTATTCACGAAGACAAGAAGGAAATAAGTTTGGATAATTCAAGGAATCCAAGACCTCCAAGAGCTTTGTTCTGTGAAAATTGTTGAGTGCCTTCCTTTATTAATTCATGACTTAAATATACTGAAAAATAACACTTGCAGGTTACACGTTTCCCACCCACTGAGTGAGCTTATCCCTTATAATTAGTGGATACTCAGCTAACAACTATGACTCAGTACTACCTAAATTGATTGGACCTATTATTTAACTCATCAATTAATTAATTAATCTAACTAGACTTAAACCCATTGGACCCAAACCAAACTAAACTATCTGGACTTAGTTGGATGAAATCAACTAAACTGGCCCTAATCAAACTAGACTAACCCAATGATTGGAATCAAAGATGTAAAATCCGTTCCGTTCCGGCCGGAACGTGCCATTCCGTTCATAATACCGGGACAAAACGGCGTCGTTTTTGTCCCGGTTTTAATTCCGGAAATTCCGGCCAGAACGCCTCGGTTCCGTTTCGGGCGTTCCGTTCCGGTATCAGAAAAAAAAAACGACACCATGAATGTATTCATCAAAATAAACCAGAGAGAGAGAGAGAGGACGTAAAAACAACGCAAAGCAAAATATCCAAGACCCTGGGCCACACGTGCCTCGCACGTGGATAGAGTTTAGTGGTGTAAACTCTCGGCTCTTTTAGCAGATCTTCCATGGTTTCCAGTTTCCACAAAGAGATTCAAGCTCCTCACAGGTGGGATGTGCAGAGTCAGAGGCACTGCCGAGAAAGCCACTGTAAAAAGTAGTTGCAGCATCTTGTAATTAAAATCAAACTATAAAGGGTCCTGGCTATCCATACAAGATATTTGGGGTTTCAAAAGACAAGCGGGAGAGAGCTTCCTTGTGTTTCTCTTCCAGATCTTGGGCAGGTTTTGAAGGGTAGAGGATTTGGAAGAAGGTCGATAGAAATTGCTAAAACTTTGTCACTAAGGAAAGGGAGATCAGACAGAGGAAGTCTGGAACTCTGAAGAGACAAAATGGGTACTCTGAAGAGACAAAATGGGTACTGTGGATGGCTGACTTTGCATTAATTATTTATAAAAAAAAATCAGTTTTCATTATCTTTTTCTGGATGTTTCTGGTCATACTGTGAAATGTGAAAGTTATATGTTTATTTTTTAGAGTAATGGCAGCAGCATCTGTGTACGCTATAGTACCGCATGTTTTTAAAATTATTTTTTATTTTAATATATATATATATATGAACAGTACGGCGACCGGAACGGTACACCGAAACGTTCCGAAACCGAAACGTTCCGTTCCAATTGAAAAACCGGAACGGCGACCGGAACGGCGACCGGAACGGCGACTAGAACGGTATTGACAACTTTGACTGGAATTAAAGACATTGCTTTATTCATATCAATTCTGCCGAAGTGACCCTGAATTGACTGGATGTTGCTGACTTGGTTTGCTGGTGGCATGCTGGCTTGACACCTCACGGCCGGTCACGTTACATACACTGACGAGTTTTTTATATCCACGTTGGAAATATGATTGATGGAGATTTTGCTGTCTTGTGCAGTATATAACCCATCAGTTTTGCTAGAGAATATCTGAAGGAGAAACCTGCAGACATCGAAGTTTAAGATCTTTGTGGAAAGAAAGTGTTCCATTGGAGGCTGAAGCAAGCAGGAAATCTACATTTCTTGGGGCTTGGAAGCAGTTCTTAAGGGGCAATGAATTGAAACAAGGAGATGCATGTGGAGTTGAAGAAGACTAGAGAAGGTATCGTGCTGCAGTTCATAAAAGCATTCTGCGTGAGATCCTGGGCTGTGATCCAGTTTATCATTAACCTCTTAAAAGTTTGCTTTATTCGTTGTTCTAGTTGTCGTCGCCACTTCAGTAAAACTGGAAAGTTTTTTGTAGTTTCTCAGTGGCGAACATACAAAGACATGGAAGTTTTTCAAATTTCTTTTGACGACAAGAAGATGGTAATTAACCCAAACTTTTCTGCCTAGTGTTTGCAAAGATTGTTGTAGTTAGTAACCCTGATTGTTCTAAATATATATTTTCAACGACAAGACAATGTTGGCATTATTGTTTATGTTTTTTATTATTATTAACGTAGATGTCTGGGCCAGCTCGCGCGCCTCGATTTATCCCACAAATCCTGAAATTATTGACCGTGTAAACCTCCACTAATCATCATATTATATGGTTCTTGTCTTTATTGTAAGTAACATTAGACCTTTTTTTTTATGGAATGATGTTTTTTTAATGATCCTCTATTCACGAGATGTCAAATGAACTAGTAAAAAGTTTCGGCAAGAAAATGGCTCAGGAAGTATATGTGATGATATATTTTGAAACTGATATGATGTCATGTTTTTGTCTTCTTTAATTTTGTATTATGATATTGAATATAACATGTTGAGTGGTTGATACTGAGTTGTTTGAAATCAAGGATGTTTGGATTGGATTTTGAAATAAAACAAAATTGAAAGTGTGATTTAATTTAGTTGACAACTTGAGAATTTTTATTATAAAGAAAAAAACTAATTAAGCTAAGTCTGTATTTGTTTATCCAGTCATTTACTAATTTATATTTTATTGGGTCATTATCAAGGTTGTCAAAATCATGATTTTGACATGACATGGAAGTCGCTTCTGAACTCGGACCGTAAAATCAAAATCATAAAATTATATTTGATATTTTACCGTATAAAAATTATAAAATCACAGTTATAATCATGTAGGTAAAAAAATAAAAAAATCATAAGTAAAATATTTCCGAATACAATACATCATAATTATGGTCATAAAACTTCATTAGTTAAAGTTCATACATGATTTACAATACCTTAAAAATACATTACAAAACAATTATGTCCATAGAATTTCATTAGGTAAAAACTAATAAATATTCAGCTAGCGTGCAATATAAACTAAAATCAACCTTATTTTCATCTCTCTCGTTATTTCTAAGACGTGCATCAATAACATCACTATCGAAAGAATTATTAGTACTACCATTGGTACCAACACTGATATTGTTAGTACTAGCTCCAGCTCCAACAAATTATTTCGACATCAGCATATGAAAATGATCTAAAAACACCAAATTTTTTTAATTTAAAGTAAAAAAAATAAAAAAAATTATTTCTTTCAAAAAATTTAAGTATAAATTTTAAAGTTAATATTTAAATCAATACATGAGAATTAAAAAAAAAATTATTGTAAAAAAAATGGTCTATTCGTGCATTTAAAAATTTTGATTTTCAAACCATTCAAACGAATTACACCATTACTAGGGAGAGTGAAGAACAATTCTGATGCGATCATGGCCTTTCTTTAATTTAATTGCGTTTTTTGTCCAATTTTAACAGGGTCGATTTTGTTACCCGATTTGACAAGTTTTGTTGAGGTACGATTTTATGAGTCAACTCACGAGTTTAACAATCATGGTCATTCAGATCTCATACATTCCAATAACCTATCATAAAATAAGAAGTGGGGAGTCATAAAAGGACAAGGCCAAAGGATCCTTGACACTTTTCCTTCTTTTTTTCTTCATATTTTGTGGTCGGAGGAGAAGAGAGTTTCTCGAGACTATGTTTCATTAGGTAAAACATCCTTTATTAGAAATGAGGTACTAGCATCACTACTCTCATTACAATTAGTATTCAAAGATAGTTGGTCCTTTCCAACATATTAGATAATTTTATCTTATTCATGATCCAACTCACCTTTATCATCCATCCTAGCCTCCCCAACAACAAATATAGTGGAATTATCCAGAGCTTGTTAAGAAGATCGATCGACCATTTCATTAACTAGTATCTTAGGCAGACGCATTGGGACCTACTGTCATGCTTAACTAGTCGTCCAATTCTTGAGAAATTCCAATTGGTCGACCTGTTCCTAGGGTTTTGGCATCCGATGTTATTGTCTTAAAAACAATAACAATACTTGATATAGTTGTAGTAACAGATATTACATCAGTTTCTGAGATACATGCATCATTAAAGCATTTCTCTTTTTGTGACATTAAATAAGGGTGTCATGGTTGAAGGAGAATATTCTTCCCCTCAAACATCTACAAGTCCTCCATAACCAGGTGAGCCTCTTTCTCGAGGTCTTTCCATATCTGGAAAGCAATGAAGTTAATCACATGGTAGGCCATCCTGTAGCCTGGGAAGAATCCCATCACACATTTGCTCCATAATTACGGATGTGAAGGCTTGGTTGGTGGTGTTGGAAGCCATGTTACAAGGCAATGCAAGCTACTGCCTTATAAGCCGGCCAAACGCTTCCTCCAACAAAGGGTGGAAGTGAAATAGATCGGTGGCTTTAACTATCCCGAGTACAAGACTTCCACATAATTCTCAACGTCAATATCCCTCAAAACGGTTCCAGACAGCCAAGATCCATGTGATCAGATTGTAGGGCTGGGTGAGACGAGCAGCATAACTTAAAAGAAGCATAATCTAACAGTGGCCGGAGGAGTTAAAGGCTATATAGCCAGTGTTGGTAATTCCATTTTGTTTAGGTCAAAATGTTTCGTACCTAATAAAAGAAAACAGAATAAAACAACATAGTTTTTACCTTATTTAAAATTTCAACCCATCCGGAAATTTCACTCAAATTTAAGCCAAAACATTCTAGTTTCATTCCGTTTCGGCCAAATAGTATTTTTTTTAAATAATAAATAATTTTACAATATCAAATCATATTTCTTAATCCGACCATTAGATTAAAATAAAATTTTACTAAAAATCTCTTGACATATTTATATATATTATATAAAAATTTTAGAGCAATAAAAGAATATAATGACCTTACAAAATTGATGATAATATTCTCATTATATTATACATAATTATATTTTTATTCAGAGAAATCATTTTATTGTCTTTTTTTATATTAAATTACATGATTCTAAATAATTTTATTTTTAGATTTGAATTATTTTTTTAATTAATATATACACACACACACACACACCACAACCTTAAACCAACACGCCGAAACACTCTGAAATTAAAATATTTCATTTCAATTATAAAAATAAAATATCAACCGAATCAGAATTGATAATTTTGGCTCGAGCAGCTCGGTTCTCTCTCAGCACTCTTAATCATAAGAATTCATATCATAACGTAACATCACATCAGTCCAAACAGACCCTTGCGATTGTAAATTCCAATCCATCAAACAAGTATCCAGTCAAGATTTTCCAATAAGTCCTAGCAATCATATGTGGAGTATAAAGCCTGCAACTTCTACAAACACTGAAATCCAGCTTGATTGAAGAACAAAGCCAATCACCACTTGGCACGTGCTTTATTCTTCCAGATCAGATGCTTTCATTGCTAGCTAGACTATACGGCTACTCTGTTATCGCTGGAAAGAATGGTGAAGTACATTTCGAAGAAAGGTACACTCATCCTACATACAAGTAAAGCTCATTACATGCTAATGAACGGATACAAAAGACAGCAGTTGAAAATCTGGTCCTAGCGTGTATCAATCACCCGGCAACCTGGGAACTCCGTATCCCCCAAAACGATTGGGGCTTCAACTTCTTCTTCGTGGCAGTAAAAAGCCACCCCATTTGGGTCTCACAGGAGACGCATTCTGCAACTGTCCAAGCATACCTGCAATATTTGGCATATCAACCAATCAGTCCTTAGATGGTCACGATCAGTTCCTTTGATTAACACCAAGTTGTATCGTAATTAGCAGTAACAGCAGCCTGACACACGAGACTAAGGAAACCATGTACCGGTGCGGCAGATGTAGCAACTATTATTACCAATGCAGTACTCTTCACACCACCAATGGTTTGCTCTCAGAAACAAAATAAACCATTGAAACTAAAATAAATTATTACGATGCTGATATGGAAGGAGCTTTGTAATTAAGTCATGGAATGTTTTTCAGCTCAATTCAAAATTAAAAGTAAGGACCTTTTTTTTGTACAGGCCCCATTTAATGCCCAGTAACTCAGACACCGCTATCTACTCCTATAGATATATAAAAGAAAGCAAACAAAGAATCCTTAAATAGTGGAGTACATCAGATCAGGACCCAGCTCATCAACCCAGTAACTAAGAAACTTGTTTGAGTGAATCCTGGCCAAATTATTACCCATAAATGCAGATATTGAGTATCATCACTGTCATGGAGTTTTTTGAAATATATGAAAGACAGAGAACATAATCCATAAAATAAACTTCATTTGTCATTTCATTTAAATATGAATAAAGTATTACGATTATTAAGAACACGGTGGTGACCCCTTTTTTTCTGTCTTAATTCGACGGGGCTGCCATTGATTTCTTACACTAACTAAAACCTGGAGGCTTCCTAGGACACAGGTGTTATTCATAAGATAAATGGTCACCAGACCAATGAGAGAGAATCGTTTAATAGATTATTTAAGAAAATTAAAAGGTCATGGATAGAATCTGAGTCCATACCCAGGAAACCAGCTGTATTCTGCAGTGGCTCGCCCTATAAGAGCTAGCCCATTTGCTTTCTGGAGTGTCATTATCTCATGTACATAACCATGTGGATTCACATAAGCACCAAGAGGACCTTCACTAGACATCACCAGCATATCACTCCGCCGGGCAATGACAATCTGGATGGAAAAAATGAAAGAAGAAAAGGTGTATCTGAGCAAGAAAAGAACACGCTTTAGCTTATGTTCACAAGACAAAGCTGGGTTACGTCATAGATTCATAGCTAACCAATAATTTTCAAGGAAAAAGAAATGCTGGAGTCATCATGTGCACATAAGCAGAGCAGGCAATACATGAAGTATGTGCACATATGAACATGCATGCCCGCAGCAAGAACTTTGAAGATTCAATACCATTTATTACCTTACAGGTTTTACATTGAACAAGGTCAACAGTTTCAAGTAAATCAATTTCCCGACGCAGTCTATATGAAATGCCATCAATCTCCAGAAGCTCCTGCCTGATCTCTTCAGACACGGGAATTTTACTTGCAATGTAAAATGATAAGAGATCAGGCTTTCTCACAAGACCATCCATGCTTGGCACCCCAACAATCTGTTTCCACATATCTGCAAAATGTTTAACGCATGGCTATTAATGATTTTTGAGGTGGCATGACAACCATCACGATAGTCCATGAATTTTTAAATTCAGCATTACAAAAATGGTAGAGATAGAAGCAACATCCACCATCCGATTTCATTTCCTTTCTTCCTTTTTCAATGACACAACTACAATTCTAAAAAATATGGATATGCTTCAAAAGTAAATTTTCATTCTTGGATTCTCTTTAAATGATCTCAATTTCATCTCCGTTCAAAATACTTGTGACATAAGTCAAAGCATTTCTCACATGGCCTTGCAATTTGCATTCATTAATTGAACCAAATTCCAGATAAATGTGCAATTTTAGAGCACAGTTAGCTATGAATCGACAGCTTTCACATTTATTTCTAACTTTTGGTTGGTAAAGCTAAATGAAGAAGATGATAATCACTAAAATAGTGGAACCACAGTCACATGTAAGCATGTAAGCTTATGCAGATATTAGAATGCAAGTTCACAGCCAAATTACCTGTCGCTCTTTCAGCAAGACAATAGGAGTCATGCATACTATATACCCAGTGGGGCCAGAAAGCTCTTGGAACCCTTCGAAACTGGTTTAAATCAATCTTTTTCCAACACCTCTTTGATCCTTCCCCTTTCTTCGCTAAACCAGATGTATTCCCAATCTCTAAGGTAGTATTATCCACATTTTTCCCAGTGTCCGAATACAGTGACTCTTCTGTCTCACTTAGGTGAGATCTTCTTGATCTCATTTCTTCTAACTGACTCATGAACTTGTCATCATCACTACTCATAGATTCATCCATCATGTCATAGCCATAGCAGGAATTCAATGCAGATTGATGAATTCTCCTTTCTGCCAGTGAGAGCGCAGTCTCAAAGCTTTCCTCTGAATTTTCCTCTGAATCATTGTCGCTATGCCCATATCCAACTGATGATGAAGTTGCAGGAGGCACAGCTGAGAATTTATGACTACGCAGATTGCGTAATGGTGCCAATTTTCCAAAAGCATCCTTGGGTGTCCTTAATGGCATATCTTCCTGAATGATTTGAACCTCTCCACAGGGCTAAACAGGAGAAAATCCCAAATCAATTCAACATTCAATTAGAGAGGTACTTAAAGAAGAGGGATTAATGCTGTAACATAAATTTGTTCTCACCACTCCTTCCACATCAATCCAACGTCGTTTTAGACGAAACCGCTGCTGACCACGAGTGACAATATTCAGTGAGCCATCCTCTAACCGCCGATATTGCCGAATCTGTAAGGTTATATGTGCTAAGTTACATAATCCAATGAATTTATAGTAGTAAAGAACAGATCAAATATTTTTGCGTATCCCTTCTCACATCAAACCATCACCCCTAATTTGCAGTGCTACTTGAAAATGTGTAACAAGGTACAATTACAAACAAACTGATGCCTCTAACTATAGATATGCTATGAAAGGCATGAAACTTTCACATGGATTCAAGGAAAGCTACATAATAGACACAAACATATACAACTACTCACAAATTAACTTTACATTCCCCTCCATTAGAAAGAAAAAGAAATACCTCTGCAGTTGTTCCAACATTTGCAAACCTTAATCGTCTGTTGTCAGAATCCCTGTATGCACGAACCTGAGCATAGTTTTGTATGTTTTCTAAGAAAAGATTTAGAGAAACACTTCCCACAAACAGAACAAGCAAAAGAAAAGATTCCAGATAATGTTCACTTACCACACCTACAGTATAAGGAGCATCAACTTGAACCAATGCCCTCTCAACAGCAGAAATGAAATTGGGCTGAATAACTCTCAAAGGAAGTGTAGCTTCTGGGAAAAGAACAACTCCTAACAAAAATTGAAGCAGCAAGAATTGTTAAACGGGCACAAACATCAATTTTCCAAGTCTTTTGATAATGTCATTAGGCCTCAAAACTTGCAAGTCTGTAGGCTACTCGGTTGGAATGATTTTGAAGCTTGTTTTTGTCTCCAGAAAATTTTAAACACAATATCCAAAAAATACTAACTATTTGTTCAAGCATACAGCATGATGAATATGCTTACTGACCAAAGAACACTGTAATTAAGGAACTTTCAGTATAACCAATCACCATTCTTTTCTTCAAACACATAATCACGAACAAGCAGTGAGGAGGATATAGGATGTGAAAAGTACCTTCAAGATAGAACAATGGAAGGTTTAAAATGGCACCTCCATCCAAGAAAGCAAGTCTATGGTGAGTGTCTTCAACCTCTGCCACACAAAGCAATATAGTAACTCCCAAGTTTGAATAAAATCAAAATAGTAACAGCAAAATGCCT
The DNA here is from genome assembly GCA_027405865.1 of Salix purpurea. Classification (NCBI taxonomy): domain Eukaryota; kingdom Viridiplantae; phylum Streptophyta; class Magnoliopsida; order Malpighiales; family Salicaceae; genus Salix; species Salix purpurea. The sequence goes on from JAOWLH010000023.1 coordinate 4,102,810, forward strand.
CGAGATGCCAGTGCCTACCGCCAAGATAAGTATGCAATGAAGCCAAACAAGTGTTGAAGGTGAAATCATCAGATGTACCAGCACCACTATATTCCAAACAAAAACAACATTCAATTTCATATTTACTAAAATCAAACACTAATTTTCCATCCAAATTAATCATCAAATTCATATTTATTTCCTTCTCTGCCTATTTTTTTTTTATCGTAATACTATAAAACATGATTATCATTAACTAGGTCATAAAAAACAACTATTTTATTTTTATATAAAAAATAATCGATATTTAACTATCCAGAAACCCTAATCCCCAAATTACATAAAGCGGAATGATTTACATAAACGGTTCTACTAAAAAAATCTATGGTTGCTACCGATAACAAGAAATTAATCAGCAAAATAAAGATAGGTGGTAATGGAGATGATTACAAGGCATCACGATCATCGAGGGAGTCGTCGTCGTCGTCGTCATCGACTTCTTCGACTTGTAATTCTTCGAAATCAAGCTGTCTAATCTGCTCGATCTGGTGCCTCTCAGCCTCTAAAATTCTATTGTCCTCCTCCATTTCTATTATTGTTATGTTTTCTGTTCTTCTTTAAGAGTGAGAAAAGCGAGCGAGTGTATTTTTGTTTCAATTTTTATGTACTCGCCTTTACAAATTGCACTCGCCCCCCACCCCCCAAAAAAAAAAAAGATGAGTGCAGTGCAGCGCTCTCTCGCTCTGCACGCAGTTTTGCCATGTCATTAGTTTGTTTAACATCTGGGCCAGGAGCACCAATCTGGGCCCATCTGTTTTTAATCCAGTAGCATCTATCTCATTATATCTTTATATATATATTTTTTATGCAGATAACTAGTAATTAAGGTTGTCGTGGTTAATTTATATATGTTTATTTATGAAGAGATTTGATTTTTTAAATATGATTAATATTTATTGCATAAATAAATAAATTAAAATATTTTGCATTAGATTAAGACTATATATTTTCTAATACGATGTATATTAATTAAATTACTTCATTAAAAATATTTGTAAGGACTTTGAATTAGTATAGAAACGGAATAATAATTTTAATATTCGTTTCATAACTCCTATATTGACTAAATATATGAATTTAAATTATTTTTTTATAATTATATAAGAAAATAATTGTTTTATAACTTTGTTAATAAATGTTGGATTGTTATATGTTTTTTTCATTCAACATTGTTTTTAATTATTTATTGGATGATCATGTCAACTTCTTGTAATGTTTACAACAATTTAATTTATTATGGTCCATATTAAAATTATAATCAACCTAACTAAGGTTATGATATTTTAGTTCAGTCAGGTCAACTTAGGTTTGGTTTAATTCATATTTCATTAAGGTTGTACAGTGATAGAATGTGAGATATGTTTGAATTTATTTTGGGTAGGTCATGGGGCTTAATTATTTATTTGATGTCTCATAACAAAAAAAAATCCTAGTTTGATAAGGAGTAATTAATGTTTCATAGTCCTTTTATCACAAAGATTTATCAAGAAAAGAAGGTTGAAAGAAATATTTATGTGCTTAATCTTGGGGAGTTTCTATATGGTAAAAGAAGAGCAATAAAGGCAGGAACAAAACAAGTTTTTATGTTATTGTCTTTTCATGTTTTGTAAGGATTCTTATGTTATTCATGAAAGTTAAAGGGTGGTAGATAAGCGATTTAATTTAACAATTAAACACAAATTTACCTAGTATTTTTTAAAACATCAAAGGCTGCTACAACAACTATAAACCTTATAGGATGTTAATTTTTCCTATAAAAGAGTTTCAAGAAAGTAAGTGACCTATTTTGTTTTTCATTAATTTTGAACTTTTTTAATTTTGTTCGGGTAATATTTTTAAGTTGGGTTCATGATAGCTTATTAGTATTGTTTAAAGCTTATAAGTATTTTGGATCTTAATTTTAGTTGGGTTTTGTTTAGGATTTTTGCTCTATGATGAAAAAAGGGATTTGAGACTATTTAAGTGTTTGTATAATGCAATTTTTGCAGCTTCGTTATTTGAATAAAATTAATGTATTTGCTTGAGAGCAATATTTGTATATTTGTTTAAGAATAGCCGAACTTATCAAAGTATAACTAACTTTTTTACACTCTTCCTATACTTGAGGTTTTTGTTTATTTAATCAATAGGTCAAAGTTCATTTCAATACATTTGGTTCTATGATTAAGGCAATCTTTAGGTTAAGATTCTTTTCACAATCTGATTTTTATCTTTTCAAGTTTATCATCTACTTTGTTGTGGGTTTAAGCATCTTTACTCTCTAGGTTCATATCAAGATCCTACCACAACCCATTAAATTAATCAATTAAAACTCAAAAATCAATCAAAATGTTTTCTTCTAATGAGACCAAGATCATTAATTTTTTTTGGCATTTTTTATTGAAAAAATATCTTTTAGTTTCAAAACATTGCATTGTTATGTTTTAAAATAAGAAGTTAACTTTAGTTTTATTGCATTGTAAATCAAATTGGTAATGATGTTAATGAAATAGTTAAGAAAACTAAAACCAACAAGTTAACCAATTTGGATGATGAGTTTGTTTTCTTTAGAAAACCTTTCTTTTGAGTCTCTCGTTAATGAGATTGAATTTATCATTAAAAAATAATGAGTTTAAAAAATAGTTTATTTAGAATTATATCTTTTATATATGTTTAAGGAAAAATCTTCTAAACCGAAGAAAAAAGAAAAAAAATATTTCTCTAAAATACAATTTGTGTGTGTGTGTGTGTGTGTGTGAATCTTTGATAAGTGAGGCTATCCAAAAATATGACATGTAGTCTGCCTGAAAATTCTCTTTCCATTGACAACAATATTGGAGGATATTTTTACAAAAAATATTGATACAATGATATATTGGATGTCATTTGTTTTTAAATATTGATAAAGTGGCATAATGGATTAATATGTCAAATATTTTTTTTTCATTCATGAGAATTTGATAACCCTATAAAAGAAAATGAAAATAAATAATGAAGATGAATTCTTAATCAACCTAATATTGAAAGACAAAAAATATATTAAAAAAAACAATTCATCTAGGTCCACTTGTCAAACTAGCAATCTCATTCATGAGATTGAAATAACCTTATGGAAAAAAATTAAAAATCCTAATCAAATTTATTTTGAAGGATGAAATATTTTTATTTTAAAATAACAAATAAAACTCAAGTCATCTCGGGATAAATGTTAAACATGTGATCTAAGTTATGAGACCAAGATAACTTCATAAAATGCTAATAAAAAAATTACAAAGTTTTTCTTCTAACAAATCTAATGTTGAAATTGAGAAAAAAGAACTAAATTCATGAGATTATGATAACTTCATAGAAAGCAACCCAAACATTGAAGGGTGAAAATAAAAAAACTAAATAAAAAAAAAAGATTGGGTTGTTAAAGGGTAAAATTAAAAAAACAATAGTTAAAAACCATAAGAAAAATAAACCAAATTAGTCTTGTCAAACTCACAACATGTGTCATAGGACCGGGATAATCTAATAGGAATATAACTATGATCCAAGTTATGATATCTAGATAACCTCGTAGGGAAAAAAATTAAAAAATATTACAAAGCTTAGTTTTCAGCTATTAAAGAAATAATTCTAAAAATAAATCAATTGGAAAAATCAGCCTAAAATATATCACCTTAGTAAACTCGGGTTAACATGTTAAATTAATGATCTAGATCATGAGATTATGATAAATTCATAAAATAAATAAATAAATAAATAAAACCCCGCTTCCAAAATAATTAATTTTGAACGTTGAAATCGAGATAAAAAAAAATATGAGAGACTAGTAAATAACCTAATTGAAAATAAATAAATAAAAATTATAAATCACAATTCACAAAACAACCACATATTGAAGAATGATATTGGAAAAAAAACTAGAAAAAAGATTGGAATAAAAACGTGAAATATTATTTCAATAAGTAGTGTTTTGTGAGTATTAAGCCACATATTTTAATGATTTTTTAATTTGTTAAAAGATTTAGTCCCCTAAAAGTTGAGTCTTTTGTTTGGCTAGCTATTCTTAGGAAAATCAATATTATATATATATATATATATATATATATATTATATGTAGTTCTTTTGATGATTAACTGCCATAAGGTTTGGATTTTATATGGGGAGGGTTTTGTGTGGATGAAACCTAATTCCATTGATGGAATTTTCCAGCAATAGAATTTCTATGCTTATAGAAAAATTCAGAGAAGCATATGATTGTCATAATTATAATGGAATAGACAAACTAAACCTGAATATCTTAGCATTAATTTAGGGGAATGTTTTTTTGAAATGATTTGAGATCTTGAGCAGTATGATATTTATTCATTTTATTTTGATTATTGACATGGTAAGAGATATCCCATCAATCATGGACAAAATAAAACAATATTAATAACTTGGAACAATACTTTGAGTTACTCAATGACAAATATGTTATTTTCATATTATAGAATGTTATAGACTCTATAAATTAAGGTTTTATTAACAATGAGTTTGATTAAACTTTTTATGTTGAATCTTTTCTCGTTAAACTTTCAAAGATATGCTCTAGCACTCTTATCTTTTTATTATATAATGGTGAAGAGCTTAATTATGTTATGTTTAACTAGTATTGTTATATTAAAGTGGGAGATGAGTTCGACATGTTGATCATAAAAGTTAAAGATGAAGTTATGTTATAAGGTATGGTATTATGTTTGAGTAAATCCTTGAAGTGTTATGGGAAAGGTTTTATGATAAGATATGCTTTAGATTCCATATGCCTTAATAACATTGACTTATTGAATAAGTAAATTTGTAAAGAAACTAGCCTTCATGATGGAGAGGATTTAAGTTGAGATACAATTGAGACATCTTTTTCCACTTTAACTTTAGAGAATGAAGAGATCGCTTTTAATGGTTACGATAAGTTTAGTGGAAATGATCATCTATTGAAATATCTAATTCATGACTTTCTTTACAAATCATCGTAGGATCAAGATTCTTATTTATATATTAATGGTGGATATGATATTTGATTTTATGCTTCTTTTGTAGTAAAACCTTTTACTTTCTCAATATTTTGGCATTTTATTTATGTTGAATTAATTAAATTATTATTTGTACTCTTAATTCTTAACTATTTAGAAATATTTTAAATTTTGAAATTATATTTTGATGTTCGACATTATGTTTGTGCTATATGATTTAAAATCAATTTTATCTTTAGATTTGAATTGGAATCATATATATTCAAATAATATATATATATATATAAAAATATTAAGTATTTTTTATTTTGACATTGCATACATTAAAGAGATTCCAATTCCATCCCTAATTTTATAAATGAGAATTTCTCAAAATAGGTTTTGATGCCTCCCAAGGCACAAACAGAAGACAGAGAAAGCCCCCAAATACAACCTATAAAATCAAAAAGTCACAAAACCTCTACAAAATTTATGGCTTCACCTATCTCTTATGCCAAACTCATCAAATCATAATATGAGGCAGTCATTGAAGAAGAGAATGCTGAAAGAATCCCAAGTACAAAAAGACAAAGTCCAGCATTGGGTAGAAACACTTCCTCAATATATATATATATATATATATATATATATATATATATATATATATATATATATATATATTAGAGGATCCTAAAATAGAATGCTGAAATGCTATGAAATTGAAATTTATTGTTCCAATAAAAAAATATAACATTAACCATAACATTATTGACAACTTTGACTAAAGCTCTAGTTTATTTTTATTTTATTTTTTTTACCTTTAGAGTTCAAGTCTAGAACATCTAGTATAAAACCTATTTCTATTATATGAGTGAATTGTTTTAGAGAACTTGAGTATAAGTGTTTGCGCTTATTTAGTGGTGTGTATAATGAATCCAAATATTAGGTCATTTATAGAAGAGTGTGAAACTATTGTTGTGAAGCTAAAACAATTTTAATGAGCATTTTCATTTATTAGGAGAATTTTTAGAGATTTAGAAGAGCCTAAGTACCTGTAGTGGAAATGTTAGATACTCTTTTATATCTTGAAATATATATGTCGTCCCGTATAAAGTATTTTTGGTGATCAGGTGTGAAAAAAGAATGAACTAGCTTCTGTTTAGTTTCTCATATACGATGTCATTGATAAAGTTGGAAAAAAAAACCTTAAATTATATATCAGACTTCTCATAGCTAGTTGATGAAGTGACTACCCTTGACTACTATTTGATGGATTGATAGGGTGACATTTACTCTTTCCTATGAAAATAAATATATTATTGAAATAAAAAAAAAACCTTTTGATACTTTAATTAGTAAATGTAGGAGAAAAATAATATATAAGAATAAAAGGTTTGAGAGCGTGCATATGGGAAAAAAAGATTGTGTGAAGTACGAGATGAATAGTGTGTGTAAAAGGAAATGAGGATGTGTGTGATCTTGTTTCACCTCTTTTGCATTTTCCTTATTTTATGGGTGGCCTAATGTATTTATATCAAGTCACATGGTTTACTTGATAACTGAGTGAATGAGAAAAATTAACTTTTCTCATGTAGGTAACCTATACAAAAAAAATTGTTCAATGTTAATGTCACACTATACTGGGTATGTGTTATTTATAAGCATTAATGGTAGCTATTGGCAAGACAGATGGGTAGGTGATAACCATTGATAAAAAAAAAAGTTATGTGATGAATTTATAACTCAAGAGTCCATTAGTTAGAAGGTTGGACATTGCAATGGAGGATTAAATGTGGGCATTAAAACACCAAAGGGTGATGCATGATGCCATTTTAAATTCTTGAAATTCGTATTATAATGTGTGTCACTCATCATGCTTTTTTAAAGTTTGCGTGATATTAGATCAAATAATGGTTTAGAAGGCTTGTATTGTGGACAAAGTTGTCCTTTTAGTGTAAAAAATAATTTTATTATCTATAAAAATGATAAATTGGTGTTCATTTAGGCCATGGAAGAACAACTTTGTAATGTCTTTTTCAACCTTAAATGGATAGCTCATAATAGTTTATACTATTAATATCCATATCCGTAAGTCATTGTTATAAACACCAAATTAAGATACAAGAGTGAAAAAAATCAAAGCAATTACATGTAGTAATTCATAAGATAAAACATATAATATGACATTGCTAAGTAAAAAAACATATCATATTAGGCTACTAATGAAAAACAAATGTTTTTATCGTTATCATCATCCTTACAACTAATTCATCATCAGTCTCATTATAATCCATATGAAATGCAACAAAATCCCCGTAAGCCTTTAAGAACTCACATTCTTCTATATTGTTACCCATATAACAACCTAGAAAAGCATGTATATATACATAAGCTAAAATTATATCAATATGAGAGAACACCTCAACAACTCTAATGAAGTTGGAAATTATTCAAATAATCCTTGTATTGTGATAAGATTACAACCAAGAACAATAATGAGTGGGTGATGGTTGATATTGCATTTAAATTCAATATAAGTATTAGTTAATGAATTAAATAGTAAGTTTTGTTTCAATGGTGCCAAAAACAATGTTAACTTTTAAGGACCTAACATCACCATTGGACATTAGGCTATTACTTATAAGGATCACATTTAGCTATCACAGATAAATCTCAAAATAACCATACAAAATTAAAAATTTTAATGAGAATAAAAGTTATAAGCTCGATATAAATTATCAACTTAGACTCCACTATATCAATCCCCACGTATATCGTGATATCATAAAAAAGAAATTCTAGAAAGAAATTGAGAATTGAATGACATATAGGTTAAAGGTATAAAATTCTCTCTTTTTAGTCACTACTTAACAAACATATAAACACACTAAAGTTGACAAACGTACAATGTAATCTTTTAAGTTTTTTTTGTATAAAACTCTAACCTAAGTTTTTTTTGTTGATGATAAACTTTTATTTTGGTTTCCTAAGCATGCATTATTGTTTGTGTTGGATCTTTCTAGGTTATCTTTTCACAACTTTAGGGATGCATGTTTTTTTTGTTTGTGTGTTTTGTTGTTCTTTGTCTTATTTTGTTGTCTTTTTATTTTTTATTTACAAAAGTCTCTTATTTAATCTCTATATGTGTATCCATCTCTTTGTGTCTCTTCTCTATTTATATTGTTTGAGACTCTTAAGAAAATAAGAAAAACTAAACAAGAAAAATAATATAAGGTAATTATATTGTTACTTTTTTTTTTTACCATGAATCCCCAATTAATTAAATTTCATATTTTTAATAAGGAGGATCTTTTTCCATAATTTTACAATTTTACTTATCCTCCCATTTATTTTTATTTTCCTTTTCCTTTTTTGTATATTCTCCTATTATTTTTTATTTCATACTCGTTTTAGTTTTTTGTTATCTCTTTCTCACTATCTCACTCCTTAAACTCTATTTTCTTTATTTCCTTTTCTTTTTATTTTAAATGTCCAAAAAATTAAATTAGAGTAAAAGTATATTTAAAAAAAAAACAAATAAAGGGTAGGTGTTTAAAAATGAATTATGACATTACTAATAAAAACTCTTTATATGTCTCTCTTTTAGTCTTTTTAATTTTCTTGTAAAACACTTGAATTAATGTTTATTCATGCAAAGACATTTGTGTTCTATCATCAAACTTTGTTTTTAATTATTTTAAAAGTAATTAAACGACATAGTCAATGAAATATGAATGATTTAAAAGAATATATATCATCCTTTTGTCTCATTAACATGCTAAATGTTTTCCATTAACTTTTTACCATAATATTTGTTTCTTAGACAATATTCTATCATTATTTTAAAAGCAACTTTGAATTAAAAAAAAAATCCTAATAATTTTGATGTGATTGTATTTGAAAACATAAGAATAATACATCACTTGTACATTATTGTAGGGAACTCTTTGACAATGTGGTTAAATCTAACCATGCAAGTCAAACTTAAAACATCATGACTGAATTTTTTATTTAGCTTGAATTTCAAATTAAATTATAGGTGTGGACTTGATGAGTTTAACGATAATCTTAATGAGATAGTTCTTTATATATATATATATATATAAAGAAAATTTTTAAGACGACATCTTGAATCAATTTAGATTAACCCATTAAACCCACGACTCATGTCATGGATCCAATTGAATTTAATAACTTTATTTTGTAAAGTTAATCAAAGAATAGATGCTCACAGAAGAAGCAACACAATAATTTTTTTTTTAAATCATCATGTGATGTGAAAAAACAAAATGATGCTAATATTATTCAAAGACTACTATAATCTTGTTTGAGAAAAAAGTAAAAACTGAATGGTATTTAATAAAACAATATCTAAAATCTATTCTTAATTAATTTAAGAATATAATACAATAATATATTTTAAATTTACTAATCTTAAGGAAATTAAATTTTAATTTAAAAGAAAAAGATATTTAAATAGGGTAGGTGCATAGACTTGAATGACCTAGCACATCAACCTATTAAAAACAAAATAGCCCAAATATGTAGGCTTATTTTTTTTTTGAAAAATAAACGAGCTACACATCGTCAACCCAATATTAAAAAAAAACAATGATGTGTCATCAATTTACAGAATTCTTGGTTACCAAATAAGTGGTTAGAATATTAAGTAAGTTTTTTTGGGCTTAAAAACTAAATTTTAATCTATTTTAACCTGAAAAACACATAAAAACACAATTATAACCTTAATAAAAACTCAAGAAAATCCAAAATTAATTTTAAAAGCATAAAATTAAATTAAAAAAAAAATCTCTCAATCTTTAAAATTAGCTGTTATTTAAAATATAATTAAAGGTGGATGCTCGTAGAAAATAAATATAATAAAATTCTGGCTAGTTATGGTTAGAATAAATATCTTTAAAATATGAAAAAAAGAAATTATTGAAAATTGAGGTGTAGTTATGGTAAATGGAAATGAATTCGATTGTTCAACAAGGTGAGGGAACTGTTTTGGACTGGTCCATAAGTTACTAGGCCTGCTCTCGGTATACCCTGCGACGCCTGGGCTGTTTTGTTGGGTTTCAGCCTAGTAAATTTACAGCAACCATATTTATGAAAAGCATCAAAATAATTTCCAACAAATTTCTGAAAAGTATCAAAATAATTTAAAAATAAATAAAAGTTTAATGGTTTTTAAAATTTTTCTATTTGCAATACTATCAGTATGCAAGTTTTTTTTTTTATATAAAAAAAATCAAAGTTAAATGATAAATTATCGGACTGGTCTTATTTTCGTGGTATAATTTGTTTTTAAAATTGTTTTTTATTTGAATAATATTAAAATATTACTTTTTAAATATATTTAAATGATTTTGATGTATAAGTATTAAAAATATAATTATAATATATTTTCAATTAAAAATTAATTTTTAAAATATCTTATAAAAACTGTGATACGCTTTAAACATTTTTGTACCTTGAGAGGCTTTACAATTGTTTCAAAAATCAAAGAAATCTTGAATCATGAGACGTTATTAGAAAAGAAAAGAAATATAAGGTAGATCATTTCAATGCCTTTTGTTTTTATGTCGTGTATTTTAAATTCAAATCCTTGATAAAATAAAATAAAATAAAATATATTAACTATTCTATTTTTAATAATGCAATTTATATATTTTAATTAAATCGAGAAGACATTGTTTTAAGATACACACACACTTTATTGAGCTGTATTATTTCTCTAAAATATATTTGGAAAAAAAGCTATACACCATGACTTTGAGAATAAGAGACAAGAAAATTCAAATGATTAGGGAAGTCATAAAACCTTCTTCTAAATTAATTAGTAAAAATCATGGCCTTAATTTCTCTCTTAAATTTCACAATTACCCATGTATGTAGTTAGAACCTGAAATCTCTTTACTACGTTTGTCATTGCATTTCAAAAGTGTTTTTTTTTTAAATTATTTTAATTTTTTTTTTTGGTAATTTTAGATTATTTTCATGTACTGATGTCAAAAATGATTTTTGAAATCTAAAAAAATATTATTTTAATAAATTTCTAAGCAAAAAACACTTTTAAAAATATATCATCTACATTCTCAAACTATTGAGAGGTGGGATATATATGGGTGCCAGAAGAGATACAAAGACGCTGGCATCTATATTCATACTTTAGTTCCCAATTGTAGGCATCCAACACTAAGATATCCTGTGAATATGTGTGCTCCTCCACTGTGTTGGCCAATTCTTCTTCTCTATCACAGGATAATGTTCGGAAAAGTGGTTGAAATTATTTTTTAATGTGTATTTTATTTAAAAATATATTAAAATAATAATTTTTATTTTAAAAAAATATTTTTGACATCAATATATTAAAATAATTTTAAAATACTAAATTTTTTAACTTAAAACAAAAAATAAAATGTAATTTAAAAAAAAAACACTTTTAAAACGCAGTGTAAAATGCTGTGGAATGCATCTGTACATGTTACATGCACTTGTACATCTGATGATGGCTTTTACCTAATGATAGAAAACTTTGTAAATAGATTCCTTCGTCGTGAAAGAAACTCGAATATGAATATATGATTTATGCCCAATCAATCCATTGGTTGCCCCTACTTTAGCTGACAATGTAGCATGATTCATTTTCGATCATGGATGAAGATCACCCATCTGTCTGTCACTGTAAGCTAAACAGTAACTGGTGCATCGATCCCCATCTCCATTTCCGTTTTCAAGGTTTATGTTCTTCCTATATTCATGAAAATTATTGGAGGTTCAGCTCCATGATAGAGATCTCGGGGAAGCTTGCTAGTGATAGAAGGAGCACAGGTAGGTAGGTTACATAATCCCATCATGCAATGATATTCTAACAGAGACCGGCAGAATCGATGCCTCGATAAGAATTTATGTGAAAATATCTGTGAGAAAGCAACCTTTAAGTTAACTTTCGGAGAGTTCAACTTTTCCATAGGCTGATCATTGGATAAGAGAATATATATTTCTGGTCTCTTATTCCAATATGTTGAACTATGTCAACATTCATGTTGTAAGAAACAAAAACAAATTCTCATATTTGTTTATAGCAATATATGATAATTTGAAATACATTTTACATAACTTGATGAGAAATTAAATTTTACTTTGAGTCATGATTTGAAAAATACTTTCTATGAAACTTAAAATTATATATATATATATATATATATATATATATAAAAGGTGATATAAGTTAGATTTCAACTAAGTTTTACAACACAATATTGATTTGAAGCAAAAACTCTATTCCCAAGTAATTAATTTTTATGATTTTTTTTGAATAAAACATATAAAAATAAATATAATGTTTATTCATACCAAATAAAACCATAATTAATATTCTAAGAAAACCAAAGCCAAGATCAGAGTTCCCTCAGTATAACTCCTTAATTATTGCAATTGCATCTAGGTCTACAATCAGGACAGGAACATTTTTCATCCCCAGTGATAACCTTAAATTCATCAGGTAAACATACTACGTACGTACTGTTTCTTCTCGCTGGTTATTCGGACAAGAAGAATGATGGGGAATAGGGCCATGATGACTAATCTCTTAGGGTTTACAGTTTACTCACAAGATAACGAGCCTTTCGGAGTATTCTTTCTTGAAAGATCATAATCTTTTATTTTTTATTAACTTGATGTTCTGGTCAGCTTGCGTGTAATTCGACTAATTCCACGCGTCCTAAAGTTAATAATTATGTAAGTTTTCAATAACTATTATATTAGCAATCACATGATTCAAATATAACATTACAGGAGAATAAACTTTAATTTTAAACTCTTATTAGTAGATTATCTAATTGAAAATGCATCTTTATTAGACGCCAAGCCTGATATTGATTTAGTATCGATGGGTTTATCGTGGATGCTGTCGTGGTGGAATCCTTATCAACATGGGAAGAGAGGGAGAGAATATTATTTGCAGCTTTCCAATCAAAATGCGAAACGTGTCTGCTCAAATTCTGATGGAAAGGAGGAGATGTGACTGCCAGACGAGATAGATTCTGGGACTGATCGATATCGAGGGTGTTGCAAAACGTTCTTTAAGGGGAAAGGAATAAAGGGTGGGGTGCGCTTTTTTCCTTCTTTAAGAGAAGTTAGGTTTTGTTTATTCCTCGGCAACGTTTGTGCGGTTCATATTTTTTAAGAGGAGCCCGATCACCTTAGAAAACATTCATCAATTGCGTATAACTTAATTATCATATATATATATATTACAAGAAAAATCAATGCTAATTCAGCAGTTGTTTTAAAGAGCTAACGATTTTACTATAGTTATAACTTTAGTATTAGAGAAAAAGAAAATTATATTAATATGTGTTTGGTTTTGTGGCGCATGATGATTTTTAAAAATATTTTTTATTTTAAAGTAAATCAAAATAATTGTTTTTATCATACTGCCATTTTTTTAGTTTTTACGGATAAAATCGAGTGATCCTGCAGCTATTGTAAGTAATTAATTTCACTCGACTTTTATATCTTGTTAGTGCAATGATCTTGATAATTAAATGGAAGATAATAAGAGAGAAAAAGGGAGCCACGTAGAGAATATGGAAGATATCCATGGTTATTCGTGAGCGAGTGACTTAGATTTCTACATGATTTTTTTTATTGGAATGAAATGTTTCAGTTTTAAAGTATTTGAGCATGTCATTTCAGATTATATATATATATATATATATTAATTCAAAAAAAAATAGTTCAAATCCTAAAATAAATTATTTAGAATTGTGTAATTTAATCTAAAAAAGACACAATAAAATATTTTTTCTGAACAAAATTATGAGTATATATAATATTACGAGAATGTCATCATCAATCTCGCAAGGTTATTACGCTCTCTGATTTCTCTGAAATTGATACATAATATATATAAATAGGTCAAGAGACTCCTCGTAAAATTTCATCTCAATCTAACGGTCGGATTATGAGATATGATTGATATTGTAAAATTATTCATTATTAAAAAAAAATACTATTTGGCCGAAATAAAACAGGCGAAACAAAACCGGAACGTTTCGGCTGGTATTTGACCGAAAATCCTGAATGAACTGGAATTTAAATCGAGGTAAAAACAATATCGTTTTGCCTCGTTTTTTAACTGGTACGAACATTTTGGCCGAAACAAAACAAAATTGGCAACCCTGGTTTGAAGTGCAAGTGGTTGTTTTTATATAAATATCTAAAACATGTATGGTAGTTTCTGTTAGAGAATAATATGAAAATATAAATTATATCCTGAGACTTTACCTATCAGCTTAAGTTTTTAGATGAGATGATTCCTTAATATTAGAGAATAATAAAAATTATATCTTGGGGTCTCACCTTAGAATATATATATATATATATATATATATATATAGGAGCATGTAAAGCACGATAATAATGAGAGAAAAATATATGGAGAAGGGAATATAATAGAGAAAAAGAAATGATTTTTCAGCTTGTATGGTCTAATCTACTACTCTGATCAATGGAGTTATGTATTGAATGAACTTTCGTTTTATGATGTTGCTGACTGAAGTAATGATGGAGGATACTTTGTGACGAGTGGAGAAAAATGAGTTATTGCTTACTGTACGACGTCGTCTATAATCCATCCAGAACAATATATAAAAAAACATCGATTATGACAAAAATTATTTTTTTTCCATTTTCCGGTCTCAACATTTAAATATTAGTTTTCTTTTCTTGTTTATGTTAATTAACTCCTACATTTTTTTAAAAAAATAAAATAAAATAAAAATTGAAGTGAAAGACCTATCGCATCTACAATTTCCATTTTCCTCTTATGAGATAGTTCGGAATCCAAGCATGCATATCTATAGAGGGAGAGATAATACAGCAGCAAAAGGAAAAAGGAAAACAAAAGCACAAGTGGACCAATCATCTTGAGTGATTGGTGACCAATTTGGATCTTCTCTTTCCAGCATGACACGTGTGATCTGATATTTTTCTACCTCTTCACCACCATGAGATCTCTCTAATTCCCGCCATGAACTATATAAATAGCTCTCTTCTTCCCTTCCATGCCATGGAGTAGCAGAGACAACCCCTCACATTTCTCCGCTGCTGCAACTTGCTGCTTCAGAGATGGACAGGAAACAGTTGCAGTACCAGGTCGCCTGCATGAGGAAGTCCCTGTTTGATCAGGTTCTGTAATACAAACTGCATGCTGTCATTTTTATAATATTATGGAGTATTTTATTTGTAATTTCTTCTTCTTTTTTTTTTTTATCTCCAAGAAAAAATAATTATGTGTAGCTAGCTGTGGAAACCTCCACTTCCATTAACTTTTGTTTCAAGGTGGCTGTGCTTCTCTATCCAAATGTTTTTATAAAAAAACAAATTGTTTTTTATTAGTGATAATAGAGTAAAATAAAAAGTTATGATATTTTTAATAAAACTAGTGGTGATGATATATATATATATATATATTATAATAATCACGATAGTAATAATATTAATAATATGTCATAACAATTGATTGTATGGATGGATGATGGCAATAATAAATATAGTGATAGTGGTAGATGATAATGATGGGATGCTGGTGATGATTCTAAGTAGCTATTTGGTAATACCACGTTTTATAAGCGTTTTAAAACGGAATTGATTTTTTTTTGTTTTAAATTAATATTTTATGGTATTTTTAAATTATTTTGATGTGCTGATATTAAAAAATAATTTTTAAAAATAAAAAAATATTATTTTATTATTTTGTTTAAAATATTTTAAGAAACAACCTCAATTATACTCCTATACAGATAATAGATATTATATCGATGAATATAAAAATATTTTTGTCCAAAAAACCTGTAATTTTCTAATATATATATAAAAAAATACAAATCATGAATGCTACTTCGCGCTTCGTTATTTTCAGGAACACTGGTTTTTAAAGGGTGGTGCGTAATGATAAAGAGTTTGTGATCTACACAGTAAATTTTAGGTTGTAGTCAAAACATACATCTTTTATAAAAATATAGAGCAACCAGAATTTTACATACTCATTTAAATTTACAAAATATATTTTACAAAAATAAAATATTCTCGAATAAAAAAAACAAAGTTAACAAACACTGCGAATGACACTTAGTTACGACGAGTGCACACAGGCACTCGCTCCTCTTCCACGAGACGAACCCGCAAACTCCCTGTTTCAAGAAAGAGTTTTAAAGCTCCATTTATAATAAATTTTATTAATTTAACCAGTCAACACCCTCCAAATAAAAGTCAACGAACGTATATATTTACTCCCTTATAATCAGTTTTTGGGCCTTTTCTTGTTCGAGCCATGCTTAGATTGGGCCCCCAGTTCGCAACTATATTATTAATAATAATAATAATAATTAGAGAATTTATAAATTAAACTTCCGAGTTTAAGATAACATACATGATTGCCCAGAGAGAAAAGCCTTCACTGCAAATGACACTTACAATTCAGCTTAATCGATGATTGCAGGGATACCTCGATGAACAATTCAATCAACTCGAGGATTTGCAAGATGAAGCGAACCCAAATTTTGTAGAGGAAGTCGTGACACTGTTCTACAGCGACTCCGCTAGATTCATTCACAACATTGAGCAGGCAATGTAATGATCAACGTTTCAATCTACAGCAGGAAGGTGGTGATAAGAGTTTCAGAAGTAATTCTCTTGCTTTTTCACTGCTTGCAGGATCAATAAACCTAATATCGATTATGGGAAGCTGGATGATTACATGCACCAGTTCAAGGGCAGCAGCTCAAGGTAATTGTAACTGCTGCAATCTAGCAGCTGGATGATTTGCAGATCATTTTTCTTGATTTATGTTTATCTGTTGAAAATTCTTATAACTTGCAGCTTTGGAGCCAAGAAGGTGAAAAAGGAATGCTCACAGTTCAGGGAATGCTGCTCTGCTGGAAACATCGAAGGGTAACATATACATATACATATATATATCCTTTGATTTTTCTTTTATATATTTTTTAATTGCTTCGAATTTTAGGTGTTATTTAATGGTTTGTCGATTTTCCAGATGCATCAAGACATTTCGACAGCTCAAGCTAGAGCATGCCACTTTGAAGAGGAAGCTGGAAACTTACTTTCAGGTCTGTTCGGCAGTGCAAAATGCAAGTAGAAACTAATTATGATGTCTGTTCTTGTAACATTTGACCTCAATTGTTTCTTCCATGATCTTTTCAGTTGGTAAAACAAGCTGGAATCGCTGAGAGAAGATGAAGTCTCAATCCATATCTATATCTATATCTATATATATATATATATATATATATATATATATATATATATATATATATATATATATATATATATATGAGACCAATAATCAATAAAAAAAAGGCTGGATCGCATGTTGTTTCACAAAGATTTTGAATCCCAGAAAGATTTGTCAGGAAATCAATAAGTACTACTGTTAACCAGGGGTGGCCTCAAGAGTTGTGTTAAGCATGGAACCATGGAAGGGTGACATGGGTTTTTGTTCATTCTTACATCCTTTTAGAAATCAAACTCGATTCTATTTTTTTTTCCATTATCCAAAAATCAAATCTTTACCAGCAAAGCAAATAATCAACAGCACAAACTGGTAAACAATTAGTACTATAATGACTTCAGTAGAGGTGCGATGGAATAAAATTTATAAGAGTTTTTTAAATAATGTTTTAGTGATCCAAATCAATTTTAACAAAAACCACGCTCTAAAGGGTCTAAAAACAGGTTTGGGTAAGGCATCATGCCTAAACCCAGTTCCAAATGCACGACATATTTGGGCCAGGCCTGGGCTTTATGTCACAAGGCGCACGATATGGCCTCTTGGGTCTAGGATTGTGGGCTGAGCCTACTCTTTGGCATAATACAAGGCCCCTTGAGATTTTTGACGGACCCAAGCATTGTAGTTTGGATCATATTTCATCTACATTCAGAGCCTTCTATGATCTACTTTTTTATTTATATATATATATATATATATATATATATATATATATATATATATATATATATATATATATATATATATATATATATATATATTATTAATACAAGTGTTAGAGATATTTGTCTCTTATCAGTGTTAGTATGAGAAATAAATATTTTTCTCTTATTATTATTATTTGTATAAGAAATATTTAAGTATCTCATGGTAAGTTAATCGAAACAAATCATCATACTCAAATTCCAAGAAATACAATGTTTAAAAATAAAATTAAATAAAAAAAGCATTACCAAAATAAAAAAATTACCTGGAGAATAAAAAACAAAATCTCTTTTTCAATCCACAACATTTTCTTTCATAGTACACTAATGTCCGAGCAGTGTTAGTTTTTTTTTCTTGAACTTTACGAGTTTAAATAATCAAGTAAAATCTTGAATATTCTAATTTTTTATATAAAATATATATTTTTAATTAAATTCGAGATTACAACTAATGACTAGTAAGTTTATCTTGGATGAGGTTTAAGAATTTTTCGTCCCTGGCCATTCATGCAACATCATCATTCCCTAGCCTAACTTTCTTTGTCGCCCAAGATAACGAAGAACATGTAATAGAATAGAACTCTGCAATAACAAAATGATTACTCCTTATGACCACTTTGTATGCAGCCTCAAAGAGCTATTAAGCACAAGTATCTTAATTCTGTTTTGATAGGTGTTTTTTTTTTTATTATTTATTAGAATGAAATGTTTTGTTTTTTAGCATTTTAGTATGTTATTTTTGGGTTGTATTGTTTATGTATATATATAATTAATTCAAAAAAATTAGTTCAAATCCAAAAATAAAATTAATTAGAATTTTGCAATTTAATCTAGAAAAAAACAAAATAAAAATTTTTTTCTGAATAAAATTATGAACATGTATAATATTATAAGAATGTCACCATGAATCTCGCAATGTCATTATATTCTCTGATTGCTCTGAAATTTTTACATAATATATATATAAATATGTCAAGAGACTCCTCGTAAACTTTCATCTCAATATAACGGTCGGATTAAGAGATATGAATGATATTGTAAAATTATTTATTATTTAAAAAACACTATTTGTTTGAAACGGAACAGGCCGAAATTTTAAGTGATGTAAAAACTGCACTATTTTATCTCATTTTTTTAATTGATACAAAATATTTTAGTCATTTCAGCCGAAAACGAAACGAAATTAACAATACCGATTAACTATATTTCAAAATTTCAGAACCTTAAAAGTATGTCTGGTTGCTTTCTGCATTCAAATTCATTGACAATTTCTGTCATTTTAAAACCGTTTCATCATAATGTCTACACATGCCATGGAAATCGTTAGGTTTCCCTTATCTAATCAAACAATTTAATGAAACTGGGCATCATAGCAAGACATGATGCTGGATATAAGACTAATTACCTTGCGCATTCTTATAGTTCGTGCTTGCCCCAGAGTCCATAAGAATGAACGCACCGTGCCTGTTTGGCTCTGCGTTTCAACAGGTGTTTCATGAAATTTTACAAAAAAAATTATTTTAAATGAAATTTTTTTAGTGTATTTAGATCATTTTGATGTGCTGATGTCAAAAATAATTTTTAAAAAATAAAAAATATCATTTTGATGTATTTCTAAACGAAAAGCACTTTAGGAAACAACCACAACCACACTCTCAAACACCCTAGTGCAGCCTAAGCATAATCTATCCTTTCATTAGTGCCGTACTTTTTACAGAGATACAAGATATGCAATGCGGGTAAAGTGAGAGATTGTTACTAGAATTAGTAAATACATGTTAATGAATCATCTCACCTAAAAATTTAAGTTGTGAGGTAAGGTCCTGTAATATAATCTATATTCTTCTCTAACACCCCCCTCATGTGAAAGATTTTTGGGCTTGAAACTTGCACAGACCCACACTACTTTAAGCTTGATTTTTTTATCAAATAGAATGGGGTAGTGAGATTCGAACTCGTGACTGTTGGATCAATAAGGCTCTAATACCATGTCAAGGAATCATCTTAACTAAAAACTTAAGCTATTAGATAAAGTCTCAGAATATGATTTATATTATTCTGTAACATGATATTCTTGCTTATCACGGTAATTTGCATCCACACCCTCCCAAGATATCAGAGTTCAGTTTCATCTCAAATCGATTTTGCATTAAAGATGGGGAGTACCTCACTCAGAAGCTTCTTGAGTATCACTATTCTTTATGGCTTCCCTTAAACCCTAAGCAGAACACATAAATGGGCACAGATAACTGATCCACGAAAACTCTTATGAAAAATTACACCCCTTATTACTATCACAAGTCAATTATACCTCTCCATTGACTTTCATAATCCATCTGAGGTTTATCAACACCACCATTTATAATTTGGTCATGACTGAAGCCGAACTGCAAGGTTTTCACAAGTTAATGAAGGACCTTAGTAGAACACAATTTCCCACTAACTCTTAGTCGGAGGAAAACCATCTAAATGAAACGAGAAATGATACAAAGATTAGGTTCTTAACAAAGCAGTCATCTCCTTTCTGTCTGTCTAGTAACTTAACTCTGGTCCTATAATGTAAATTAGATTTCCTGCAATGCACAAGATGAATCTATTTAACCTCCTGGTGCCCATGCAAAGGATCATGTTTCATCAGATTAGTGGATGCAGCAGGTTTAGTATATGCAAGTTGGGAACCCAATAGTCATTATGCAGCAGGTTTAGTATATGCAAGCCAATAGTCATTTATGAACTTATATTTCAATGTGGGACACTGTTGGATGACCAAAGGTCAAGGGTTGTAAGAAGATGACAGATGGGAGGGGGAGAGGCTAGAATCTTACTTGAATTCATTTAACAAAAGATATCTAATACTTGGCTCCTAATTTAACTATATATTGATTCCGCAGTATCATATTATGTTAACTTAACAGTGTGGCATCATTTGTTGCGCTACTAGCATGTTACCAAGATACAAGCTCGAGGCTCAGGGAAGATAACAAAGCTTTTCCAGGTAATACACCTCATGTTAACTAGGTTTGCTGCTTGAAGTGGAACCTCTGTTCTTCGGAACAGCATCTGTTTTGTTTGGTTTTGAATTCGACTGGGATGTGAAGGTGGAAGAAAGTTTTGTCTGTTACGTGATGGATTAAGTAAATTATGTCCATTTATGAAACAAGGATAATAAATCATTATAGAAAAAATCATATCTGCATGGGAACTGGATCTGTTTTTGCCGCTGGTGCTTCACAGATGCATAAAGGCATCCCGCACTTGCACTCTTTAACACCTGTGGCAGATTGATTCTGTGTTGTTGGCTCGGGTTTCGGAAGTTTTTCTGCACCAATGTCTGATCTAGAAACTTTATCTGCTATGGAATCAACTCCACCAACTTTCTCTGATCTGTGTCCAAACAAAATTTATGATAACTGAATAAATATTCCACGTTAAGAGGCATAATTTTCATGAAGGAGAGAAAGGAAGGACAAGAGAACTAAAAAACCTTCAGTAGCCCCAAGCTACAAGAAGACAATCAATGTCTACAAACCACTGACAAGTAAAGAAAAGAAAACATGAATGTATACATGTAATTAAAAACAAAACAATGTACATACATGTTTTTTTAATAATTTTAAAAATGTAATGTATACATGTAATTAAATAAATCAGGAACTATATATCTAAATGAGTAAAAAGTAAAACACAAAAAATTAAGACATAGATGTATATCCAATTATTTGATCTTGAAAGACGAGATATTTACTTTAATTTTTTTTTAAATATTTTTTTATTCAAGCAAAAGATAATAAAAATAGAGATATAAATTAAATTGATTGAATAAAATAAAAGAAAAAAACTTCATGGAAGGCAATATATATTAGAAATAAGTTCAATGACCAAAATGTATCTTTTACGAAACTTATGGCACGCCACCCATGTTTGACTTTTTTTTCATCTTGGTCTCTCATCTTTCAATCTCACCATTTCATAAGAAATCAAAATCAAATGATCTTCAATTAAGATCATATTGCCAAAAAAAAGATTTGAGAATAAAATTGAAAAACAAATTGCATAATTTGTCCATAGTAATGTATGATAGAATTAATGATGGACTTCCACATAGTAAAACCCTGCTCTTTATGTTTTATACTTAATAATGTTTGATACTTTGGTGGTAATTAGGGAAGGAAGTGGCATAAGTCATTATACAAGGAATGAAAGTTACTCTTCAAAGTGTGAATATTTGAATATTAGCAAACAAATGCATTTTAAAAATGGATTAAAAAAAAGGTAGACAAGAGATGCAAACTATCTCATCTAAAAGTAGCTAGTTAATAGAAGCTTTGTTTTTTTCCTCATTAATTTTTCATGATCCTTAAACTTTGATCACTATTAGCAAAGGCCAATGTTTATAAGCGATCTGCATCTAGATTAGTATACGGTGTATAAGTAATTGTTTAATCAATATTTTTGAGTTTACATTACTTGTATTTGATCATAAACAGAAAGGTTTAAAAAACTCCAACCTAATTGACATGCTGCTAATTTAACTTATCTTATCATTTCAAGTGTTTTAGTGACTCGTGATCTGAATGAATCATGAATTTTTTTAGCCACAAGTATTACTAAATTTCCAAAGTCCTTTTCGATGTATGAAGCTCATTGTTATAGGTTGGGTAGTTCTATGTTGCCCCATTAAACTTTTTGCTAAAATAGACAATCAATTGTTTCTTTTGTATTAATACAACTCTAATACCTATTCTTATGACTTCATACTCAATCTTAAATTTTCAATAATATGATCCAAACAATACCAAGAGATCCATTAGAAGTTCTTGTTGGTCCAATAACAAGACTTAAGGTTAAAAGGTTTTAAAAGGATTTCAATGGACTTTGTCAAAAAACTTGAGCTATGAACAACTTCAAGAAGATATTAAATAATAAAGTAAAAGTCTTGATTAATTTAATTAATGTTAAAGAAAGAACGTAATGCAAGAGAGCTTTCAAACATTATAAAAAGATTGCAATAAGAAGATAAAAATTTACTAGTTTTGATCTTTAATTATTGTTTTTGTAATAACGAGAGTTACATAAGAACTTTTAATGTGATTCCCGTTGCATTCAAAAGTAGACATTAGTAGTTTTTCTTTTGTGATATATGAGACTTTTTAATTCATCAACACGAGAGAAAACTATGCATTTAAAGTTGAACTTCAATTTTGGTACCAAATTACAAAAGTAACTTAATCTTATTTAAACTAGTTGGACTATTGTTTTAGTTATCTTTTAATTATTAGTAGGTCTTTTGGAGAAATTAAGTCCTTTATTTAAATTTGAGTTTATTGAATTATTATTAGTTATTAGGTTTATCCATATTCATTAATGATATCATATTAGAATTATAATTCTTTCTAGTATAAATACTCTTTTGTAAAGATTGTTTTGATTAAAAAAAGACTATTTTTGATTAAAAAGTCAACATTCTTGTTATCTTTTATGTGGTTGAGTGATTCGTATACTAAGTTCTTGATTTATATAACAAACTCTTCAAAGAATTCATCAACTTTGTTGTGATTTTATATTACTCGTTTGTGTCTTTTTATAGGTGTGAAATAAGAGTGATCGTTGCATATAACTTTTATTCTCCAAAGCAAGTTCTTGTTGGGTCAAGTTGGAAACCATTGAAATGTGATTTAGCTTATATTGAGAGATATTTGAATCAATTAGTATAAGAGCTTAATAGCAAATTTTCCCACAAGTTTTATTTTGATTAGTTTCATATAATTCTTCATTCTTGAGTCTTCATTATTATAAAATCATTACATTGTTTTTATTGATTATTTGATAAGTTGCTAAGGTACCTTTAACAATCTTAATAACATAATAGTGAGGTAAAAGACATAATGGGATTATTGGAGCAAAAAACACTATTGAATTTTGTGAAACACAAGTAGAATGACATTAAATCGAGTGTAAACATGTTTCTTTGCTACTAACCTTTATTACATGTAAATCAATTTCATAAAAATGTATGACACAATCAAAGGCTAAAGATCTTGTAGAAAGATATGAAAGTTTTGATGAGAAGAATGAATAAATTTCATAATAAGATAATTGATTGATATGATGTTCCTAGTCGTAACAGAAATGAGGTTAATCAATTAAGTAATAAGATAATTAATTGTTATGATGTTCCTAGTTGTAAAGAAAATAAGTTAGAAGGTCTACTAGACGAACATTTTTTCCTTCAAATGAAAGTATTGTTAAAATCTCCAATGATGATGAGGATGATGTAGTTAATTATGGGGAAAAAAAGTACACACTAAAATCCATTATATGATACATTATCAAAGTGAGTTTGGTGGTAGATTTTGTTCAAATGGGGATTTCAGCTAAGGTAGAAATTTTTATAACCAAGATGGTTTGAATTGTAATTTAGGTAGCATAAAACTTAAAATTACTATATTTCAAGGAAAGAATAATTCAAATACTTACTTGGATTGGGAAAAGAAGATGGAATTTATATTTAATAGTTATCGATATCTAAATGAAAAGAAAGTAAAACTAGTTGAAGTTGAATTTATTGATTATGCTATTATTTGATGGATCAATTTGTTACAAGTAAGATATGTAATATAAAAAAACTCACTCACCGATCAAAAAAGATGAAATTAATAATGAGAAATATGTTTATCTTGAATGATTATTATAGGGAAGTGCAAAATATATTGCAATCTTTATTTCAACTTTTTTAAAAGTGTTGATAAGTACTTTAAGGTGATGAAATAACTACTATTAGAATTAATGTTTCTGAATACAAAACAACCATAATGACTATATTTTTAAATGATTTATATAACATTAGTTTTAATATGGTTGGATTATAATATTATTTATAAATTAAAGATATGATGCATATGACTATACAAGTGAAACAACAATTGAAAAGAAAAGGTAGTGCAAGACAAGATAGTTATTAGAAAAATGGTAGTGCACAGAAACCAGACAGTAAGGCAGAGAAAAGAGTGTTTATGGGCTATGGAAGTTGTGAGAAAGGATATAGGGTGTATATCCTAGATTCCAAGAAGGTTGTGCTGTCTAGGAGTAGTTTTTGCTGAGAATCAATTCTGGAATTAGAAGGAGAACTAATTGAATCCAGTAGCATTACAACAAGTGTTTGAAGGAAGTGAAGAAAATAATATGGAGAGTATGCAGCAGGCTGAAGAAGAAAATCAGTATACTCATTTAAACTTTGAAACTAACTCAGCAAGTTCACATGCAGATAAAGACAACAGCCAAACCTCTACACCTAGCTCAACTCCAGTAAAATTAAGGAGTATTGAAAACATTTATAAAAGATATCACATGAGCATCATTGAGCCAGAAAATTACCAAGAAGCAGCAAAGAGTAAAGACTGGCAAGATGCAATGAAAACTGAATTAGAGATGACAGAGAAGAATCATACCTGGGAGCTGATTGAGAGGCCTGCTGACAAGCCTGTGATAGGTGTGAAATGGGTGTTCAAGACTAAGCTCAATCTTGATAGGACAATACACAAGAATAAAGCTAGACTTGTAGCTAAAGGATATGCTCAAAAACCAGGGGTTCATTACAACGAAACCTTTGCTCCAGTAGCAAGGTTGGACACCATCAGAACACTTATTGCATTGGTAGCTAAAAAAGGTTGGAAGTTATTTGAACTGGATATTAAATCAGCATTCCTAAATGGAATGCTTGATGAGGAGGTTTATGTGGAGCAACCCGAAGGGTTTGAAGTAAAGGGGTACAACCACAAGGTTTACAAGCTATATAAGGCTCTATATGGACTTAAACAAGCCCCTAGAGTCTGGTATAGTGATATTGATGCCCATCTTACAAGCTGCCAGTTTAAGAGAAGTGCAAGTGAAGCAACCTTGTATACCAGAAATGACAATGAAGGAGGTCAGATCATTATATCGATATATGTTGATGATATAGTGTATACTGGCAGTAGTGAAAGGATGATGATTGAGTTTAAAAGGGAGAAGATACCAAAAGACTCTATGTGCAGCTTGCCCTTCACACAACTTTCACAGATTTCCTGCACTTCTGTAAGTCTAGGTAATCCTGTGACCATTTCTAGTTGCTAGATCTTCTTCATACTAACTGAATTCAAATGGCCAAGCCTCTTATGCCATGTCCAGAAATCCTCAATCATTGATGCTCTCATGGCTGCAGGTGTCATAGACTCCAAAGATAGAGGAAAACATTTATTTCCTCTTATAATGACTCTTGCTATAACATTTGTAAGTGTCTCATCATAAAAAATTATAGCTTTATTACCTCCAAACAGTATGTAGTACCCATGCTCCATTATTTGACCAACGCTCAGTAAATTCTCATCTAAGCCTGGCACCAGTAGCACTTATTCTATATGTCTGATTCCATGCTTTGTTTCTACCACCAAAGTGCTCTTGCCTGTAACCTGTACGAGATCCCCTGATCTAATCTTCACCTTGCAAGTAATGGTCCTGTCAATGTTGATCAAAATTGACTTTTGTGAGGTCATGTGGTTGCTGCAAGCACTGTCCACAAACCACATATTTTCATCCTTTACACTGGCAGCATGGCAAGCATAAAACATTGTGCTTGTACACACATCTTCTTCTTCTTTCGCACAGTTTTCTATTTGTTTGTAATTGTTGCACTCTTTTGTGGTATGTCCAAAAAGACTACGTCTTCCACACTTTGGTTTTCCTTTATACCTGCAATCACCATAGTGAAATTTCTGGCATGTACTGCATTGTGGTTTAGCATTCAGTTGATTGTTGTTTATATTTTTATACTGTGAATTGAAGGCATTTGCATGACTAGTCACAACCTTATGATTCCAGTTTGTAGGCTGAATATTACTCACATTCCTTCCTTGATTCCAGCTTGAGTGACTTTGATCTTGTCTCTGCCACTTTGGATTGAATTTTCCAAGTGAAGACCTTTTTGCAGCAACATGTCCAAGGTTATAACCAACCTTGAGGCACTTCTTCTCCTAGTGATTTCAGGTTGTTTATTGTTTTGAAAAACTTAGAAAGATAGTGTTTTAAGCCTTTTCCTTCTAACATTCTTAAGTATTCAAATTCTACCCTTACTGCTTGTAGTTTTACAACCCTCACTTTCTTATCTCCTCTATACTCTCTTTTCAACACATTCCATGCACTCTTTTTGTGGTATGTCCAAAAAGATTACATCTTCCACACTTTGGTTTTCCTTTTGCTGTTTTTTCATTTATGATTCTCGGAAAAAGGTCATCTGACAATGCTCCTTGAAGAATGCTCAATGCCTTGGCTTTTTTGATCCTATTTTCTTTAGACACAGCAGCCTCTCCAAGTTCAACCTTTTTCCTTTGGAACCAGCAGCCTCCTCAAATTCAGATTCATCTCCTTCTTTCTTTGATTCATCTGTCATTGCAAGGTGTGTTTCTATACCATACTCAACTACGTCCCATGGATCATATGCTATGAGGATTGTCTCTATTTTTACTGACCAAAAGTCATAATTTTCACCATTAAATTGTGGTGTTCGAAGATCTTCACTTGCCATTTTTCCTTCCTTTCAATCACAGTTTGTATGAATCAAGGTTTGTTTTTCGTCCCTTGTTGATCAAGCTTGCTCTGATACCATGTTGAAGTTTTGATTTTGTGTTTGTTGTTGATATTTTTGCAGGTTATGTTTACTAGATTTTGAGGAGCAGAAGAAGATATTTTCAGAGAATGGAGAGAAAGAATAATTTGCAGAAGAAGGTAATTCGATTTTTGTATATTGATTGCATATGAATTGTTTGATTTAATGCCTCTTATATATGTTTGAGGCAGAGCACATGAATTATACATGCTTACCAGTAGCATGCTCATTATTTAATTGTACAATAACAGAAAACAAACTACTGCTATTGCATGCTTTATACTATCAACTACTGCTATTGCATCCTTTATACTATCAACTGTCTTGCATCTTCTGCAATTGTTGTAATTAATCCATCTCAGCAATTTAACTTCCAACAACAAGGTCTCCTTCAATGCAAAGTACTGCTGCACACCAGGGCCAAACCTATAGTCATCAGAATTCCACCTGCAGAATGCAAGCTGGTAATGGCTATATATATAGTACAGCACTGAAATACAGCTAATGTTCGAACTCCAATATTTTATTGCTCTCTATCTTCTATGAAGAATATTGCTTAATGATTCTCATTTTTTTTTCTGGTTTTAGAATTGCCTATTGCTGGGAGAGAATCTCTGCAGCGTTTCTTCAAGAAGCGACTTGACAGGTAACTCTTTACGTTTTTAATTTCTCTGTCTATCCATCTGCTTATAACTTCATGAATTTTTTTCTGGCGTTGCATCCACGTTACTGTGCTCTTATGTGCTTAATGGTTCCATGACGCACAAATACATCATCCGGGCTGCTAGACCCTCCTTTTTTTTACTTTGTTAATTCAGATTGGTGAGCCAAAGCTCATATCCCACTTCGCCAGCAGAAAACGAGGCAGCCACCACAAAACCTGGTATTAGTGCCACATCTTCACCTGTTGCAGGTTGCTTTTGAAAACCTCTAGCATCAGAAGAACTTTGTTTGACCAGTGCTATCATGTAAAACTTTTGTCGGATTATTTTAAACTATGTCGTATTATTATTCATGCAAGATGTTATGTATGGGACAACATGTACAATGTCATTGAAACTGATGGGATTTGTTCACATGTCTGCCCCTTACAGCCAAAAGCACTTGGAATATCTTCTGAACCAGCGCCGCTGGGACGATTACTTGTGTCGCTATGAACTGCTGTGAACATAATTGATGTGTGGTTTGCTTGGTAGTGTACCCTCTCCAGTATTGTGCCGCCCTCCCTGTTGGAAGACTTTTTCACGCTAACTGTGGAGAATTGCACCAGATGAGCTCCGTCATGTTGTTCTTGAAGTCATTTCGCCTTCTAATTTGACCTCAGATATCTGTTAAAGCAACGCTATATAGGCTCTATCATAGCCTCAACGAGCTCCAGCAATTCCCCTCTCGAGTGCTTAAACTTGGGTTGCTGTGCTACGTACTGCCAGGATCGATCATTAAATGCTTTATCTGCTCTTTTATCCCACCGAACTTTATCATAAAATTCTCATCCACAAACCATTGCTCATTCATTGTACTCATTTGCGTAGTATCGATCATACAAAGGTCAGAAGAAGTGGAAAAGAAAAGGACAAGCATGAAGGGTCAATGTGAACTTGAAATGGGAGAAATAGATGGATAGTTGGATGGCAAGGAAGGCTGCATGAAGGACACGTGTATTCACTCAGACGACATATCAGCACCGACAATCCAAGCAACAGCGTTTCTACTTTCAAGAGTCAAGAAAACGACAACAATTATGGAAAACAAATAAGAAATCAATCAGAAGATTGCGGCCACTTTTAAGGGATAGATTTTTGCTAAAAACATAACAGTCCAGGATCTTTCATATTTCAATTTCAAATGTGCATTAACCATGTTTCTTTAGTATGAACGAAGTATGAACGAGCGGTATACCCGCGTGATGCGGCGGCTTATTTTTATCTATATAGAAAATTAATTGCTTTTATATATATTGTATTTTATTATTTTAATATTTAGTTAGTATAATTATAATTGATAAAATCTATGGAATCAAAATGGAAAGTGACCCGTATATTTTTTAATTGTAGATAACCTAAGTAAATTTGTATTTTTTTTTAGTTTAATTTTTTCCCCGGTAATATTATATTTCAAATATTAAAAATGAAAATATTGTAAATTTGTTTTTAAGAAATAAACTTAAACAAAAGAGTACCAAATTTAAATTCAAAGGCAAAATTTTTTTTATAAGATTTATTAATGATATTATTACATTAAATGTATTTCAGAATATTGATATTAATTTTTTTTAAGAAAAAAATCCTAGGTCATTTTTTGCTCTCTCTATATATTTATAGGCGATAATATTCAATAAAATTTTATTTATGTTATTCGATTAATTCATTATATTATTATATAAAATGTATTTAAGAATACTGATATTATTTTTTTTATTCAAAAAATCCTAGGTCATGTTTTCTTCTCCCTATATATATTCCTATATGATAATATTCAATAAATATTAGAACATATAATTAATGATAGACTAAAAATATCTAAGAAACTTTAACAAAAGAAAAAACAAACAAAAAAAAATTACCATTGCTATTACTGTCAAAACAATAAAAATTATTAAATTATCCGGAGGGAAAAAAATATTAACAGAAGAGTAAGCAAGGAAAAAAATTAAATAATAATAATAATAATAATAATAATAATAATTATTATTATTATTATTATTATTATTATTATTATTATTATTATTATTATTATTGTGTTCAGTACAAAATTAAAATTCGAAGACAAATTTTTTTTATGTTATCTGATTTATTCATTATATGATTATATTAAATATATTTAAGAATACTGATATTAATGTTTTTTATTGAAAAAATCTTAGGTCATGTTTTCTTCTCCCTATATATATTCCAATGAGATAATATCCAATAAATATTAGAATATATAATTAATGAAAGACTAAAAATATCCTAGAAACTTTAACAAAAGGGAAAAAAATAAATATCATTGCCATTATTGTCAAAAAAATAAAAATTATTAAATTATACGGAGACAAAAAAAACATTAACAAAAGAGTAAGCAAGAAAAACAATTAAATTATTATTATTATTATTATTATTATTATTATTATTATTATTATTATTATTGTGTTAAGTAAAAAATTAAAATTTGAAGACAATTTTTTTTTATGTTATCCGATTTATTCATTATATGATTATATTAAATGTATTTAAGAATACTGATATTAATTTTTTTATTCAAAAAATCCTAGGTCATGTTTTCTTCTCCCTATATATATTCCTATGAGATAATATTCACTAAATATTAGAACATATAATTAATGAAAGACTAAAATATCCTACAAACTTTAACAAAAGGGAAAAAAATAAATATCATTGCCATTACTGTCAAAATAATAAAAATTATTAAATTATACGGAGAAAAAAAAAACATTAACAAAAGAGTAAGCAAGAAAAAAAATTAAATTATTATTATTATTATTATTATTATTATTATTATTATTATTGTGTTAAGTAAAAAATTAAAATTTGAAGACAATTTTTTTTTATGTTATCCGATTTATTCATTATATGATTATATTAAATGTATTTAAGAATACTGATATTAATTTTTTTATTCAAAAAATCCTAGGTCATGTTTTCTTCTCCCTATATATATTCCTATGAGATAATATTCACTAAATATTAGAACATATAATTAATGAAAGACTAAAATATCCTACAAACTTTAACAAAAGGGAAAAAAATAAATATCATTGCCATTAATGTCAAAACAATAAAAATTATTGAATTATACGGAGAAAAAAAAAACATTAACAAAAGAGTAAGCAAGAAAAAAAATTAAATTATTATTATTATTATTATTATTATTATTATTTTTGTTGTTGTTGTTGTTGTGTTAAGTACAAAATTAAAATTCAAAGACAAATTTTTTTATGTTATCTGATTTATTCATTATATGATTATATTAAATGTATTTAAGAATACTGATATTAATTTTTTTTATTTAAAAAATCCTAGGTCATGTTTTCTTCTCCCTATATATATTCCTATGAGATAATATCCAATAAATATTAGAACATATAATTAATGAAAGACTAAAAATATCCTAGAAACTTTAACAAAAGGGAAAAAAATAAATATCATTTCCATTATTGTCAAAAAAATAAAAATTATTAAATTATACGGAGACAAAAAAAACATTAACAAAAGAGTAAGCAAGAAAAACAATTAAATTATTATTATTATTATTATTATTATTATTATTATTATTATTATTATTATTATTATTATTATTATTGTGTTAAGTAAAAAAATTAGAATTTGAAGACAATTTTTTTTTATGTTATCCGATTTATTCATTATATGATTATATTAAATGTATTTAAGAATACTGATATTAATTTTTTTATTCAAAAAATCGTAGGTCATGTTTTCTTCTCCCTATATATATTCCTATGAGATAATATGCACTAAATATTAGAACATATAATTAATGAAAGACTAAAATATCCTACAAACTTTAACAAAAGGGAAAAAAATAAATATCATTGCCATTACTGTCAAAACAATAAAAATTATTAAATTATACGGAGAAAAAAAAACATTAACAAAAGAGTAAGCAAGAAAAACAATTAAATTATTATTATTATTATTATTATTATTATTATTATTATTATTATTATTGTGTTAAGTACAAAATTAAAATTCGAAGACAAATTTTTTTTATGTTAATAAATTATTCTTATAACAAATAGAGAAAAAAAATACATATATCAATTTCCAAATGATAAAAGATATGAAATAAAATTTAAGAAATAATTTCTTAAAAAAAATACCACACTAAAAAATAAGAAAATTAAAAAAATTCAAAATTAAAGCTAAGCACATTTATATGTACATGGATAAAAGTAAGGATTATTCAAGAAATTAAAAGAAATAAAGGGATTAAAATAAAAAATCCAAAGTAATAGGGCTGAAATGAACATTAAATATAAAGGGTTGAAAATCCAAAATTAAAAGTATAAGGACCGAAATGAAAATCAAATATATTATTAATTTTAATCAAAGGACAAAACTGCAGAAATTATAACCACTATACCGAATAAATTCATCTTTTTCAATCCAATCCGGAAATTAAAAGAAGAAGGACCGAGTTGAACATTGGACATTGAATCAATTCCAATCGGAGGACCCAATCGAACAAACGTAAAACTTCTGTATCAGAATTAAGGGCAAAAAATGAAATTTAAACCCTAGGGATCGAAGTGAAAATGAATACAACTCAGGGGATGCTCCTGCAATTGTACGTGCAGGAGAGAGGGAAACGCGGTCACCGGCTTTAACCGGCGACCGCCGCGTTATAGTACATCGCATGATAAAACGCGCCGTCGCGGGAGGACCAACGGGCGGAGGCGCAACGTTCTGTACCCTTGAAGCTCGTCTCTGTCAACCGGAGGAGACCGCACGCGCCCCCTTATGAGGGCGTGGATCGGAAAACCGTGGGGGGCGTGACGCGCACGCTCTGACAGACTCCGGGGTTAATATCAAAAAAATAATGTCAATTACTGTTATGCCCCTGAACAGAAGTAATCGTTTTTGTCTCATTAGGGGCCAAAACCGTATTTAGCCAAATTCGAAAAATAATAAAATAAACAGAAAACCGGCGGGCCGGACCGGTCCGGTCCGGGCCAATATGTGCAATGACTACGTAGCCCCTGATTCTGGCGGCTTTGTTTGTCGTTTTCGGGGGCTAAAATAGACAATACACTGTTCACAAACAGATAAAACAAAAAAAAATAAGGAGGACGAACGCTCGCGACGCACCGGAGCAAAATGCATATGAACAGTGCGAATGAGTCTTCAGCGACAGTAATCTACAGGGAATGTGCGATCCCTTTTAGTGTTTTTAGTAATTATAGAAGATTAGGGGAAGATAAGAATGAAATGTTTTAGAACAAATCACATGATTTAGGAGATCCTGTACTATATAGAGTTTTGTCATCTTACCTTTCAATGTGATTAACATATAAATCTAAGTTGGAAGCTATAAGAGGTTTTCAAAACACATGTATCAAAAATTCGGCATAATTTCCCTTAAAAATATAAATACTAAGTTATCAACAATACAAAAAGCAGATAATTACAATCATTTTTTAAAGGGTGTAATCATCATAAACTTAACAATTGTATCATATCATCAAATTATAACACATCTAATTCTAATTCCAATCACTCCATATCTTATAAAATAGTTATTATGAATAATAACCAAATAAAATAAACAAACAAATAGATAAACATTATAAAAACACACGTTCGTTTTAAATTTTAATGTGTTAAAGTGAATTCATATCGTCATAAAAGCCTAATAAGACATTTTATCTATAATATTACATATATTCTATACTTGATAATTAATTACACACCACAATTATATTGTAAAAGAATTCTAATTGAAAATTGCATTTTCATTACTTAAACAAAAAAAATTCTGAATACTTTTATACTCTTCACAAGGTTGCGATGTACTAAAATTGATTTAATACATTGTGTAAATAAAACATATAAAAAACAAGCCAACTTTAATAATATATCATAATCTTAATTCATCATTTCAAACAATTCTATAATCCTATTTAACCATCTTTGCCAAGTCATATATTTTAGTCATCAAACAAACTAATGCCACCAACCCATTATTGCACACTAGTCTTATTACCAGGTATTTAGTTTTGTCATCCAATCGCACACTAGTCTTATTATCAATAATTAGTTTTGTCATCCATCACTAAGTACAAGTCTTATTATCGAGTAACTAGTTATGTTTCTCCCTTATCGGACACTAGCCTCATTACCACATAGTACAAATAAAATATTTTAATTAAAACCTCCAATAAATGTATAAATAAGTACTTTTTGGGTTTCAAATGAGAAAATAGGAGGGCTAATTCCTAACATCATGACATCCTTTGGAATTTGATCATTTTGATAAATTTTTCATTATAGTAATTTTATTAAGAATGAAAATAAGATGCTTAATACTACTTTTAATAAAGACATCCTATGACATAGAAGTAAATATTGAACTGAAAACATGGTACAATCCTAAAAAACATGATAAACCAATTTACATAAAGAAATTTTAGCAAAGCTCAATAGTACATGTGTAGTCTTTGCCTTCTAAGAATATATTAATATTCATTCAATGCATTATTGGAAACCTTTATAATCCATTATTCCTCTTATGAAGCCATAAATTTAACTTTAAGGCTCTTTTTTATATAGATTTCATGCAATTTGACTACATGATGCTTCTTCATGTTTTTTCTGGACTAATTAAAGGTGAGGCAAACCAAGGAGGTGAACATGTTGATCATACACCCAGGGATGGGGCTGAATTTGCACAAGATCCCTTGTCACTTCCAAGTGGTCCAAAGTTAGATTTTTATAAATTAGAAGTAAATAAACCCTACCCTTAATAAGAGGTTCAACCAAGATAGGAAAAATGGAAATTTGATTTGTTTTAGTAATTGACATGTAAAGGATGTGAAATTTTGTTGAATTAAGCCTTAAAAGGGTAAGAAGTAGATTAGTTTTAATGGAATTAAGAGAGAACATGTTTTTCCTCCTGACACTACTTTTAATTAAAAATTGAAAATTATACAATTACCTTGATTGTTGTGGTTGTGGCAAAGAAAAAATTGATGAGTGTGATTGGATATTTATTTAATGATGATTGAATTATGATTAATAAATGAATAAAAGAGATATGATGTTTAATAATGTGAGAGTTGGGTTCAAATATATATAGAATGAAAATGAATATAAATGAAATAAGAATTTAATGTAAGAACATAATTAATGATGATAATGCAGGCGAGTGTGCAAAAGTTGTATAGACATTAAGTACTATTGCTCATTAGTAGACACCAAGATACGATAGGTGTTTTACACCTTGACCTCATTATTTATATATTGGTTCATTATTAACTACAATGTATTTAAATGTATGATTGCATGATGATTGTTTAGTAAATAAGTATGAAAATATGATAGGGAATAGATGAAAGAATTATTGCCTTTCAAATGGGAATGCTAGATTCATTGCAATACAAATTAGATTGCGGATTGATTGTTATCCAATGAAGTATTACTGAATTATAGAAGTTCAAGTGGGAATGTCAGATTGCTTGGAAACCAAATGAGATTTCTATATTGATTTATATCTGGTTTGGATTACTAGATTATTGGATTTCAAATGAGAACACTGAATTGATTAACATCTAAATGGAATTCTGAAATTGATTGGTATCTAGATAAGATTACTATATTGTTCGCTCTTAAATTGAAATGCCAAAATAGGTTTGTGAGTCTAAAAGGAAACAAGGTTTTTAAATGGTGATTTAGAATAATGATTTAAAATAATATAAGTAATCTCATAAAAGAAATGATTAACTAATAGATTTTTTGAACAATGCTTTCCATTTTTTTCCTTTTTTGTTATCATCTTTTTTATATTTAATTTAATAATTTTATGTTAATTGAAATTTAAAATTTATTTTTACATGGTTATTGAGGTATCAACAAGCAACAAGTTATCGAGTATGTGCTTAGTTTTAAAAAAAGTGAGGGAACCACAATTCAATAAAAAAAAAATAGCCTTTTTATTTCTTATGAAAAAAAAATCAATTTAGGGATTTTCCTTCTCTTTTGTAACCCTTTAGTCATCAATTATTTTCTTCTATTCAATTGTAACCTTTAATGTTTTATTGATTAGGGTTGAAAGTTGATAATTTCTTTTGATCTACTTTTGATGTGGTTATATCGATCATAAGAACCCATCTCGTCATTTTTTTCTTGCTCGATTTCACATAAAAAAAAACCCTATTTTATCATTTAAAAAGGATTCAAAAGGGGAGGGCAAACATTATATTTGTGAAATATTTGATGGTCTTTTTCAAAAAAAAAATATCCTAACCATCATATAGTTTAGTTATTTTTACACTTATCCTTAGTGTTTTAGAAAATTATAGTTTAGATCTTTAATAAGTGTAAAATAAACTAACTATAAAATGATCTAATATAAAAACTATTACGTGACAATAAGTTTTGGAATGTAAAATTTTATTTTATAAAACAAGGAGGGTAAGTGTAAAAATGATTAAACTATAGGATAATCAGGGTATTCTTTTTTAAAATTGTCAACACTTCCATGTCTTTATTTTTTGTCAAAAATCATTTATGGTCCCTTTAGTTTTTGAAAATACATGTTTAGTTTCAAAAGTTTATTTGTGAGTTTCTTATTTTGAGATCGGATAAATAGTTGTTGATTATGATGAAGGATAGAGAGTTGAAAATACTTTATTTTATTAAATACCATTCAGTTTTTAATTTGTTTTGAAAAAAAAATAATATTCTTTGTATTAAGACCTTCATGTTTTTTGGTTATTGTTTTTCAAAACTTTTGTAATTTTCTTGTGATTTTGTATTTTTATTATTGATTATTTCACGACGATGTTTTTTCTCGCACTTCGCACCCCGCCATCCCCGGAGGGGGAGACGGTGCACGATAAAAGGGGTGTGTTTTATAGTCATAAAAATTACGAATATAATTATCAGGAATCTCCACCTAGTATTAAGGTCACTAGGAAACATATTGGTCTGCGAGAGTCTGGATAAAGGGACTTGTTGTGCAAGGGGAAGATGCGTCACCCTCAGTGTACCATACCTAAGGCAAACTGCATTGTTGTTTGATTTTTTTTCTAAGTTATTTTTTATTTTTTGATATTTTCTAAGGCTTGAAGTAGATCTCTCTTAGGGAGGGAGTCTTTACTTCATTGGAAGTTGAAAACATAATCATTTTAAAGTTTGGAAATTTTTACACTACATAAAAAATCATTTTTTCTAGTATCCGAGGGTATACTTTACAATGTAATTTTACACCCCGATAGTTGAAACAAAATAATTATTATTATTTTTTGATATTTTGGACAAATTCCAGCGGATAATCATAAACTGGTTACGATATCCAATTTTCGCTCAAAACATGTAAAAGATGCAACATATATTTTCTTACAAAATATAGCTTGGAAAAACCTTGGAATTCGACCGTATGCACAAAAACAACACATTTTTTATTTGTTTTTTTTTTTAATTTGTTTTTAAATATAACATAAATAAAATAAAAAATTTAGACTAGGCCAAGACTAGCCAAATGGACCGGCCCACCTGCTAGACTTGGGCTGTGAAAGGCCAGTCCAAGAGTTAAAACAGCAACAAAAAAAAAGCGAGAATCAGCCTCTGCACTGTTCACTTAGCGTGAATAGTGCAAATGAATTAACATTGTTCATGTTTTACGTGAATAGTAACAGGACCGACAGTGATAAAGGCTTACCTGCTACTACCACCGGGTAAAGGAGCTCGAGGTGGTTCTTCCAGTGGCGGTGGCGTTGAAAATGGTGACCTGTGGTGGTCGAGGGGAGTGCCAGAATGTGTTGGTCTATGTTGGAGCTTGTTGCTGCTCTACTACTACGTTGTTGGCGATGGAGAAGAGCAAGCTGTTAGGGAGCTGCTGGTGTGGGGGAGGAGCCGCCGATGCCGAAGGAGCAGCCGCTAGTGCTCGTTGGGAGCTGCTGGTGGAGGAGAGAGAGTTGTCGGTGCTATAGGAGAGAGAGAGCTGAGCACTGCAAAATAGAGAAGGAGAGAGAGAGGGAAGTTGCTGCATGGCTTGCTGTTGTTGGCCATTATTGTCGGTGTTGGTGTCCTACCGACGCCGAGGGAGATGGAAGGGTACCTGTCGTGTATAAGTTTTTAGTCACGGCGTCGTCCCCGTCGTCCCTGTCGTTTGTAACCTCTTTGTGATTTTTTTTAGTGTTTCTCCTAGTTTAACGATGGTCTCTCCAGTATACTTGCCCTGTATTCTTTTCTCCTCTATTGTCTTTTGACAAGAAAACCAAGAAGAACAACGTTATTTTCTTCAATTTTGGTTTCTGATTTCACCCAAGAAGAACAACATTATTTTCACCTTGATTTTCTTTCGACGCCAGCCTCTTTTATTTTATTTTTGTTAATTTTGTTTTACTTTGATAAAATTTTGGAGAATAAACCAGAATTGATTTATAACAGAGTATATAGACAAAAATAAATTTCAAAATGTTCTCCATATGAGGAACGCTACACTTCACAATGGTGAAAGTCTTTTCCCATACTAGTGAGCAAGAAAAGCCAACATGTAAAGCTTTCATGGTAAATAGATTACCAATACAACAATGAATAGTAAAATATCATGGTTTTTTTTTCACTATATTAGTCTTAAGTTTTGAATTTTTGTTTTATTTTATTTCAAACGTTGTTCTTTTTTTAACTTCATCCTCTAACATAGATTTACTAGGTATTGAACTTCAAAATTTATCTGATTTTTTTATAAAGTTATTATAGTCTTATGACTTAGGTGACAAGTTTTGCGGGTAATTCATATTGACTTAAATTATTTTTTATCATTTTTTTTTTCAATTTCATCCCTTAACATTAGGTTAATTAAGAATTGTAATTCATAAATATCTTTTATTTGTCTTTTCATAGACTTATCACAATCTTTTGACTTGGGTTTGATAAATTAACCTAAGTTGACTCGAGTAATTTTTTATAAGTCATATCCTCTACTATAAATATATCAAATCAAAAGTGGAAAATATCAAATCAACAGTAATTCAATTTATATATTTTCGGTCCGGTTCGGGTGTGCATGCTTTTTCTTGCCGAATTACTGCTGGCGCGTCGCCGGACACGCAATCCTTTTACCTGCTCACGCGACTTTTGGACGGCACGTCCAGCGTATTCTGGCTTCCAAAAATACTCAACCAACGTCTATAATGATTTTCAGTCATGTTCTCTTCCCTCTGTTGCAGCGCGTGTGAATATAGGGTGGCCGGAGACATGTCAATGTCCGTTTGAATTTTTTTTCCCTTTTCTCTCTCCTTCTGCGCAAGCACATGTCAGCGCAGCTGTTTTTTATGATATTTCACTTTGGTCCCTGAACTTTAGATTGTGTTTTATAACAACTATTTTAGAGGTTAGAGATAGTGAATAATTACTCTCTTTCCTCAAGATTTGGTGATGTCCCACACCATTGACTAAAAAATATAAATAATTCATCATTGTATCAAAACTGAATTTCAAAAATCTAAAAGGATCAAATGGGTATCATTGGGAAAGGAGGACTGAAGTGAACTTTTGAGAGAACTTTGAAACTACCATCTATTCTTTCTTCTTTTTTTTCAATTTGATCCTTTATAATATGATTTTTTTCCTTCAATAATAATCTGACTTAAATCAGCTTTTAATTTGATATAAAAAAGATCAAATATTTTTTAAAAAACAAAAAATAGCAATGATTCTACCTTCTCTGCTCTAGAGTAGTGAATTTCGGCCAATCCCCTATGCGAGGGGATTTATAGTAGAATTCACACAATAAAATCCAGAGTTATAAATCCCGTTCCATTCCGGCCGGAACGGCCCGTTCCACTGAAAAATCCAGGACAAAATGGCGACGTTTTTGTCCCGGGTAGAATTCCGGACCGATCCGGCCATTCCGGCTGAATTCCAGCAGGAACGCCCTGGTTTTGTACCGGGGGTTCCGTTCCGGTGTCAGCCAAAACCCAAAACGACGTCGTTTTCCTCGGAGGTGGTTTTCCTCAGTTTAGTTCAGGAAAACCCAAAACGGCTTTCATTTCTGAACTCAGTTTCAGGTCTGTATCCGAGTACACACCCAACCAACCTTGCTCTCCAAGTGATATTTGAGAAGAGTTTGGAGGAGAGGAAGAGAGGAGGGTCTGGTCTTGCGGAGAGTGATTATTGGAAAGATTGGCCTTTTCTTTGCTGTAGTGACTTTCGCAGTTCTGGTACAAGGGTTATTTAGCCACAAGTGGCAAGCAGGGACTTACTTTCGCTGGTCTGGAGATGATGCATTGGAGATGTTGGAATACTTTGCCATTGCAGTTACAATTGTTGTCGTTGCAGTTCCCGAAGGGCTACCACTAGCTGTGACGTTGAGCCTTGCATTTGGAGAAGGAGCAGAGGGGTTGAAGCCTAAAGGAATAAAAAAGATTGGGTTTTTAGCGAGGTGGGGCGGCGGCCTGAAGAGAAAAAGATAGGGTTTTTTAGCTTGATATGAAAGTGAAGGGGACAAAAACGGGGTGGGTGGGTTTTTACTTTTTATAGTAAGTATTATTATATTATAATTATTATTATTATTATATAATAATAGTTATTAATTATAATAATAATATGTAGAAGATGTTTGATGTATTTTTCTTTTATTTTAGAACATTTTACTTTCATAATATTTTGGAATTTTAAAGATGTTTCTAATTTTGAGATTATGTTTGTATTGTATAATTTAAATTTCATTTATCTTGAATTTAAATTATACTTGTTAAATTAATATTTTATTTTTTTTCATATATATAATTAAATAAATATGAACAGTACAAAACCAGAACGGAACGCCAAAATACACCGAAACCGGAACGTTTCATTCCAAACAAAAAACCGGAACGGTATCCAAAATAGATTTTACAACTATGATAAAATCCCCCACGCCTTTGTAGATTGTTGAAGGCGAATCAATCTTTCGCATCAATCAATCCTTGAAGCGTGCACGTCCGCACGTTTTGAACCATGTTTATTTTATAATTAGTGACATGATAAGCACATTATTTTATACTTATATTTCGAAAAGAAAAACGATAAAAACACTCATAAATTGAGGATAATAATTCTAAAATTAAAGATTTTCGCTGTCATTTTCTGAAATTGAAAAAGAATCCAGTATAAAAAATTCCAAAACTAAATTAGATGGATGGTTCATCCGAGTGGACATGTAATGACTGCTTATTTAAAAATATTTTTCATTCAAAAATATATTAAAATAATATTTTTATTTTTTTAAATTATTTTTATATCAATATATAAAAATAAATTAAAAATATATAAAAAAATACTTTTAAAATTTGATGGCAAATAGGTGGGCGGTAATGAAATTGATTTTTCCAGCGGGAACGAGCAACAGAAGGGACCATACTTTAAACGAGGGTGGGTGCCGAGTAGTTACGAGTCCAAGTTGAGTAGCGCGTCGACGTTCTTCTAGAAATCGTATGATGGTTTTCTTACCAAATTCAATTCAAGTCAAATACAACAAGTGTTGAAGGTCAACGGGCACCGTATTTTATTCCTCGTACAGGTGAGGCCAGCAAGTGAATCTACCGTATACTCTTATCAGCTCGTGGTGTAAGATTTTTTTAAGTACATTTTTAAAATTTCAATGGCCTTAATGTTAAATGTATGGGTTAGATAATGATCAAAGAAACTAAAGTACAAAATATTTTTTATATTCACTTAATTTTAGTAAATAAATAAATAGAATTTCATTATATTTTATATATTTTTATATTTACTTGACTTCTCATGAGTTACGGGTAACATATTATATTATATAAACTCAAATTATTAATTTTCAATTTGATGGTTTGGATTTTTTTAAGAATAAAAAATTATTAAAACACAAATAAGGTGAAACAAAATTTGTTACCTTTTAGATTAAACTAGTTAATTGCCCGCATTACGTTGCGGGCCAAACAAATATTTTTTATAATTTTGGGATTGAAACAATTAATCGATTTTGCTAGTTCAAAAATAAAATATAACATCTATACATGCAAGGTTTCATATAATGAAACACATCAACACATCCTATTATAACAACGACAACATCGAAGGCTTAATATTTATAAATATCATTATACTATTATTGTTACAACAATAAAAATTATTAAATTATTTCGAGGAGAAAAAAACTCAAAAACATTAATAAAAGAGGAAGCAAGAAAAAAAAACTAAAATTATAATAATAATAATAATAATAATAATAATAATAATAATAATTGTTATTATTGGGTGAATAATGGAAAAATAAATTCAATAAAAGAATAAAAAAGTCCAAAAACATTAATAAAAGAGGAAGCAAGAAAAAAACTAAAATTATTATTATTATTATTGTTGTTGTTGTTGTTGTTGTTGTTGTTGT
Source organism: Salix purpurea (assembly GCA_027405865.1). Taxonomy (NCBI): domain Eukaryota; kingdom Viridiplantae; phylum Streptophyta; class Magnoliopsida; order Malpighiales; family Salicaceae; genus Salix; species Salix purpurea. The sequence continues at coordinate 4,145,557 of JAOWLH010000023.1, forward strand.
TGTTGCATGAATAATGGGAAAATAAAATTCAATAAAAGAATAAAAAAAACCCCAAAAACTTTAACAAAAGAGCAAACAAAATAAAAATAAAAATTATTAGCTAAAAAAATCATTTGACGTGAAAATATAAAAAAAAAAGTAATAAAAAACAAAAGAAAAAACAAATAAGAAATATCAATTTTCAAATGATCATAAACACAAACTAAAATTTAAGAACAATTTTTTTGAAAAAAGTATTATATCAACAAAATAGAAAATAATAAAAATTAAAAACCAAAACTAAAGGCACATATATAAACATTGAAAAAAATTTAAGAAATAAAAAAAATTCAAGGAATTAAAATCAAAAGTATAAGGACCGAAAATAAAACCAAATATACTATCAATTTCAATCAAATGAAAAAATTGAAAAAATCAAATAAAGTATAACATCTATACATGCAAGGTTTGATATAACGAAACACATCAACACACCCTATTATAATAACAGGAACATCGAAGCCTTAACATCTAAAAATATCATTACTATTACTGATAAAAAAATAAAAAATGTTAAATTATCCTGACAAAAAAAATCAAACAAAAAAAAATTAAAAAAAGAGGAAGGAAGAAAAAAAACCTAAAATTATTATTTTTATTGTGTTAATAATGAGAAAAAAATTCAATAAAAAAAAGGGTCAATAACTTTAACAAAAAAGAAAAGAAAAGAAAAATTATAAGCAAAAAAAATTGACATCAAAATAAATAAATAAAAATAATAAAAAACTATCGAAAAAGAAAGAAAAATTAAAAAAAATTAAAAGCAAAAACAAATTCATAATCGCGCTAGGCAGGGGTCGAACCCCTGCACTCCTACAAATTAAATAGGGGCGTTGTCCACTCAACTACAGGCGGTTTGTGATACATTGTTGTGCATAGATATCTAAATATCATAACACCAACGAACCGACCGACCCGAACCGACCCGACCCGAAAACTAAGCAACACTATTACAATCCACAGTGATTCTCCTCACATGCTACGATAACCGACTCTGACCTCTTTTAGTATATTAGATAATTAATAGTTTAAGTAATATTTCTAACATTATCTCTTTTTTTAGACTAAAACATGGTAGCCAATGATTTTTTGAGATCAATTTCTTTTTTCACCACAATTTATTTTAATTAAATTAATGTTCCATGTTAGAGAAAGTATGCTGGAGAATAATCTACAATTTAACCCTAAAAGCGAGATAAATTTATTTCAAATTTGGCTTTAAATGTGCTCATTAACCATGGTTTTTAAAACAAATTTTTCTAACAATCTCGTTCATGAATGAAAATTGTCTCACTAATTTTAAAAAAACTTAAAGATTTGCAAAAAAATAACGATTTGGTGGATCACTATATTAGAATAGGTAGCTTTTGGTTTTGAACCTTTCTTCATAAAGTATTATTAGATTTATTTGACTAAATTATAAACATGATGTATTAAACTAGTCATCTTTTTATATAAACCAATACAATAATATTCATTTTTTACATATATATTTTCTTTGATTATCATGGTTGTGTTTATTTTGTCCCTAAACAATTCCTAGATTCATAAGTCATTTAAAGAATTTTGTAATTTTTTGAAATTATGAAAGAAATGACCATATTTTTCCATTTATAAAGGTGATCTTTCATCAAAAGCATTATGCTATACTCCTCTTATTAAACCAAGACATGAAAATCATTAAAAGTACAATTCATCCTTTATGATGTTGCAGGTAGCAACTTTTTCATTATAGGAATAAAAAATAAATTAATTATTTTTCAACTGTTATGTAACTTGGTTTTTTCTTTGAATATAGATCTTAAGATGTCTAATCAACTATGTAGTTTTACCATTTATGGGCTACAAGGATTTATAATATGACTTAGGTTCATTAAAGAATTAAAGTCTATACTTTAGAAGGATTCCAAATCCCACATTGACTTGATATGGTGACATCTAAGAGGATATTTCCCTTAGGTTTTTTTTCTCTCTCCTTATTTTAAAGGTATTCCTAACACATTAAGGATACTAAGAGGGGCAAAATAAGAAAGGAAATTCTAGCATTAATACTTTATTTTTATTATCTTATGTTATTTATTTGATATTGAACAATATTTTTCATTTAGGTTTGTTATGACCCATTAGATGTTGTTTTAGAAATTTGCTTTATTATTGGATTCTGTTAGTTGATTTCTAGTTTAGGCTCATTGGCTTGCAAGCAAATGGGGTTTATTAAGTTTATTTAGGGAGAATATATCATGTTTTAAAGTTGGAAATTTAAGGCTTGATGATAAAAAAAATATGAGTTTTTTTTTAATTATTATTGTTTGTGGTAGAATATCATTACTTTATAGGGACAAAGATTGTATATTTGACTTATTGAAGATTACTTGGTTTTGTAGCATCATTCATATACTTTAGGATTTTAGGTATTAGATTATCTCTAGATCAAAGTTTATACCACAATTATCTTTAGGTCAAGGTTTTATCAAACCTGATTTTTAGTTTTTTAGTTGAATTTTTAACTATACTAAGGGTTGCTTGACAAGCGATCAAAAGGTCTGCATCAAATATTTAAAACTGTTATATAAATATTTATCTTAATCCAATAAAAAATTATGCTTGTTAGCATAAAACTATATATTAGGAAAAATAAGCCAAGAAGCCACCTTTGGTTGCCAAAATTAATTATCTCATAAAATAGATAATTATGTCCCTCTTATACATATATTAAATTGAATACGGTCTTATCATTACTTGTTGAAGATACATGTTTCTTGAAATTCACTTTGGCCCAAAAACTCTGAAAAAACCCATTGAATGCATCCTTAAGATTATCTCCCCATTAAGAACTTCTAATATATATTTTTTTGTGTAGTTTGAATCACATCACTCACTTTGATATATATTGCTAAAAATGATTTGGTGAAATTACGATTAAATCATGAGTTTTTGTTAAAACTGGTGAAACTGAATCATCCATAATGGTAGATCTTGTAATATTACTAATTTGATGTTTATGAGTAGGCTACACGAGAGAGATCTTCTAATCATATGAGTGATGTGCTATGGATTGGAAAATAAATAAAAAATAAAAAAAGTACTTATAAAAAATGTGTAGAAACCAATGACGGCTCAAGACGGAAAGGGAAAAGAGCGAGTGAGCAGTGGGCCCACCAGTCTCAATCTCACTCGTCCATGTACTGCAGCAAAATATCACACCCACCTGATGCCGCCGCGGGTTTCGTCCTTCCTTACGTCATCACTCCCTCTCTCATACTTCCACGTGTCCGCGCTCCCCTCCCTCTGACTCCCCTGATCAACACGGTTGGACCTCCCATTTTCAAATCCCCTCTCTCCCAATATATACCCTCTCTTCGAGCCGCCATTTTCATTATCCACACAGCAACTCTACCATTGCCACCAAGAGAGAACAAAAAATTGCGCTCCAAACTGGGAAGTTTGTTTTGTTTCAGGCTACTTATCAGTGTAGTGGCTGGCGAGATTGTCCAAAAAAGAAATTAAGCAGAACAATTAAAAAAAAATGGTAAAACCATCGTCGTCGTCAGGGCAACAGTCTGATAGAGATCATGAGCCCAAGTACAAAGGTGTTAGAAAGAGAAAGTGGGGGAAGTGGGTGTCCGAGATTAGACTTCCCAATAGTCGGGAGAGAATATGGTTGGGATCTTATGACACGCCCGAAAAGGCGGCGCGTGCATTCGACGCGGCCCTGTACTGTCTGCGCGGTAGCGGCGCCAAGCTTAATTTCCCCGACACTCCGCCGGACATTGCTGGAGGGCGGTCACTCAGCTCGCAAGAAATACGAGAAGTCGCTGCCAGGTTTGCTAATGATGAGCCAACATCGTCGGCTGCTATGGGAGATGAATCATCAGCACATGCGGAGAATTACACGTCGTCGTCGTCTGATGGTGGGGCTGGAGATATTATAGATTGGTCGTTTTTGGATTTGCTGGATTCTAGCGAGGGTGCTTCAGATTTTGGACTCTATCATGGGCTGGACCGCATAGGTGGTGATTATTACCCCCCGCCGCCGCCTCCGCCGCCTGAATATAGCACAGATGGGGATGATCACAACGGAGATGAAGCTTACTCTCATCAGTCATTTCTTTGGAACTTTTAAAGGGATTGGTTCAAATCCTGGTAAATTCTATCCTAGATACTTAGTAAATCTCAGGAACTCCGGCGAATTTTAGCTGCCGGGTCACTGATCTGATTCTTCTTCTGCATAAATGCTGCTCCGATTAATTATCCTTCAGATCCAGGAGGGATCTGGCATGTTAGAGGGACATGGCCCAGTTTTTTTGTGCCATCTTCCAGCATATTGTACTCCTAGAAACAAATAATGGTGTCCATTTATTGCAGAGAGCCATTGTTTTAGGAGGTATATATTTTTCTGTAAGGAATTCTTGTCCTAAACAGTTGCAATAAAGTGAAATGCCAATTGTTTTTCTTTTCTTTTTCAACATGGAAGAACTGTTCTGTAAAAAAAAGAATCCATCGCCTTCTTTCTTGTGGTGGAGCTAGAATTTAACAGAAGAAAACACCAACTGTACCGGCGACGTTGCGAACATTGGTTTCTGGTAGACAGACAGCATTTAAGATTTTAAAGTCAACTTAGATTTATCATTAGTGAACATGTCATCTGACTAATTAGATGATTACACGCGACCTGAAATTAATGTTTTTTTTTTCCTTTTCAAAACTACACTTTTAGATGTTAATCATGATTTTGAAAACGCAATCTCAAACATAGTTCTTCCATATTGCTCAAATGTCTTGCTAGGTTGACTAGTAAATTAAAAAATAAATTGAAAGTCCTTTCATTAGATTGAAATTCTTATAGTAATGTAATATAGTTGATATTAAATAAAATATAAATATTAACAAAAGCTAATTTTAGAGGGGAAATATTGTTTAGTGTGAGAGTATTCATTGTTTACTAGAATAATGTAATTACATTTTTTTTTTCTTAAAAAAAATCGATGAACTGGTTATTGAAAATACTACATTATTTTCACAAGGTATATTAAAAATTAAAGGAAAAAAGAATCATTTTCAATTATCATTGTTCAAATGATATGAAATTTGACATCTAAATTTATGCATATTTAGTCCTTAACATTTCAATATATTATGTTTTAATCCTTAACTTCATCTTTTATATTTTAGTTCCTGGAGAGAAAAGGTTTGTTTAACAACATAACATCCATTAAAGAAAAACTTAGGTGTCAATGAGTTTGTCTTAAGAAAAAGAGTTCAATGAAGATAACTTTTCCATTCAAACATGTTAGAAAAAGAAAAATAGAGTTTGGGAAATTATTGCTTTTTTTAACCTGATTGAAGAGTGTTTTAGGTAAAAATAAGTTAAGATTTGGGTTGTAAGATCTATGATACAATGCAAATTATGTGTTAATATGACTGTTAGTTTAAATTGGATATGTTAAGATAGTGGATATAGATTGCATGTACATTTCAGTTTAATGGGATGAGATTGTGCATAAAAATATGATGAAATAGTTTAATTCAATAAATCACCCTACTAGTATTTAAATAGGGTTGGTTTTATTTGTGTTTGATTGTCAATAATTTGTCAAATAAATATATGAACATTTTATGTTGGAAGAATAACATAAAGAAAGAAGGATATAAAGGTACCAATATACCAAATTAATTAGCATTTGTGAGGGGAAGCTTGGATTTATTGACATTTACAAGGGGATGACCAAATTATACTTAGTGGCCATAATATTAATGACCAAGGATAAGATATGAAATGATACTTCGTGATCATAGTATCGATGAATAAGGATAAGATATGGTATGATTATTAGTGATCATGATATTAAGGACTAAGGATGGGAAAAGAGATGATACCTAGTGATTGTACTATCGATGACTAAGAATAAGAAGGGAATTGTACTTATTGACCATAATATTGGTGACTAAAGACAAAATATTAATTGATAGTTCATGATCAACGATCGATATCTACGAATATAGCAAGTATTGATGTCTAGTTGCTAAAAAAACAATGACTAAGGATACCCACACGCATATACATAGACTATATGTTGGAAGAATGATATAAAAAAAAAAAAAAAAAAGGTATAAGGGAACCAATGTACCAGATTTAATTATAAGCAGATAACTAAATTATACTAAATGGCCATAGTATTCGTTATTAAGATGATATATGGAATGATACTTGGTGAACATAATACTAGGATTAAGGATGAGAAAGGAATGATACTTAGTGACCATAATATCGATTAATAAGGATAATATATGGTATGATAATTAGTGAATGTGATATCAAAATCTAAGGATGTGAAAAGGATGATACCTAATGAACATAGTGTAAGTGACTAAGGATAAGAAAAAAATTATACTTAATTACTGCAATATCAATGACTAAGGATAAAACATTAATTGATAGTTGACAATCAATTATCGGTATCTAAGAATATGAATATTTTAGATGTTTAGTTATTAAAAGAATGATGATCAAGGAAACGAAGTATGATTCAGCTAATCATAAGATGACGATATAGGTTCCCCTTTCCCTACGCTCTTATTTAAATTGATAATTTCTTTTAATTAAATTATGGGTAATAAGGTTACTTTTTATTTGTTCCTTATAAAAAAGGGAATTCATTGGTTGTCTTCATTTTTGAATAAAAACTATTTTTTTGTTTTAATAAATGGAAACCCTTGTGTTATTTTTTAAAAATAAATGGAAATTATTGTGTTGTTGTTTCCAATAAATAGGAACCATGGTGTTGTTATTTTTAAATAGTAAAAAATATTGAAACTATCTTTGATTATACAATGGAAACTATTTTGTAATAATTGAACCAATTCTTAAAGGTGTATATGATAGAAAGGTTGATTGGCAACTTAAGATTTAATTTTGTTTGATGCATTACTAAGTCAAAGCAAATGTTAAAGGGGTGATAATGTAATAAACATTTTAAGAATGGAAAATGGGAAATACGGTAATGTTATAAATATGTGAAGTGATGATGGTGATATGTAAACATGAGACTAATATGTGTGGTTACTTAAAGGATTGTACCCAAGCAAATCAGTGACTAAGGAAATGAAATATTAATTAGTTGATCGAGGAATAATCAAAGATTGAGCAAAATGGGTTGGTATATAGTGACATATGGTTGGTAACCTTAAAATTAAAGGTATCATGTAATTCGTAGTTAAGACAATGTTGAAAGTGACAAATATAAACTTAGATGTCATAAAAACTAGTTTGTAACTCGATATGTGTATTATGTAATCAATGTTAAGAGAATTTTGGAATCGATTTCTTTTCTTTATGAAAACCGTATATGTGTGTTTTATGGTTATTTGTTAAATCATAATGTTATTTTAGTTGTAATGCTGAACACAAGTATTGTCATATGAGCTTAGGTAGTATTGAACTTAAGTTGAATGTATTGAAAAATGGTGTTAAAAGTTTTAATAGAAATAATGATTTCTTTCCCTCTTGAAAAATCATTGGCATAAGGTTTCATGATGGCTAATAACTTTTATAATGATATATATGTTGCAAGTCAATATAATAAAGTGGACCAACACTAGTCGTGTCATTTCACTATTTATAATTTTGTTAGGTATATATACTATGAATGCTTATAATTGTGTTAATAACTTCACTTGGAAATGTAGTAAATGGTAGAAGTGCACTTCCAATATTAAGTAATTGAGTCTCTTTTGTATGTATGTTTTAAAAATATAAATATTAATTTCACATGCGTTTTAAGTAAATGGAGAATAAAAAGAATATTATATGAATTGTGAGAAGTAATGAGAAAAAAATATAATAGAGAAATAATTGAATTGGTGGGTGGTTGAAGGCTACTACACGTATATAATAGAATTATTTGATATTCTATTACCTAAAATGTTAAGAAAAAGGATTGAGGAAATGTATAAGTTATAAGGGAAAATTTGCTACAAATTTTGTAACCTGAAGGATAAATAATGAAATGTATTGTTTAGATAAGCACAAAAAAAAAAAAATTGCCCCTTTATACTTAAACAAAATAATTAGATATAAAAAGGTTACATGAGAATTCCAGGTAAAAATGTCATATAAATAAGTTTTGAATCATCTTTAATGAGGAAAGCATTTTTTATTGTTAATTATATAAAAATACCTCACAAAGAGTTAGAAATATTATATAAGTTGTAATAAGATTGAGGATTTTCCTACGTATACCTTGAAGTTGTAAAGTGTCTTTTAAGATCCTAAACAAGTCATGATAGGACATAAAATTATGGATTATGTATTTATAAGATATGGTTACAATAGTAATGTATAACAATTTTTTATACACAAGTCAAGTATTAAGGATATGCATTCTAATATAATAATAGAATCCATGAATACTACATTCCTTAATGATGTATTTTCTTTTACGAATGTATAAGAAATTTGTTCATGTAAGAGAATTAATTAGGAAAACTCAAGTAGTCATCTAGAAGATGAAAAAATTGAGTCGAGAATGAGAAAGAGGGAAAAAATATTTAGTTCAATTTTTTGAACTTATAAAGAAAATGAATCTCAAAACTCCTCTAAATCAATATCTTTTATTAGAAGGCCAATAATGAATCAAAATTATTATACAAATCATACATAAGAATTGAAGGATCTTTCATTCAAAAATAAATCGTTAGATTATAAATGGATCTACAAGAGGAAAATAAAACTTAATGGAACTAGTAATAAATACAAAGGTAAACTTGTTGTAAGAACAAAAAGATATGAACTATTTTGATACATACTCATTTGTATCAAGAGATAAAGATATACTAATATTAATAGTATTATAAAAAATGACATGAAAAGGTTAACAAGGATATGTGTTTATATAAAAATACAAACAAGAGTTATGTTTTTGTATATCTCTATGTAAGCGATATGCTAAATTTGGACAATAGTGAATACTTGATCAAGCCTACCAAGAAAATATTAACTAATAAGTTTGACATGAAAGAAATGTAATACCACGAATGAAAATTTCTAGAAAATATAATGGATTGATATTACCTCAATCTCATTAAGTTGAAAAAAGTCTCAATAGAATTTCTATAGGTGGCAATAACTTTGTTAAAACACTAATAGACATAAGTGTATTGCAGAAGAATAAATTTTGTATACTTGGTCACATAACTGAGTAGATTTACCACTAATCCAAGTATAAATCATTGAGAGTAAATAAGCATGATATTCAAATATTTGAGATACACATTAAATTATAGGATACATTATACTGGATATATAACGATATTAGAAGGTTATAGTGATGTGAATTAGATATGTGACAAAAATTCAAAATTCACTAGCAAATATGTTTTCATGATTGGAAAAGCAATTATATCTTGAAAGTCCTATAAAAAAACATACATCACAAGATCCATAATTAAATAAGAGTTTTGTAGTTCTCGTTAAATCTAGAAAGGAAGACAAGTGATTTTGAAATTTTATAGAGGATAATCCTTGTTGGCCAAAGCTAGTGTCAGTAATTTTATATCTATTGCGATAGTCAACAACAATATGTATAATGGTAAATCTAGACATATATATCATAGTCAACAACAATGTGTATAGTTCATCAAGTGGAATGAACTAGAAGACTTTAAATATGAAAAGTTGTTAAAATAGGAACCTTTCCTAGTTGAATGAAGATCCCAAGATCTAGGTTCAAAGGAAAAACAATCAAGTCATGTGACATTATTAATAAAAATAAAAAAAAATTGATTTCCTATCTATTCCTAATATAAAAAGGATGTTAGTCGTAGCTTAATAAACGTGAGTTATACTCTTATTGTTTTCATATTTTGGTTTACTAAGTAAAGTATATAAGAATACTTCTAATGATAGATCATCTATACAAGGGAAAAGTGTGGTTGTTTTTTTAACAATTTTGAAAAGACTTCATTCTCTAAAACACTCATGAAACTAGAAGTTATTTAAGGTCAAAATGAACACAATAGTTATTACCAAACAAAAACCCTCGATAAGGAACAATGTGTGTATTGTTGTCTTGGTTTACAGCAAAAAATCAATATCTTAAGGCATCACATTCACTAACTAGTTGAGTAAATTGGATTACACTTCACTAAGAAATGTGTAAAGCTAAAAGTTACATATTCTAATATAGTGATCTATCATTTTAATTTCACTCTATGAATTCTTGTGTCTTCATATACCAGTAAAACAAATCTCACTCATGCAGAGATGTTAGAATTTGTTTTAAAAGATAATGTTTCATAAGAAAATGAGATTATGGACTTAACTTCTTGAGTCTTGAGTTACCACTCCTTGATCATTTATACTACCTTAAACTTCTAATTGTGTTTTCTAACTAAAATAGAATATCTAATTGTATTTTCCAACTAAAATGGAAAATTAATATTGAGGTTATGCCTTACACTATATTAACCAGTACTATATTGCTTCGAAAAATACTATATACGATGAATGAAAATACTATTCATTAAAACATTGTTTTCATGGTTTTGCCCTTCCCACCATTAGGGGCATTGAAGTCTTTTCACAAGACCCATCACCATTACCAAATTGATTGAGAACAATTTTTCCATTTCAAAATTACAGTGAAATTACTAAAATACTCTTACGAGAAGAAAAAATTACATTAAAGGATATTTCTGTATTTTTCACAATGGTTTTCATTAAGAGATATTCCAGTTTGGGACAATTTTTTTTTTTTTAATTTGATCCTCAATCATTTGATTATTTTCCTTTTATTCCTTTCGGTAAAGTGACTTTTCTTTTCTTATTCGAGAAAAGCAAAGGAATAAAAACTGGAATGAATTCGAAATTAATTTCATTTGGAAAGACATTCGGCAGCCATAAGTGTACAAATGGAACGGAAATAAAATAGCAAGTAATATGAGTATCCTATGCATTCTCTTGTCGATTTAGATTAAAAGTGTTGCATAATATAGACAGGTGACAACTTCTTACTTACATTCGTGAACAAGAAACCTTAGGTTCTCCTGCAACCGAGTTTGAACCTGCTGACCTTCATTCTTCCATCCAATGCAAGAGCCAACACATCATATTCCTCCACATACCAGAGTTCAGAAACAACTGCCTGAATGATATTCATATGAGAAGGCCATCATTTTTCCATGGAAAGACGAGGGAAAGAAATGCTTATGTATGCCATCATACCTCAAATCCACGGATTTTATTGTTTAGTCTGGCAACAAGCTCATGGAAAAATCGGAGTTCATCTGATGGCTCCTGGGTGGGACAATAATCAACAAAAGCAAGTAAAAAAGAGTATAGATAATAACAATTTAAGCAAGTAACTGATCGTCTATATGATGAGATGATTGGTTGAATGGGAAGATTAGAAAACCTATCTTCTCAAGGCACAAACACATAAAAGGGCATAACTAAGCCGCTAAGTCATGACCACAAACGAAACAGAAGGATCGGAATCTTGAAAGAAACCATCATGTAAATTGTTGAAATCGAGGATTGCCAACAAAAACAGAATTTTATTATAAATTTACATAGTGGTACGACAAACATTCATTCCGTAGGCTTCTTAAAAGGTAGAAAAGGAGAACAAGACATTGCATGGTTTTCTGGTTGATTATGGTTCCATTATTTGAAGTTGGTGACCATGGGAAGAAGCTAAAGTAAGCAATTGAACCACAGAAAATCATCACATAATGAATATACTACCATGGGAGAAGATTTAGGATGACCCAAAAGCCTTGCGAATGATGTGTGTAGAATAACAGCATCATACTGCACAACAAATGACTGTGAATCAGTATTAAAAGTCAAGCACATGGCCAGGACTGCCATGTGTACCACCAGACAATATGAACAAGAAATCCAATAGTACAATAGTTAATTAGAAATTAGCATGGTTCTTACGAGTTGCTTCTTTGGGGCATGTGGAAGTGCAGTTTTCAATTTAGCCCGAATGGTTAAGGGATCAGTTCCAGAGATCACCTAAAAAAAGTAACAAAGTAGTGCTGTGAATTATACTTACAAATTCCTCAATGATTTTCATGTTTCTTTATAAAGATGAAATTTAAGAAATGCTTCAAACAAATAACGGGGCTTAAAATACAGTAATTCACCTATCTGATTGATCTACCAAAAAAAAAAAACACCAACTAATACAACAACAATAATAAGCATAAACCATCAATTCACACACACACACACAAAGAGAGAAGCTGCTAATGTTTTTTAGTTTAACTTGAACAGAACATATGGCTCTGTGACGGATGGAAAAGAGTGAAGGCCAACAGGTTATCCAGACCATCTGGTGGAAAAGAACAGAACACTTTTAAATCCTTTTTCTAACTCTAAAGCCTGAAAGGAAATGTACTAACAATAATGGAAAAAAACCCTACAGTTCCTTTCACTTTGAGGGTTTTGTTATTAGAAATATCTGCTTTTTAGGTTCAGAAACATCAAAAGCCAACCCTCAATATTTTGTATGTTGGGCAGGATCCACCATTTTGAATGTGATGACAACTTCCATGCCAACAATCTCTTCAGCACTGTTTAAGAGCAGAAAAGGGACCATTCCAAGAGGCTTGGATAACACAATCACCATTGTAATGAGAAGCATAGGAACAAGCTGCTTCTTTGGTGGCTGAAAGTAAGGTCGGATGACAGAATTTGAAAGATCAAAATATACATTGATTAAAGCCCAAAATGTTCTAATTCATTGAGAAGGAGAGAGGAGGAGACACAAGAAAGTCACTGAAAGCAACCTGCCAACATCCTAGAAGCACGCCAGTTGAAGTCAAAACCACTCTATCCAAGACAATTTTTAAGGGGCAGAGGGAGTCTGCAACAGCTTTGACAGCATTTGCTTCAGCTTTGATCTGACAAAACAAAAGAGGATTCAAGACATTAGTATTCTGGAAGGAAGTAAAAAGACACATAGAATAGTTCTAAAGATGATCTACCTCATCTTCAGTGGCAGGAACAGATTCAATATGATGTGAGGCATGAAACATGCTAAAATGGTATACACTAGAGTTCTGAAACCAAACTGGTAACCAAAGCACATGTGAGGATTCAACAAGATAACAAGTCAACGAGAAGATAACAATTCAACAAGGACATAACAGTACAAAAATATGGAAATGCCAAGTGAGACTGTTTTCATTGAAAATATAAATACCAAAACAATTGATGACATTAACATATGAATTGGCAGGCCAAATAATTTCATACCTTTATCAAAGTATGGACTAAATGTATTCTTTACGTTGTCCCTGTACCAAGCAGAGCATGCACATATGATTTGGGCATTGATCAAAGAATGAAAAATGGAAATATCAACAAATGCAGAAGATAACACAGAAAATGCACTTAAGTATCACAAATTTGTAAAATATGAACATTATATCAATTTAAACACCCATTTTGTAAGAAATATTGAGCATGCATTCAGGAAAAGAAATCAAAATGGCACGTGTTAGTCTAATGAACGTATATTATTACAAGATTACAATATACAGCACCCCCAACCCACTATAAGAAGAAAGAAAAGCCAAAAAAACAAAAACAATGGTTTCTTTTGCTAACCATGTTGTTCAGTTTGTTCAATCAAACCTAGTTTGGCAAATTTTCATTGTAAGCATATTTCATTATGCAGTTTTACAATGATCAGTTGTTAAATGGACCAACAAAGACAAGGTTTATATCCAAGCAGCAGTCCATAACAATGACTGCACAGGACTTAAGAAAACTGGATGAACATTATTATGCCAACACCAATAAAAGTAATTCATTACCAAAAGCGAATGTCATAGGGAAACGATGAATAAACTCTCTACAAATTTTGTTGAAACCAACCAAAATGTTCGGACACGTGATTAGGACAGAGAAACTAATTAGTTTTAGTCAAGGTCAGTAAATGCAATTTAACTAGCTTGGGCACTAGCTTTAGCAGATATGCCAAGCTTATCAAATCACTTTGGGCAATAAATGGCCGATTAGCTCATAGATGCAGGGCCCTACAGGACAATAAAAGGATTGTAGGTTTTTGAAACAACAACAAAAGGAGCAATTGCCTTGTCACATACAAATATGTGTTGCCCAAAACCCATTAACGTAGCTCACATGTAATGCCATCTCCTTGTAGCATCTCTTTTTTTCCCTCTTAGTTAAAGAACTTAAGAGCATAGCCTCAGTGGTCAAGATCTCATTCTAAAAGTGCGCACTTCATCTTAGAATGAAAAGACAATCTCAACCACAAAGTGGATTTCTTCCCTTAAGCAAGATAAAAGGGATAAGAGCATGATATCTAATAAGATTCTTAGCACAGGAAACATCAAGTGAATAGTATGATAAAAGTGATCTGGCTAAGAAAAGAAAAACTCAGATGAAATTAAGTAAACTCATCTCGTTACATTATATTTTACACATTGATACGTAAGGGCAAGTTTTGTTAAAAAGACTCTGAAAACAGTGTCAAGAGTCTAAGATTACAACGCAGGAGCAAATGCTTCATTTAGGTCCAAAAGGGATATATTTTGCTAGCATACTAGATTCCCCTCATGTTTTATTTACTGTGGCTAAGACATCTTCGTTTTGCTGCTAGTTTTATGGCCTAAGGTTTATAATATGTCTAAAATCACAATCTGTTGATCTTGGGAATAACAATAAATCAAAACAAAAAGGCATGAGAAACAAAAGTAAATGCTCACGAGATGGGCACCGAGTATTCTGGGCTAAGATACAAAACAGTAGCCCGGACAGGAGGGTTTGCAGCCTGTACACAGAAAGAAGCCATTATTCACTTTTCAAAATAGTGTAAATAGGAACTAAAACCCTGAGCTTGTTATAACTCAATTCACCCACAAGTTACCTTGAGCACAGGTGTTATAGATCCATTCTTGAGGGTGAAAATATCCGAAAGCAACAGTGATTGAGAAGTTTCACCATGTTTGAGGAAAGCTGCTCCACTCTCATCCAAACCCCTTTCCATTGTATCATACAACCTTGACCTCTGCTCCGTATTTTTATCTAATGCAGGTGTTTTTCAAAGATAATGTCAGCCTATCATTCTATAGCATACATCAGAGTGTTTTTTTCCCTTGTCTAGAAATCACACTACAACGAGAAATTGTTTTTGCAAAACTGAGTCAATCTTCCTAAAAGAAGTGATGATGATATGCATCCATTGTGTTCACCTATTTCTCGCCTACCAAAGAGACCAAATTGAAGTAAGAGAGAGCGTCACCTGAAGACGAAGAAGAAGAAGAGGAATTCTGGAGAGCCATACGGAAGAAAAAGATGTAGAAGAAGATGCAAATACACCAAATTAAAATCACAGTTTTGGAATGGCTCCAACAATGCCCAGCACCGACGGCAACTGCCCTTGCCATCTCCAACAAAAACAGTTAATGGATTCATAATATTAATACCCCCATCTGCAACAACTCATATCCTCATACTCTGATGTCAAACGTCAAATCAAATACCCTTCTTTGACCAGTATTTTCATATTGTATTAATGTTTTGATATTAAAAATAATTTTTAATTATTTTATTTAAATATAACACACAATTTCAGCAATAATTTAATAGCAAAATCAATTAGTCAGATTACATAGGTTTAGAATGGATTATCTTAGGTTTAAATTAGGCTAAGCCAATCAAAAATTGTATTTAAATATACAAACCTTTTGTCACAAAATATTTTATGGAGGTTGAAATGCATGTTTTGGTTTGGGATCATATATAAGTATGTATTTGTGAAAGCAGAAAGTTTTTGCTGACATCAACATAATTTTTTATTTCAAATACAAATCAATCAATGTTTAGAATGGATCAAGTATACATACGAGGCAATGAGTTTATCGCTAAATTATAAAAGCTACAATTGAATGAGCCTCGTCACAATAAAAGAAAAGGATTGAAGGTAAGGCATTAAGACAGTAAATAAAACCTATTATGATCCCTAAAACAAGACATGAATGAGAAGTATAGAAGGTACCACGAAACCTGGTCAATTTTCTGATAAGTTAAAGTAATTCAATGAAGAACTAAATGAAGAGAATTTCCTCTCTCGCGCAATGATATGCGACAATGATGTGTCCAATCTTTACAAAAATATTGTCTTACAAAACTAATATTTATACTGGAAATAAAATAAACTCTATTTGATCGCCACACTCTTGAAATCAAAATAAGTAAGTGTGAATAAATGTTTTACATAAAAAAAAAAACCTTTTTTTTTTCGAATTGATGTTTTCATTGCCCCTTATTATCCCAGACAAACAAAGAAATAATCCTTCCTTAGCTTCTCATATTTTCACACATATTAAGGAATTTTTCAGATAACTTGGAATCCATAAAACATATGGAAGTAAATAAAAATTATTGTTTTTGAAATTAAGTATCTCATAAAGTAGATGGATCACACCCCTCTTGTGCACAAAATAAATTAATTAAGATTTGAACATAATATGTTGAAGCTATAACCTTTTTAAAACTCATCTTGACCCAAATACTTTGAATAAACTCATTGAAAACTTAAGATTCTTTGACTTTTATCATGTAATTGACTCATCTCGAACTTCTAAAGGATTTTTTGTGTAATTTGGATCACATCAGTTTATGTGTGTGTGTGTGTGTGTGTATAAAAAATTTGATGTGTATTTTATATATATATATATATATATATATATATATATATATATATATATATAGAAAGCTTAATTAAGCTAAGGTGTAACCAATGGGCTTGTAGGTGGAATCAAGAATGGAACAGTTTTTGGTTGTGTTATACATTTTTAAAATAGTTTTGACAATTTAAATCAAGGACAATGTTATTCTCTCTACAACTTGTTTTTCTCGCTTCATAATTTGTTATTTTCACTATATCATTTCTGAATATAATTTTAACTTCTAGAAAAATTTCTTTTAGTGTTTATTTCTAAATAATATTAAGAAGAAAGACAACTATCCAAGAAGAAAAAGAAAAAGAAAACCTATGTTTTAAGGATTTTTTAGTCTTCAATCAGTTTAGATTTTGTTACTTATAATATATATTTTCTTAAATAATAAATATTTGGAAGATCCATCTTGCTAAATAGAACATTACTAAGCCATTTTATTTGCATCCTCAATTATCACAATTTAGAAAAAAAAATCTAAAGTAACAATTTGCATATTGAATGTACCTTTTTGCGCAAGATGTTTTTATAAAAATATTTTTTATTTAAAAATATATTAAAATGATTTTTTTTTGTTTTCATTTTATGTTTTAAGTACATCAAAAATATTAAAGAATAATAAGAAAAATATTATTTTTATACTTTTACAGGCCAAACACATTTTTGAAACACACCTTCAAACGAAAAAAAAAGTTTCTCTTCTCCAATTTTCTTAAACTTAGTGATACTATTAACACACACTCTCTCTTACTTTGCCATCCATGATTACATCTTGGATGTGAGGAGTAACATCTTAATGTGTTTTATATTATGTAAATAAAATTTGAACTTGTACTTATATCTCTAATTATCCTAATTTAATTATGTTTTCTATACAAAATAATAATAAATAACATGATTTACATATGATATATTTGATGCTAAGAAAATGTCATTCTAAATTGGATAAGAAGCTCGTATATGCTTGTATTTTAAAGATTTATCTATGCTAAGTCTTTGTATGTATAATTGCTTCTATCATGTCCTCTTGGTTAAATCTCAATAAATCCTTTCTCGGCCATTCATAAAATAAAATTTATGCATGCTAGCTTCACATGATCTGTATTTTTTTTTTAATCAAACACTTCTCCTCTTAATTCCTTGTAAATTCAAGACACATATATTTTCATAATGCATGACAAATGTAGAGTAGAGTGTTATAAAAAAATAATTAAAATTTTAATATGCCATCTAAGTTAGATTTTTTTTTTATAATAAATTACCCTCCATTAAATATCTTAATAAAAAAAATTAAAGAGAGAAAACATAAAAAAAAAAAAACCATAAAGATATAAAAACAAACAAGCTACTTAATCTAGCTTACCCTATTTAGAGTACTAAAGGTTATTTTTTAACATTAAAATACATTGTATACATTACTTTAACAAGAAAAAAAAATGTTAAAAAGACCTTTAAATTGAAAATCAAATGATCAAAATTCATGAGAGAATGGTCATGCATGGAAAGAAGATACTCGGAAGATCACTATCGTATTCAAGAGAGGTGACAAATGATTTAAAATCTGCACAGCAAGTCTCAAATTCGAGTCAGGACATGCATCTCTTGTAAAAGTCTGAAACAGCCAAGATTTTATTCACTCACCTAGACCCATAAAATACACTTTCCGAGAGTAAAATTTCCTCAAATCCAAAAAAAAAAAATCATTGGAGATCGTGCACGGCCACCATTCCACTGACCCCCTCTCCTCTCGTATCTATTCATAGGGGCAATCCATTTGGAAGATTGGTTCCTGCAGTGACTATCACCAGCAGACCAAACAGTATTGACGTCGCACAACCCGTTTTAACCGGTAAATAGTACTCATCTATTCCACAGATTATAATCCAAAATTTTGCAGCCATCACACATTAGTCATGCTTGACGAATTGCACTATCATGTAACTCAATTCTATCAGTTACATCTGGGAATATGAAGAGAAAACTGTGACAGAAAAAAAATTTAAGTTACAAAATTAACAAAATGCAACGAGCTGCCAAAGTTCTGCTCATGTAGGTTCCCTGATCGCTACCAAAATGTAATTCTGCTGTCAACCTGTCAACACCCTAATGATACACTTATGCTCCCTTTTTTCACCTTTTCCCTAACTTCACTTTTTTTTTTTCTCTTGTTTTGATTTTTGAGGCTTTCAACTACTTTCTCTTCGATATCTTCCATTTACAGATACAAGAATGATTTGATGACTATGGCTTGAGTTTTGCATTGTGTCAAAAAACTCCTTTACCTCATCATGCTATTGTGACACTGGTTCAGTAAATCACTACTCGAAGCAGCCCGGGCTGTGGTTCAGTGTAGTCGAGGCCCTCTTCTTCGAGCAGGTATCGCTGTACAGCAACTGGAAGTCTTGCAGCTGTGCGAGTACCTCTAGTGTGATGGCCGGTCCCAACACATATATAAACCTGCAAACGCTGATCTGCTGCCCGTGCTGTGCTCCTCAGAATACTCAATTCATGCTTTAGCAAATGAAGTGCTTCAGTTACATGCAGCCCATGAAGGTCTATCATTTGTTCATGCCCTCTCCCAGCGCCCTGCATCTCTAGACTAACTGGATTCCTGGAAAAAAGTTCAAGCAGAGAGTAAGAGAGAACAAAAACCAACTATCAGCTTACCAAAATTATATAAAACTCCAAGGTCTAATAATTAATGAACATGAAAAAAAACAGAATTTCTAGTTATGGCTCTTCACAGCGGACTCTTCTTGAGAAACAGGTCCCCACAACAAAGAATGCAATCGAAGAAGTTGAAAATGCTAGGGAAAAATGATTCTAGAAAATGAAATGATCTAACCAGACAAGCACGACATCATTTGCTTAAAGGAAAAAAAATGGTGAAAGGCATTTGTCAAACATGAGGCATGTCACAGCTAATGCTAAAACAGATGATCAGAAGAGGGAAAGAGGGAAGAAAGGAAAAACATATCCTCCATTGATCCCAACACAGCAACTTGTCATGGCTGAAACACACTGAGCAACATGAGTTGACAAACCTCTGGCGATAAATAGATTCTTGAGCTTTCCCATGAGCTTCCTTCATATGCATATTGTGCAGTTGTCCTTTGACACTCAATTCCTTCGCCAGAGCCTTATTTCCAATGAGGTAAGCTTGATGTGCCTGTTGTGAGATGTAAAACTATTACAGCTTTATGATTTGATTTATTATTATTATTATTATTATTATTATTATTATTATTATTATTATTATTATTATTATTATTATTATTATTATTATTATTATGCTGGCATATGACAAAAAAATCAACTAATGAATGAAGATTGGAGCAGACTTGCACATTATTGGTCTCAGCGGGCAGCATGCATCAATTTTAGTAACTGCATGATAATCTAGTATAATGTCATCTGCAACGGTACATTAGCAAAATATATGGAAGCAAACTTATCAGCAACACATGCTCACCCAGCATTGGCAAGCATGCATGCTATTTGGATAACATAAACCATATACCACCTGTGCATCTTTCTCAAGCCAATTTTGATGATGGATTGATCACAAAACACCTTGATGGTCAGAACAAGAAAAGTTTTAACAGTGTAACAGCATACAAATCTTGAGGATATACCTGTTCAAGGTATGCATTCCTTAAACGTAAATGATCACAAGCTTCTTCACGCATTTCAGAGTACATGTTTGCTGCCATCTCAACAATGTTAAAGGAAATATACACAGGAAAGGCATTCCTGCATTAAAAAGGTTCATAAACTAAGTAAAATTGTTGACCATGGAATATTACCCACTGCTTCTCCGGTTTCAAGCCAGACAGGAGCTGCTTGACCTGACCCACGACTTTGCAACCTATCTGCATAAATGCCTCTCCCATGACCACCACTATAAGCACTAGCCAAAACATGGGAACTTCTGCTTGAGCCAACAGTTGAATCAGCAGAACCATTTCTGTCATTGTTCCACATACTAGAATCTTGAGAAGCCAATTTCCTAACAGCTGATGCAAAATCCACAGAACCACCAGACTTGAATAAAAGCATGCTGTCTTTGTTAGGTGATCGATAAGGAATGCCAGCTTGCTGAAGATCATCTCCAGCATATTTTGAAGGACTGTTCTGATTATCTGGCACGGTAAGTGCTGGAAAGTTCAGTGCATTGACATTGGGAGCTGACAAAGTCTTCGAGTTCGTAATCTGATTGAAACCCCCATCCACTTGGAGCTACAAATAGAAGACAACATGTAACATAACAGCTCAATATACAAAGCAAAGGTGTATACAGAGAAAAATGTAACTCAGATATCCAGAATCATTCACAAATAGGATGAGTTTTAACTACTTAATGAATATAAGAAAATAAGTTATCCTTGAGGTCAAGCACTGGTGCTCCTACCAAACTACATTTAAACAACTATTGCAATGGATATTGCAAATTAACAAAAGAAACCACAGAACATCAATAGGAGGAAAAGACCAAAACAATAGGACTAACCCCCTGATACCAGGCACAGTGTCTTAAAAATTTGAGGTTACACTTAAGTTATTGTTGGACTGGGTCACCAGAATCTCTCAGGGGACTCTTCCCTGCCAAAATAAGGCATAAGAGGCATTGCTCACCACAGTTGGCATCCAATCAAATATCAGAGGCAATGCATCTCCACAAAATTCTAGGATGGGCATCAAAAGGGACTGTTTCCACTGTATTTATTCCAATAAATAAAAGTTGTGGGAAATATAGACAATTTGGATTGAAAATTTCAAAAGAATTAACGGAAATACTGGAAAAAAATTCTTGTAGTTAAGCAAAGCATGTGCATGCCCATTGTTTTGACAACGCATTAAGATAATACATCTTTGTAAAAGCATTTGCAAAATGTGATCTGGCCAAATTAAATGTGATCAGAGACAAGAAAAAAGGAGTTCACCTCTAACTGAGTGAGCATCTCAATAGTGAGATTTAAGTCACAGCCATGTGCAAAATAAACTTCCACTAAGCTTTCAGCAGCAAACCCAGGGAATTGTAAAGCCAAAAGCTCCAACGGGTTTATTTCAGTATCATCAACTATTGCATGCTCACCTAATATTTCATTCCTGAACCCATGTCTAGAATTTCCATTGTATTGATGTACCTCCCTACCATTGCTAAGAACTTGATCACTGTTAGCAATTTGCTGGTCCCAGGGCTTGGTTGGCAAGCTCAAAAAACTTGCTGAAGTAGGTTCTTCCCCATATGAAGCAAAAGCATATCTCATCTTTTCACCAAAGCTGCTACCATTGATATGATGGGGTGACAGTTCCTGCTGCTCAGTCAAGACATATCCACTTCTGGAGGAGGCATGGAATCTTGGCACTTCACTACTGTCATGTAAAGACAAGCCCACTAAAGAGAGCCCTCCAAGTCCCTGAGACTCATCTTCACTCATGACCTTAAAATCAGGGGTGATATCATCTGGAAGCTGGTGGCGCCAGAATTGATGGGCCTCATCATCAGAGGCATTAGAAACAGATGATTCTGATCGATCAAGAACTGATTTCCCTACAGTTCCAGAGGTAGCGAATCTTGTTGCAGCATCTGTCGTGTTTGAGGTACTTCCAGATGGAGAGGAGGATGGTCTGAGGGAAAAGGGAACAAACTCTGCAGCATTTGGGTTCAAAGCTGTTGCCTTGTTTGGGAGACTAAGCTTTGTGTGGTTGGTTAAAGACCCTTTCTTGGATAAGTTCATTTCTTTACTAAAATGGAAAGAAAGAAAAAAGAAAAAGAACTCTACATGCATAAAAAGAGACTGATAGAAAGAATAACCCTCCTGAGTTGC
The DNA here is from genome assembly GCA_027405865.1 of Salix purpurea. NCBI lineage: Eukaryota > Viridiplantae > Streptophyta > Magnoliopsida > Malpighiales > Salicaceae > Salix > Salix purpurea. The sequence goes on from JAOWLH010000023.1 coordinate 4,168,143, forward strand.
AGTAGGCTTTATCCAAAACCTGTAAAACATTTTCATTTAATTATACTTATGAGGAAACATACAAAAAGAAGTACAAATCCCATGACACACCCACATGCATACAATCCATTCCTGGCCTCAACAACCCCTACCTGAAAAAGATACTAAGATCTCCAACTAGGAAATCTCAATTGAAAAATATCCTAAAAGAAGCAATAATACCCATTTTCAACATTCAGCTTTTACAATTACACTAAATACATAGTGTAAATAGAATACAATATTCAAATCATTTTCTCCCCAGGTGAAGCTCAATTGAATGCTCTGAACTATCACCGAATCACCACAAAATGAATACCGTGTGAGTAAATAAATAAATAAATAACAGATATTTCAATAAAACAGCGAGTCAGTTGCATTAAACAGGACCCAATAGCACAAAACAACACTTCAAAACTCAAAATCGATTAAATAGAAGGTTACAGCTCATAAATCACAAACAAATTACCTCTATTTAAACCCAAAAACCTACAAAGAATAATTAAATCAAAACCCCATAAAGTTATTTTCACAAAAAACGAATAAAAGCAATCGTTGCAAATGAATGAGTAAAAAAATCAATTACCAAAACCTTACACTATCCACACAGTCAATCCTTAAAGATCTCAAAAAAACAGAATTGAACACTAAATAACTAAAAACAACCTCAGAAAAAAGAAGAAAGATCTATTGTAAAGTCAAAGAACAAAGAGAAGTATACAAATATATATACCTTTGCGAACCAAATCAAATGGATCCATTAGAAAAACAGAAGATAAGATCCGATGATGATAAGAGAATTAATTATAGCTAGTTCAGAATTTTGGTGGTTTTTCTTTTTATTTTCTCCCTCTCTTTCTCTCCTGTTACGTGTCTATCTATTATGCAAAGAATTTCAGCTCCCCTTCTCCCTCACTTATTTATATTCTCTCACCTTTATTATTATTATTATTATTATTATTATAAATATATTATATATTATTCTCTCTCTCACAAACACACACACACACAGTAGCAAAGAAAGCTAGCACCACAACCACGTAAATATACTAATAACAAAAAACCCTTCGCCACTCGATTTGACCTTCCTATCCCCCCCCCCCCCCCCCCCCCCCATCCGTTCTTCTTCTTCCCGTGCTGAGTTGTTGAGTATTGACCGTTTGATTTGTTTATTATTTCTAATAAATTAATCATTAGTTTGGGATTGGGAAAAGTTAAGCGCTAACCCTTTCTTGACAAGTTACTGCTACACCTAATTTTCTCAATTCTCCCTCAAATAAATAATTTACGTGCTTTAAATGTTTGTTAATAATGAATGCAGGAAGATTCAAGTTCTCAGATATTATTTAATTTAATGAGTTTTTTTTTCAAACTATACTTCCAAGTTTTTTTTTTTGTAATTTAAAAGTGGTATAGCTTTTTTTTTTATTCTTTTTTAGTTTTTTATCTTTCTTTATTTAGAGAAGGTAGTATATTGGTGAGTTAATTTGTATTTAAAGATATAAAATTGAAATAACTCGGTAAATAAAAATTATAAATACTAAAATATAATAATATAATATATATAGATAAAATGAAAAAAAAATATTGAAGAAAAAAACTTATGTTAACTAGACTATCCAACTACCTATGATATAAGACCATAATTAAAAAAATTAAATTTTAAAAAAATCAATTTAAAGCCTTCAAAGTCAAATTAAAAATAATGAGTCAACTCAGGTTAATCTAACTAATTTGCAACCCGGGATAACCTCATGCTAAGTAAAGTGAAAAAAATCACAAAATATAAGGGTCAATAACTTAATATCAAATTATTTTTTTTATAAGAAAAAAAACAAGTAAACCTCAATTAACTTGACTAACTTGTTACTTATAAAATGAGATCAAAATAAAAATTGAAATTTATATAAAAAAAAAACACCTAGAACAAATATTGCAATTAAATAAATAAAAAATATAAAAGAAAACTCGAGATAACCTAGGTTAACTTGACTCACCCACGACCCAAGGCAATCCCACAATAAGGAAAATATCAAAAATAACAAAGGTCAAGACTCAATAATTTATTATCAAATGATAAAATTAAAAAATGGAAAAAAAAAAACCAAGTTAATTTGACTAACCCTTAACCTAGGATATGAGATTAAGATAACCACACAGAATGAAGTATGAAACTAATTGATGATCCTTCAAACGCACGTATTGAACCATCATGCAGAAGACGACAAGAATATTATAACATTGCCATGAAAGGCCACATTTGACCGAAAGGAGGTGCTACATGCATTTCCTATATAGCACATGTGCTGCCTATTTGCACTCATTAACCACGATGCACCAACCATTTTTATTTTTTTATATTTATTAACATTGGCAAAATACTATTTAAATGTGGATGAAACTATCAAATAATATGGTTACACCAGACATACTTTTTTTGTTGCCATAAACACCCCTCTAAATTGATGTTGGTAAGTCAACAAACAATAATTTTCTAATAAGAAATTGACTGAGAAAATTTCAAACCATGAAAAACCTCAAGAGAAATTCTCAATTCACAAGGAAAATTTCAAGAATAAATTTTCAAACTAATAAAAAATTTATGAAGAAATCTTCAATCCAAAATCACACAAAGCTACTAAAGACTAAGACCACCAACCTATAACCCTAGAATGAACACCACAAGGTTAAAAATCCCAAGAAATTAAAATTCAAAACTTTAAGAAGCACTATAAAAGTAAGAGCTCCAAGAACTAAAACAAACAAGAAATGAAAAACGAGAGTATTTTTTTCCATTTTATACACACACACACACACACACACACATAAACTCTAACATGGTATTTCTTTACCATTGACAATGACAAGGATATAAAGAGAGTGCCAAATACTGTCTTTGACTCTTTAGTATATTTTTTCCTCTTTTACCATATTTTTTTTATTATTATTATGTAAGTTTTTTTCTAGAATTTTGTATGTTCTACAACATGTAATTCTTGCTAAAATTAAAGGACTTATAGAAACAATTTTGCGTAACTAAAAACTTGACTAAGAACACATAAATATTTGATTTTATTAAAATGTATAACTAGGCATAATCTCTATTTAAAACATTCTTTTTAAAGAATAAAACAATCCTCTCATTCTTTCCTTGAATTTAATTTACAGTGACTTTTTTTCTTAAGTAAGCCAAAAATTTATGCTTTGAAAGAACACAAATTTAAGCATATACTTTAGAGAAAGACTTAATGATTTGATGCTATAAAAAGTACCTTTGATTTATCTAAAAAGTGCTGTTGAAGAAAACTTATGGATCTAGACATGATCAAATAAAGCTTCCTTGTGGATTTTAAGCGTAGATGAAGGAGATTTGAGATCTTTTGTGAGAAGTTACTTACTTGAAGAAAACTTTTTATCACAAATAACCTTTTTTTTCTCTTGTCTAGGGTGAGACCCTTTATATATACAGGGGTACTTAAGTTTTTTGCCAATGTCACATCATATTATCTCATTGGTTCATTTTTATTTATGAGATCTTGTTTATGAAAAAAATATTTTAAATATATCATCTCATGTGTCATCTTTTTATTAGACAAGAAACATATGAAAACCAATTTTTTTCTTGTTATTTACTTTAATTTTATTTATTTATTATGTAAAATAAAAATGGCATGTGATAAATTTTGACTAATTGAGACTTTTTGTTTCTATAACAACTTTTAAAAATATTACATTTTATTTGTACTTTATCTTTTTAGATGTAGGATGTATAAGGTGAGTTGCTAACCTAAACTCCCGTGCTCAATAAGTTGCGATATGAGAAATGATCAGTTTGATGAAACATTACAATATGATCAATTATCCAATATAATTAATAAGCTCATTTTAAATGAAAATGTAAACTATAATATAATCATATTATCCAATATAATTTTATATGATGACTTATTCAACTTGGATAATAAAATCAATTGGTTTAATATATCACATTTTAGACTTATTGTTTCCTGTTATAACACCCTATAACTTTTAATGCAATTTCATTTTTTTTCCAATAATCATATATGTGTAAGTAGGTTGAATTTTCTTTTTGAAACTAACTTGTCGTTATCTTTTTTCATCAGAATTTATTATGGAACTTCATCTTTTCTAATGATCATATATATGAAAATGAGGTGATTGTGTTTTAATTGGCTTGTTCTTATCTTACTTCATCATACTTTATTTATAATGATTTGAAACATCTTGTAAACACCAATAGTACATTACAAATGCATAACTAACATACAAGGAATGTTCCATTTAAAATTAATAAATTTATTCAATTTAATAAAATCTTAGTAAAGTTTATCATATACAAGAATCTTACCCAAAATTTTATCTTAATTTAATACTTGTAAACATAATAAAAACTCAAATCACATTAGTCCACATAACTAATACTCACACATGGCCTTTAACATTTCGCCAAAAAAAACTTTATCAATTATATTTATTCACCATATATAAACACAAATAAGATTTATATAACTTTACAAGTTATATGCAAATATATATTTATTTAAAGAAACCTATAATAATTAATAATCCATTTTTTTTAACTATTTTACAAACTTAATATATATATATATATATATATATATATATATATATATATATATATATATATATATATATATATATATATATTCTTTTGATAATGAAATGAGCATAAAAGTTTGAAATATGATCTCAAGATTATGGTTATGATGGAAATATACCTATAACATATGGAAGATATAAAACAAATAGAGTGAGTATATCCATGTCGATTACTACTAATATCTTTACTACAACCTTAGAAATAAACACAACATCATTAGTGCTTAATTTAGCATATTAAATATATTCTAGTTTTAAATTTATTGTATTCCCTCATCAATCGATTCATTACACTTTCTTTTATTTTACACATCAGGATACCTTTATTATAAAATCCTAAAAAACATCTCATCAACTATGTGTTCAATAAATCATATTAAATAGTCAAAACTTGAACTTTGAGTTAATTTTATTCCTTGAGTCATTTCAATACTCCTAGCTTATTGTTTATATCATGTATGCAATTATTAATCTATTAGAGCTACTCTAATGGTAAAAGCCATTTAGAAGAACTATTTTTATATTATTTTAAATATAGTACAATTATTTTATATATAATTTAATTATGCAATTAATTACACAATTAATAGGAGTAAGTTATCTAATTAAATAATTGCTTTTAAAAAATCCTCCAACAATAAAATTATTATAAGTGAGTCATAAGAAAGTTGCTTAGGATCACTTTATTGAAACAATCTGTTCATACATCTATTTAATACAAGGAAAATAACATCATTATCAACATATAACTTACGAATAAATACACAACAACTCTAAACATAAAATTTAAACAGTTTATAAATCTAATAGCAAATTTAAAGCATGTAATTAAGCTAACTGACCAAAAAAATCCTAATTTACCAATTTCACATAATTATTATTTTTATGCTAACTATTATTATTATAATTAATAATAATATTTAGCATCCCCCCCCCCCCCACTAAACCCGTTTACTCACCTCCATCTCCATCTAGAAACCCTACCCCCTTCTCCCTCAACCCCCCCCCCCCCCCCCAAACCCGCTAGCCTACTCTCCTCGTGTCAGCTCCATCTCCTCTGTCTCTGGTGCGCCACCTCCAAGGGTTCCATTTACGATCATCCTCCCTCTTCCTCCACCACCACCACCAGCAACCTCGACTCCATTCCCAAACCCAACAATGGAGCCTTCCACCTAACATCTCTGCATCATCCTCATCAATTTCAACCTAAAATTCCAGTCATTTCAACACCAAAATTAGCTTTTATTGTTCAATTCATTGTTGTTGTTGTGCTTTAATTTGCAAAACCCAACGATATAATTCCGACGGCTAAATGTTCCTTTTGTCTTTGTAGTGAAAATGTGTAGGAATGGCTTTGTAGGTAAAGAAAAGTCATTTTGGCTACCACGATGGCTCTCTTGTTGGAGAGCTAAAAAAGAACAAAAATAACTAAAAGGACAAAAATTTAGCTTTGCCAACGCAAATGGCTTATGCATTGAACTTGCTCTTACAATGATCATAGCTTGTGTTTTATGCTAAACTTATTTACCAATCCATTCTAGTAATCTTAGTTCCCACTTCACTTAAATTAGGGATTCATAATTCCATACCATACCTAAAGCACATACTTTAACGAAATTATGAATTCATTGATCCCATTTAATGCCCTTATCTCATGCTTTAATATAATTTTGAAATCATTAATACATTTCCTTATTTATGCTTTATTATTAAAGTTAGATCAACATTAATTAGTTGTTTGAATAACTCAATAAATGATAATAACACATAGGGAAATGTCTTAATGTTTAAGGTTGTTTTGGTACTAAGACTTTTATAGTTATTGAAATATTATGGGACATGTGTTTAGTTGTTTGGTAATAAAATGGGATACCATTTTAAAAAAGGCATGACTAAAGAGAATTTGGCATTTCCAATCATAAAAGATTAATTTTTGCTTCATTGGTTATTCTATCACCCTTTAAGTGTGTTATTAAAACTTTTTAACTAGTGTAAACTAGTTTTTTTACTCTTGGTAAAATAATTCTTTCTTGAATTTTTCTTAATAAGATCTAAAAAAATTTCTACCTCCAAAGCGTATTCCACCTTATTCACAAGGGTGGATACACTTGGGCCACAACTTCACATCATCTCTAAGTGTATTTTTTATATACTTTTTAGATTTTTTTCTCCATATTCCATAAAATAGTTATATTAGGATATATTCTAAAACACTTGTATTGATGAATAAAGATATCCATTAGATCTTCCCCCTTCTAATTCTGCCTATGTTCTGGTGCATACACTAGTTGAGATCGACATCATATAGACTTTCATGAAAAAAATGGATTAGGGTTTTTTTGCATAAATTAATTTTGTTATATTGTTATAATATATTCAAACGTGTGTCTTAAGGCATTAAGTTTTAATATACTATGTGAATTATGTCATTTTGAACTAACTAGAGATAACTACATCGACCATATGACACATTTGAGAACTTTTAACTAGATTATATAGATTTATAACTTGAATAGTCTTAGATGTTCTTTAATAAAAAAAAAGCTTGTTTAAGTTATATCCTTCAAGTTTTTCTTTGATGGCCTCAGTAAGGGTGGCATCAATAATAGAAACAACTTGATAGATTGGTATTAAAAGACATACCATGAAAGGAGTACTGAAAAATGATGATTTCTAAGCAATGAATTATGTTCCATATTTTAGTTCTATAAGGCCAAAATAACCTTCCATTAATGAACTGAAGTCTTACAATAGCACACATAGAGTTCTAATTTAAACAAAAAAACTGAAGCATACTTTCGCTTAGAACTACATATACTTCAAGATAAGTCTTATATAATCCTTATTGAAGCTTGGGTGTAAAGCTAATATACATTTATGGGTAGCATACGTGTAGGAGACATAAACATTAATCTCAAACTCAACCTCCTAAACCAAAACACGGAGAGCACAAAAAAACATTAACATAAAATCAATAAGCAAGAAAATAAAATTCCAATACTTGTAAAAAAGAAAAAAGGCTTAACCCTTTTAATTTCTTAGTGGAATCATCAGTTTGACACACTCAACATTTTGGTGATATATGAAATAATAGTTTAAAACGTAAAGTTGCCACTCAGTTTTTTCTAAAGATGAAATCTATGAAAACCCTACATTGTTCCTAAAAGTTATAGTTAAGGGGGTTGCCTACACAACTATGATGACCATGATCATTTTAGCATGCTTTCTCCATGAAATTACCATTTGTTTTGAACTTAAAAAAATTAAGTTACCAAATTTGTGTCAATGTTTTCTTCTATATCTTTATCTCATGAGTTTGTTATAGAGTAATCAAGTTTCTTTATATATTTTTTTATTTTTATGAAGTAGATGAAAATTAATGTAATTACAAATCTTAATTAAATCATCAAAACAAGACTTTTTTACTTATATAGTTAATGACATAAAAATAAAAAAAATGTTACTAAATAAAAAAAAGGAATGAATAAAAATAATAACCCAAGAAGAAGCCTCATCATTGGATTCACATGGTTCTCAAGTCCTAAATCTATACAAGAAGCAATTGATTAGATCCAAACTCTACATTATTGATCAAAGGTTGATATCATTTAACATAAGTTGCGCTTATTTTGTTTAGAAGATAAATTGCATATCAGGAACTCTTTCATAAAGGCACTCAACTCAGGGAGCAATAAATTTCTTCACCTGTTATCTTAGGAACCATAAGAACAACAAATTTACATGGTGAAAAAATATTGTGATGAGGTGTTATGTGATATTGGGTTAATGCAAGTTAGTCATTTGTTACTTGGTAGACTATGGTGATATGATAAGAAAACTATGCATGATAAAATGACAAATAAGTTTTCTTTTAAGATGAAGTGAAGACCTATAATTTTTATATCTTTGACACCTAGGTAAATATATAAGGAGGAACTTAATTTGAAAACAAGGAAGATGGCTAAAAATAAGAGCTTGTATATAAGAGGGACCTTATTTGCTATTAAGATTCTTCTTGGTTGTAATGATAATGTTATTCTTCAACTTAATAATTATTTATTGTCCATATAAGATATTTTTCATGACACAAATTTGAGGTTGAATCCTTTTTAAGAAAAAGAGGATTATATTAATCAAGTCATACTTGAATTTAGCCTTAATATATTTGTTGACAAGTTTTATGAGATCAAACATATCTCTTAAACTATACATCAAATTGATCTAAACTTTTACAAGGAGATACTTGACATATGGAACTATATTGTAGTATATTTCTAGGTCAATATTAATTTGAGGAGATATTATTTTAGAGGACTATATTTACTAGATAAATCTTGTCAAATTTACCAAACTAGATCTCTATGTGTTGTTTATGTCATATTTAAAGCTAAATATGGATTTTTTTTTGCGATTCAAGATGACATAAAAACTAGAGATCTTAAGCTTTCCAATCATATATGATAGGTTCATTAAAGCATCTAGATAAAAGAAAATAATATCTTTAAAGTAAGGATTGAAATCTGCCAAAAATATGCAAAAAATGAAGATTTAGGCTACATAGAAAATATTTAGCATGGAGACTTTGTTTTTATTATTTATTTATTTTTATTTTTTAATATTGGATAATTATTTTTAATTTGGGTTTGTCGTGACTCATTAAACATTGTTTAAGAGTTTATCTTATTATTAATTATATATTAGTTGATTATTAATTTATTCCCATTAGATTACAACCTAAAAAGGTTCCATTAAGGTTCATTATACAAGACTATACTATATAATTTTTAGCTGGAAATCTCATTAACAAGTTGGAAAATAAGCATAAGATTTGTTTTTGGAAAAACAACCTTTTTTTTTTATAGAGATAAAAATTGTACTTTGACTTATTGAAGATTAACTCGTTTTATGGTGTCATTTGCATACTTAAAGTTCTTAAATACAAGGTTATCTTTGAGTCCACTTTTCCAATACATTTGGTTTTAAAGTGAAGAGTTACCTTTGACTTAAGGTTCTATCAAACTTCATTGTCAACTTTTCAGGTTGTTATCTATTTCGTTAGGGGTTGCTTAACTACGTGATTAAGAGGTCTGAATTATGTGCTGAAAACAATAGATTATTTATAATAGTTCTTTTTGTTTAGGTAATGATAATGTAAATATGGGTTGGTTGGTGTTTTTTTTTTTATATAACTTTCATGACCAACTTTTGTAATTAAAACTAAACTAGTATTAAGATACATGTAATTTAACTATTGATTTTTTTATCAGGTTTGAAATTTAACATAATATTAATTCCTACTTATTAAACTAAGAATGCATGTGACTAGTTCATAATGGTTTTTTTTAATTCTTAATTATGTTATTTATTGTGAAATATTTTAATGTGATTGATTATGAATTATGAAATGAAAGGTCTTAAAGGAATAAATAAAGTTATTCTTGGTTTGTGTTGGTCATGGAAAAGGTCTGGGACACATAGACATGAATTAAGTTTTGATTGCATATGTGGATTATTGATGTCAACACTTGAGAATATTCAAATTTATGAAAGTCTAGGCTGAAATTTTAATAAAATCATAATAACTTTTAAATATGGTAAATTGTAATCATGAACAATGGATTATGAGTTTCTTTTTTTTTAATCTTTTCCCGTGGTTTAATGATTCATTCCTAATGATTTTTCTCAAATATATTTTAAAAGTAGAGGTTATTACAATTATCTTTATCAATCCATCACCAACATTTACATTTGTGTTTTAAAGAATATTTTGTTATTATTCTTTTAAAACTTCACTCATATTCGTTAAATTATATATATATATATATATATATATATATATATATATATATATATATATATATATATATATATATATATATATATATATATATATATATATATATATTTATCTCGAGTAGATTATTAGCGTTAGCTTTGATTTCATAGGGGTGCTTTTTCTATTTTCTCTCACATTCATATACAAAACTTGGATGATTTCTTCTTTGCAAGATGAGTTATCTCAAATTAATATATGTCTTCCTATACTATTTGGAAGTGTGGTTGAGTTTGGAAGTGTAGTTGAGGTTGTTTTTAAAAATATTATTTTTTAAAATTATTTTTGATATTAGTATATAAAAATAATTTAAAAATAATAAAAAACTTTAATTTAAAATAAAAATAGAAATATTTTTTTAATTTTTTTTTTGAAACGCAATGCCAAACAAAGTCTAAATTAGTAACTTCGTTACTTGTTTTGGAGTATGATTGAAATAATTTTTTAAAGTGCATTTTCGTTTCAAAATTACATCAAAATGATTTTTTTATTTTAAAAATATTTTTGACACCACATGAAAATAATCTCAAAACATTATAATTTTTTAATTTAAAATAAAAAAATATTTTTTTAATATTTTTTTAATTGTTAAAAAGGTAACCCACGGCGTAGTGCAAAACAGTGTTGTAAGTTCCGTTCCGTTCCAGAAGCAAATCCGGAACAAAACGGCGACGTTTTTGTTCCGGTAAAACTTCCGGTCAGTACCGGTAAATCCGGCCGAATTTCGGCCGGAACGCCCCGGTTCCATACCGGGCGTTCCGTTCCAGTTCAAGCAAATCCATGATCTTTACAAAAAGAGACTGAAGACAAGGACTTCAAACCAAGTGGACTTCAACAGACATGAGAAAGAGATAGAAGAGAGATGAGTGTCAAATCAAAGAGACCTGGAGCAAGGGGAGCAAAAACGTAGAGCAAACATTCTCATCAGGAATGGAAGGAGAGGTATAATGCAAAGAGGGTTTCCTTTGCCTAAACCATTCACGAGTGATCTTGTCTTGGTGGTGTTGGTGGGCTGGAGGGTGCAGAGGGAGAGGGAGGTGGGCGGCGCATGTTGTGTAGGAGAAGGAAGGTAGGGTTTTTTAGATTGAAATGAAAATGAAGGGGTGAAAACGGGGCGGGGTGGGGTGGGTTTGTAATATAATTATTATATTATAATAATAATTATTATATATTATAATAATAATAATTATTATTTAATTATTAATTATTATAATAATAGTTAGCATAAAAAATAGGGGTATTAATTTGAATGAATTATTTGTAATGTAATGTATTTTAATTAATTATGTTTGAACTTATTGATTATTTGTTAATGTGTTCATTTTGTTTTTTTTTTAGTTTTTCTAACACTGAAAGACAATAAATAACATTAATTAATTTCAAATACAACAACCATAAAAAACATAGAATTACTTGAAAAACATACAATAAGTAGCTTAAATTTCAAATATTGTGGTTTTTTAAAATTATATTTAAATTTATTTTTTTAATTTAAATATAATTAAAAAAATAATTTTATTGTTTGAGAGTTTTCAAAAGCAATTATTTAATTATATAACTTACTTATATTAATTGTATAATTAAACTATATACAAAATAATTGAATTTTACTTAAAATAAGATAAAAAAAAATGGTTATTCAAAATGGCTCTTAAAAATGGCTCTTACCATTGGAGATCACATTACCTCAAGAGTCATTTATACACTATTTAAAGAGTCATTTCTATCTTTTGCCTCTTAAAAATGCCTCCTACCATTGGACTTGCTCTAACAGCTGCCACTTTCAAGGATCATGACGGCTAGTTTTTTTTTATTGTGAGGTTTGCAACCCTAATTCGATTTTTCCTTAATTGACGAAAATACCCATATGTGGTTGATTCTATGAGCCTAACTCATTTTCCTTTTCGTTTTTGTTGGAAAATTTAGGGTTTATTAGTTAATGAGCACTCATATAAGGCATGTGTAAATGAGGAGAATGAGCTTGGTGGAGATGACCAGCTATTGGAATGTCTTGTTGACGACTTTCCTTATGTTCCACAGCCATATCAAGATCCTTACTTTTATATTAATGATGTAGAGGATGTTTGATGTATTTTTCTTTTATTTTAGAACATTTTACTTTCATAATATTTTGGAATTTCAAAGATGTTTCTAATTTTGAGATTATGTTTGTATTGTATAATTTAAATTTCATTTATCTTGAATTTAAATTATACTTGTTAAATTAATATTTTATTTTTTTCATATATATAATTAAATAAATATGAACAGTAACCGGTACCCGGAACGGTACCGAAACCGGAACGTTCCATTCCAAACAAAAAAACCGGAACGGTACCCGGAACAGATTTTACAACATTGGTGCAAAACAACCTATACAACGAAAGGATTGTCGTCTACACTTTAGACCGTGGTTGCACTGACTCACAACAAAAGACATGTCATACTGTTGTGAACTCTGAAAAACACGAGGGATTTTGAACGCTATAAAATGTCCCATCACGTGTCCTGAAGTCTGTCACCCGCCGCCAACGGCCAAGAAGATACCATCATCCAGCGTGTCAAAACACTATTGACCCACGTTTACCAATTTAATGTTCTCCTCTTCCTCTCGATCACCTCCAATCCATTGACGATAATCAAATCCATCGCTCTCTCTCTCTCATGCCTTCTCCGGAGTTTCTCTCTCTAAAACTTTATTTTCTCTCTTAAAATGACCAATAATTTACTTCTCGTGGTCTCTCCGAAACCGAAGCTCTGCTTCGCTCGAACTTCAAATTTCAATTTTGACCGCGTTCGCTTCAATGGCAACCTCTCTAAACGCCGCCGTATGGCTCTCAGGCCTCACGCGTTCCCTAAGTTCACCCTCTCAAGTTCTCTCCAGACCGAAACTGACCTTCAAGACGCTGCCTTTCAAGCTCCGAAGAATAATAACGACAATTCGCCGATTCTCCTTGATGTGGCCGGAATGATGTGCGGCGCGTGTGTTTCCCGCGTCAAATCGATACTATCTGCAGACGAGAGAGTTGAGTCCGCCGTGGTCAACATGTTGAACGAAACGGCGGCGGTGAAGTTGAAACCGGAGGCGTTGTTGGAGGGAGAAGCGTCGGCGAGTATTGGTGAGAGTTTGGCGAGGAGATTGAGTGAGTGTGGATTTGAAGCGAAAAAGAGGGTATCGGGAAGTGGAGTGGCAGAGAATGTAAAAAAGTGGAAAGATATGGTTAAAAAGAAAGAGGAGTTGATCGTTAAGAGTAGGAATCGGGTGTTTTTTGCTTGGACATTGGTTGCTCTGTGTTGTGGATCTCATGCTTCCCATATCTCGCACTCTCTTGGTATTCACGTTGGTCATGGTAATTATCACTGTAGCCCAATGCAATGCACCAGTCATTTCAATCATAATAACCGACCGAAGCTACTTAATTTCAAGATGTTAAGTGAAGATGATGGCAGTTGAAAATTGTTGTTGACCCGCTTGCTAAAATGTGGTTTTTGGAGTAGGTCCGGTAATGGAGGTGCTGCATAATTCTTATGTGAAAGGAGGATTAGCTTTGGGATCTCTTTTGGGACCAGGAAGAGGTAATTAGTTGCACTGGCACAGGCGCTTATATTTTTTCTTTTTTTATATATACATATCAAACTTGTTAGATTTATATCTCATCTGCATAGGAATCACCACCGATTCATTTAATGATGCATATTCTCTGCGGGACCAATCGTGCAATAATGAAAATTTCCTTCTTTATGAAATATGGATCACCACTTAACATTCTTGGTAACTGACTATTGTATTAGTGCTTTCAAATTTATCCTTCTTGATGTTTTTCTCCTATGTTAATACAGACAAAGGGTAATCAACACCCAAATGTACAGACTAGCAATCACAGCTCAGATATTTTTTTTGTTGATTCTTGACTTGAGAGAAGATCTTTTTGCAGACTTGCTTGTTGATGGCCTAGCGGCATTCAAGAAGGGATCGCCGAATATGAATTCTCTCGTGGGATTTGGATCCATTGCTGCATTTATCATCAGTGCGGTGAGACCCTGAGTCGATACTGTGATTTTCGTTTCACTCACATTATAAAAGAGATCATTTTGCTAAGTTTTTTGCCTCGATTTGTGCTCTCTTGTAGATCTCACTTCTTAACCCTGCGCTCGAATGGGATGCATCTTTCTTTGATGAACCGGTGACTTGCTTACTTTTAGTATCTGCACTTATTCTTGTCAAACTTATGTTTCTTGATTTATAAGAAATTTATTGATCTTCCAAGATGAGTGTGACATAATATCTAAATTACTCCCTGATCCTGTTGATACCACCTCTCAAATGCTGTCACCCATCCTATCATAATAATAGGGTTTTTTTTACACTTTTCAGCTGCTAGTTTTATGTTTATTAGCCAGAAAATAGCCTTTACTTAATGTTTCACGAACAGGTTTCTCATGGACAGCTCATGCCTTTTAGTGTGCAGGTCATGCTTCTTGGTTTTGTGCTTCTAGGACGTTCTCTTGAAGAAAAGGCAAGGATCAGGGCATCTAGTGATATGAATGAACTTCTTGTAAGTAGTAATCACTTTTGTATCTATTATTGCAAGAAGCAACTGGGATGCTTACTTGATTCCCATGTCAAATCCAATTCTTGTTAATCCCGATGAATTGTTTGTATGATGGGTGCTAGTTTTATGCATAAATGCTGTCATTTCTAAAGCTGAGACAATCTTGTTCCTCTTTCCTCCTGTTCTTTCTGTGGCGTTTTGACCTTTGTTGCGTTAAGTTTGTTTGCTTTCATAGCTGAAAAGAACTACCATTACCCAATTCATGGAAATTTGAGTAAATGCGTCATTAGCTTACCAAGCATTGTGATGTTTCATATATTTCCATTCTATAAATTGCTGTAATATGTCAGTGTATTCAT
Organism: Salix purpurea; assembly: GCA_027405865.1. NCBI lineage: Eukaryota > Viridiplantae > Streptophyta > Magnoliopsida > Malpighiales > Salicaceae > Salix > Salix purpurea. The sequence goes on from JAOWLH010000023.1 coordinate 4,183,547, forward strand.
TTTAGAGTGATCACTATTGCCAATGTGAAGTCAGCAAAGGCAATATTCATTTCTCAACATATGAGAGACCATTGCTTATTGTGAGGAGCATACTTTTCTAACCTTTGATGACCGTGATTTGTTTTTAAAACAAGCAGACTGTGGTTAAGTTTCATCATGTTGGGATTATCAACTCATAGCTTGCTGCCTTACATTGGTTGTCTGTTGTTTTGCTCTTGAGTTACCAAAATAAGCCACTGATAGATTTTATTGTTAACTGGATGATATATAAATTTATTGTTGAACTGTATCAAGTAAGCTTTAATTATATAGTGAACATGCAATAACCACCTGTGTGATTTCATTGATCTGGGTGTTTTTGCAGGCACTCATGTCCACTCAGTCACGACTTGTAATTACTTCATCGGATAGCAATTCCCCTATGGAAAATGTTCTTTGTTCTGATGCTATTTGCACTGAAGTCCCCACTGATGATGTTCGAGTTGGAGATACAGTGCTAGTTCTACCTGGAGAATCTATTCCTGTAGATGTAAGCATCGCATAATCTTTATCAAATTACTCATGGTCTTAAAATTTATATGGTGATTTTTCTTTTCTCACATTTTTGTGCTTAATTATTATACCTTACCTTTTTGTCTCATTGAGCCAAGTCACTTCTTTTATATGCAGTTTCAGAATGCATTACTTGTTTTCAACACTATAAAAATTTGGCATAAATTTTTTTTTCACAGATTTTGATTTTTGTCAAGCACCCATTTTTTTAAAACTGTGAAAGTATTGATCCTAACTTATCCTTCAATGCCATAATGAATATATCTTTAATTGCATTACTGTGGACCTCTATATTCATGAAATGTTACAAACTGTGTTTTTTAGACTTTCAATGGTATGAATGTTGTGTATTCAGATGTTCAACAGCCTTATCAATCTACCTATTTCATTTGAATCTCAGTAGCACACATGTTTGATTCAGCTGGAATTAAATTTTCCCAATACAGGGGAGAGTACTAGCTGGAAGAAGTGTTGTTGATGAATCCATGCTTACTGGGGAATCACTGCCTGTTTTTAAGGAAGAAGGGCTCAAAGTCTCAGCTGGAACAATAAACTGGGTATGGTTATATTTTTTAATTGCAAGAGAGAATGTGTATGTGCCATAATTAACTCATAACTGCGTATATTTGTGAACTGAGTGGTTCTTTTGTATTGATGCATTTATTACCTTCAGATGATTGGTATTAAGCCTTATGGGTGGGTTATCACAATAAAGATATGGTGGCACACCTAAGTTATATTTTTCCTTTTCTTAATGAGCCTCAGCATTTGTAGTTTTGAACATGGAATAGCAAATCCTGTTAATGTTGGTTTTGCAGCTCTTTCCATTTATGTTTTGTTATTGCATTGTTGACAACCAGCATTTCTTAAAAAATGTTTCAGGATGGTCCTTTAAGGATAGAGGCCTTGTCTACTGGCTCCAACTCAACAATATCTAGGATCATTCGTATGGTTAGTTAATTGTTTTCACTTTTCATTTCTCTTTTTTTCTTAAAAATGTATAAAAGCATCTAATACAGAGGGATAAACAGATGTGGCTTTTATATGTTTTTTACTACATAGTAACTCAATGTGTGACCCTAAATAAATTAACATCTTTAAAACTAGAAAATGTGTTGCTTATTTTGCTGACTGAGTGCAGATGCAGGTATCAGCAATATACATAGAAAGGAAAGAAGCAAACTTTTGTAGGTGTAGAAAAATAAGTAGCCCATCGATGGTAGCCATTACCAATTTTTTCTCCATAATTATGCTTCGATTATGCTATACAGTGATTTCTGGTTAATAATTGAGTTCAATTCATGAGTCTTATAGCCCAAAAAATTGGAAGGGAGCAGATCCATGAAGCCTACCTCAACTAGTTTGGTATTAAGGCTTGACTTAAATTGAGTTGATTACTTGACTGTAATGCATAGTAGTTCTGAATTATTTAGTCTTGATCACTTGTCTTAAACATAAAACTATAGGGATTATTCAGACATGATAATGACATGCAGGATAATAAAATAATTATCAAGAGTATCATTGCATTGACTTGCTACATTTACTTGAGCAACATGAAAAAATGCCTAGAGCTTCATTGACATACTAGATGAATAGTTCTCACTGCTTTATAGTATTTGATAATAAAAACTTAACAGTAGGAAAAGCTTCAAATGTCTTTACAATTGTTAAAGCTTTATTGTGTAATTTCAGGTTGAGGATGCTCAAGGTAGTGAAGCGCCTATACAAAGGCTTGCAGACTCAATAGCTGGACCTTTTGTTTATAGTGTAATGACTATATCTGCAGCAACTTTTGCATTTTGGTAGGATTTGTTTCCTAGCTCTTATATCACATGATTTCAATGTTAACTTTTTAGAACCCAGGATGCAACATGGTTAATGATAGTGATGTTATTGATTTACCAAAGTCAACAATGACATGACAGAGGCATTTTGTTTTATATCACGTGATTTCAATGTTAACTTTTTAGAACCTAGGATGCAACATGGTTAATGATAGTGATGTTATTGATTTACCAAACTCAACAATGACATGACAGAGGCATTTTGTTTTATATCACATGATTTCAATGTTAACTTTTTAGAACCTAGGATGCAACATGGTTAATGATAGTGATGTTATTGATTTACCAAACTCAACAATGACATGACAGAGGCATTTTGTTTGTTGGGTGCCTTATTTAACTGGATAAGAGACCTTGCTCCCTTTATTTAAGTCACTTAAATCCATATTTCAGTTTTTTGCATTTGCTAGATTACTAAATTTGAATTGCTTGCTTTATTAATTTCCTTTCATCTGTGCTAGCCTTCACTTGTAGAAATTTTATCTTTCATGCTGACAGGAGAGGTAAGCGGTTTCAGTCAGTCATGAGCTTATGACTTAACCTGAATTTTTGTTAGCGTGTTGTTGGTTGAATAGTTTCATTTATTTCTCACCAAAGAATTGGTTTCAGTCGTAATTGTATAGTTATAGTTTTATCCTTCTTGCTTCTCAGACTCTGTTGTGTGCATGTCCAGGTATTACATTGGTTCACATGTTTTCCCTGATGTTTTGCTCAATGACATTGCTGGACTAGATGGTGATCCTTTGCTGTTGAGCTTGAAACTTTCTGTGGATGTCTTGGTAAGTGGACTTGCCTCCTACTGACTATTGATATATTCTCCAACCTAACCATGAAGAACTATTTAACCGAGCTTGAAGCTGTATATACCATTTCCTTATGTTTGTAGATTGCAACTTTAAGTTTCGTTTCAGGTAGTTTCCTGCCCATGTGCACTGGGACTTGCCACACCTACTGCAATCCTAGTTGGAACATCGCTTGGTATGTGTCTAATCTGTCAGTTGTTTCTTTCAAGTTTAATACCCTGTATACAAAGTATAATTCAAAGTCACTTCCAATGTAGTGGTATTTAGTGCTTACCATTATGAGATTGTAGTTTCTTCTTTTAACGATAACAGCCTACTTCACATAAAAGCTTGTTTGTCCAGCTCTTTCTGCCCCCTTTTTTGTATTTCTTTAATAATGATTGACATAAAAAATAAATAGCAGATGTCCTGCATTAATCACAAGTTTCTGGACCTTCCAAATATGTTTGAATTTGAGTTCAAAGATATTGAACTCATTTTTGGGCTTCTGAACAGAAGCTACTTCTTATATCTTTCTCTTAATGGTTACTATCCTTTTTAGAAAAGCTAAGCTCCTTTTCTTTTGAAAACATAGGAGCAAAGCAAGGACTTCTAATAAGAGGAGGAGATGTATTGGAACGCTTAGCAAGCATTAGTTATGTTGCTCTAGATAAGGTTTGTTCTAGATTCATTAGAACTATGTTCTCTTCCTCACTCTAAACTGACGCAGTGCATGCTTGTCTAAATTGAGATTGACGTATGAAATAACTCTTGAATCAATTAATGCTTTTGACTCCTATCATTGAGAACCTTAACACTCCATTCTTCCCATTTTCCAATTTTTAGACAGGAACCCTCACTGAAGGAAAGCCTACTGTTTCTGCTGTGGCCTCAATCTCGTACGAAGAATCAGAAATTCTTCAAATGGCATTTGCTGTAGAGAAAACAGCATCGCATCCTATTGCAAAAGCTATTGTTGACAAAGCAGAATCATTAAAATTGACTATCCCCGTAACAAGAGGCCAATTGACGGAACCAGGTTTTGGAACCTTAGCTGAAGTAGATGGATGTTTGGTTGCAGTAGGTTCTTTGGATTGGGTTAACGAAAGATTCCAGATAAAAACAAAACTGTCTGATCTAAAGGATCTGGAAACTAAAGTGATGTATCAGTCCTCAGAAGGGATGTCATCATCAAACTATTCAAAAACAGTTGTCTATGTTGGACGTGAAGGAGAAGGCATCATTGGTGCTATTGCAATATCTGACTGTTTGCGCCATGATGCTGAATCTACTGTAAATAGGTAAATTTGCTTTCCCAACTGATAATTCTGAATGAAGTTGTGTTGTAACAAGCACACCAGGATTCAGGTTTTGTAAATAGAAGTTCAAATTGATTTTTCCCTTCCATGACAAGCAGGCTTGTTCTTAGCATATCTCGCTGGGATTAGTGAAATGGTTTTCATTATTTTCCTGTTTGGTAAATACTTTGTTTTCTAAAATCCAAACAGAAGTGTTGTTTTGAACCTCCTTAACACAATCACAGTGTTCCTCAAAGTTCCTGATGTTTTCCTTTTGCCTCTGTAAATGGTCAGTCCATGACAATATTGGCCAACCACTAAAGAAAATATAGAATATTCCCCCTGGCTTTTGAATCATGATAGGAGCTTAGTTACTTTGCAGAGGATCTTTACTACACTTGTATTAATTATTAGGAGCAGTTGGCTGAACTTGGGTGATGAAAACAAGCAGTGTGGAATTTAAGTTGTTATTGACTGAAAATCATTTAATTCTTTTTAACTCAATTTATTATCCTTGCATCATCTTCTATCTAAGCACATTATTTGCTGCTTTGTTTTGCTCTAATTGGTAGGCTCCAGCAGAAGGGTATCAACACAGTCCTCTTATCAGGAGACAGGGAAGAGGCAGTTGCAACCATAGCAAACAAAGTTGGTATAGAAAGTGAATTTATCAATGCATCCATGACTCCGCAGCAAAAATCTGAAGTTATATCAAGTCTTCAAGCAGCAGGGCATCGTGTTGCAATGGTAACCCTTATCTATATATTTATGTCATCTCTAGTTCCATCAAAATTTAATTTTAACCTGGACAAAACAATATATCAATAATCATCCGTTCATTCTTTTCTGTGAATATTCTGACTAAAGACTAGTTGTTGCAGCTCATTGTTTCTATTTGGTGAATCATCAGCATGAAAATCTCATTGCATGTAATTCTAAACTCTATGAAGGCTACAAATATAGTTCTGCTGTAAATTTTTGAATTTTTGCTGCCCAACCATCATGCGAGCATGAGATTAGAATTGTAAACCATGAAGCCTGTTCCATCAACACTTTGAAGTTAAGATGATGACTTTGGTGGTGGACATATACACAGCTGACACTTAGCTTTTTGAAGGTAGGTGATGGAATAAATGATGCACCTTCTTTGGCTCTTGCTGATGTTGGAATTGCCATCCAGAATGAAGCTCAAGAAAATGCTGCATCTGATGTTGCATCCATTATACTTCTTGGCAACAGACTTGCACAGGTATGTTTCCCTTCTCTGCTAGATTTCCTTGATGAACTTTTTTTTTTTTTTAAAAAAAAAAAAGTAATGATGAATCCCAAAGTTTCATTTTCCCTGTGTATTCCAATTCATATGCGCATAGGCATAATTTTCTGGATATTGAAAGGGAAAAAAAATGAGATTGGTTTTTCCAGGCATGGAATTTGAACCCCTTGATGATACAAAATGGATTTTCAACCCCAACAAACAGTGAGTAGAGTTAAGATGAGGATGAATGGTTCTGACATGTGTCACGACAGGTTGTAGATGCCCTGGATCTTTCACGAGCAACAATGAACAAAGTGTACCAAAATTTATCATGGGCAATAGCGTATAATGTTGTTGCTATTCCTATCGCTGCCGGAGCGCTGCTTCCCCATTACGATTTCGCCATGACTCCTTCACTTTCAGGTGAGTAAATTCACATTGCTCTATCCCGTAATTGAAAAAAAAAAATCGAAACAAGACTTTGGCTCATCATTGCTTATGGGATCGTATCCTAGAAAGCTTTCTTCCCGTGTTTACAGAGCAAACGTTGATGTTTGATTGGACAGGTGGACTGATGGCTTTGAGCTCCATATTTGTTGTCTCCAACTCATTGCTTCTACAGCTCCATAGATCTGAAACTGAGAGTAACAGATAGAGAACTTGGTGAGTCACATATATGCCCAAGTTTCAACTTCTTTATGGATTTTGCTTGTATAAACAATAGTTGGATCATCCCATCGTCCAGGAAACAAAATGGAGAAGGACCGAGTGGAATAAAATTAAGAAATGCCTGTGTCATTGTACTTGTGTTAACTCTACAGTCTATTTTTATTTCACAAAATTTGGTTAAATGACACTTTTTTTTTTGGCAAAATAGTATATTTTCATGTTTGTCACACTTTTCAAATGCAACATGTAAAAAAATCATGATTGAAAACCGAGATATTTGATAGATACTATAATTAAAAACTGCAATATATACCAAACCCTAAATTAACTCTAAATATAACCCTAAATTAAAACCCTAAACAATACCTAAATGAACCATTAAACTCTAATTATAACCCCTAACCCTAACTAATGCCTAAACCTTACTAACCACTAACCTCTAGAAGATAAAGAAAACTAACCTAACCATAATCAAAATCATAAACACTCACTAATTCAAACCCCAATTTCTAACCCTTGCTACACCTCTATTCTCAAAAACTTAATCATAAAAAACAAACCCTAATCGAAATCCTAAACACCAAACACTATCTAATCAAACATTAAGAGTAAAATACAAACTCATAACTCTTAACCCTATAAATTAAAACTAGTTCCAAACTCCAAACCCCTAAACTTAAAATGTCATATCTGTCAATGACGTGAAATTAATGACAGTTAACCCCGTTTATGAAGGATATTCAAGCAACTTATAATCAAAATTTATTTTGGGTTTAGGGTGAAATATATAATAACTATAACTTTTTAGCTATTTTATTTTTCTTGTGATTTTTTAAGCAACTTTTAAACACAATCTCCTCTAGATCTAGGGTGAATTGCATTAAAACTATAATTTATGCAATGTTTCTTTTTTTATACTTCTTTGGTTTTCAAGCAATTTATAATCAAAATTTATTATATACTTATGGTGAATTGCATAATAACTATATTCATTTACCTTTTTTTTTGTGATTTTTTTGGTTTAGGACATCTTACAGGCAAACTTCAAGAAACTTGTTATCTTTTCGTTTACGTTGGTTTATTAACACCTATATAACGGTTATTGGTTTTGCTAATAACGCAACACATTAATTTTTGCTTTATCACTTGTAAATAAAAAAATAATATTAATATTAAATCTAAACTCAACAATCAATCTTTAATGTCAATAGGCTTAAAGGAGTCACACTTATGCTAATCAATGTATGGACATCAATTACATGCTTAATGTAAGACCCCAAGCTTTTATTATAAGAAGGATATTACAATATAAATAGTGTTTACTTTGGATGACTTGAGAGAGAAAGAGAGAAGAGACCGACATTATTAAGGAAAACATGATTAAGGTTGAAAATAGAAAATAAAAATTAGAATAGGGAGAAATGAATCTAAGGAAAAGGTTAATAATAATAATAATAATAATAATAATAATAATAATAATAATAATAATAATAATAATAATAATAATAATAATAATAATAATAAGAAGAAGAAGAAGAAGAAGAAGAAGAAGAAGAAGAAGAAGAAGAAATAAAAAGGAAGTAATGACCTCTCTTGGAAGAAGAGAGGAATCATCATTTTACTCAAGAGATGGGAATTGAGAGAACATATGAAAGTTTGGGGGAAAAGAGAAATTAATCAATAGATTAGTCAAGAAATAATATATATATATATATATATATATATATATATATATATATATATATATATATATATATATATATATATATATATATATATATATATATATAACCTCCTAATATAATCTTGTCTTAACACATAATAAACGATATACTACACCTACTATTTTGATGCTAGTTGAAGGTAGAAACTTTTGAAAAAAAATTACACCAAAATAACCAGTATCATAGTTGTCAAACCTAGCTCGGAGTTTGACTCATTTTAGGATTTGGGTCAACAAGTAAACTTAAAGAAATTATTTTATCCAAAACAATATTATTTTGTTTAGCAAAAAAAAATAATAATTTGACCCAACTGAGTCAATCAAGCTATTAGTCAACTTGTTGGATAACTCAAGTTTAAATAGATTAATGTCCAAGATGGTTTGAGTAAAACTTGATTTGGGTAAAGTTTTAAGTCACTAGGTTGATCCATTCTTACACAATAAATTAGTCAAAAAAGTAGTTTGGGTTGAGTTATGAAGTTTAAACTAGAATGAAGAAAAATAGACACAACTATAAGGGAGATTTGATAAGATCTAGACTTGTTAAAGAAACTTACCAAAGTAAGTTATTTTGGACAGTTTCAGCCATGCATCCTTGAAATATAGAGTAGTGAAGAGAGTGAGTGGTTAACAATATCTATAATAGTTTCTAAGTAATCTGAGGCTTAAGGTAGAGCAACAACAACTTAACAAAAACCACCAATAACAATTGCTCTATAATTGAAGTATGTTTTCAGGATCTTCAAAACTTGTTTATTAGTAGGCTTGTAATCTCGTAAGCAGTAATCAATAGTCATATAATTTGTAATAAAATAGCTTGTAGACTAATAACAATAGCTTATTATTTTGGTAATGGAAATTGCATACCTACTATATTATAATAGAAACTACAAGCCTATATTACAAGCCTATTCATGTCATTCAATCAAGGGATTCTCGTGTATGTTTGTAATCAATTAATAAATCATTAAATGAATATAAGCTCTTAGATCCTTATGTTGTTATCTTTTGCATTTAAAATATTGAGGTTATTTGATTACTCCACAAGTTTTTAATTTGCTATCGACATATCAAAAGATTCTAAATTCTCAATCCATATTTTAGAGATATTGTCACAAGTCTAGAACTACAATTATAGAATTGTAAGAATAGTGATAAGGATCATCCCAACACCACTTCTAGACATTCAAATTTCCCATCGGTGGTGCTAAGTAGGTTTATTGCAAAAGCTAAGGCAAAGAGACTTAAAAAGATATTCGATGAGTTAATTCAGTGCACATGGAGTAAGATGGATCTAGAGGGGCATAGAATGACAATGGATCTTAAATGACAACCTTTAATTCATCCAGTCCAAGTCCAGGTCCAAGAAGGGTCATATCCATGTTCTGAAAAGGGCCGATGTGTTAGGGCCCAAGTCAGCCTTGATATGGAGTCCAAGTCATCATATTATTCTCCTAATGAAGCAAGAAATTCTTCCAGATTACTTCCTAAATAAATGAAAAATTTTAAGATTCAAAAGAAGAAGTTTCCTAATTTACAAATAAAACTAATGAGTTTTTAGATTTGTTTCCTAAGTTAGGAGATTATTTAATAATTCTCTTAGTATAGGAAGAAAACCTAAAAGTCAACAATATTAAAGAATAAATCAGACTTATTTTACCTTATTTATATGTGGCAACAACTTAAAGTTTTATTTTAAATTTGTATTTTATGTTTTAAGATTATTAAACATTAATTAAGCTTAGATACTTGGGGATTTGAGTCTGATTGTAAGTGAGCTTTTATACAAGTCTATATCTTTGGGTATTCTAGGGTTTATCTTAGGTTAAAAACATCAATGTAACCTAAATTTCATATTATCTTTTTGGTTAATGATATTCAGATTATGTATGCAATTTTGTGTTCTTGCGAGGGTGATAATTCTCTTTTTCTTAGTTCTCTAAATAACTGAAAATGACTTATCAAGGTTTAATTGAATTCGTGGCGTCAATCCATACTTCTCGTTTGAAATTGCTATTAATTAGATGGGGGTTCAAATTCGATAGTATTAATGTTTAGATACAAGTTATCTTTGTATCACACTCCTATCAAATTTAATTTACTTAACTTTCCAGGAAATGATGTTTTTGCATGTGGGTTGCTTGATTGTGTGTACTAGAGGTTCACATCAATTAATGTCTAGAGTTGAAATCATTAACATCAAATTTAATATCTATATTTAAAATTCAAAGTCCTTTTATTTGAGACAAATATAAGAGAACCTAAAACACCCACCAAACCAAGCAATCTTAAATATCCATAACTAGGATAATACATTTCTTCATCGTTGTATACAAAGAGTACACCTCACATATCATTTAAGAAACTCTTGCCATGCATATCCTTCCTTGTATTCATTTTTTTTCCTGTGTATTTTGGTAAAAACAATTTCATTAATGTATGTCTTTCATATAATTATATTCATATTATTTATCTACATGTCATTTTGTTATTTCCAAACTAAAAGAGAAAGTCCTAAATCATTATAAGAAAGGTTGATCTTGAAAGTTAAAAAGATAAAAAATTAATTTTATATATCATGGATGCTTAAAATGGTATCCAAAATGAATTTTTATATCTCTAAATAATTACATTAAACTAAAATAGATTCCTATGTCAATTTTCTCATTCTCAACAAAGAATAAATATTCGACGAGTGATTTTAGCATGATCACTAGCTAATATCAATATTAGTGATAAAACATTCCTTCTCTAAATCACTCATGCAATCAAGTGGAAAAAAAAAATTATAGCACGTATTATAACCTTATTGAACGGAATATATATAAAGAATGTACAAAATTAGAATTTTCTCAAGGAAAAAATTTAGAAATTGAAAATCCTAAAACTATATGGGGAAAAATATATAATAAAAGTGGCGTCTAACCCTCTATGAATCTCAACTCTCTTTCATATCCGTTGAAATTTTAAAATAATCTTTCAACTTCTCCCATTCACCTTAAAATAATAATAATTAATAATATATTTTGATAATTTGAATTCAAACTCCATATAAAGAGATTCATATTCTTTCTCAATATTCGACTGAGGAGGAAATTTCAGAAAAAAATAGTTTTGAAACACATGTTTCTTCCATTTTAGCGAATCACTTCCTTGGAAGATTTTCCATCTGAGGATTTTGTGGCAACAAATGGAGGCTTTGCATAAAATCTCAACAAAAGAACAACTGCAGAATAGAGGAAGAGTATATCAAGGCAGATCACAATGAGAATAACAACACCAGAATTTCAGCATAAGATCATAAATGTAGCACAATTTTAGCACAATAGGTACCAATCATTCTGTAATTAGAATACTTGCCGTTACAGATTATCTCTGTATAAATTGAACTTGTTGTCAATAATACAAGCGTGGGAAAATCTTCATTCAAAGAGCCTCTGCTTTATACAGTTTCTATAGAGTAATGAGGAATTGCAGGCTTTGCACAGGGACACCAGGTTTTTGAGATTTGCAAATGCAGGTGAAATCTCCCCATCAAGATTCTAAAAACTCAATAATCATCGCAAATTACAATTAAGAACGTCAATAGCTTTCATAAGAACATGAAAACAAACTCCCAGTGCAGTGAAATTGAAGGTGAAATCATCGCAAATCACCCCTCTCCAAACACAATAATCAGGAGCTGGGGAGTTTGTACAGTCATATAGAACATTATCCACATCCATGAATGACTTTTGTTAGAGAATAATATAAATCATATTATAGGACCTCACTTACAAGCTTAAGCTTTTAGGTGAGATGGTTCCTTAACATGGTATCAGAGCCTTGTTGACCCAACGGTCACGAGTTCGAATCTCACCACCCCCATTCTATTTGATAAAAAAACCAAGCATAAGGTAATGTGAGCCTATGCAAGTTTCAAGCCCAAAGAGCTTTCACTTGAGGGGGGGTGTTAGAGAATAATATAAATCATATTATGGGACCTCACTTACAAGCTTAAGCTTTTAGGTGAGATGATTCCTTAACAACTTTTATCATAAAAAAAAGGGTTCTCTAGCAGGTATTAACAATTACACAAATAGACTACAAGCTTAAAATAATAACAAGGCTTTGTACTTCGGTTTCAAAAAACAATTGAAATGGGACTACTCATTCAACTGCTTTCAACCCTTTTTTCCATATCTTCCAAGTAACAAGAGAAAAAAAAAACTCACCATCATCAGAATCAACAACCACAGAGAGAAGAAAAACCAAGATGACAAATTCCAACCGAAATGTCATCACTCGACAGCCCCTTCCACAAAAGAAAAAGAAATAACCATGTCCCCCTTTCAAGGTCTCATTGAGAGGAAGTCACTGACTTTGAAAAGAAAGCAAGCTTTTAGAGAAATAGAAGGGTTTATTTATGCAAAAAGGGATATGATTTTCATTTTGAATAAATATTTATGGGGTTTATGCAATGTAATGTACCTATAACACTGGCTATCTCTGACTCTAGCCTGGCTTGGCTTTTCATGCAAATAGGAATAAGATTCTTTTCCTTGTTATGTCTTCTACTTCTATAACAAAGTACTTCTCCCCTAAGCTGATCGATCCTGCTCAGGGATATTTCCCATAACAAAATCAGTGGATCCATGCTTAAAATTCTTCTTCTTGCTGACTCCTGATGGCTGTGCAGTAATCTTAGTAGAAACCAACTAATAGGATTTATTCCAGAAGAATTTGAAAACCTTAGAAGTTTCATGGAGATGTAAGGAATCAATACTGTTTCTGTTCTTAAATTTATACCATTTTCCATTAGCCCATGCTAATTATGTTTCATATTCTTTGCATGTATAGTTCTTTCAGATAATCAACTCTCAGGATTGATTGCTCAGGAATTAAGTGAACTTCATAACATGTTTTTATTGTAAGTTCTTGTACCTCCGTAGTCGTTACTTAGAAATTTCATGGATAAGTGTCTTGTAAGTTTATCATGCAACGCCTTTATTTTCTTCTGAATGATTTTCCTTTACTGTGCTTGAAGATGGTAAGATCAAAATATTATTTCACTAAACTTAGTCTTGCTGCACCCCCGCAGAAACGTATCTTAGAACAACCTAGCTGGTGTCATTCCTACAACCAACAACTTTTCAAGGTTTTCCACCTGAAATTATCTATTTATGTTGCCATTCTTTTCCGAAATCAATTTGACATTGTCTTAATTCAAACCTCGAATATTTTCTGGTTTACTATAAACATCTACCTTCTAATTAACGTTGGGCTCACGTTTAACTAACCTTCTGTAGCAGTTCCATAGGATATCCTTGTCTTTGCGGCTACTGGCTCAACTCTCCAGGTCAAGATTTCCATCCAGCAGAGCGAGGTGTACACAAATACAGTTTGTACGTCTCAGCACTATGGAAGTGATAATCTATGAGTTAGACACTAAGACTAGTCTCTTTAATTTCATGTATTAGAAGTAACCATCCAATGTTATTCAAAACACAGTGCTGATAGGTACAAGTCCTGAGATTTTACTGGAAAAACTTACTGTTCCTCAAGTTTAAACTGAAATATCTGAGCCATTTTAACATCTTACTTTTGGAGGTGATCTTGAGGGGTGGAGAAAATGCAACATAAATTAGAAAGTAAAAAAAATTGATAAAAAGAAACCATCCACATACTTATCAATTTATATGTTTGCCTACACTCGTGATTTCAAAGTTCGATCTTCCTGCAGTTGAGAAGTCTGCCTGGCTGCTAACTTGTGTTTGTTGAACAAACAGTCAAGGGGTATATTTTTTTTCTTCGTGTGTAAGAACATACAAAAAAAGAACAATGACAACAATAAATATATATTATTTTGGATGCAAGGAAATCCTATTTTCTGAAAAACATATTTTGTGGGCTCAGAGCGAGTAAAACTCTGGCTGTCTCAGATTTTTACAAAGAATACACGTCTTGACTCGAACTCAAAACTTGTTGTGCAGATCGTAGCTTTATGTTATCACGTCAGGCCCCTTAGAGATGAAAACAATAAATTTAGTCATAATATCCATGATGAGGTTACTTCTAAGGTCAATCAATTTAGGATCTAATTTTAGTTCGAGCTAAACCTTTGTTACATGAGAATGCTTTGATTTTCAGGGTCTAATAAAAGCTAGATAAATTAATTTCAACAACGTCCCAAAGTGATGATATTGCAAAGTTTGAAAAACAAGCAAACAACCAATAATAGAAAAAAAAAAAAAAGGGTTATAGATAAAACTCTATAAGCTTATTATTATTCATCAAGCAAAGAGGCAAAAAGACTAGCCATTTGCCTTAGAAGCAACTCCGGTTCAGGGAACTACATGGAGGATCTTGGCAATTGAGCATCCTGAGTTTGTAAGTCCATGGCTCCCTGCATTAAATTGATAGCATATGTTAAGTTATTATCACTTCAAATTAAAAAAAAAATGTCGCACATTCTCTCAATGGCACTCATGTTTGTCGAAATGAAAATGATGTTACATGAAAGATATTAAGGGCTTGTTTGGGAGAGCTGTTGTGGTAGCTTTTCAAAGTGTTTTTTGTGCCAAAATACATCAAAATGATATTTTTTTTTTTAAATCATTTTTGACATCAGCATATCAAAATGATCTAAAAACACCAAAACATGTTCATTTAAAATAAAAAAATTTTTTTACCAAAAGCTGCGGCACGGCAGGTGAAACGCCGTGCCAAACAGCTTCTAAGAAATAATGATAGAAATTCAATATAAGGTAAGACTCTATATTTTATGAAGATATGCAACTAAGCAATTGAGCAGTATGATTGCTTGAAAAATAACATCACAAGTACTAAAGAATAACCTGAGAAATTTGGCTACTTGAGCAACCCTCCTTCAGCATCTCAATCTAGAAAAGAAGAAGAAGAAAAAAGTGAGTACTTTTGAAGTTAGATACAATGGAAGTAAGAATTTTATTATTTTAAGTTGAGTATTTATTTACATAAAAATTCATAACAATGCCCTTGTACCCACTTGATAACTTTTAATTATACACCATAAATTTTATCTAAAAATATTAATCATGAAATAAATGGTGCGTAGTCATTCTCAATTAAAAAGCTTTTTTTTTTTTTGTTAAGAAATAAGTTTAGTTCAAACCATATATAGGCAATACAATGCTTAATGAAATGTCTTAAATTTTATCAAATAAAAAAGAAAAAAATAAG
Organism: Salix purpurea; assembly: GCA_027405865.1. Taxonomy (NCBI): domain Eukaryota; kingdom Viridiplantae; phylum Streptophyta; class Magnoliopsida; order Malpighiales; family Salicaceae; genus Salix; species Salix purpurea. Next base: position 4,198,873 of record JAOWLH010000023.1, read on the forward strand.
AGATTAATTTTAAAATATTGACATACCTTTTTGTTTTTTACTCTAGAGAGAGTAGCAATCAAATGCTCTTCCATTACTTTGATTTGTCTAGGGTCATTGACCTTTTCCGGATTTTCCCAATCTCTAATAAAGTAAATTTGAGTGTAATAATAAATCATTTTGAAAGATATATAAAATAATAATAATAATAATAATAATAATAATAATAATAATAATAATAATAATAATAATAATAATAATAATAATAAAATGGTAGTAACCTTAGTATTTTTCTCTTTTGAGCAAGTTTTTCTTTCATCTCAAGTAATTCAATCTGTTTCACCTTGTAAAGTGGGAAAAAAAACCATGTCAAACCACACAAATATATATGACATACAAAAAATAATTTTGTTATTAAGAAAATAAGAAATTAATATAGCATAAAAAATAGTAATTTTAGGTATTAAAGAACATACTCTAAGTGCTTCCTCTCTGCAAAATTAAACAAGTAGAAAAGGTATAAGGTAACGAACCATGTTGGTAAAAGTTGTATATAAAAAGTTGGTCTACATAATTTTTATACCTGTCAAATAAGGAATTACTTGAAACCACTTCTGCATCATCTATTGGATACATTTTCATTATAATCTTTCAAAAACAATAAATTTAAAATTAATACCATTAGTTCACTTAAAGTGTAAAATAAAATTATAAAAACAAATAAATAACTAATATGATGCAAAAAAAGAAAGATCAAAGAGCATACCTCATTGGTGTATCTCCTCCTGAACACATTTATAAACATAATATTGTTAATACAAAATGATATTAGAATTAATTTGAACATATATAATAATTTGTTGGTTTTCTTAAAGAAATAAGCATAGAGATTTAATAACTATTACCTTTGTTCTCGTTCTTCAAAAGATAATGTTGACATTCTTTCCAAAACAATACTCAAATCTCTATAAGAAAAAAAAAAAAAAACACTATTTTACAAACATACACAATAAAAATATTTTTGATAAAGGTTGCATTATCTCAAAAATATACAATTACACAATTATTGTATCTTTTTAATAAGAAGTTTTAAATGAACATTTACTTCGTCTTTATAATTTTATCGTGACAAATTCTGAGATTTATATATATGATATCTTCTTGCTTGTATTGATTATTACTGAACACATTATGCATCATTAATAGATTATTTCCAAATGTTCATAAAGATTGTCACAAATCTTCAAATATGTGGTAATTTCTTACATTTAGTTTTTTTATCATCCAATTTCTTATATATTGTGATAGGTTGCTCCCCTATCCTCACTATTAAGTAAGACTTACTAGTCATATCTTTCAAACTCTTTAATTTTTATTTCAGTATATTTTCTTTGTATAATAAAAAAAAAGTTTGATTAAACAACAGTAAAAGAACAAAAGATTATAATACTTTTTTAACAAACTAATTTAATCATGTGTTATGATGATTAAGATTTTGTCTGCATAAAATTACTCATAAACTTTAAATAAACAATTAAACATAAAGAGAAATATTTAAGAAAAATCACAGAGAATTACTTGTCTTGGCCAACATAGAGGGAGGGCTTCTTAGTTGGAGAGAACATGACAAGTGCAAGATCAATATCACATAATATGGCGAGTTCTTTTGCCTTTTTGAGAAGACCTATTTTTCGTTTTGAATACTTTGCTTGCCTTGCTTTAACACAGTCCAACCTTTGTATCTTCAACTTTCTCCTTCCCATTTTCTCCAGTGTTATTCTTTTAGACCTGAAATTTTCTTTCAGGGAAGAGAGGGTGGATGGTTTAAAACTTTTTGGTAAAGTTATATTTTACAACTAATATTTTAGACAAAACTGGTAAGCTAATAAATGAGGATGAGAAGCAATTAGTACAAGAATCTGAATACTATTGGATAAGTAAAATAATGTTGTTTTTAGATTTTATCAAATTTTGAAACTTTTTTAACAATATATTTTTATATTAAAGACATAATTATTTTAACAATTACAAGCCCAAAATACCTTGGTTTGTTTATCTAACAAATATAATGAATTCGATTTGAAGCTAAAAAAACTCCTTGTGTTATATATAGCACGTGTATGGCACGTCATGGAATTGCATCGATCTTCCTCGTGGATCAAGATTTTTGATGGGTGTGGAGAGAACAAAAAGTTCTTGTCCTTCATCAATTAAGAAAATCAGAGTCATCACCTAATATTTTGGTATTCGGGTCCTAACTAGTCTTTAGATTCTAGATAAGAGGACTAATTATATATTAAAAAAATAGTATCACCCCTCGTACGACTTACTTAAAGTAAATTGCATTGCTTAATTATTTGAATATTACTAACATACATTATGTTTTTTCTAACTGTTGATTTGTTTATTGGTTAAAGTAGATTCACCCTAGTAGATTTAATAATGTTTTTATAAGTTAAGTCTAATATTCTAAAGCCAAAATATATTTTTATATTTCTATGTTTTTAATTTTTTTAGTATTTTCAAAAATATTAAATCATGTAAACTTTTTTTTTTTTGTATTTCTTGTATTAAAAATACAAACTTTATTTTGGCTCAAGGCACAAGAAGACAACCCATGCTCAAAGAAGAAATAGCAAAGTTTAAATAGAAATGTTATTTGAATATTTCCAAGAACACCAATATGAACCTAGAAATCAAATTAAAGTCTCAAACTAGATTTACATCATTTAACAGGTAAATAAATATAGAACATGGAACATTCAAGTGTTATGATACATCAAATGAAAAATAAGCTATAAAATGCATGAATTGATCATAATAGTCCTAAAGTTAAACCTAGGTCTTCAAAGTTGGTAAGGATTGATTGATTATTTGTTTATCTAATAGTCATAATAGTCTTCAAACTTATTTTGTTGTCTAATTATTTGTCTATCTAAGGCTTAAGAAAAATCCTCTTCGGTAAAAAGCTTCTTACATCATCTCGTTGAAACCTAATCATTCTAAAGTTAATATAAAATAAAAAGAAAAAATTATATATCTATTTAATACAAAAAATAGACCCTAAAAATTAGGGTTTTTAAATTTGCCTTGTAGTTCTAATTTCAAAATTTGTATACTCAATTAAACTAAAGAAATATTAATTTTTGCAATCATATGATTTAACTCCTTTAATTTGCATGCCTTTTACAACTTAGTCCTTGATTTTTAATTTCTTTAATTTGATATTTACCAACCTTTAAACTCTAAATTTCTTTCACTTAAGCCTTTGGTTGTACTAATTAGGTTTTTCAAAGTACTTATCAATTACAAATTTGATTTATTAGGTGGGTTCATAAATTTCTTAAGGCAATCAAAATATGGTCATTTGAAACAATTAGATGATGCAAAAGCCTTTCATCATTAAAAGCAAACATGACATATAATAGTTTTTTTAAGAGAAAAACATAGAGTATTAAAACTCGATATGAAAAAAGAATTGATACAAATAGATATTCTCCATTCAACTTAGGGGATATTTGACACAAGTTTTGCTTCTACTTTCAGATGAGTTTTAATAGAGTTTTTGACTTGAAAAGGTATTAAATTGATGTTTATTTAGGTTTTTTTATGGATTTAATATGTTGATATAAAAATTAAAAAAATATATCTAAAAACTCATTTTAATGTATTTTCAAGTGAAAAACTATTTTGAAAACATCATGCTTCACGATCTCAAATGCCCTTTCAATAATATTGTAAAGTATCGCACAAACATGTAATCCAATAGAAGTATATATATATATATATATATATATATATATATATATATATATATATATATATATATATAAACAAAGTTTAATTTTAAAAAGAATCAAATTTTGAAGGATAAAACCAAAAAAAAGATATAAAAAAAGCAACTTCTAAAATACTTAGGTGATTTGAATAAATTTTCTACTTTTATCATGAGATAAAGATAACTTGATTGAAAAAAAAAAGATAAAGAAAATTATGAAGTTTATTTTTTAAAATGAACAACTTTAAAGGATATAATTAGGAAAGAAAATGATGTTAACTCATGATAACTTTTCAAACTCATAACCTTAGAGAATGACTAAACTTGAAGCACCATATATGGAAAATAACTATTTAAAACCTTGGGTGGACCTAATGGGTGAACCTATGTCCTAAGTGACCCTTGGCTTAGACTCACACGAGTTTCAAAAGATATTAGGATAGAATTGGTCAACAACCTAGCTTGACTAATGTTTCGGTTAACTGCAGGGAAATCTAGTCAAAACAAGGTCACAACCTATTTACTATTTAAAAAAACAAAAACAAAATGGTATCATTTTGATTTTTTATTAGAAACTATATATGGTTTACTTGGGTTCACTTTAGCCAACATACTTAACCTATGACCTGATAATTGTCCTAAATTGACTCTTTGATAAAGCCTATAAATAATGGCGAAAACCAAGATGAAAAAATCCCAATAAATGAAATGTTATGAAATTGAAAAAAAAACTTAATAAATTATATAGTACAAAATACATTGAAATTAAGAGAGAGATGACCAAACCTAATATAAAAAAAGTACAAAGGTATGAAATTAAAAATATAAATTAACTCAATAAAAAATTCAAAACTAAACATATTATAATCAAAAGGATAAGGACTTTATTTAACTAGACAAACAAATAACTAGACTTTCTTTTTTGAAATGGCAAGCATGATTTTCTAGGGGAGAGAGAAAAGAAAAAGGAAAAAGTTTTTGTTGAAACTCCTTTTTTACGCTATCATAGAACATATGCCTCACCATTGTGATGGTGGTGGTGAGGCACGTCAAACACTATCCTGAAAGGTTGCATTCAGTATAGCATAGGTGATGCATACGCCACTTGAAAAGGTGCAAGTAGTGATCACTTGCTAGCACATCACTTTTAAAATTTAACACACCCCAAATCTCCTTTATCCCCACATGAGTATTACAAGAAAATCATGGCAAAAAAAAACTAAAATGACCTGGTAACCATAGTAAAGAGTATATTTTTAAAGACATTTAAGTAAATGATATGCACAAAAAAAAAAATGAAAAGTATTCTAACAAAGAGAACTTTTCTTAAAGATAATTAGATAATTATTGTTGAAATCTAACTCAAAGTTGGAGATTTACTAAGATATTTTTAGTAAATATTATAATAAGAAAATTTGGCAGTTTAAAGCTTTGTTAGTTTAGGAAAGATTGTTTCCTAGTTTAGTTATTTCCTAGTAAAACTATAATTCCTAGTTTAGTTATTTAGTTAAATTCTAATTTCTTTAAGCTATATATAAATAGATAGGGATGTATCATGCAGATTAATGGGAGAAAATCATTTTCTCTCACTCAAAATTTGACATAGTATCAGAGCTAGGTTCTGAAACCTAAACCTGAATGGGAAAAAATGGTTGTTGAAAGGCATAACTTCACCTCTGAGGTCACCTCAAGTTTTGAAAAATTACCAAACACCATTAGCCCTGGAGGAACTGAAAACACAATTTGCAGGGCTCTATCCTCAAGAATAATCTTCCTCTACTATCCAGAGCTCAAAAAGCAATGTTCATAAAACCGAAGGGTCGGTCAATTTTCAATAATTATGTCATTAAAGACAGTGATGTTATGCTATGACATGATCGTCTTGGTCACCCCAACTTCATGTACCTTGGAAAGATGTTTCCTTCTTTATTTGTCAATAAAAATCCCAAGTTTTTTAGTTGTGAAATCTGTCAACTCTCTAAACACACTCGTAGTAGCTACACTAGCATACAATATAGATCATCTCAGCCTTTTGCAAAGATCCATGGTGATGTGCGGGGTCCTTCAAAAGTACAAAACATATCAAGAACTCGATGGTTTGTCTCATTTGTGGATGATCATACAAGGTTAACTTGGATATTCCTGATGAAAGAAAAATGTGAAGTTAGTACACTGTTTTAGCACTTCAATTCTATGATACAAACTCAATTCCAAATCAAAATCCAAGTCCTAAAAACTGATAATGCCAAAGAATACTTCAACACCATCCTAGAAAAATACCTCCTGAATCATGGCATTATTCACATCAACTCTTGTGTTGACACTCCACAACAAATGGAGTTGCAGAAAGGAAGAATAGACACCTATTAGAAGTAGCTAGATCCCTCATGTTCTCCACTAATGTCCCAAAACAATTTTAGGGAGAAGTTGTCTTAACTGTAGCTTATCTCATTAATAGAATGCCTTCAAGAGTTTTCAAATTTCAAACACCATATCAAACACTCATCAAATCCTTTCCAAACACAACTTTTTTTCTGATGTAGATCCTAAAATCTTTGGTTGTTCAGTGTTTGTCCATATTCATCAACCATATCACAGCAAGCTAGATCCTAGATCTATCAAATGTATCTTTACAAGCTACTCCTCACACCAAAAAGGGTACAAGTGTTATACTCTCATCACCAAAAGAGTCTATAACTTCATGGATACAACATTCTTTGAACATAAACCCTAATATACCACATCAGATATTTAAGGGGAGCATATAAGAGAATATCTAACATAGGACATCATTATTGAGACTGGTGACCCTAAACACTCATCCAGTGATACCTCACAAACACTTCTCCTAAATCCTCAAATACCCAACAATCCAGTGAAGATAAAACAGAGACTTACCTGCAATCCCCTGCCACTTCTCCTCAAACCACTGCCCACATTCACCCTATACAAAACAAAACACATGAGCTTCAAGTCTATACTAGAAAGAAACATTTCAGACAGGAGACAAAGCACTCAATACCTCCTACTCTTGATCATGCCTCTAAACCAAAGTCACATTCTGCTTAAATACACTCAGGTATGGAAAACTATGCTCATGAGAGTATTGCACTTGTTACTGATGATACTAATATTCCTATTGTCCTAAGAAAATGAATCAGAACATGCACACATCATCTTATTAGCAGATTTGTTTCCTATGACAGATGATCACCATCATATCATGTATTTGTCTCTACCCTTGACAGTATACAGATTCCCAAAACTATCCAGGAAGCTCTCAAAGATACTGAATGGAAAAAAGCAGTCAAAGTAGATATAAATGCATTAGAAAGAAACAACACATGGAAAATAACAAAACTTCCACATGGGAAGAAACCAGCAGGCTACAAATGGTTATTCACAATCAAATACAATGTTGATGATAGCATTGAAAGATTAAAGGCTCGATTGGTTGCCAATCCTATGGGATGGACTATAAGGAAACCTTTGCTCCTATAGCCAAACTCAATACCATCAAAATACTTATGTCACTTATAGCAAATAAAGATTAGCCATTACATCAACTAGACATCAAGAATGCATTCTTGAATGGGAAATTGGAAGAAGAGATATATATGGAGTTGCCACAAGGCTTAGAAACATAGGAAAACTACAAAAAGGTATGCAAACCGCAATATCCTCGGACATGGTTTGATAAGTTTGCAAAGACAATGGTTAGGCATGGATACTCACAATGTCAAGCAAATCATGCATTCTTTGTAAAGTTCTCTACATAAAATAGAATAGCTATATTGATAGTATATGTTGATGACATTATTCTAACTCGAGATCATGAAGAAGAACTGGGCAAATTGAAGACTGCTAACTAAGAAATTTGAAACAAAGGACCTGGGCACTCTTAAATACTCCCTTGGCATGGAAGTAGCTAGATCTAAAATAGGCATATTCATCTCCCAACGAAAGTATATCCTAGATTTATTGATAGAAACAGGGGTGCTGGGATGCAAACCTGCAACTACTCCAATGGATTCCATTAGCAAAATAGGGGCAGAAACAGTAAGTCTTCCGGTTGACAAAGGGAGATATCAAAGGTTTGTTGGTTGACTCATCTATCTCTCATTCACCAGACCTGAGATTAGATTTTCAATAAGTGTTGCAAGTCAGTTTATGAACAATCCAACTAAAGAACATATGGAGGTTCTAAATAGAATACTAAGGTACCTAAAAATGACACTAGGCAGATTGAAATCTACTCAGATGCAGACTGGACAAGAGATATCTCAGATAAAAGATCAACTTCTGGGAATTGTTCCTATGTTTGTGGGAATCTAGTAACTTGGAGAAGTAAGAAACAATAAGTGGTCTCTAGAAGCAGTGCAGAATCATAATTCAGAGCCCTAACACTTAAGATTTGTGAAGGAATATGGATACTATGACTACTCAAAGAATTGAGGCTAGAAACATAAAGTCCTATCAAAATGTTTTGTGACAACCAAACTGCCATAAGCATTGCAAAGAATCATGTCCATCTTGACAGGACCAAACACGTTGAGATAAACAGATATTCCATCGCATAAAAGATTGACAAAGACATCATCCATCTAGATTACATCCATCTAGACTACATCCATATGAAATTACAAAATGCAGACATCCTTATCAAAGCACTTCCAAGACCTAACTTTGAAGAACTTAGTCACAAGCTGAGTATGCACAACATCTGCAACTCAGCATCTACAACTCAGCTTGAGAGAGAGTGTTAAAATCTAACTCAAAATTAGGGATTTACTAAGATATTCTTAGTAAATATCAGAATAGAAAAATCTGGCAGTTTAAAGCTTTACTAGATTAGGAAAGATTGTTTTCCTAGTTAAAATCTAATTCCTAGTTTAGTTATTTAGTTAAATTCTAATTCCTAGAAACTATATATAAATAGATAAGAATGTATCATGCAGATTAATAAGAGAAAATCATTCTCTCACTCAAAAACTCACAATTATACTATAGAAGAAAAAAAAAAGGAAATTATTGATTAACACAACAAAAATTACTTATTAATATTTTTAATATAATTACTAATAAACCCCTTTGAAAAATACTTATATACACTTAAATCCAAGCTTGGTCATCACAAATAAAATAGTAGTTTTATTATAAATTGCACTGCGCACAATTTACAGGATTTATTTTATTTTTCTTGTAATGTTTTTATATCATTCCAAATACCATCTCCTCTTTTTTCTACAATCGCAAATGAACAATCAATAAGGCAAGAAGTCTTTCTCTTCCTTTCCTCCATTGGCTTAATGATGGACTGACAAGTTCTTCCTGTCATATCCAATAATAGTAAAACTATGTGTGTGTGTGTGTATTGTTCACATGTTAATAAGATAAAATGATGCAAGCAAATACGTTATCTGAAAGGTATCCTTCATCATACCATAATCAAGTTATTATAGATTGTTAGTAGAGATATATTCTTAAATGTTTTCCTCTAGATTTCCACCGTACATGGGAGCATCTGTTTCGGATTAAAGCAGCCGGCTCGTAGATCATAGTTTCTTTCTTTTTTAATGTGATACAAGGTTGTGAGCGCATGGGCTCAGACTATCATCATATGATTGTAGTAGCTTACGGAGATAAAAACAGGAGAGAAAAATACGTATTCCTTTGCACATTCCATTTACTCGAAACACATACAAAAAGGGGCAAGCAACATGGAAAAAAAATCCCTGCATCCCCATAACATTGAAAGTCTTTCTGCATCAGCGCAAGTTAAGATGAAAGTTTTGAGTTAATGATCAGTTTTTTCACCATATGAGTTTACCGTGCTACATTGCTGTAAATCGGCCAAAGAGAAAGACCACCAGGGAGAAAAACTCTGTCGTGGGGATGGGAACGAGGCTAGATTGTTATGAGAAGCCCTGGATCTTGGATGTAGAGGTGGAAGATGTGGAGGAGACTTTGAAAATGAAGTTGAAGTTGAGTTTGAATCCTCACTAGTACTACTAATGCTTTCGGAACTGCTCATGGCAACTGCTAAAGCCAATGTACTTTTGCTAGAGCTAATAGGTCTCTTTGATATCCCATTTCGGTGAGGGAAACCCCTGTTCTTCTCCCAAAAATGACTAAAAGCAAGTAGATTTCTGCGTTTCCTGGTAAAAGCATTCTCTGGTTTAGCAATGTCTTTAATGGAGGGAGAAGAGGATGCATCAGACAGAATTGTGAAAGACTTGGATTTACCATTATAGAACTTTGACATGCCTCTCCTGCAAACATTTCTCCATCATCAGTAAAAAATGAAGCAAGCAACACAATTTTCCCAGAGTTCAATCAGCTAAAAACATCCAAAACAAGAAAAGCTCTTTAGAAAAAAAGAAAAGAGCAGGCAGGTGCCGATCAGTTGTTGAAATACCCCATTATTGTCTGTGCTATATTCTCTAATCATAACTTGCCACTCTAAATAAACAAATCCCTCTAATCATAACTTGCAAGCAATTTATAACTCAAAACTGGAAAGAATATAACAAGGCAGAACCTAGCTAGAGAAGGTGTGGAAGAATCATCTCTACTACTTCTCCACTGAGACCACAATAAAAAGGAAAAAAAACTTGCCCTGCACGTATCTTAAAGGGTCTTATTTATGATCCAGATGAAGACTGGCGGTAGCAAAGATTGAAATCTGCTTGCTTTCTCGGCCAAATCAAATCCATAAGAAAATAACTATAAGTCCATATCCCCCAATTAATCAAAAGCTCATGCCCATGCCTTGAACCAAAAAAAAAATCCACACAAATTTCCACTTCTAAAGATCCCCCTGGTTGAAAGCAACACTTAATTAACTAAAGCAATATCAGGTTCCGTCGAATTCAGTAATAAATACAAATAATTAATTAATTTCGACAAAATAGAACACTGATTTATCCCAAACTACAAATAAAAAAACTAAAGAAGAGCCCATTAAAGATTTGTTTATAAAGTTATTTACCTGATAGGCAAAACCTCCTCTAATCCCTCCATAGAATCAAGAGTCCCTTTATATGAACTTTGCACCTCATTTTCATCCAACCCATCTTCTCCACCGCCGGACAGATCACTGTCTTTTCCGATCGATGACGTAGAAGATGTCCTCAAAGACGACGGACTACGCCCCTCCGCCATCTCCTCCCTCCTCTCGACCGGAGGCTCAAAGACCGAGGACGTCACGACAGCCCCCAGTCTTCCGCGTGTAAATCCCGGGGCATCCATACCTATATTACAAGCATTATCTACTGCTATCGACATGACTATAGACAAGAAAACAAAATCTCGTATGTTGTCTGTCTGTTTGGAGATTTTTATCAACTTTGTTACAGAGATTTGTATTGGAAAATAAAGAGCGTATGTGATGTGGTGGTGGGGTGGGGTTTGATTTCAGTTATATACCGTAAGACAGTTGGAGATAATTAAAAAAACAAAAAGAAAAACAAATATTTTAATAACTTTTTATAATTTATTTAAATATATAAATCAGATAGCTAAGGTTATGGGTAAGAACAATTTATTTGATAGAAAACTGAGGGAGTGGTCAACGAGGACAGGAGAGAAGAGTTTTCTTTTTAGTTTATCCTTATCCTGATGTATACTGGTGGATGGATAGGTGGTCCATTATCCTTTAAATTTTATTATTGTTATTACATGAAATAAATAAATTGTCTGTTATCTGGTGTTTGGGGCTTCACGTATCGAAATATATTTATTTATATAAATTAAAAAGTGGTTTTTAATAAACAATTAGCCTATTTTAAATATTAATACAGAAAAATCAGTCATGTATTTCAAATTCATGGCCTAATAAATCAATAATATATCACTATTTTAATATTTAAAAATTTATTTTAAATTCTTCTCGTGTAGAAACCGTTTTTATTCTAAATAAAGTCTTATAAAATCACGTTGCATGTTTGGTAACATGGTTTTTGTTATTTTTTAAAGAGTTTTTTATTTAGAAATATATAAAAATAATATTTTTTTTATTTTTTAAAAATTATTTTTGATATCAGCACATAAAAACATTTAAAAATACTAAGAAAATAATAATTTCAAATAAAAAAAAATATTTTTTCAAAAACACTTTTAAAAACAAACATAAAAGAACTAAAAATCTAATTAACATTAATTCATTTAACAGAATTCCAATTTCTAATCTTCGACATGATTATTTAAAAAAAAATATTTTAATTAAAATAGAGAAAAGGAAAAGTGATGCTTGGAGGATTGCCCAAAAGCGCAACGCACTTGTCACAGCTTGAGGGGACAGACGAAATATAAACGAACAGGTGGGGCCAAGAAATAAAATAAAATAAAATAAAATAAGGGCGTGGTAGGGTAGTGGTTCAAAAATGTTTAGACACGTTGAGGTATGTTTATCTTTTTATATTTTTTATATTCTTGATGGATGACATGACGTGGAACTGACAAAACTCCTCGGCGAGGCTTATCCAAACTCGTTGCCCCACACGCCCTCGTTTCACGGTTTTTCATTACGTAAATCCACCTCATCTTTATCTAGTCAGTTCCACTCACCCTCATTATCCAAATCATTATCCTTTTCTCTTTAATTTTGCTGAGTAAATTAATAATGCTATAGTTAGGGCATCATTTCATTTTAATTTTGTTTTTGGATACACACATTTTGGATCGAATATTCTTTTATGGCGTGCTTAACAACAATATCTTTCGCCAACTCTACTTGAGCACCTCATAATATATTTTAGGGATTTCCATAATTTTAGTCGAGTATAATTATCTATAAAGCTAAAAAAAATCGAGGTTTCAAACAGTAATGAACAGTATTTTACACTGTTTATTTAAACTCAAAGACACTGTGGACTTGAATAGTGAAATTATTATTTACTTCTCCATTTATTATTGTTTTTAGCCTTGGGTCCAAGAGTATTTTTTATTTTTTACACGGTAAAATAATCATAATACTCATGAATAAGACAAAAATACACAATTAATGCGAGGGCATTAACGTTATTGTGCAATTTTTTTTAAACAGCTAAATACAAAAATAACCCTTATAAGACAAAAGTGAACAGTAAACCCAGGGGCTATAACGGTAACCATAGTTGTTAATTCTGTTCCGTTCAACAAACCGAGACAAAACAGCGTCGTTTTCATCTCGGTTTTAATTCCGGTCCGATCCGCAAATTCCGGCTGGAACGCCTCAGTTCCGTTTTGGGCGTGCCGTTCCGGGTTCAAAATCTATTTTTTTTATTTTTTAAAAAATATTTTTGATATCTATACATCAAAATAATTTAAAAACACCAAAATATTTTAAATAAAAAAAAATTCAAATTTTAATTTTGCTTGTTAAATTATTTTTTTTTCATATATATATAATTAATTATATATGAACAGTACGACACCGAAACAGCACGCCGGAATGCTCCGAAACCGGAACATTCTGTTCCAATCGAAAAACCGGAAAGACAACCGGAACGGTATTGACAACTATGATGGTAACTGCATTTTTTAAAAAAAAATAGTCAAATACGTATATACTCTCATTTAAGATAAAATCCAAGAGTTAGCTGCAGGGGTGTTCCAGTAATTTACTATTTTTTTTATTATATATTCTAATTCGGTATTGTTGGCACGTCGCCGGATGAGCCGTCCGTTTTCGCACTCACACGGTTTTTGAACGGCGCGTGCGACGGTTCCCGGTATTCAAAAATACCCTACTGATATCTAGAATTATTCGTCATGTTCTCATCCTTATGCAGCAACATGTGTGGGTCTACGATGGCCGGAGACGTGCCGATGGTCGGTTTAACTTCCCCCCTTCTTTCTCTCTCTCCTGCCTGCGCAAGTACACGTCAGACCTCGCTGCTTGTTGACTTTTCATTGTAGTCCCTGATCTTTCAATTTTTTTGTATAGTCTTTATTCCTATAATACAGGTTTTAATTTGTTTCAGTTTTGCCCTTCAATTGAAATTGATTATATATTGTAGTTTCATTTCAGCCCGCGGTCTTTTAATTTTCGAATTGGATTGAAATCCTTAAGATTTTCGATATCAAAGTTTTGATTTGTTTCAATTTTATCCTTCAATTCAAATTGATTATATATTTTAGATTCATTTCGGTTCTCATTCCTTTAATTTCCGGTTTTGTCTTAAATTCTTTTATTTTACCTGTATCAAAGCTTTGATGTGTTTCAACTTTGTCCTTAAAATTAAATTTATTATATATGTGTCATGCATTCCGGCCTTTATACTTTTAATCTTGGATTTTATTTTAATTTCTTTATTTTTTATATATATTTCTTAAATGATTTCTATTTTTTTGCATGTTTATATGTACATGCTCTTAGTTTTTATTTCTATTTTTTATTGGTTATTGTATGCTTTAAAATAGTACATGTAGTTATGAGGTAGAGCATTGTAATCTCCTTAATTATTTCCATCCAATTTCAATATACATTCCAATTAACAATTGTCCAATACAGTTTCAAAATTTATTTTTGTACAATTTCATAAATTCATAAATAAATTACTTCAAATATCTCGCAGTAATATTCAAGTACTCTATATCATAAATCATATAGCTTTAAATTCAACCTTTTTTTTCCAAAAACACATTTATGACAAATTTTATATTTCTATATAGTTTTTTTTTCTAAACACAATTATTTCATATCAACATATTAAATAAACATGTAATCTCATAGCTTTCAAATCAATTTAGCTATTGTCCCCAAATCCCCTGTATAGTCGACCCTTGGTGTTCCTTTTTCTCAATTTATTTCTAATTCCTTACATGATTTTTCTCGTAACACCATTCATTTCATGTCAACTTAAAACTTTATAATTAATTTCTCATTTTCCCTATTTTTACTCAAGAACCCTATAATTACTTTTTTTTTTTTTTTTTTTTGTGGGGGGGGGGGGGGGGGGGGGTTAATTCTCTATTGAATTAACCTAATTAAATTCATCATTATGTGTATAAAAATCTCAACTCTGACCTGATGTGGATTTCAATCTCAACTAGTAAATAGTATTTATCAAAGTTTTCATAACTTATCAATATCTTTTTTTTTATTCAAGAAAACCCCACCTTCCAGAAAGTGTATTTTGTGAACTCAGATTTTTACAAGAAATGCATGTTATGACTAGAACTCAAGACCTGTTATGCAGATCATAAACTCTCTGTCATCACGTCACGTTCCTTAAGGACAATTTTAAGTTATTGATAAACAAGAAATTTAAAAAAATAGACAATTTTTTTTTTAAAAAAAAGAGAGTTGTATTTTCAAAAACCTTGGATAAATTTAACTTCATCCCATGAGTTTCAAATTATATATTGTTTGATAAAATAATATCTTAGATGACTCATCATAAATTTTCAGCTTGATCTTATTGTTGAATTGATAATTACACTTGATATTATAAAATTATATAACAGGTAATTTTACCCTAAAATCTTAATTTGCATACTATTTTATTTACTTAAATCATCAAGATTTTAAAACTCCTCCATTATTATAATAAAAAATTCCTTAGATTTCTCCACTTTTGATAAAATAGCGAGATTACACAAGGCTTATACCAATGATCAATGTTTTTAGCATGTAAAATCATACATTATTTTATTTAGAATTCTCTTATAAACATTTTAATCCAAGTTTTATAAAAATCATTCTCTTAAAATAATTCTCTTACCTGATAGAAAGTTTACTGATTTATTATTAGTTAACACTTTGCATATTGATTATATTACTTTATTTTATTTGAAATTTAAGTTAAATCACTAAGAGTTTTTATCCTTATTTATAACAAATTTCCTCTTTAATTTACCAATTTTAACTGAGGATTACTCTATTAACATTGGCTTATTAATTTTCAGACGGTGAGTTTATATATTGTCTCTCAACCAATATAGGAAGATTGTGAAAGGATATATATATATATATATATATATATATATATATATATATTATTTTTTAATGCGAACAAAATATCTTTTATTTTTTAATGCGAATAAAATATCTTTTATTTTTTTTGCACTGCAGTAAAACATAGCTTTTCTCTTTGCATCTGAATGATAATTCTATAAACTTGGATCTAGTTGGGGGCAGCAATTCGATTGCAGCAAACCCCCATGAGAAGAAAGCTACAAGGAATCGATTTTGCATTAAGTTCTGTGTTTGACCACGATCTACTTGTTGTTTATAACATGCATGACCTCCCACCCAACAACACCCTTCCTCACTGCACCGTCCAGTTTCTTGAAATCTCCAACGGCTGGGGCACTACCAGCTTTTTGAGGTGCGTCATCAGTAGATCTTAGAAATATGGGACCCATAAATGCAATGAACCAGCAGCCACTTGTTCATAAAAAAAAATATTGAACAGTGGAAGCTTTATTGGATCACCTTAGCACTTCCCGATAATGCTGGCAACATTCTTGCCAATCTCTTCCTTCGTTTGCTCTGAGACAGGAATATCTCCTATGTACATGTCAAAGAAAGCTCCTGTAAAGTAAAATTGAAAGTTAGAATGATCCTAGCCACTAAAACATAGACTATCCCCCATCCCAACCTCTTTCTTTGATCATGAACTACCTCTCAATATCTCTATAAAATGTTGGCACAAGAATTAATCAACTAATGATATGGAGACAAGGAGAAGGATAATTCACTCACTACATAAATCCTTGCTACAAACTACTCCAATTTGGTTACCTCCAACTGCAAGAAAAGAATCTGTCAAGTTGCTTATAAAATGGGGCAATATACAAATAAAAGATAATGTTGGATCACTCATGCGCGTTGATAGGGTATAATATAGGAGGGCCTTCTAGCTTTACTAAAATGGAAAACCCTTGTAAAGATGACAAATTGAGCAGGTCCTCTAGCTCCAACAATTTCTGTTCTTTTTTCTTTTCTTTTTTTGATTGACAGGAAGAAATTCATTAATGAAAAAGATGATCAAGTTAAAAAAAGGTGAATGAGATGCCTCACTGAGAAAATAGATAACTATAAACTAATATTGCAATGCTTTCCAATCACTTTTGGCAAATGTAAGGAGATGCTGCTAAATAACTCCAGCATAGCATATAATGTGTAAGATTTCTAATAAAAAATGACTTACTTTCAGTTATTAGTTTCCCATCAGCTGTCTGTCGAAAATCAATTGTTGTTCCCTGCACAGATTCAATTCAAAGTTGATGCAATCCAATAAGTATGCATAGAGAGGCAAAACAAATATATGTATAATCCAGGAAAAATTACCGCAGGTAGTGGAATATCTTTTGTGAAGAATGAACCAAATGTAGTCAGGCAATGGTAATCCATGCCCGGGTTTGTCTGAGAGAAGTCAAGAAAAGTATTTTAGAGAATCAGAATCCTGACTGGACATTTTCCTTCTATTACAGAACTGATAGGAAAAGAAAGTATAACAAGTAGAAAAGTTACCTTCAATAAACGGTTTCGAAGTGATTTCTCAAAAGCACTGCAAGCACATAAAATAAAGCATGTAACTAGATTTTGGTGCTTATTTTTATCATCAGTCTTACAATTTCATCCATGACTTCAGGGAATAAAAGGTTAATTAGTCTCCAACAAGCAGGGGCAAAAATATTTCAGATGAAACTCAGCCTTGTTGAACAATGTAAATAATCTATATTCCATTTTTTTTTTTAAAAAAAAGATCTAGCTTCAGTAAGTGTAGTAGGTTGCGTGATTGGACTTAGGAACTCTATTAACACACCCTGTCTCGCACACAATCCCCCATGGCCCAGAGGATCCTAAAATTTTAATTGCCACACTAATAGATGATATGATGTTAATATCCTCCCACGCTAAAAACATTCCAGTTTTTTTTATAGGTCTACAAACACTATGCTGAGAATGTCCAGCTTATACCAAGGTCTTGCTGGAATCAGAGTCCCATGCACCAAATTTCAAGTACACTAGCTAACAAAGTTTGACTTACTCTTTAACAGTACTAATTTTTATCCCCTTGCAGTTAATCACAAGCCGAACAGTCATGGCAATGTCTTCCCTGCAGTATCATTATAAAAACTTGAATAAGAACAGTATCTGAGAATTCATCAAAGGGAATTAATCGAATTGCAGATAAACGAGAATGAAAAGGTCTGAGTACATGAATGTTAACAAACAACTCATGGCTAAGGCTAGGAAGATAATTATGATTTAAAAGCATCAAGCAAGTGACAAGAAATTTCATTGCAAACTCCTACTATGTTGATTGATTAAGGCTCCAAACATAACAAACTTTTTGTTTCATATTACAAAACTAACTTTCAATGGAAAAACCATTTGCTACATTATAAACTCCAGGATAACATATCTATTAGATCTTGTCATTAACCTCAAAGTTAAGAAAATTACATATTAAAACCTGGAATTAAGTGAACAGTTAGTGTTGAAATCAGACACAAAGTTAGAGATTTACTAAGATATTCTTAATAAATATTAGTAAGAAGAATCTGATATTGTATGCCAAATTAATCTTTCCTAGTTTAGGAAAGATTCTCTTCTAGTTAGTTATTTTCTGTTTATAGGCTACTACTTTTGTATATACATAGAAGGATGTACTATGCAAGAAGTACGGTGAATAAAACAGTCTACTCTCTCTCTCAAAATCTCACATGGTATCAGAGCTAATTAGCTCATACGGCACGGCTGCTAAGAGGCAGAGTTCAACCTTTGAGGTCACCTCCAGTTTTGGAAAAACATCAGTCACCATCAACTTTAGAAGAACTAAAAGTTCATCCCTTCTCATCACATGTCAAACTCAATGGGTATAACCATCTCCAATGGTCCTCATCAGTAATGAAGTTCATCTATGGGAAAGACAAAGATGATTACCTCACAGGTGAAGTCACCATACCAGAGAAAAATGACCCCTAGTTTCAAACATGGAAAACAAAATCACATGGTAATGTCATGGGTAATCAGCAACAAACAAAATAGGAGAAAATTTTCTTCTTTATGGAACATCAAAGGAGATATGGGATTGCAGCTAGGGAAACATACTCAGGTTTTGATAACACGTCAGAATTGTTTGAGATTGAAGTTGAACTGCATGATTTGCACCAAGGGGAGCTCACTGTCACTCAATACTTCAACACTCTCTCTCATCATTAGCAACACCTTGATATGTTTGAAATCTACACATGAAATGCCCTGGAAATACAGCTCTATACAGAAGAATTTTGGAGCAGAAAAAGACATTCAAATTCCTTCTAGGACTCGATAAAAACCTAGATGAAGTTAGAGGAAGGTAAATGGGAACTAAACCTCTTCCAAACCTCAGAGAAGCATTCTCAGAAGTTCAATGTGAAGAGAGTAGAAAGTTATGATGGGACCTCAAAACTCAACACCATCAATGGAAGGATCTGCTCTTGTCTCTCGAATCTCAGTTATGACAATCAACAGAAAAAGAGGAGACCCTGGTTAATGACTAGAGCCATGGATCAATGACTGGAGCATCAGATCATATGACAGGAGATGAAATTGTCCTTCATAAATATAACCAGTGTAGAGAGAATCATGCAGTGAGAATTGTTGATGTCTCTATCCAAAATTAAAGGAACGGGCCTAAGCAAAATTTCAAAGGATATGACTCTAAGCTCTATCCTTAATGTTCCTAATCTGGACTGTAACTTACTCTCAATCAACAAACTGACTTGTGATCTGAATTATGTTGCTAAATTTTCCTAACTTCTGTGTATTTCAGAATTTAACTTCGGGGACAAAGATTGACAATGTTAAGATGTGCTCAGAATTCTATCTCCTCAAGAACAACATTCCTTTAAGATGTCAAACTCAGAATACAATGTTTATGAAATCTAAGGGTCAATCATAGTGATGTTATGTTATGGCACTATCGTCGTGGTCATCTCAACTTCATGTATTTTGATAGTTATTTCCCTCTTTATTTATCAATAAAAAAGTCATCTCAACCTTTTGCAATGATTTATAGTGATGTTTGGGGTCCCTCAAAGGTAAAAAAACATATTAAGAACTCAATGATTTGCCTCATTTATTGATTATCACACTAGGTTAACTTAGTTATTCCTAATGAAAGAAAAAACTGAAGTTGGTCAATTGTTTCAAAACTTCAATTCTATGATACAAACTTAATTCCAAACCAAGATTCAAGTCCAAAAAATTGATAATGCCGAAGAATACTTCAAATCTGTCCTAGGTACTTACCTACTAAATTAAGGCATTATCCATATAAATTCATGAGTTGACACTCCATAGCAAAATGGAGTTGCAGAGAGGAAGAATAAGAATCTGTTAGAAGTATAGCTAGATTCCTCATGTTCTCCATTAATGTTCCAAAATATTTTTGGGGAGAAGCTATCATGACTGTTGCATACCTTACTAATAGAATGCCTCAAATTCCAAACACCTTGCCAAACACTCCTTCAATTTTCCCCCCACAACTACTTACTGATCTAGATCCTAAGATATTTGGCTACTCAAGTCTTTATCCATATACATCAGCAACATCGAGGCAAGCTAGATCCTAAATCGATCAAATGAATCATTATAGGATACTCTCCAAACCAAAACGGGTACAAGTGTTATTCTCCCATCACCAAAAAGGTTTATAACTCAATGGATGTAACATTTTTTTAGCACCAATCCTACTATCCCATATCAAATATTTAAGGAGAGAATATGAAAGAATATCAGCCACGGGACATTTCTGATGATCCTAACCACCCAACCCCATCTAGGAATACATCATAATCACTTCTCCTAGATGATCATACACCTCAAAACTCTATTGTAGACCAAACAGAGACTTGTCCTCCAACCCTAGTTCAATCCCCTGCCCACATTCATCTTGCATCAACATGAACTAAAACTCAAGAGCTTCGTGTCTATGCTAGAAAGAAAAAACTAAGACAAGCGATAGAGCACTCTATACCCCTTACTCTTGACCATAATTCTGAACCAAGGCCAAAATCTGCTCAAATACACCCTCAGGTATGGAAAGTTCTGATCATGAGAATACTGTACCTGTTATTGATGATGCAAATATTCCAATTGCTCTAACGAAATGGAATAGATCATGCACAAATGATTCTATCAACAGATTTGTTTCATATGAAGGACTATCATCATCTTATAATGCATTTATCTTAGCTCTTGACAGTATAAAGATTCCTTATTCTATCCAGGAGGCACTCAAAGATTCATAATAAACAAAGGCAGTTAGAGAGGAAATAAGTGCATTGGAGAAGAACAACGCTTGGATAATGACAAAACTCCCACCCGGAAAGAAATCAGCACGTTGTAACCATCAAACACAAGGCTGATGGAAGCATTGAAAAATTAAAGGCTTGACTATTTGTCAAAGGGTTTACTCAATCCTATGGGATAGACTATCAAGAAACCTTTACTCCAATAGTCAAACTCAACACCATCAGAGTGCTTTTGTCACTTACAGTTAATCAAGACTAACAGCTTCATCAGCTAGACATTTAGAATTCATTCTTGAATGGTGATTTGGAAGAAAGTATACATGGATTTACCATCTGGATTAGAAACACCTACCAATTACAACAAAGTGTGCAAACTGAAAAAATCATTATATGAACTGAAGCGATCCCCTCAAACATGGTTTGATAAATTTGCAAGGACAGTAGTTCAACATGGATACTTCCAATGTCAAACAGATCACACACTATCTGTAAAGTTCTCTACAGGAAACAGAATAGGTATACTAATATTATATGTTGATGACATTCTAACTGGTGAGCATGAAAAGGAACTGACAAGATTGAAGAAAATACTAGCAAAGGAATTTGAAATAAAAGACTTTGACACTCTTAAATACTTTCTTGGTATGGAGGTGACACGATCTAAAAAAGAAATATTTATCTCCTAACGAAAGTATATCTTGGATTTACTAACAGAAACAGGGATGCTGGGATGCAAACTTGCAGCTACTCCAATGGATTCAACTAAGAAAATAGGAGCAGAAACAGCAAGCGCTCTAGTTGACAGAGGAGGATATCAAAGACTTGTAGGTCGACTCATTTGTCTCTCTCACTCGACCTGATATTAGTTTCCCAATAAGTGTTGCAAGTCGGTTCATGAACAATACAACTGAAGAACATATGGAGGTTGTGAATAGAATTTTAAGGTATCATAAAATGACTCCTAACAGAGGACTTCTATACGAAAAGAATGACAACAGAAAAATAGAAATTTACTCAAATGCTACTATGTCTGAGGAAATCTTGTAACTTGGAGAAGCAATCAGTTGTCTCTAGAAGCAGTGGTGAATCAGAGTTTAGAGCCCTATCACTTGGTATTTTTGAAGGAATGTGGATACTAAGTGCCTGTTTGGGAGTGTGGTTACGATTGCTTTTAAAGGGATGTGGATACCCAAAATGATGTTTTTTATTTTTTAAAAATCATTTTGACATCAACACATGAAAATGATCTAAGAACACCGAAAAAAATTAATTTAAAATAAAAAATATAAATAAAAAAATTTCATTGTTTTTCAAAAACACTTTTGAAACGCAGTGCCAAACAGAGCCTAAGACAGCTTAGGGAACTAAAAGTAGAAGTAGAAAATCCTATCAAGGTGTTTTGTGACAATCAAACTGCCATAAGCATTGCGAAGAATCATGTTCACTATGACAGGACCAAAAAGATTGACAAAAGAAATCATTCATCTATATTATATCCCTATGAAATTACAGATTGCAGACATTCTTACTAAAGCACTTCCAAGACCTAACTTTGATGAACTAAGTCACAAGTTGAGCATGTACAACATCTACAACTCAACTTGAGAGGGAGTGTTGAAATCAGACATAAAGTTAGGGATTTAATAAGATATTCTAAGTAAACATTATTAAAAAGCAACTAGCATTATATGCCAGATTAATCTTTCCTAGTTTGGGAAAGATTTTGATTCTCTCCCAGTTAGTTATTTCCTGTTTATAGGCTACTATCTTTATATATATATATATATATATATATATATATATAGAAGGATGTACTATACAAGAAGTAGGGTGAATAAAATAGTCTCTCTCTCTCAAAATCTCATAGTAAGCAACAAGAATTTTCCTGAAAGTTTCACTCTCGATTTAAAAATAAGTAATCAATAAACCATCAAAGAATAAGGAAAAGATGAATAAAGATGCAACAACATTTTAACTTTTGAAAACCAAACATGGAAAAAGTGTTTAGCAAAGTTCGTGTTCAGCAAAGTCAGTGTTCATATACCTGAGAAGATCCTCATAAAAGTCACGGTGTTTATTTAATTCACCGATTGGAATGGAAGCATACTTTGGGCCCAGTTTTTCACAGACAGAACTAGGATGAACATCTATAAGAAATAGCAAGTATCACTAATTGAATACCGTAGACGTGAAAGAAACAATCAAATAAAAAACAATCCTCAATTGAAATGTAAAAGCACTTACATAAACCGAAGGCATAAATCCTTAGAGACTTTATTTTGATTATTGTCATAGTTTTGGATCCAGTACCGACAAGAACCTGGTAGAGCACTTAGAAATTGTTCGCAATGATTAAAAAAAAGGAAGAAGGGGTGATAGGAGTGATCTCAAACATGAAAACAGCAACCCTCAAAATCAATGTAGGCACCAGTGTTCTAATAATATTTCAAGTTTAACAAATAGCTAGAGAATGAAATTCAAATTGTTATAAGATGCTTGGATTTGATGCATCTAATTTCAATGGATGTTTCGCTTACCACCTATACTGTTCTACAGAACTGGTCAACTGGTTCTGGGATTCTTAGGAATTGCTCGACTGGGCTATGGGTTTTTGATTTCTTGGGTTTTTATTTCAAACACCGGTTGACCAATAGTAGGTTTTCCAGAAACCAGACGACCAGCTAACCTGTTGTTTGTCTAGGCAATCTATTTTTGCTCTCTTGAGCTTCTTATAGCTTTGGCTTCCTTTTCCAATTACTTTTGGTAATCTCTGACCTAGGTAACAGGCCTTTGTATTTCTTGGGGTATGCCACTCGTACTTTTATACAGTTTTTTCCCTTTAATAGAATTACTTTTATCCAAAAAAAAATTATTGCTAGCACAAAACAGGTCCCTTGTATCCAGCTTTGTCAACACATAATGCACACACGCGCAAAAGCTTAGTGCAATAACATGAAATTTGGAAACATCTACCTCTGAAGTTAATCTAGATCCTTCCTGTCCAGATAAGATGTTGTCCAAAAACATAGGGAACTCAATGCCAGTTTTGGGCTCCATAGCATGTCTTGTCCAGTTTAAATCAGAAAATGAGAGGCCTGAACATCCATGATGCTCAACTTCACAAGGCCTTTGATCTATGGGTGCATGCACTTGAACATCACCATTCTCCAAAGGAATAGCTAGGGCATTTGAAGCTCTTACGACCATTAAAAAGAAGGCAAAGTTTAGATAGTAAAAGAACAGCATAAAATGCGTGAAGTAGAGCTAAAAAACAGGGAGTACTCAGAAAGCAACTTATTTATTATACATCAAATGACTCACAAATTGTCAAATGGTGGTACCAGAGAAGCAGCTAATGAGAGGAAAGGGAATGATTGCAGTCTTTCAGCTTCCCTGAGTAGGAGCCTCATCACAAATCTTGAGATCGTACTAAAAACCACAGGAGGTGAAGAACCTCCTTTTGATACAGAACCAAAGCCTGAACCAGCAAGATCACATCTAGTAGAAGTAGAGTTATTAACATGTGCAAAAGATCTGCAGCTTCCTCGTGTGGGAGACCTCTGATTGTGTGATATTTGGCGACTCAAATTTGAACTAGATGCACTAGTGAACCAAAAAATCAAACCACCAGCAAGCTTCGAAATGCGGTTCAAAGCTTCTTGAAAAGCCATGGTTCCAGGGACATATAAGAATCTCGATTGGTGCAAAGGATTATCAACAAATGAACTAAGTTGAGAAAACAGATTAGCCCCAAAGCCTTGTGACAATAGGGGCTCTAAGGGAAACATATATTGAGACTCTCCATCTAAATCCATGAAAAAGAGCCAATTGTTCCTCATTATTGCTTTTCCAATTCAGGAGTCTCAAACTGCTATACCAGACGAACGTAGGTCCAACAGATGCAAAAACACCTGCATGGAAATAAATAATGAGTGTGAGAAGCTCTTACTTGCAAGTAGTTCAAAAACATAAAAAGATCGAGTAAATTAGGACATATGCAATACCTGAATTCTAAATGTAAATGCTACATTGCAGATTCTCATCCTTGGGATATCAATTTAGAAAACATCTTGTATCAACATTATTGAAAAAACCCACAACTTCAACAAAATAAATGTCAAATGATTACACATAAAAACCATGGTTTATTGTTAAAATGGTATCACAATCTCTTACAAGTAAAACATAAAAAAAAAAAGCTCTAAATCTCTTTAATAGAATCCATCAATCTGTAAGAACAAGCAAGGTTTAGAGCCACATATTCACCATAGGAAGGACTCAATCAATTTCAGGAGATAAAAATAATTAAATATAGCTTAACCTAAGATATACATACAAAGAAAACAAAAGATCAGCCCTTTACTAGTTAACTTCACGTAGAAAAAGCAAATCACACCTGCAAACAACGAAAAATATATATTCGCATCATGTACATTGATATTCAATTTTGGTGAACCCCAACATCTCAAAAAAACAGAAAAATAAAGGGTCTTTGTTACAGAAAGCAAAAGTTGGCCGTTTCATTTCCTTCTGTGTGTCAGTGATAAAGGCAAGTAATCAGAGATGAATGAAAGCATACCTTACTATTAGAGGAAGGAAAAAGGTTAGGAAAAGAGAGGTAGGAAAGAGCAACAATGTTGATGATGGTAAAAGAGGTTGGCTAAAAATGTTGAATTTCTTAGATTTTTCAATTATTATTATGAAGAGAGGGAGAGGGAAAGGAAGAGGGAATATTCTTTGGTTTCAGAAGGAGAACAGGTGACAGACTAACGGTAGATCAAAAGAAAACATGCCTCTTTTTATTATTGATAAAAACTTCTTTTTTTGTGAGTTTTGAGGTGATTAATTTATGCTAAATTTGTTTTTGTGGCAAGGAAATAAATAGCAGAACCCAATATATCATCACTTTTTACATGCTTTTATTATACAATTATTTTAATTAAAAATAATAAAAATTGATACATATATTTAATACAATAAATCAATAATTATTCATGCAATTGAAAAAATTATGAAACATAATTCATAACTAATTAAATTTAATTAGTCAAACTCATAATTTGAGTCATATATTTAATTGGGCTAAACAAATGTTTTTAATAAAAAAATATCTAAAATAGATACATGTAAAACTCATAGCTATAACCAATTAAAAATCAAGGCAATTGGATAAAAATGTTAAATCAAAATAAATTAGCTACTCAATTAATAATCAATAAAATATTAAACAAAAAAATTGAAAAAACAATATGCCAAAAAAAAAAAACTATATTGTGATGGGTAAGATTTGAAGGGGAAAGAAGAAGGGAAAAAAACAGTAGTATCTTGGGTAATAAATTGGTGTCCTAGGTAAGGGATTATTGCCTAGTAATAGAATGTATATAAATATGTCTGAAACATCATAAAAAAAAATTGGGAGAAATATTTTTCTGTTAATTGAAATAGTATGTTGCATTGCATGATATTATTTTAATAAAAAATAATTTTTATTTCAGAACCATCATAATAGTATGTGTAGTTCTTGGCTTTTTTTAGATATTTTTTAGGTACTTACAGTATAAATTTTGGATATATATATATATATATATATATATATATATATATATATATATATATATATATATATATATATATATATATATTTCAAGATATATAATATGTAACACTTAAATGATACTTATTTTGAGGATTGTAATATTCTGTATGAATATGAAGAATATAATAATATATAATTTATTAGGTTTTTTTATGTGTAAGATGTTTTATCATATATTATTAAAAAATTATATGAAAGTTTTAGAAAGCATTTGTTGATAATTAATTTTCATTAGAATATCCTATTAATATGTTTAAAAAACCTATCCTAGGTTTTTTATGTTAACTTGAAAATTAGTTCTTGAATAAAAGTGGAGAACCATGCGCCCTTATTTACTTGAAAAGAAAAAAAATAGTAAGCGACACATTGTCTACTATTAATTGCAAACCTAAATTCTGACCAGCAGCACTATGGTAACTAGAAAACCATAATAAGATCTATTTTAGAATATAATTCTCAAATCATTTCAATCAAAAAAACATCTTATCAACACCCTTGAACTACCAAAAAAATCAATTCATTAACTCAAAATATATATTAAAAAGTCCAAAAACTCAAAATTACACCGAGTTTGACTTGATTTTCTTGGCTTAAATATGTTTTTTCATGGAATACTGAGACTCTAAGAAACCATTATCAAGAATCTATCATTGCATGAGACTTACAACACCAAGAAAAATTATTTTAGTGATAAAAAGCAGCATGAGTGATGATTTTCTTTCCCATCACCAAATCAAGCAATCTCTCTCTCTCTCTCTCTCTCTCTCTCTCATCTCTAATTAAAGACTAAAAAATAATAACAATATATTTTTTTTTTACCATGATTGAATTTTTCAAATTTAAAGGGACCTTTATTCTATAAATTATACTATCTTTAATTATTGAGGACCTAGGTGTACATGCCACCTATTTTTAGCATATTTTCATTCCAGTCATTTTTCTTCTCATTCCACCATTTCTTAATAAATAAATAAAAACAAATGGACTTATAATGCTTTAAAAACACACTGGGGTGAATTGTTAATGCTTCGGAAATACAATGAACAATGAAAAGACACCATTGCTGAGGCCATGACATCCCCTGTGCTCTTCAAATACCATACCAGATTGCCCGTTTGGCATTGCAATCCCACCGGTTTTTGGCCGAAATTTGATTTTTTTTTTCATTTTAAATGAATATGTTTTTGTGTGTTTTAGATCATTTTGATGTGCTGATTTTAAAAATGATTTTTAAAAAATAAAAAAAAATCATTTTGATGTATTTCGACACGTTAAGCACTTTGAAAAGCTACCGCAACCACACTCCCAAACAGGCTCATGATAAGATGATAGATCGTGTTTTTAAAAGTATTTTTAAGAGATTTGATTTTTTTTATTTTAAATTAAAAAAAATTATGTATATAGATTATTTTTATGAGTCAATGTCAATAATGATTTTTTTTTTTAAATATTATTTTAATATATTTCTAAGAAAAAATATTTTAAAATACAACTTTAATTACATTTTTAAACATGACCTCTTCAGTGTGTGTGAGATTGAGAGAACCGACAAGCTAACATTGTTGATAGGATTGGAATGCTTATGTGGTATGGTCTCCAAAGCCAGAGCCAACACCACCGCCACCGCCACCGCCACCAACCCTATATTATTGGAAGCGGTGGAGAATCTTGCTTGGAGATATTGTGAAGCCCTTCACCGTCCATGCACGCAAGCACAATCAACACATGGACTCGCCTCAGCATCTTCAGTCCTTGCCTTCTTGTTTTGTGTACCTTTTCTTTTTCTTTTTGGATATATCTTAGCAGTGAAGTCGATTATATAATTTTCTTTCATGTTTGATGTGATGCTTCATATCTCTTGGGAATCTTAAATCAGGTTCACCGCGTATTTATTTCTTTTCTTTTCTTTTCATGTCACCGTTCTTCTAGTTGTCTGTCAATTAAGTTTGACAATATAACAATTACTCCATTATTAAACATATATATATATATATATATATATATATATATATATTCTGCAGTTGACTGCTACTCCTGACAGGTAATTATGGGACCATGGTTCCACACAAACAAGTACAGAGAATGAGACCATGGTTCCAAAGTGATGGGCGATACAGAGAATGAGACAATGACTTGTATTGGGAATTTAGGATAGAAAGAATACAAGATTACTTACATATGTTCAATTTAGTCCCCACAATGACACAAAAACAGATCATGCAAGAAAACCAAGGTTGTCATTACCGTTTCGGTAGTGCTTCGGTTTTCAATTAAAACAGAATATTTAGAAATGTTTTGACATATTGTTTCGGAGTTGTATTGCTTATGTATATATAATTAAATATATTAATTCACAAAAAATAGCTCAAATTCAAAAATAAATTATTTAGAATTGTACAATTTAATATAAAAAAGACAATAAAATGATTTTTCTAAACAAAATTAAAAACATGTATACTATTACAAGAATGTCATTATCATTCTCATAAAGTCATTACATTCTCTGATTGCTCTGAAATTTTAACATAATATGTATAAATATGTCAATAAACTTCTCCTAAAATTTCATCTTAATCTAACGGTCGGATTAAGAGATATGATTGATATTGTAAAATTATTTATTATTTAAAAAAAATACTATTTGGCCGAAACGAAATGGACGGAACAAAACCGGAACGTTTCAACTGGTATTTGGCTGAAAAATATGGAACGAACCAGAATTTAAACCGAGTTTAAAAAACGACGCTATTTTGTCTCATTTTTTTTAACTGGTACAAAACGTTTTAGTCATTTTGCCGAAACAAAATGAAACTGACAACCTTGAAGAAAACAGATCCTCTGGATAGGTTTTCCTACAGGAAATTAAAATAATGGAGACAATCATCTTTCTTCGACCATGCTGAGAAAACAAATGGTGACAAAACTTTTATCATGTGAGAGACTGATTCCAGCAGTAAACAGATGAGGTGTTTCTTCCAGCTCTAATATTCAAAAACCTGATCAAGTTCTTCAAACTATGAACATTCTTTTTAAAGCAGATGCTTCTTCTTGTCACAATAAACCAGCTTCAAAGAGATTTCTGCGTCTTAATGTCTCGTCTACAAGCTTGAAAGTCTTTTTCACAAGCTTCTGATCAAGCGCAGTGGTTCTATATATTTTAAATACCCGGTCCACGCGATCAGCGGCTGTGCTTTGGAAATACAGCTCCTCAAACTTCTTCTTTACGAACCTGATGAATAATATATCATTAATCACGACCATCAGATCTATGGAACCACAAAAAAAAAAAAAAAATCATCGAAACTTCATTAGCATCAAAAGAGGAAGGTCAGAGGTTAGCTGGTTCGGACACTGAGCAAACATGTTGCAAGATGCACACGTGTTGGCTTCCATTAATTCATCGAGACCATAAGGTGGTGAGCTTTCAAATCAAGCTTTCAGCAAAGCAGAAAACTTCCATTAAAGGAAATGATAAATGCTTACTCGTATGCGTGCTCAATCTCTTGTTTTCCTGTCAAAACAGGCTGGTAGTCCTTGAACCACTCGCAGACATTCAATGGAACCTGTAAATTGCACAGCATCAAAAGGCCAAAACTGATGCTATTTCTCTATACTAAATAAGAACAATCGGCTCTGCAGCTCTTACTTTCAGAGCTTTCTTTTCAAATATATCAAACTTGTTTAGAAACAGCATGAAGGATGTTTTCTGCACGCAAAAAACCAAGTGAAGAATGTGAAGAGTCCCAGTTGTCTATATTCAGAGCTTAAAATACATGGAGAAAGGTTAGAGTAGCATAAAAGAAAACCTCAAAGCATGGTTGCTTCAGGACCCACTCAAAAAGCTCCTTTGTCTCGATCATTCGATTCTTGTTTTCGTCCTCAAATAGTGTTTGATCATACCTGGAAACATAAACAGTCAAATTACAATATGTTATTATGCTAGAAATATCACTTCACGTGCTAACAGATAGAAATGGCTGAGGTGAGCTCACTCCAGCTCAATGCTGCCCCGACCAAGTGTCGCGGACACAAAGTAATGAATCATGGGAGGGAATGAAACAGCATGTACAGACATAGTTGACAGTTACAGCACAATGTTTTACCCTTAACAGGATTTTCCATGTTCAAATAAAAAACTGAAGCCATTCTGAGAGGTCCTTGTGGAAGAAGATATAGGCCAGATAATCCCAGCAAAGTTTGTTTGCTTTTGTAAATGTGGAATGCAATGGATACTGCAGTGGCTACTGTCATGAACAGTACATCAAGGATTTCCACAATCTAGAGATGGTCAAGGATATCAAACTCAAACTAAAAGTTCAAATATTTAATGTTCAACACCCAAAACTCAACAATTTTGTGACATTATAACAGTTTAAAGAAAATAGGTCATCTTACTCGCTGATTGCAGCACAAAAAATTACAGATGTAACACCTTCAAACAGATGAATCCATTTCCGCCTCTCATTTCTCTGCCCACCGACATCAAAAAGTCTATATACCTCCCCACTTTTCTTGTTCTCGCCAACAGGGCTGACAAAATCATAGCCAATATGAGCTACTGAGTATCAGAACAGATAATTTTGGAGGGCACTGGAAAGCAAATTTTGCACCTCATAAACCTATGCCATAACACTATAGGGCAAAACACATATTCAAAGTAATGCAAAAGCCAGGTACCAGTGGATTAGTATGTTCACCTGAATTGGATCTCCACAACACCTGTTGTACGAGCTCTTGCATAAAGAACATCATCCTGAAATACAATATACACTGAGAAGCTGTGGGAAAGAGCTTAAATATCATTTAAAAAGTGTTATGATGGTGCATGCATAAAGTAAGATACTTATCTACAGAAGCTGAAGTAATGCCAAAAATCCAAAGACTAAGCAAACATTTTTTTATGCAAAATGTCTTAGTAACATAAAAGCATCATTGCAACAGGTGCACCAGAATTTCCCCACTAAAGCAAATTGCACTTGGACAAGCAAAACTGAGCATATTAAAAATTTACACTGGATGCATGCCATGTTAAGGAACCATCTCACCTAAAAGCTTAAGTTGTTAGCTGAAGCCCCAGAATATGATTTATATTATTTTCTAACACACCCCCTCAAGTGAAAGCCCTTTGGGCTTGAAACTTGCACACAAGCTCATATTATCTTGTGCTTGATTTTTATCAAATAGAATGAGGGTGGTGAGATTCGAGCTCGTGACTACTAGGTCAACAAGGCTCTGATGCCATGTTAAGGAATCATCTCACCTAAAAAGCTTAAGCTGTTAGGTGAGGCTCCACAATATGATTTATATTATTCTCTAACATGCAACATACAAAAGTGAAGCTCACTGAAGTTTTAATAAAAAAAGTTTTTTAGTAGAACAAGGCAGTTTAGTGCGATGGAGTCTAATCCTAAGGAGTACATATTTTGTATATGCAGTTCGTAGATGTTGATGGATTTAAAACTTCCTCTGATATCCTAATTATGCAAACAGAATGTACATAACATTCACATGACATGGAAACAATAAGGAAAAAAAAATTAGATACCTTAGTTGGAATATAATTTGCATCAGACAATCTTTGCAAATTCTCCATGAAATAAGGAGTGCAATCTGGAACTTGGAGCTCATTGCCACGGGCATATGTTTCCTACAGTATCCATTGAAATTAATAACTGAAATGCTTCATTCAGAAAACATGAAAACCATAGTCTCAATGATATAACAAGAAAATAGACAAACTTTGTAGCAACAATACAGATTCCAGGGAGGTTGTTTATGTATCTTTGATGAGCTGGCTACCTGAATTGCAGCATCTCTCCATAGAGTTTCAATCTCCTGGGCAAGTTCTTTGGTGAGACTTGGATGATCCAACCTGCCTTCAATTTCCGACAATTTCTGTCCAATATCCTGATGTATGATGAAATAAATGGATTGTAAAATCAAACCACTTTAGCTAAGAATTAAGCAAAATGTCTAGGAAAAAGATTACATTAAATTGACCTATACATGTTAGACAGTAAGTCATTGCCAGATTCCTACAAATTGTTATTTTCAAAATGATAACCTTACTTAAAGCAAAGTAAAAGACATTGAAATGACAAGTTCAAACCTTATTTTCATTGGATATAACATACTTCAAGGAACCTCTTTCATTTTTAGCCAATTCTTTTGATCCATCATGCAATACCTGTAGAAACCCATACATTGAGCTTTCAGAATAAAATTTACCGCTAATGAATCCAAAAGTTTCACCACAAAAGCCAGGCTCTTCATATTTTCTACATTATGCAAAAAGGGAAAATAACCAACACACCCTTTCAAGTTTTGCATACTTTTATTGTCTGGTAGACGTTTGCATGGATGACTGAGATATAGCTCTTGAGTTCTGCCTCGTCAAAACCACTTTGAAACAAAAGTTTTATCTGCATCCAGATCATACATAAGCAAGGATAAAAAACAGCAATGCTGGCAATCACAAGTTCATACTTGAAACAACAAGGTGTTCTGTCCTACCTGCTTGAAAATCGTTGACTTCCCAGAGTCTCCAGCACCTTGATCATGAGAGATTGATCACATCATTAAGAAGAAAAAAAGAGAGAGAAATATATTGGCCACCAAAGTTGAAATAGGTAGAACCAAAGTTATGCAACAAAACTTGCAGGCATTCGCCCAAAACAATGATATTCTCAACCAGTCATCAAGCATATGAGAATAACGACTATTTAAGAGTCTTTCCATGGGGGGCCAAAAGGAAGGTCACTGTGAATGGAAAAGAAAAGGAAAAAAAAGAAAGAAATGTGCAACAAGATAATTGGCAATTACTTTTAGACAATAGTCATGCATTAAGCAACCACCTTCAGTTAACTCTAATTCTTGTCAAAGAATATGGTACAGCAAACAACGAACAATGTTCCCCGAAACAATTAAGAACTCAGTCCTTGGTTAATATCATAAGCTTTAAACAGGAAAACAAATTGTTCATAATTGCTCTTCTGCTAAAAGAGAAAAAGTGCCTCTCCAGGGAAGCCACTCCTGGCACCTATGGTGCCTGTGCTATATTGACCTCAAATAAAAGTCCATAACTACGACAAACCTCAATTACTAAGGATAAGGTTTTAGATGCCGAACGAGTAAAGTAATATAAAACAATTTTGAAAGCCAAATGATTGATGCAATGAGAAACAAAAAAGGTTGAATTGCATTTACCAAGAAGCAGAAGTTTCTGAACATGCTTTTCAGCTTTGGTTTCTTGTTCAATTCGCCTTTCGATTTCTGCAGCCTGGAAATGCCAAAATTAAATTTGCAAACTTAAGATTACACAAGGAACGAGGGACATAAAAGAGGCTTATCATCATAGACTCTCAAACAGAATCACCAGTATCATACTCGTAGAAGAATATAAATGATGCATTTTATAACTCACCTGTGCATTCTCTTCAGTATCTGCTTCATTATATCGATGATGTCTACTGCAAAGTAAACCCATATTTTGTGTTATGATAGAAAGCATAGAATATGCAGTGATCAGGCTTCACCAGGGGTTCAAACAGTTGGCCGATACCCTTTTGCTAAAGATCACCCATAATGTGGTCAATTTGACCTGATCAGCAGAGGCCATTGAAGATCAGATTCATCTTCCTTGTAAAAATACTTAGTTCAATCACCAGTCCATCCCAACTAAATCCGCACATAAATGCGTTGTACAACTTAACAAGTACCCAAAATTACATGTCGTTTCTCGTTACTCCAAGTTCGAAAAGCAAAAGACTAGAAAACACCATCAGAGACAATTACACTCACATACATTAATGGCAAGAACTTATCAGCCATTTATACGTACAATTAATATTCCCAGTATAAGTTTACACAGGTTTTGGCATTTACCACTTCACGGCAGTAAATATCATCAATACACCCTTCAGCCAACTTATCTCCCACCTCCCATTGCATAATAACAATCAGTGTTTTAATTATGAAAGTTTTCATTATCATAAACAACTTCAAAAATAATTATATTTAAATGCATCCATCATGAATTATTATTATTATTATTATTAGGAGAGCTAAAAAGGAACAGATTGAGAATTGAACATTCAAAGATAAAGATAATGAGAAACAAAAACACAAGAATGTTCTTAATCAAACCAAAAGATGAAATAAAAAGAAAACAGTTGTTGATCTGCAACTGTTAGAGCAATAGAATAGAATACGAAGATCCCACAACATAAACTGAACCCAAGAAAGCAAGGATCTAGAAAGACATACTTAGCAAATGAAAAGAAGAAAAACAGGTCAAAGTTGGTCGCAATAGAACTGGTTGACTGCCTTGGTTTTTGCAGCCACCCTCTTAGCTTTGTCTGCTGTTCTTCTCCCCCTCCATATTACAGTCAAAGTCAGAGAAATAAAATGTAACACCTAGCAATGGGGTGAGTATTTATAGTGGGATAAGATTACAGAGTGGCATCGGGGGTGTCTTTTGTCTTGAAAAGATAAAAATAATAATAATAAAAAAAGAAGAAAGGTTCTGTAACTAATTATTATAAGACAGTGAAGTGGACTGGACTGTACTCTGCACTGCTGCTTCTCTGGTTTATCTGTTTCTGTGTTGTGTCAGACTGTCAGTGTGAAAGTTTCGGGGTATCCTCTCACGCTTGTAACCAAACGAAATGAAGGTTGTTTGTCGTGTTTTAAAAAGTGTTTTTTTTTTAATTATTATTATTATTTTATTTTAAATTAAACTTTTTATTGTTTTTAGATATTTTTAATGTAAGAATTATTTAAAAAAATAAAAAATTATTATTTTAATATATTTTTAAACAAAAAAAATACTACAGGCAATTAAAGTAGTCTGGCTGACTGCCTTCTTGTTCTTTTTCTTTTTTTCTTCGGGCTGTTTTCATCGGCAGTTGTGTCCATTCTTTTTTCCTTCATCTTAAAAGATGTTGAATTCTTATCTTTGTTAGTTAATTTATTTTTTTAAGAAAATATTTTTATTATATTTTTTATTTAAATTATTTTTTATTTTAAAAAAACAGACCATTATCTTATTCTTAAATACATTAAAAAAAGCTATACTACATATGTTCTGATGCAAACAAAAATTATTATTTAATGTTGAAATATTTGATATTTTTATATAAAGGGCAAGTTTGTCAAAATCATGATTTTGACACGACACGGAAGATGTTTTTGAAACTTGGATAATTGATAAAATTATCTGATTTTTCTACCTGATTTAACAAAGTTTGATGAGTTGACTCGCAAAATCATATAATTTTATGAGTCAACCTGTAATTTTGACAACCATAATAAAAGAGCTATCCTCTACAAAAAAAAAATAATAATTAAAGAACATAATAACTCCAATTGATTCTCTTGTTGATAACAAAATCCCAAAAAAAATTTCTATGAGGAAATAATTAAATTGATTTGTGAAACTCCTATAAAGCAAGTGGGTCATGGTATCACTTAAATAAATAAAAGACTAACTAGTTAATTAATCAAGGATCATAGTAATAGAGTAATGTTAAACATCAAGAAATATAAGAAAAAACTCCAAATATATATATATATATATATATATATATATATATATATATATATAAACCAAAAACTTTAAGTTCTTAAATAAAGTTTAATGAATTTCAAAAATAATTTTATTTTACTCTCGAAATGCTCTTGCACTTTTTTAAAACAAGATTAAATGAAATTAAATAAAAAACCATAAAATAGACAATATTTTTCTTCTTTTAAAAAAAACAGATTCATAAATTATTTTAAATAAAAAAAATAAATCTGATTAGATACAAAAATTTAATTAAGAAAATAAAAATAAATAATATTTAAAAAACTAAAAACTAAATTTGCTATAATTTAACACAATATTTGTTGAGAATGTGATTTAGGTTACTTTTAAAATTATTTTTTGTTTAGGAATATATTAAATTAATATTTTTTTTTATTTTTTAAAAATTTATTTTTGATGCTAACATGTTAAAATATTTAAAAATATTAAAAAATTAATTTAAAATAAAAAAATAAAAATAAAAATAAAATTCAATTTTTTTAAAAAACATTTTTAAATAGCAGTAAAAAACAAGAACCAAATATCTGCAGTAAATCTAAGTCTTGCACAGACATCCTTGGACATTATCTGTCCAGTTCTTTTGTCACTGAGCTCTCTGTCTTCCTCTTCTTCTACCCAAATAAATGGAAATGGCTCCTTTGAATGAGAGTTGTTTTGTTGAAAAAAATTCAAAATGCAAGGCACCCATTTTTGTACCAAATTCCATGGTATTGCTCTCTTCTTCAATCCTTCAAAATCCATTATTTCTCAGACTGGGTGAGTTTCATAATTCAATCACTTCAGCAACTGAAAAATGCTTGAGCCGCCTCCATTCTTTCGCTTCTCAAATTCCCTTTCTCAAAAAAATTGTAACTGATTTTAACCAACATATCACCCAGGTTAGCATCTGTCCTTCTCTTCTCCCTGTGCAATTTCTCTTAAATAATTTGCTTTTAATGGAGTTTATTTATCACTATTTTAGATTCAATGTGGGAGGGATTGCTACAGGAGGAATATGAACAGCAGTAGTTTGTCAAATCACAACTTTGCAGCTGTCTTACCAGGTGATTCAATGACAGGGTTAGTGTTGGCTAACGGGGTCCTTAATTTCTTGAATATATACAACACTTTGTTGGTTGCAAGGCTTGTTTTGACCTGGTTTCCTAACTCTCCTCCTGCCATTGTTAATCCTCTCAGGTATCCCACCCTACTCTTTAAATTAGATTCTTTTTCTTAATTCTAGACTTGGTGCTTAGAATCATATTGATATGACATCCTTAGACTTGCTGAAACTAACTACTTTGAGTTTTGATAAGGCTTGAAAATGTCAGCTTTGGAAATAATAGATTGCCTTGTTTAAAACTGACTCATCTACCAACTTAAACTTTTGTTTAAGATAATTTTTTGACGTGGTATAAAGCTTTGTCGACTAAGTGATTATAAGTTTGAATTTCGGTACCTTCATTTTATTTGATAAAAAATAAGCACAAGATAATGTGAGTTTATGTAATATTCAAGCTAAAAAAACTCACTTGAGAGGATAATTTAGAAAATAATATAAATCATATGCCGTGAGTTATACACATGTTTAATATCCTAGGAAGAGACATCTTTTGCTTCTAAATGCCAGCTTACAGTCATTATAAGGTTTAAGGAGAGGATAGCAAGTACATCCAAAAACACATAATTTCATATAATTTGGTTCACTTTTATGGAGTAAAAAGTAAGGTGTCTTATTATCAAAGACTTTGGTATGCATTCTGTTTATTAAGAACATGGAAGCTAGATATGGCTTGAAGTGTGAGTCTTGTTTTTTGGATGTATCTATGTTTTCTCCAGGCAATACCATTTTGTTGAGAAGTGTGTTTGCAAGTCAACCTATGGTATATATATCATATGCAATAAAAGTTTTTTGAAACTAGTTATAAGTAAACTCTCCACCGTTATCTGTTTGGATTTGCTTGATTGTTATGGAGAATTTTTTTTCTTGTAATTGTTTTAAATTTAACAAAATTCACAAATACATTAGACTTTCTATGTTGAGGATATAACCAAGATTATCGAGAATAATCATCAACAAACAGAACATAGGAGGTACAACCACCAATAGATTGTACTAGAGAAATCCCAAACATTAGAATGAATTTGTCAAGGAACCATCTCACCTAAAAGCTTAAACTTTTAAGTGAGACCTCGAGATATGATTTATATTATTCTCTAACACCCCTCCTCAAATGAAAGCCCTTTAGGCTTGAAACTTGCATAGACCCACACTATTTTCTGCTTAATTTTTATCAAATAGAATGTAGTGAGATTCAAACTCATGATCGCTAGGTCAACAAGGCTTTAATATCATATCAATAAATTATCTCACCTAAAAGCTTAAGCTTTTAAGTGAGACTCTAAAATATGATTTATATTATTTTCTAACAGGATTAAAGCAAGAGAAACAATAGATTGACAACTAGACATTGGAAAAGGTAGTTTCTTAGCTTGCCAAGGTGATAAGCAGTGCAAAAATATATTTTATTTCAATGACCTTTGATAAAGAGTTTATTGAAATGAAGCAAATTATCTAAAATAATGTTACAGGGATGTCCTAGTTTGGAGTGCTAAGTTTTTGCATTAGCGCGAACATCAATTGATGCTAAAAGACATGTGAGGCACCTGTGAAAGTATTGCACCAAATTAGTGGATATAGGTCATTTTCAATCACACCGTGAAGTATAATTCTACCTATCATGTTCTTTTCACGATAGAATAATTAGTAGTTAATATAAAATAACAATTATTATATAAACAAAACTAATTGAAAGAAACAGATTGGTAGTTGCTTTGGCGCAATGAAGAATTTTATTTAGGGGAAAATTGGATAGTCCACAGTTTAAGGTGGTAGAACCAGTATTTAGGATTTGTAAACCAGAAACATTTCAGACAGTTACAGTTTCATATTCATGAAATGGTTGCTGATGAGTGAGAGTAGATGCATCTTTTGTAATATGGTCATTGACTCTATTGTCCATGTACAAAACTTGATGATCAAATGTAGCATTGATGACAGCCACCATTGCTGCTAGATCTTGAGGAAGGAACCAACCCTGATATGAATAGTCTAAGTAGTGAAAACAATCAATATCAATAGCAGAATTTCCTTTTACCATAGATTTGACAAACTGTTCAGTTGTTGGAGAGCTGGTGGAATAGATCTATTTTGCTAGTGTGATTGATAATTAAAGAAACTTGCATTCTGCATCTTTGTTGAAGGGAGTGGTGGTACTTTCTTCTTCACATAAGTAGGTGTCTTAGATTTGGATGCAACAAATCAAAAATGAATATTGTCAGTGCTATGAATAGAATGATTGACATCTAGAAGATTCTCATAGCCTAGTAATTCAGCTTGAAAGTCTTCAAATGTGAAATCAGTGTAAAGAGGTAACAAATGGTATGTATGATTTCAGGTCACCAAGAAGAAAGGATATCAAGTCTTGTTCATTGACAAGCTTGCCAGCTTCTGCCAATTGATGTGCAAGATTCTTGGCGTTTTCAAAATAACAAAAACAGGTTTATGTACTTTGAAGTCAACATTTAAGTTGAGAAATGAGAGAACGAGATTTAGATAAGAAATGAGTCTGCAGGGCAATCTAGACTTGTTTAGATGTTTCCAATCCATAAACAATGGAAACAAGTTTTTCTTAAAGAGATGCCAGTATCCATCCAAGGGACAAACATCTTTATTCTTCCATGCAACATAGACATAATTCAATGAACCAGTGGGAATATTTTTTGGAGGACAGGCTTCAGTACCATCAATGAAACCAATTAAAATCATATTGTTTAAGAAGATTAAGGAACTGCATTTTCCATGCCAAATAGTTGCGGGAACCGTCTAGCTTAACAAAGATAGTGGTAGTAGATAATGGAGGGATAAAATCAGGGATGGAGGTGTTAGTGGTGTTGACCATTTAGATCATGCGGAAGCTTTAAAAGGGATCGTTTTAAAAGCATTAGCTTATAGAATGTGAGGTCCTCAAGGGATATAGCGTGATGACAGAGGGCTTGAGATTTGACTTGTAGGTCTTGGGTTCGAGTCTGGGTGTGCTAACTTTGTAAGAGCTTGGGACAGCGGGGGTTTTACTCCCTTAACCCGGGCCCATAAAGAGTGCCTAAAGAGGAGTAGGGTTTCCTCGAATCCAAAAAAAGATTATAGAATATGAGGCTCTGGTACCATGTAAATTTAAAATAGAAACAGCAGAGGGATGCAGACAGGAGATATCTTTGAATTGGTTGACTTGATTAGCTGTGTAGTTTTTCCTTTTTTTTATAACTGTACAATTAAATTATTAAGAGTATAATAAGGAAACTAACATGAGTAAAATAAGGAAACAATCATGTAACCAGCTGGATTATTTTGAACTATTAACATAATGGATGGACTAAATAATTGTTGCACATGCTACTGGATTTTATGTTGAAGGTGCTTCTGAAGTTTCTGAATTTTCTGTTGAAGATACTGATGAAGATTTTGATATTCTAACAGAAACTTTGCTCACTTCAGTGATAAAGAAAAGCTTAATAATTTCTTGTTTTTATTTGCTCCTTGGAATTTGTTGTGTTGAAATCTTTATGAATGTGTAAGTGTAATTCAGTGTTGATGTTTGAATGCAGCACTTTGTGTGACCCGTACTTGAACATATTTCGCGGGATCATTCCACCACTAGGAGGGACACTGGATCTTTCTCCAATATTGGCATTCTTGGTTCTAAATGCCTTTACTAGCACTGCTGCTGCACTTCCAGCTGAACTGCCAGAAAATGGAGCTACTCCAAGAAGTCGATCATCACCTACAATGTTCACCCATCTCACTACAGCAAAGAAGAAATGGATGAGAAGGCTTCATGGAAACGAGTCAAAGAGCTCCCCTGGTTCCATTTAGGCCATTCCCATGATAGTCTTCTAGGTATATACGTGTGTATTTTTGGGAGTTCTGAATACTAGGTGGTGATCTTCTGGTACTTTGAATGTTCATCAACTGACAGAACTATAAGAAAATCTGTTTCTGTATCTTAATATTAGTCACATGCTCTTTTTATTATCATGGCAGCCTGATTATATACATAGTGGCAATTCCATTCTCAAGCCTGACTTGTTGGAGAGTGCTTCATAATGGAAGGATTGAAGTGACAATTCATGCTGAAGTTTTTTGAAATCTTTTATCATGAAGGTGCTCCATAAGTTTATATCATCAATGAAAACTCTGCCGTGGATGGCTAAGCACGACTAATACAACCAACGACAGATTAATGGATCACTCTTCTCATTTCTCTTTATTTTAATATGTTGATAGTTAGTAGTGCAAACCAGAAATTTCCTGAAAAGCTGATGAAAAAGGCTTAGAAAATCATGGGATGCAAGCAACATCAGATTCCCAACAATTAAGTAGGTCCATCAAATTAAAATTGTGCAAGTCTTTCCTTTTCTATTGCGTTATTCACATCCATCCAACCTAACACCAAAGAGCTTCATCAAGAAACTATTTGATAAAAAAAAATATTTTTTTTTTTATAAAAACACATTTAAAATACTAACTGTAAGACCATCTACTTAATAAACTATTGCAATTTATTTAAAAATTTGTTTGCTTGTTTCTTTTTTTTTTTTTTTTTGTCTTAGTCATCCTTTATGTTTGGTGTCTCCTTTTTACATCATTTCGTTATGGTTAGTGAGTAACAATGATGGCATTGTCGTTAAATCTACATGGTTATGATATACATTCAATCTAATAAAAAAATAAAAAAAAATAGAGAAAACCAGGAAAAAACAAAGATGAGACATTTAAAAAAAAACATTTCTTGGAAAATAATACATTTTGAATTAGAAACAAAATAAGAATTAGTTGTTGTTAGGTGTTCGTCAACATTTTCAAGATTGTATGTTGTGCTTTCAACTCTTGAAATGCATCATAATCCATTCTCTGCCCCCTTCTGTCAGTGTCAGTTTTATTAAAATTAATCAAAATCCAAAATAGGAAATTTATTATACAATTCTAATAATATTCCGAGATTTTATCTATTTTTATGAGTTTCACTTCATTTTTTGAATATTTTTGTGAGCTCTCATAAAAAGGCGCTTGAGTTATTTAATAAGATTATAATTCTGAATTTTATCTTGGATAAAAAAAAATCTTCTTGTTTGACAAATGGAGGAAATTATTCAGTCCCTTTAGTCCTGTATCTAGTAATTTGTCTACATATAACTCCATAGATCAAAGACTTCTTTATCTTCTCTCTTGTCCCTTCCTTTCTCTTATAGACTAACAGCCACTA
Organism: Salix purpurea; assembly: GCA_027405865.1. Classification (NCBI taxonomy): domain Eukaryota; kingdom Viridiplantae; phylum Streptophyta; class Magnoliopsida; order Malpighiales; family Salicaceae; genus Salix; species Salix purpurea. Next base: position 4,241,349 of record JAOWLH010000023.1, read on the forward strand.
ATTTACTCACAGAAACGGCTGGAAAGAAAAACAGGAACACTGTTGTTTGTTAGTGGTGAGAGCACATATATGTTGACAGTCAGTGGATTGAGAGTATTGAAATGCAGGCAAAGCAGCTCACGAGTGTTTTTTCAAGCTGCGGTTTCACCTCAATTTGATATGGGTCTCATGGTCACAAAACTTGTGGGTTCATCATTACCAAACAGCCACGAAATATGACATGTTAGCTAGAAAAACTCCAGCAACATTAGGTGGGTGGAGTGTCAAGACTCAATCTTCTTGAATCCAAAAACTCAATTCCAACCATTTTCTCACTCAAAACATGTAAAACGAATCCTACAAGCCTCAATAAATCTATTTTCAACCTCAAACCAATCTTTTAATTGATTAAAACCCCAAAAAAAAACTATTAAAACCCACTGTTTAAAAACGCACGAGTTTTTTTGCTGAAGTAGTAGAGCAATGGGATCTCATCCTTCCAAAATTTCAACTCGTCAATCTACTGTTTTGAAATAAACTTATTAGTTGTACAAAGCAGCATATCGAAGATAGCCTAATCGTTCAAATGGAATTTATCACTGCGTATCTACAAAGGTCCAGTTCTCTAGTTTCTACGGCCTCATCCTTGTGGTGGTCACACAACCAAAAGAAAACCACTCTCCAAAATAGTTTAATATTGAAAACAAAGAAGATTTATTGTATTGTTACAGCAAGACAGCAGCTACATAATAACCTTATATATACTCGGAACAAAGCATCAACAAGATAGATGTGAACATTTACAACACTGGTGTGAATCGTGGATATCATATAACGACAGGTTGCTACTCAGTTCAAATAGAATCACCACTTACGAATGAGAAAAACAAAGGGAAGAAAATTATTCACATCACGAGGCTGACAGGCTGCTAAAGATTCGCTTCAAACTCGGGCATGCTGCTCGCAATCCACCCATGCTTATTGAGCATATCTGGGGAAAGTCAAGAGCACATATTAGTTCATTTAGTAAATTTTATTAAGCAAGTAACACAAGAATAAATAGAAACAAATCCAAGACTCAGCTGATAAGAAAATAGAGTTCATTTAAAAATATATATATATTTATATATATAGTTAATAACATGTTGATCTCACCTTCGGACAAAAACGTACATCTAGAGTCTCCAGCATGCCACATTGAGATATGGCAGCCTCAACTGTTTCTTCATCAATATTGCAAGACTGACAATTAAAACAGAAGCCAGAAACAGTATTAAATGGGAGCAATTCCAGATGCATTGTCCCCAGAAGTTAAAGTGATTATTGGCCAAAACATATGGCTAGGGCATGCAGAACAGAAGGCTGGAAAATAATTGAAATGTGAGGAAAACTGCACATCAAACCAGAAAACAAGTGATCCTCACGATTGGTACTAAAAAGGCTCTCCTGTTTTGTTACACATTAGTTCCCAGAGGAGAGCAATTCTCCCTACAAAATAGTTCAGAATATACATCTCTAGTGCAAGCAGCACCACAATGTTTTCCTAGCTAATTACAGTGGCACCAGATTGAGGACTTCCCCAAACCCAGCAAACTTATCAAGGCAAAAGAAAGTCAATTTATTTACACAAGGTTAGCCCTACATTATCCGACTTAGTAGAGAAATGCTCTTTTTTCCTTTTACCCTTGAATTATGATGTGGATAAGCCCAAAAAATGACCAGATCCAAGAACTCATTGAAAGTCAAAATAGCACATACCTGAAGAAAAAGACTAGTCAACCTTGGACACTCCAGCTTCAACATTTCCAAGGAGCAACAATTGCTGAACAGCGTACAAAAACAAAGATATTAGATATAAAAAAGCTTAAAATTAATAAGAAAAAACATTAAGCACATCAATAGAGAAAAGTTTACCTCAAATTAAGAAAGCACAAATTAAAACAAACAACATAAACTTCCTTCAAATTGGAGGACAGAGAAAGATTTAGTGAAGAAAGAAGCAAACAACGGGCCACTGGTGGAATGACAGCTTTCCTAATATTTGGACAACCAACACAGTTGAGGTTCTGCAATAATCGATTTGGCTGCTCAGTTGATACAGGAAGATTCTCATGTGAAAACACAGCAGCTGAGCTAAATTTGCTCGGGAACTCATAAAGCTCACCACCACTGCATCCCCAATTCAGGTCATGCATGTTTACACAGCCATTCAAGCTCAAATGAGTGAGGTGTCTACAGCAAGCAAGAAGCTTTTCGATTGCAGATTGACAGAGGGTCCCATAAGATAAGTCCAACTCCTGAAGAGCTGGAAGAGCACCATCCTTGTATAGAGGCTCCAATGATGTGTCAGTAAGGTATTTGCACGCTTGCAATTTTAGTACCTTAAAGGTGAAGAAGTAAAAAATATCCAGTCAGTAAGCCCCACAATTTCACAAACAGCTCATCAAATCATGTAACAATGAAAAAAAGAAAGCAAATCAGATGCTTGGGTCATCCAAGGACACTCATTCAGCTTTAAAAATGAAACATGCCATTGTACAAATTAAGTTGATGACAAAATCATAATATTCTCCGGACGCTCATCTTTTAAGTAATTAGGCAGGCTGAAATTGAATCACAAAGCCATTTGACATTTTTTCAGCAAGAAAAGTTTAGCAGTTTTAAAATGTGCTCTTTTGAATGTTCAAATCACATAAGCAAGTTCATTACAGAAAAGTAAAATAGATCTCGCTAATCCATTGAATGTGCAATTTTTTTATCAGTGGATCCAATTTTATTAGAAACCAGTTAATAAAGGTTACTTGAACATGCAACCTAATCCCTCATACTAATGCAAGAGTAACACTAACCTACAGGCTCATTGGTTATAGAGGTACAAAATTTACAAAAAAGAATTCACGTGAACTGCATGTAAAACGTAAAAAAATGCAAGCTGAATTGCAAGTACCTTCAATTGCAAACAAGAGTCAAACACTGGCTGCAGATTCATCAAAAAAGTGTAAGACAAATCAAGCACAGTCAAATGTGGAAGTCGTCGCAAAGAAAATAGCCCATCAGAACCAACAGAAGGGCAAGACATCAAAATCAATGATCCAATCAGTGGGCAGGAAGCAGTGGTTGCAGACAAGCAATCATCCTTGAGTTGGCTGAATGTAAACACCACAAATGTCAGTCATAGGAGATGAAAGGGACAGCCAAAACAAATACTAGAAAGTATCGTTACCTGCAAAATGAAGCGTCCAGAGATGCCAAGAGGGGACAATTAATAGTTGCTTCAGATAATACACCACATCCTTTTAACTCGAGGGATACCATGAATGGTGCTTCAATGCTAAGCATATTCAGTTTTGGACATATTCCTAAATTGAGTAACCGGAGAGCAACCTGAAATGGGGCAGAATATTTCAGCTTACCATAAAATTTGTTTAGCATAATACACCTTTGTTCATTATTTAGCACTCACCGGACAGAATGATGCTTTCTCAAGATGATCACAGCCATCCAAACACACAAGCTCAAGAGAAGGGCACGCCAGATCAAGAGCAGTAATAGCACGGCAACCAACTAGGGAAAGACTGACTAAAGAAGTGCTACAGAATCGCACAGCAGTCAAACTCTGAAAAGTAGAGTCATCTCACTCAGTCAAAAGGGAAAAACCAATGACAAGAACAGCAGAATAATTGCATAAGCTTCACTCAATAAGCCAAAACCATAATGGCACCAAACCATGTCATGAAAACATTCAACAGGAAGTTTGGGCACAAACATCCAATGAACAGATAACATTATTTATTACAAAAACAGTTTAAGGTGAACTTATTGCATTACCACATGACCAATAATTCACTATGAAGATGAATCTTTTAAATCAGAATTCAGCTGTCAAGACCTTACTCCCTGACTGATCTTCAAAAGTCCACTAACCAACATTTACTTGCTTTGAAACATAATTAGAAGTCATTCCAAATTTTTGACAACCCCCCCCCCCCCACACACACACAAAATGATTTTAAATTGCACCAGTTGTTACTCAAGTCCAATCCAAATTCTGTAAAAGAGTGTCCTCAGCATCAGCAATGCATTGTTTAGAAGCATATGACCGGTCTAGTTTTATCAAATTCATAGTGGAGCTCCATCTTGAGAATCTGTCATTAGTGAAAATGATAACCCATCCAAAATAAGTCACAACCCAAACTAGTAAAGGTTGGTTATATGGATCATCTACTCCACTCAATATGTCCTGTTGAAATGATAGTTCTAAAGTATGATCCCACTATTATAACATGAGATAACCTTTGACCTATATCATAACAGAACATCATTAATCCAGAAAATCCATTCTGCAAACAACACTTTATTGAAGCATAAGAAAATGGAATTCTATTAATAACACCACCATTTTCTTCCTTTACAAGAATAATTGTTCCAAAAGAGAACAAAACATGTGAAAGATTATAACAGTGACAGCATTATAATAGCATGTTCTCTCTTCATGCACAAGCCAAAGCATGGCAGATTTCACAAATTCTTAACAAAAAAGGCAAAAAGATCCTAATTTACAAACCTCGCAATTATCAAGAACCAATGATTTCAGCTTAGGGCATCCTCCACCATCACTAAAAACATCACAAATAGAATTAGTCAAAGATTCACAATCGGTGAGGTCCATTTCTTGCAAACTTTGGCACTGTAATGCTAATGTTGTTAGGTTCTCCTGCTTCTTCAATGCTAATTTCTGCCAGCCAAGAAGCAAATTACAAGAGTTGATACACTGAAAAATGAAGGAAAGCACAGTGAATATAAAGGAGTCTTCTGGTGAAACATACTTGAAGTGAATTGGAAGTGATATTGATACGGTGAAGGGCTGGGCAATTAGACACCATTATAGATGATAGCATGATACTTCGTAAGTTAAGATCAGCAAATCTGCGGGCGGACCAAAAAGAACATAATATTACTTCATAAAAAGAGAGCAAGAAATGCTTCTCAAGATTTAAATGGTGAGATGGAGGAATGAAAGAGAATGCTTACTTTCGACAATGCACTAATCTTATGTTTTGCAAGCGAGGAAGATCCAAGGACACAGAAGTCAAAAGACTGCAATTATCAAGCTCCAAAACCTATAAAAATTGCAATGGCAATGCTACAAAGTTATTACTGAGGGCACACGTCTAGGCAAGACTAACATGCAAAGCAAGAGAATCCATACCTCCAGCATGTAACTATGCATGATTGCAGACATTGAAGCTGAAGTGATGCCCTCACAGCTATGAAGCTTGAGAATTGTCAACATTGACAGCCTAACAGACTTCAAAGTGGGGGGAGGAATATTATCATGAAGTCAAACAGTGGCATATCCACATATAACCAAATCAAAGAATGCACTAATTTAGAAACTAACCTCAAGTGATATGTTTGGACAATAAGATGCATTAAGAATGTGAAGATTAGCACAAGTGAGGGATATTTCACGTAAAGTCTCATCAGTCACACAAGAACAATTCGACATGTCTAAAGACGCTAATTGAGGGCATGAAATTGCTGCCGAACGAATTGCAGCATCTGTAAGTTTGTGGCAAGAGCCTATGTCTAGGAGACGCAAGAGAGGACAATTCAGCATGGCCTGTGCCATGTTGCTGCGCTTCAAAGACAGATTTTCAAGTCGTGGACACCTGTAAAAGATGTATCTTAGCACAAAATAAGAGAGCTAACAGAATTTTGATTTAAAAGCTTAATAGTGTTTCACCTAACAGATATCCTCATCACACGGCATTTTGTTAGTTGAAGATGACACAGTCTATCATGGTTTATTGGTATCTCCTGAATACCATTACCCAGAGTAGCATCATTGACATTCAAATTCTTTAACATGCTGCAATCTCCCAAGGCATGGAAAAAAGAATCCCCTAGCTGTCCTTTTCCCAAGGTTAAAGTCTCAAGATTTCTGAGAAGAATATTTGCGGCAGCTTAGTGTCATTACTTGACCGTAACAAGATGAACAAAATCAAAGGCATATACCTCAAAGATGAGACTGCTTTCATAACAAGCAGGTGAATAGAAGGAGCACCATAAATATTCACTTCAGTGGCATTCGGGTATCGTCGAGACATGTCTTCAACTACAAATTCATATTAAATACATCAATTGGATTCCTCAACCATTATTTACCAATGACATGAGACATCGATGCAAAGTACTTCTATAATACAATAAAGGTAATTACTTTCATTCGTAGATCATTATATTTGATTTTTAGGTTCTGATCCATTTACACATATAAGTGAGCCAACATTGCATGTTCAGCAAGGCTTTCAACAAATTTATTATTCAGGAATGCTGTGCTTGTACACTTAATTGTTTAAATGTATAATCCATTCCACATGTAAGATGTGTGATTATTTAACCAATACATGTACTCTTATTTATCAAATGATGATTCAAAACTCACTCATAAGTAGACCAATATTGCATGTTAAACAAGGCTTTTTAAAAAATTCGTAATTTAGGAATGCTATGCTTGCGTTTTTTATTCTTCAAATGTCTAGCCCATTTCCACATTTAAGATGTCTGATTACTTAACTCATAAACCCATTCTTATTTATCACATGATGATTTGAAACTCACTAATTAAATGTGTTATCCAAATAAATTCTGTAAGAAATGAACAATTGACCCATAGTTGCACATCAATTGAGGTGTGCCAATATTAAGTATTACAAACTCAACAAAGCCACAATGCATATCCAACATGAGGAGCATCAGCTTATGCATTTTAAGAAACTTCTACAACTGCATTATCTGGATTTCACTACTTTTTGTTGCATACCATTTACTTCACACAAGGCTTTTTTCCATCATCGTTAGGTAAGAAATTACAGTCCACAATTGCAGGGTTTCCATTTTCCATTATTCATTCATCCTTTAGCTCGATAGAAAAGGAAGTTAACATTAAAGCCTTCTGGTAAGATCGAAATGGATGGGGGACGAATGCTGACAAGCTCCCTCAAAACCGCACTCTTCACACCTCTACAATGCCCCTTCTCATATACAGGAGGATGATAAAGTAAAAAATTTAGAACAAGGTAAAAAGTAGAACTCACATTGTTCTACCGATATGTTTCGATTCTCAAAATCCAAACACCTCCAGAAGTCTTCATGAGCACTCGCAGCTTGCCACTGCCTACAAACCATTGCTGCCCGGCATAGATTAATGTGGTCCAAGAAAGAAAAAACCTGGGTAGAAAAGGGAAATATAAAATTAGATCAGATGTGGTGCATAGATCTCTTAAAAAGATATTAAAAATGCAATTTACCATATGCAACAAGTCATCTGTAAGATCCATCCTAACTTCTACGTCTTCTGGCTTGGAAATGAGACTATCATCACCGCCATCTCTCCCACCGCTAGAGTTTAAGGGATTCTCATCGCTGTTGTTATTCCACATGAAGTTATGATAACAAATCTCATTATTAGATGGAGTTGAAGAGCTCTGACTTAAACCAAGGTCTCTATCTGCCGATGGAGTAGAATCGCCAACATCTGAAGACATTACTGCAGCATAATGACCGTCACTGCAGAGAGAAAATAGCCCATCATGCATGAGCAACAACCACTAAAGTCATGAAGCACACTTACATTCTGATATGACTCATGTAACATACACATCATCCAATCCTAATCAGGTATTGCAAACAATGTTGGCGACAACAATGCAATTAAAATATGTAGGTAACAGTAACAAGTTACAGATATGATGTCCAAATGAGACTATATGCTTGCAAGATAAAGACCAACGGAAGAAATGCACTTCCTTACAAGTTAACCAGCAATCCTCCTTAAACTTCACAGTCAGAGAGAAAACTAAACCTAGAAATCTAAAAGGTCTGGAAAATATAGCAGGGTTTTGTTTAAATTCTTTTAACATAATGAAAGATTGTTAAACAACATTATTTCAAAACCATGACCCAGAAGCATTCACGCCACAATTGGCAGAAAGCATTGAATTATCATTAGAATATTTTTACAGAAAATTCAAAACTTTCATTATGAAAAAAAAAAACAGAAGCACCAATCCGTAGAGTCTAAACCTCAACCCCAATTATATACAAAACATTTGCAAAACTCACTTAGAACAGGAGTAAACTTTAGCCCTTTTATTATGGGCATCGCGATCACACTTCTCTTTACCACTACCCTCCGCCTCTGCCACTGCAGAGCTACTGCCACTACTTTCTCCCCGTGCCAGCCATGAGGCTCGAAAAGCAGAGCTCCTCAAAGCAAGAGAAGGAGCCACAAATTGAGCCTCCATCTCGAAACCCGGCCCCACCTCTCCCCAAGTAGCCGCACCGCTGCCTCCGCCGCCACGAGTACGTTGCATCGCTCTAATCATTTCCTCAATCCACCTCAACGACTCCCGGGCATTACGGTCTCGGCGGGTATCTGTCAATGCAGCGGCTTCAGTATCATCCTCCTCGTTATTTCCAAAACTACCCTCGGTGTTACCTTCGTTTTCTGAAATGCCCTCTCTCATGGGTTTATATTCTACTACCTTTTTACCGAAAATGAAGCACGAGAAAAACCCAATCTTCATGCAATCCAAGGTAAGGGGAGTACCAGTGCCTTTACTCACACAAGAAACCCTAGGTCACGATCTCGTGCATTTCTAAAAAATAATAAAAATTAAGAGAAAGAATCCCTAAAATGAACAAATGAAGTGAAGAACTGCAAAATACCGGCGTCAGAACTGTAAAATCGAGCTTTGATTGAGGGTGATTAGAGGATGAAAGAAACGAAACGATCGGTGTTGATACATGGAAGATTAAGTGAAAAGGAGTCTTAGAGAGAGAAATTGACTTTGAAGGGATCTGATCGGATCTTCTAAGTTCTCTGCTTTCCTTGTTGAAGATAGTTTTCCTTTTGTGGGGGAGGGAGAGAGAGATCGGCTGCGTACATTTATGGTGATAAAAGTCTCTAATTCCTTGACTATGAGCGTATGGAAAGTTTCAGAGAACGACGACGTTTAAGATTTTTCAATTGAGTGCTCTAAATATATATTTTTATAATTGAACTTTCCTTGACCCAAATTTGCACCCTATTGTATTGACAGACAGATGGGTAAGAGAAGGATAGATTGAAAGCTAGAGAATCCAAGTGAAAAGATGGGTAACATAGATGGTGACTTCGAATTTCATTAAAAAATTTATTTATAGTCCCTCATCTTTTTTTGTTTTACAAGTGATCAATCCTTTTATTTTTTAGAAAGTCAATTTGGATACTAAAGTTTATTTCTCTTATTTCTCAATCATTTTAATTATAGGAGAATGAGGATGGTTGAATTCTCTAACATAGAAAGAAAAGGTTGTTTTTTACACTAATTTTGACCACCAAAATAGTTAGAAAATTATGCTAATAGATTCTATTTGTTCAAGGAGTCATATAATTGTTGTTTCGAGTCTCAATATTAGCTAAGAAACATATATAAATCAAGGATGAGAAGTTTTATTTGGATTCATTTTGTTATTTGAGTTGTATTTTAAGGTATATTGGTTGCTAAATTGTCTTTTTTTTTTTTGCATGTTGTAGGACATGTTTTTCAGGTTAAAAATATTATTTTAATGTATTTTTTAAAAATAAAATGCAACCTTTAGATTTTAAAAATAATTTTTAAAAATAAAAACAAACAAATATTATTTTAATATATTTTTTTAGTGAAAATCACTTTAATATAAATGAGAAAAAAAAAAACATACTCTTAAGAAATGCAACCTTTAGATTTTAACAAATATTAGATGATAAAAAAAATCCAAATGTGCGAGCTTGGGCTTCAAAACCCTCGTGCTTAGTTTGTTTTTTTTAAGGCCCGTATTGTTGATTTTTTTTTTTTTTTACTTTTTATGAGATATATTTTTTTAATAATTAATCTGGTTAGTTCTATGACCTAAATTGCAAGTTAAGTCACAACATCTACTCTATTGTTTTTTTAGTTTATTATGTTTTTCATCTCTTGATTTAAAAAAAAAATGCAATTTCACTCTTTGTTATAAATGATTCCTTTTTTTTTCAAATAAATTAAAAATAAACAAAAAATACAATCTTATATTTTATTATTAATGATTCACTTTTGCTATCTCAGTCCCACAAACCTCTCAAGATTTCTTTCTTTTATAAAAAATATTTTATTTTAAGAAAATCACATGTATTTTATTGTCACATAAATCTATTAAATGAGAAATAATCTATAAAATAAAATAAATAAAAAAACTATTGAATTCAATAACGCTCATGACTTGCACAAGAGTTTAGTTAGTTGACTTGACTTTACTCAGTTTGTTTTGTCAATTTTGTTTTTTAACAGGATTAATTCGAAGTTTAGGTTTTCAATTTGTTTTTTTTAAGACTATTCCTGCAATTTTCACATGTCAACTATGAATAATTTATGTTGATTTAATATTTTTTTTTTGTTAAAAAATATATATCTAGTATGCATTTAATTTGAAATTTATAGATACAAGAGTTTAGTTAATTGAATTGACCTCACTCAGTTTATTTTGTCAATTTCTTCTTTTAATAGAATTAATTCGAGATTTAGGTTCTCATTTGTTTTTTTTTTTTTCAAGACTATTCCTGCAATTTTCACATGTCAACTATGAATAATTTATGTTGATTCAATATATTTTTTTAACAAAAAAATATATTTAATATGCATTTGATTTTAAATTTATAGATCAATTCATGACAAAGACTAATGATGTATTACAATCACTAATAAGTTGTCTTATAGTTATTTTGTTGATATTTATAAAATTGAAAAAAGAAGAATAAGAGTGAAGTCAGAATATATATATATATATATATATATATATATATATATATGTTTTATGATGATATTGTCTTTTAAAAATATCTTTTCTGTTGAAAATGCATTAATATAATATATTTTTTTTATTTTTTAAAACTTGTTTTTAATATAGATACATCAAAACAATAAAAATTAAAAAATACACTCCATCATATAGCTTGACAGGTAATATTCATTTGACATCATGTTTCAAAAATATTTTTTATTTTAAATTAATTTTTTTTAGTGTTTTTAGATTTTATTGATGTTAAAAAATAATTTAAAAAAATATTATTTTAATATATTTATAAATAAAAAATTAAAAAAAAGTGGTGCCAACGTTACTGTTTGCTTTCATTCACTGGTATAGTCCTGGGAACCCGTAATAATAACGAGTGCTTCTTAAACAATCGAGGCAAGAATTCATCTTGAAAAACACTAATATTTGGCAAGTGTGTTTTGCATTATTGTATATTATTTTTTTCAATTAAAATTATATTAAAATACTTTTATTTTTGATATCAACACATTAATATTATATAAAAAAAACTTATAAAAATATTATTTATATGTTTTTGAGTGCTTCTTGTAACCCTATCGGACATTGCATTTCAAAAAAAAAAAATATTAATTTTGTTTTATATTTGTATGTAGTGATATCAAAACCAATATTAAAAAATAAATAAAAATATTATTTTAATATATTTTTAAACAAAAAATACTTTTAAAAATAACTTTAAATTCACTTGTCCTCACTTTCCATCTCCACCTTCCCACTGTCACCAGGAATTAAAGTTTTTCACCTTAAAGGCAAAATCTCACTTGTGTTTCTTTTGTACCAGAACAAGCAAAAAGATTTTATTTCATATAATTAATGAAAAATAGAGGAAACCTCGTATTACTTTCCAATTCATCCATCAGTTCTTAATTAGCTCCCTAAACTAAGTCTCAATTAGGGTTTTAAAGTATCAGACATTCCTCAATTGAGTCCTTTCATCCGTGTTGTTAACATTTTGTTTATGGTATGGTATGTCATAAAATGATGTAAAATAGCAACGGTTTTAAACAGAAGGAATTTGTTGAAAAAACTACATTAAGGATGAAATTGATAAAATAAATTGTTTTAAAATGAAGCTGAGAATGAGGTAATATGTTAGGGATGGAAATAAAATTTCTCCTTTCTGGGCTTGCAGTATGCTTTTACCAAGGTCATTCCAAACACTTTTTTTTTTTATTAACATTGGTATTTAAGTCAGTTTGTATATATTTTAATTAATTATATCAGTAATCATATAATTTGAATCTGAAATCACATTATACTTTTTAATATATCTCAATGTTTGTTGCACACCAGCAGCATCAACAACATTAATATTTTTTTTTTAATTAAAAAAAAGTTGTTTTTTTAACAACATTTTGCATATGCCACTTTATTAGTAACTGTTAAAAATCTGGAATTCAAATTGCATTGCCCATTGCCACTTCTAGCGTATAGACCATAGTTGTCAATACCGTTCTGGTCGCCGTTCCAGTTTTTCGATTGGAACGGAACGTTCCGGCGTGCCGTTTCAGTATCGTACTGTTCATATATATATATATATATGAAAATAAAATAAAATTTTAATATAACAAGCATAATTAAAATTCAAGATAAATTAACTTTAAATTATAAAACACAAACACAAAGTCAAACAAACATAAATAAATATAATTTTTATTTTTTATAAAATCAAAATTGATGCAACAATTTTATTTTTTTATACTATATATTTTTTTTATTTTTATTGTTTTGATTTTGGTTTATTTTTTATTTTTTTATAATATATATATACGAGCCGATTTGCCCGCTTCGCTGGGCTGTTTTATCTATGTAGAAAATTGATTGATTTTATAAATGTTGTATTTTGTTATTTTAATATTTAATTAGTATAATTGTAATTGATAAAATCTGTTAAAAATGGTTTTTTTCAACAAAAATGTGATTGAATATTGCTATTGCTAAAAAACTTTTGATAAAATTTGTTAGAAAATTTGCTAAGAAGGTCAAATGATTTATTAGAAATTTGTTGTCACGGATACTCTGGTTAAAAAAAAAACCCGGTTAAAAAAGAACAACTGACTTGGACACTAAAAAATAAAAAATACATGTGAAAAAAAGGTCACCGTTTTTTAAAAGAAAAAAAAATAGTCTAAAATATAAATTTAAATTCAAAGCCAAAGTTTTTTTTATAAGATTTATTCATCATATTATTATATTAAATATATTTAAGAAAACCGATATTAATTTTTTTTTTGCAAGAAATCGTAGGTCATTTTTTTTCTCTCTATATATTTTTTTTTGCGATAATATTAAATAAATATTAAACACATATACTTAGTCTCACATACTATATAGTGTGATTGAAATGGAAAGTGATTTTTATATTTTTTAATTGTAGATAACCTAGGTAAATTTGTAAAAAAAAAAAATATGAGTTGCCTTTTCCCCCCAGTAATATTAGATCTGACACATTATAAATAATAGTAATAATAATAATAATAATAATAATAATAATAATAATAATAATTATTATTATTATTATTATTATTATTATTATTATTGTGTTAAGTACAAAATTAAAATTCGAAGACAAATTTTTTTTATGTTATCCGATTCATTCATTATATGATTATATTAAATGCATTTAAGAATACTGATATTAATTTTTTTATTCAAAAAATCCTAGGTCATGTTTTCTTCTCCCTATATATATTCCTATGAGATACTATTCAATAAATATTAGAGCATATAATTAATGAAAGACTAAAAATATCCTAAAAACTTTAACAAAAGAAAAAAAATAAATATCATTGCCATTACTATCAAAACAATAAAAATTATTAAATTATACAGAGAAAAAAAAACATTAACAAAAGAGTAAACAAGAAAAACAATTAAATTATTATTATTATTATTATTATTATTATTATTATTATTATTATTATTATTGTGTTAAGTACAAAATTAAAATTCAAAGACAAATTTTTTTTATGTTATCCAATTTATTCATTGTATTAAATGTATTTAAGAATACTGATATTAATTTTTTTTATTCAAAAAATCCTAGGTCATGTTTTCTTCTCCCTATATATATTCCTATGAGATACTATTCAATAAATATTAGAACATATAATTAATGAAAGACTAAAAATATCCTAAAAACTTTAACAAAAGAAAAAAAATAAATATCATTGCCATTACTATCAAAACAATAAAAATTATTAAATTATACGGAGAAAAAAAAACATTAACAAAAGAGTAAACAAGAAAAACAATTAAACTATTATTATTATTATTATTATTATTATTATTATTATTATTGTGTTAAGTACAAAATTAAAATTCAAAGACAAATTTTTTTTATGTTATCCAATTTATTCATTGTATTAAATGTATTTAAGAATACAGATATTAATTTTTTTTATTCAAAAAATCCTAGGTCATGTTTTCTTCTCCCTATATATATTCCTATGAGATAATATTCAATAAATATTAGAACATATAATTAATGAAAGACTAAAAGTATCCTAGAAACTTTAACAAAAGGAAAAAAAATAAATATCATTGCCATTACTGTCAAAACAATAAAAATTATTAAATTATACGGACAAAAAAAAAAACATTAACAAAAGAGTAAGCAAGAAAAATAATTAAATTATTATTATTATTATTATTATTATTATTATTATTATTATTATTATTATTATTATTGTGTTAAGTACACTTATATATACATGGACAAAAGTAGGGAATATTCTAGAATTATAAGAAAATAAAAGTATAAGGGCTGAAAAGAAAATCAAATATAACGGGATTAAATTAAAAAATTAAAAGTCTAAGGGCTGAAATGAAAATCACATTTATTATCAATTTAAATTAAAGGACAAAGTTGCAAAAATCGAAACTTGTGTACTGAATTTATTGAGCTTTTACAGCCAATCAGGAAATTAAAAGTCGGAGGACCGAAGTGAAACTCTCACATTCAATCAATTAAAATCGGAGGACCCAATCGAACTAAATCAGAACTTATATAATAGAAATCAGGACCAAAATCAAAATTAAAAGTTGAAGGACCAAAGTGAAAAGTAACAAAAAATAGGGGACTCTCCTGCACTTTTACGTGCAGGAGAGAGAGAAAACGTTGACAGCGCCTTTAACCGGCCACCACCGCGTCCACATACATTGTTAGGGTACACGCGCCACCGCGGGAGGAAGACCACGCGGAGGCGCATCGAAAACGACTCCGGAAGACCATTTCCTACCACCGTATGATGCCGCACGTGCCACCCAAACAGGGCGTGAGGCGGAAAACCGACTGGCGCGTGCGCCTCACGCCGTGACAGCCACGGAATAAACAATTAAAAAATAGGGTCAATTATTGTCCTGCCCCTGTACTCAAGTCAACATTTTTGTCTTATTAGGGCTATAACCGTATTTAGCCATTAAAAAAAAAAACCCTGCGGCGGACTGGATCGGTCCAAACGCGTGCAAAGATAGTCGTGCCCCTCAGCCGAAACCATTTTTTGTCTTATTAGCGGGGATAAAAACGTTAATACACTGTTCACAGGCGCAAAAGACAAAAAAAAAAGGGTGGACGTGCACCTGCGAAGGATAGAGACAAATTTCGTGCCCACAGTGACTTTGAGTGTGTGTGAACAGTAATATTCATTTTGTTTTAATGTATTTGTTAATAATTATATATATTATCCATCTATGTTGTGTGCCCACTTTCAAGGCCTCTTTGGCACATGATTTACACGTACCAATCACATATGTAGCATGTTTGGACTTTGGACAATGCAGCCGCACAACAAATAAAGTTGGACTCCAGCTGGACAACCAAATTCTCAATTCCCATATCCCACATCGTTCAAATCATTTCATCTCGTGACTTTAAATGCTATCCCACATCGATTAAAGATATGTCAAGGCAACAAATTGTTTCTATAAAACTAAATCAACTTGACTTGCAATATCAGCTCACTTGAAATGATGTTAGTGACATCTGATGTGTGCTGGTTTAAAAGTTAAAAGATTTTTTTATGTAGCCGAAACGACACATTCGGAACGGAACTGAGGCGTTTCGGCCGAAATTTCCGGAACGGACCAGAATTAAAACCAAGACGAAAACGACGTCGTTTTGTCTCGGTTTTTTGGACAGAACGGAACATTCCAGTCGTTCCGGCCGGAACGGAACGGAATTAACAACTTTGGTATAAACTCCTTGAATTTTTATTTTAATATTTTTTTTATGTATGATTCATGTCCAATCCTTTTTTCTTCAATCTTTTTATTAATTATTTCCATTGATTCCTTCACATGCATTCATTAATTCATCACTAGGTTTCTTAAAACTAATTCTCTATCAATTAATTAATAAAAATGAATTAACATGTTTATCAAGAAATATAAAATTTACCTTTATCCAATAAATCTATACCCAACATTCATTAAACAATAAGAAGTTAATGTAACATGTTAAAATTGTCATTCTATTTTTTTTTTTTTGGGGGGGGGGGGGGGGAGGAAGAAACCAAGAATGATACATTGGAAACAACGTTAGGTCATCAAAAAGATTTCAATGAAACAAATCTAACAACATAAAACGGGTCATTTCTCATGAATTAAAATTTTGAATTATTGAAATATTGATCAAATTCTCGAGGATTCAATAAAAGTGATTATTAAATACAAAGATGCATTCGAATATATATTTTCTAGAGTTTTTGTAAGGAAATACCAAACAATATGATCTTTTGTATTTTTGAAAGACTTGTTGGGACGCAATTGAAAATACTTTTTTTTATGTTCATTAAATTTTTTATCTTTTTCTATTTTTTATAAAACAAAAATTAAATGATTTGAAGTACTTAAAGTTGATATCTCATTTACTCTCTTGATACTTTATTTTTCATCTAATCCTAAATATCCTCGGAGGTTATATTATAAAGAATAGTTTTCAAGAATGATTAGTCAATGAATTGAAAAAATTATTTATTTATTTTAAAATATTTCAATCATTACGCTTCTATCTTTGCTTTTTTCGACATCTGTAACAATGGATGAATTATTCTTTAAGAAATAATTTTCAAGTACTCTTTCCACCTTAAAAACGTTTCCATTAACATGCTCCAATAATAATCATAATGCACATCAAAATATAGAATAGCCGGTTGAACAAAGTATCTGAAGCCATAATTGTTTCTTAAAACTGCTGCTAAATGTTTTCAAAACACTGTCGCTGGAATAAATTTTGTTATGATTGTGCTTCTGCCAAGGCTTTTACATGTTGCTCCTGGGAAGACTTCTCCACCAAATTCTACAAAGAATGAAGCTGCGATACGAAGATTAAATGGCGTTCTTTTTTTCGTCTACTGCTGGTTCGTCTTTCTCTGTATGTTTGTTGCAATCAAACAGATATTGTGTGTTTGAATAACAGCTTCCGTGATTTGCTACTGCTCATGTGAAGCTGTTGCTGGAAGAATGTCAATATTGTTTGGACAGGCTCTGCTGGCGGAGCTGGTGGATGGCTACTGTTTTGAGGACTGTTACCGATTGAGGAGATTCTGTGATGTAGAACAAGGGGCAGAGACATATATGTTGAAGAAGGAACATCCAAAATTCAAGGGCAATTGAATTTTCTAGCAGTCCAGGCGTTGAAGTCAGAATGACGTGAAACTCATCCAGTTAATGTGTTTCGGCGAGTCCAGAATTAGTCCATAGGTTTGCTGTTGGTGCATACTTTTTTTTGGTCGAATTCTGTTGTTTAGGCCCCGAAATCATTATTTTTGCCATTTTAGAAAAGTTTTGTTTTAGTCATTATAGACACAATTTTGTGCACCTGAAATTAAACAAGCACACATGTACAAATATATGATTTTATTAAATATATGAATGGGTACAATCTCTATGCAATATATTCTATCAAAAGAATATGGCAATCCTCTGATTCTTCCCTTGGATTTGATGTATGGTGACTTGATTTATTTGAGTAATCAAGCTAAGATTTGTGCTTTGCAAGAACGCGAATTTGGGCGTGTATTATGAAGTGAGATGTTGTGATTTGATGCTTTGAAGAGTACCTTGATTTGTCTTCAAAGTGTTGTTGAAGAGCTCTTATGGGGCGTTTTGGCTTGATCCAACAAAGCTTCGTTCTTTGTAGACTTCAAGCGTAGATGAAGGAGGCTTGAGAACTCTTTGAGAGAGAAAGCTTCCTTGCTTGAAGAGCTTATCTTCAAGAAAATTTTGTATCTCCCGGAATCCCCCTTGCCTTTAGGTTGAGGCCTTCTATTTATAGAGATCTGTAGGGTCTCTCAGGTCCTTTTCCAATGCCACGTGGCATAATTTTATTGGTTGATCTTTATTGACGGAATCTTGCCTTTATGACAAGATATCTTGAATATTTCATCTTAAGTGTCAGCTTTTCATTGGCCAAGAAATATTTGAAGGCTCAAATATTTATTGACGGAATCTTGCCTTTATGTTCGTCTTTATTGATGGAATCTTGCCTTTATGACAAGATATCTTGAATATCTCATCTCAAGTGTCAACTTTTCATTGGCCAAGAAATATTTGAAGGCTCAAATATTTATTGACGGAATCTTGCCTTTATGTCCGTCTTTATTGACGGAATCTTGCCATTATGACAAGATATCTTGAATATCTCATCTCAAGTGTCAACTTTTCATTGGCCAAGAAATATTTGAAGGCTTAAATATTTATTGACAGAATCTTGCTTTTATGTCCGTCTTTATTGACGGAATCTTGCCTTTTTGACAAGATATCTTGAATATCTCATCTCGAGTGTCAACTTTTCATTGGCCAAGAAATATTTGAAGGCTCATTTGTTTTCCATGTCATTTATTTCAATTTTATTTTGTCCTTTATTTTAAAGAATAAAATAACACATGGTGAAATTTGATTGGCGGAAAATTTGTGTTTCTGCAGATGCCCCCTCGAGACAAGTTCACTTACTTTTTGGAACAAGTGGGCATGTCTCGAAAAATATTGCTGTGAGGGTTTTATATTTTCGACTAAAATTTGATTTGATCATATTAGATTTTCACAACAAGCAGATAAATCTTATTGTGAAAATAAAATATGATAATCAAAAATTGAAAATTTATGGATCGATTTTGATTGAGATTTATCAGATCAAATGATAGAATATTCAGGTCCAATTGTTCATTTGAAACTGCTGCATATGCAGGACCAAACAAAATTTATCTTTATACCCGAATAGCAACCCACACTTTGACCGGGCTGCATGAATTTTTCTTCTAACTGAAAATGGTCACTGTAACATCTTGTTTTAAAGATGTTGTTATTCTGAATCCAATAACGCAATCTGTTTGTGATTTCGAGTAGCGGTCAACAAGTTATGAATTATGAAAGTTGCAACTCCCTTTTCTCACTGCTTTGGGAACCGTGCCCTCCATCCTTAATTAATTTCAACCTTTCCCTGGAAGAATGTTCAGAGAGCAAAATAACATTTCACGTAAATTGCTTTGTTTAATTGACTTTCTTTTCTAAATGAATTGCTTAGAGTGAATTAGCTGCTAAGAGTAAACAAAAGATCCTTCCGTACTGATAGCCTGACTTAGCTTAATTGACCTTTTTTTTTTCGAGATTGAATGAATTGTCCAACGTGAATGAATTATTAAGAAAGGGAACAACACAATTTCCTGTACTGGAAGCTGACTTTGCTCTCACAGAATAAGAAAAGATTTTGTTTTAGATTAGGAAAGAGTCACTAAGGCGGCTATAAAAGAACATTATATTGCTCTTTTCCTGTTACCCACCATGCAACACTTCATGTTGCTCTTTTATTAAACGCGTAGCATCAACCTTACAACCAAATTTTCTGGAGATTATCTTGAAGATTGTCAAGTGTCTGTCAGTATCTATGGGCAGAATTGGTGATATCATTAAACCAATTGTGGTATCTAGTGTCTTCACAGTCCATTTCTCCATCCTCACTATTTGGGGAGACATTGCGCTTCGTACCAGGATCATCACTAAAGGTTTCGAAGCAAAGAACTCTTCCTTGTGACCAGATGTGAGATTGGTGATAGCCTGGTAAGCAACATTGTGTTTTTGTAATTTTGTTTCTTACTGTTTTGCTATGATCTTAATAGCTGAAGTTTTTTTTTCTTCCTTCCTTTCTTTCCCGACTGTAGAAGAATTCCTCGCAAAGGCAACTTCAGATAAAAAGACTCATAAGGGTGATGATGTGCATGGGAGAGGCATTACGGACCATTGCCTTCAAAGTCAGGACTGCTTCCTGTGGAGGAACAACTTGCTGTGGACATGCTCGCCAACAATCTTCTTTTTAAGGTTTCAATTTGAAACATTTAATTTATCACTATTTTAAGCTTGCTTGATGGACTATTTACTTGATTTTGCTAGATAGCTTATTTAACTTGCCAGAACCTTTTTTTTTTGAAGAAAAAAAAATAAGAAGTGTTATTCTATAATGGGGTCTACATGCTGGATCCATGAGTAAAATTAACCTTCATCACCGAGAGGTCATTTGTCTCGTGATTTTGAGCGGCTTAAATGGATATACTTCAAGTTTGGATTTAATTAACAGTGCAACCTCAACCTAGCAATACTTTTGTTTCTTCACTAATAGTGCAACCTCCACACAGCAGTCCCAATATGCACGTCCCCATTCCTCATCTTGTTTTATTACAACCGCACCTCTTTTTGTTTTGTGTGTATGTAGGATATAATTCCGGGTTGCATATAGATTCAAAAAGCCTATAGAATTGGATGTATTCGTCCGTTGTAGATAGATTCCACATGATTTATATGCAGAACCTCATCAAATATTGAAGTTTGGATGCAATACAGATTCCACTTAATCATTCTTCTTATTGTTGTCAGCACTGCAAGACTTTTAACTTGGATGTCCATTGTGTTTACAAACCAATCGGAGCAGAATTTCAACTTTGTTGTTTCAACCTTTGAATTGGTTTCATTCACGTAGTTTCTCAAGCTTTATGTGTGAATTTACATGATCTTCGAACCAGTGGTCCAGAATTGCAAATTCCTTGCTCATCATTCACGTTTTTTTTTATTTCATCAGAAATCAACATTTGTTTGCGCGCCTAGCTTTATAAATTCTTCATGCAGCTTTTTAATGTTGAAGAAAAGCATATTGTTGACATGTGCGTGTTAACCAAAAGCAACCTTTTATGCTTCTGCAACTACATGATCGATGGCGCGAACTTGTTATTGAAATAGACTTGACTAAGCCTGATTGAGTTATTGGTGAACCCACCTGTTTCCATTAATTACCATCTATTCTTATTGCAGGGCCGCAGGTTTCTTTGGGTGATTTGAATTCTCTTGCCATAATACTTCACGAGCATTGCCGAGTTGTTTCTTAAGGGTCACAGTTGTTGTCTTTACCACGTCATCAATTTTAGCAAGTCATAAATTTCTTAACATTGGAGCATTACTTTTCTTTGGCTCTTCATCAAGGTAAGTTCTTATTCTCTCCCTCTTTTTCATTAGATTTTTCCTTAGGACATATAAATATCATGGGATTTATAATCTTGCCCCCCCCCCTCTTCTTTCAAATATGCATCTAATTCATGCATTTTTATATGTCTTCCTTTTCTTTTTAGATGGTGCTTTTCAAGAATTCTTCTTCTTCCACTAAACAATTCTTAGTAATTGATAAGAAGTATCGTCGGGTATATGAACCTGCCATTGGTCCATTTGCTAAGAAGCGGTCTTCTGAAAGCATCAAGCATTTGACTTCCTGGTCATTGGAGACTTCTTATGAACTTTATGGTCATGGTGGTTTGCCTCAATCAGTTTTACAACTTCAATCCTCCTTTCCACATTCAACAACTTTTCTAGCTGATCTGCCGTCATTAGACTATCATAAACATGATGGCAATGCTACTTGCAAGGATTATTTCCCAATCTTCGATGCACTTGAGTATACTCCCAAGTATTGGGAATGGACAGAAGATGTTTTGAAACATTACGAGCCAATCCTCGAGAGGGCACATATTTGAGACACTATTTTTGCATCCCTTTTTACATATGATTGGCAGATGAATGTTATCCTTTCTTTTTATAACCATTGGAATCCTGCTACCAACACGCTATCTACCTCGAATGGCGAGGAGTCTATATCTCTTTGGGAGCTAAAATCATGTAGCGGCCTTCCTATTTTTGGCACTATTTATGATGAAGCCATCCCTTCTGCTAATGAACTTAATGAAGCTGATAAGAAAGGACGTTCTTTTCTTCCAAAGAGCTGCAAGTACCTATTCATCGTCTTTCATAAAGAATGTCAGACTATTGATGGTGACCATGTAATGACCCTTCAAGATTGGGTAGATTTCTGGTTTTGAGATGACTTGAGATACAAGGTACCTTTTTCTGTGGCAAGTCCAGCGGATCTAATAAGACTAACTATCCTTCTAGCTCAATTGATAAGTCTCGTGTTCGCTCCAGCAAATTCATTCGTCCTTTTAAGGAGCTTAATGTCCCTTCTTATATTCAAGATGAAATTTATTTAGCGGCTTTTCTTTCATGTTGGCTATGCAAATTTGTATTTCCTAGCAAGGATGTTGGTTTCATTCATCCTAGTACTTTCAAAGTAGCATCCATGATGGCAGCTGGAAGGCAATTCTCTCTTGCGATACCAGTTTTAGCAAGTATCTTCAAAGGTCTAAAGAAAGTTCAATCTGCATTAAGTGTGGCCGCACGAGACATCCCTTTTCCTATTCATTTTCTCAGCGGTTGGCTTGCAGAAAAATTTGGCACCCATCAAACAACAATTAGCCCTACCAAGTTAGTTGGGATGACAAAATATGCCGGCGTGGGGTTGGCAAAACATTTCAATGTATCTCAAGCTCATGCTCTTTTCAGAGATCCCAAGAGAGTCATATTTCCTGCATTACTTCCCCTGACTAAAGTTGGGGTCTTATATGATGATGGCAACTTGTCAATCCGCGAGAGTGACTACTTTATGTGTATTCAATCCGGCTATTTGACTCTTCATTGTGATGATACTTTTATTATTGAATCTTACTGTCCTGATAGATTCAGTAGACAATTTGGGTTGTGCCAACATATTCCCCGTGACTTTGGAGGGAGAACTGGGGTCCCAACCTTGAAGGATGTATCTCAACTTTGGCATAGTTTTACCAAACTCAAAACTCATTCCCGGTGCAAGCTTCTGTTGCCCCCAAATGATAAACTTCCTTTGGTAACTAAGCGTTACATGGATTGGTGGACTCCGAGGTGGTCCAAAGTTTGTTCTCTAGAGATGAAGATCATTCTTAAAAGTCCTGCTAATGTTGCGATAGTATCATGAAGGCCAAAATAAAAGAAGAATGACCCTCTCTTAACCAAAAGGAAACGATCTTCTCCTACCTATAAAAGAGACAAGCGGGTAGTTGATATTGATTTAGGGAAGGAAGATAGTACTCGAACATCTGCCCACATAAATAGGACACCACTTGTGATTCCTGGTGTAAAGAGAGTGAGTACTTCAAAAGATCATCTTAATAAGAAATCCTCTAATTCTTCAGGGAAAAGGAAATGAGTGCACAATCCTTTTCTCCATAATTGGTAAATAAATACTCATCTCCTTTTTTTATGTGCCTTATTAATTCCCTTTTTTTATTGAGATGCTCATAAGGATATGCATGTAGCAGGAGGAGGAAGATAATGTTGAGGCAATCTTAAATGTTGAGGACAGTGAGCATGAAAACAGTGATCATCATTGGAAACATTTAAAACGTACCAAAAAAGTGTTCAATCCTTGCAGCTCGGGTTTTCTTCATAGCGTCCCTAGTGCATTAATCATGCCAGACAATATTGATGAACTGGTTTGACAATATTTTTTTTCCAGCTTGGTCAACAAGACTTGGAGAATGACTTTGACATGTATATTGGGCCAGAAATGAGTGTTGCTTCTGTTGCTAGCCCTAACCCTTTTAATATTTTAGCTGCTGGGATTGGAAACTCTCAGCCTTCATTCAGTTTATCACATGAGCAGCCTAATCCACCTCAACCAATCTTTAATATAGCGACCAACTTGCATAATCTTGGACCTACTACTGCCTTTGAGCCTTTAAGAGTCACTATGTATTGTGTTGATGACATAATAGGAGAGATAAGATCTAAATTTGCTATCAACTGTTGAGAGAGCATCAGAAATAAGATTGCTCGTACACCGATCCATTATATTCCTAACCTGGCTGGTGTAGTTGAGAAGATCCTCCTCTCCATTGAAGATATAAAGGTTGATTGCTCTTCTATCAGAAGAATGGTGGCCGAGGTGATTGAGGATGCTAAAAAGTTTATTCACTTAGAGTCTTCATTATCTCCTATGATGACATCAGAGCAACGAGCCTTAAATGTTGAAAAGCTTGAAGTGCAACTTAAAAATTCAGAAGCTTTTGAAGAGGAGGCATCTACATCCATTTCTATTACTCATGCTGAGATAACAAAAATAACAGGACAATTGATGGAGTTGTAGAGCAAGAAGACTGAGTTAGAGTCATCTCTCAAGGCGTGTGATGAAAAGCTTTTTGAGAGAAAAATCATCACATCCGGCATTCGAGCAGAGATCACCACACTATTCTCTTCCCCTGTGATAAGAGAAACTGATGCACTCATTCTTCAAAAATTAAAAGGATTGTTGGAGACCAAACAAAAGGAGATGGAAGGACATAACTGGAAACCGTAGTATGATAATGGTTTATTGTGCTTTGGAATTTTTTTTGGTAATATCGGCTTATGACTTTCTGTTGAGGCTACATACTTTATGTAATAGAATTCTTCTTTCTATTAATAAAGTCTATATTTTGCCTTCGCTTGTGTCTTTTTACCTAGATTTCCAAGTTACGATTGTGTTTTCAAGTTTATTTGTCCCTCTTCTCTACGTGAACAATCATATTGGTTCAAACAACTTTAAAGGATGGTGTGACTGTATTTAGAATAATTTCTAAGTTGCCTACGTACCTTTATGGATAAAGGATCAAGTCACAACGTAGTTCAAAAGATTTTTTTTTGTGCATGACTGTATTTGGAATGAATTCCAAGTTGCCTACGTACCTTTGTGGATAAAAGGATCAAGTCATAACGTAGTTCACATTTTTTTGTGCCTTTCACAGTTTTAGCTCGTGCGGGCCAGGAGCTATATCAGATTTCAAGCATAGTATCTTTTCAAGAATTTGCCATTGATAGGCCCAATTCTCAATCCATTCTCATCAACAATCTTGTAAGCTCCATTGGTGTGGACTTCTTGAACCATATAAGGGCCATCCCATTTGGAGAGGAACTTGCTGCCCATGCGTTTTGACATGATTATCGGACGTCGTACTGCCAAGACAAGATCCCCTTCTTGAAAGGAGAGTGGTCGCACCTTCTTGTTGAAAGCTTTACAAAGTCGTGCTTGATAACATTCTAGTCGTTGTTGTGCCTCAAGACATTTTTCATCTAAAGCTTCAAACTCTTCAAGGCGTAGGCGAACATTGTCTTCATTGGAAAGCCCTTCTTGCATCACAATTCTTAAAGATAGAATTTGACATTTTAGTGAAAGAACAACTTCAACCCCATATACCAGGGAGTATGAAGTAACTTGAGTTGGTGTTCGGAATGTAGTACGATAAGCCTATAGCGCCTCCCCAATTCTCTCATGTTAGTCCTTCTTCGAGCGATTCACCACCTTCTTGAGAATGTTGCATAAAGTCTTGTTAAAGGCTTCAGCCAAACCATTAACCGGAGCATTGTACATAGAAGAGTTATGTTGTTTGAAACTAAACTATGCACACAACTTGTCCATGGCTGTATTGTAAAATTCCTTTCCATTATCGGTTATGATGTATCTTGGTACCCCATAACGGTAAATGATGTTTGTTTTGATGAAGCTTACAACTGTCTCTTTTTTGACCTCTCTTAATGCTGCAGCTTTTGCCCACTTGGAGAAGTAATCTGTTGCAGCCAATATGTAAAGATGCCCCCCGGAGCTTTTCGGCAATGGTCCTACCACATCAAGTCCCCAAGCATCAAAGGGCCAAGAGGCAACTGTCAGGTGTAAAGGCTCGGGTGGCTGGTGGATCAAATTAGCATGTAATTGACAACTTTGACATTTTCTAGCATAGTCTATGCAATCCTTCACCATTGTAGGCCAGTAATATCCCATTCTTTTGATCTGGAAGTGAAGTTTAGGGCCTTATTGGTGTGCTCCACAAATCCCTGAGTGAGTTTCTTCTAGTGCTTTTGTTGCTTCTTCTTCTCCGAGACAGCGCAAAAAGATTCCGTCAAAAGAGCGTCGATAAAGAGTGCTTTGGAAGTATATGAAGCGAGAAGCTCTTCGCCTCACCTCTGTCTTATGGTGTAAGTCTTTAGGTAGTTTTCCATGTCTCAAATAATCGATAAGCGGCTGACGCCAGTCTTCTCTTTCAATCTCGTAGACAGAAACTACACCCACTTGTTCTTTCTCTTCGATATCATGGCTTAGTGGTGGAACGACCCATCTTTGACATACAGGGACTTTTATCTCCTCATTACATGATGCTAGTGTTGACGCCAAATTTGCTAAAGCATCGGCTTGCTTATTCTCTTTTCGTGGTACATGTTCTAAAGTGACACAATCAAGTGATGTTATCAGTTTAAGTGCACACTTGTGATATGGGATGAATTCTGGCTTCCTGACTTCATATAGTGAGAGGAGTTGTCTGATGACTAATTGAGAATCACTAAAAACTTTAAGGCGAGACATTTTTATATTCACTGCCATTTCCAACCCAAGAATCAAAGCTTGATATTCAGCCATGTTATTAGAACAACATTTGGTAAGTGAAAAGGAGAAAGGCAAGACCTCCCCTTCTGGTGTGATGAATATAACCCCAGCACCGGCTCCATCTTGTCGTGTTGTGCCATCAAAGAACATTTTCCATGGTTCTGACAGTTCAATAAACAGCTTATCCTTATCAGGTAGGTCTTCAGAGAACTTCCATTCATAGGGAATAGGATGATCAACTAGAAAATCAGCTAGTGCTTGACCCTTGATAGCTTTTTGTGAGACGTAGACAATTTCAAATTCTTGAAGCAATAAAGCCCATTTTGCCAATCTTCTTGATAATACTGGTCTTGAGATGATGTACTTGAGGGGGTTAGCTCGGGAGATTAATCTTACTGAATGCTCTTGGAGGTAATGCCTTAACTTCTTTATTGCAAACACCAATGTCCTACTAAGGTAGTAGAGAGCACTTTCCTTGCCTTCATCATTTTGTTGTGCCAACAACACTCCTAAGGAACGTATTTGAGCCGCAATATAGAGGATAAATGGACGTCCCTGTACCGGTGCTCGAAGGACAGGTGGGTTCAACAAGTATTCTTTTATCTTGTTGAAGACATTAGTACAAGCTTTATCCCAATAGAATGATGTATCCTTTTTCATTAAGTGGGTGAATGGTTGACATCGGCCCGCTAAGTTAGAAATAAATCTCCATATATAGGCCAACTTTCTTTGGAGACTCTTCAACTCATGGATGTTTCTTGGCTCTGGCATTTTTAGAATGGCCTCAATCTTATACTGATCAATCTCAATTCCTCGATGTCGAACTATAAACCCTAGGAATTTGCCTGAGGACACACTAAATGCACATTTTAATGGGTTCATTTTTAATTGGAATCGACGTAACCGTTCAAACACCAAATGAAGATCTTGCAAATGATTTTCCTTTTCTTTTGATTTCACCATGAGGTCATCAACATAACATTCAACATGTTGGTGAAGCATATCATAAAAAATCTTCTGCATCGCCCTTTGATAAGTGGCACCTGCATTCTTTAAGTCAAAAGGCATAACTTTATAACAATATATCCCTTTTGGAGTTCGGAAAGTCGTCTTCTCCTCATATGCGGGTGCCATTCAAATTTGATTATAGCCAGATGAACCGTCCATGAAGGTTAATCTCCCATGACCCGTGGTAGCATCTACCATGATCTCAGTAATAGGAAGTGGAAAGTCATCTTTGGGACAAGCATCACAAACACGCATATGGCCATCTTTTTTACTGGCACAATATTTGAAATCCATGTAGGATACTTGACCTCACAAATGAAACCTGCTTGGATAAGTTTATTGACTTCAACCTCAATTTGTGACATGAGTTTAGGACAAAAGCGACGCTGTGTTTGTTTTACAGGTCTAACCCCATGTTTCACTGCTAGTTGGTGGACAACAACCCTTGGGTCTAAACCCGGCATTTCATCATAGGACCAAGCAAAGATATCTCGATATTTCATCAGAAGTTCTATGTAATTAGCTTCCTCTTCAGGTGATAAGTTTGCATTGATGAAGGTTGGTCGTGGGTTTTCAACAGTTCCTAAGTTAACCTCTTTAAGTTCATCCATTGTAGGCTTATTTTCTTATTCAAGGGAAGATGGAGCTTCCTCAACAGCTTCTTCGACGACAAACTTATCATTATCATATTCTTCAATAGTGATGTGATTTAAAGTGAGACACATTATTTCATTTTCTTCTTCTTCATTAGAGGGGTTTGTTATCACTATTGTGCGTGTTTTTCCTTTCAATGTCTCTTCAGCACTCACCACCCATTCATATTGTCTCTTTATACGTGAAGGTATTTTGCTACGAAGAACCTTTGAATCACCCATCAAACTTGTCTATTTTGACATGGATTTTCCAAGTCTTGCAAAGACTGGTGCATGTCTTAGCACCCTTCTATTATTTTGGGTTCCAATCCTAGTAAAAACAGGAGCACGACTTGTAGTTCCACTAAGACGATCCCAGATTGAAACTCTAAGAGGTATCGGCTGACTTTGTTGTTTGTCCTTCACTTCTTCCGTACTTATGTATCGTGAGGCTTCTTTATTAATATGAAAATACAATGGTGTGGAAGACTCATATCCAAGACCAACCCTCAAAGTTTTGCCAGAAGTTTTCTTCTCTCTTCATGCCTTGCTAGTCCTTGCAGAAACTTGTTTACCTTCAAGTTGAGTCGTATCACCATCCTTTGATATCTCGTTGATGTCCTCACGACTATAGCCAGCCCTAACTAAAAGCTTGTAAGCGTTGGGATCAAAGCCATTTGACTGTTTATCAGGGAGTCCTTTAAGATTTATCACCATCGACTCAGTTTGATGAACAAACCCTTTTAGTAAAGGTTTTGAAACCTTGGTCAAGGCGAGATTAGTAGCTGGCAAGGTCAAGTTTTCAAGCTCTTTATTGATCTTTTCTTCATCCTTTGCAAAAGAAGACTGACCCTCTTTTCTTGCTGATACTGGAATATATCGGAGTGCCGCGACTTTACATGGTGGTTTATTGTCAACAAAGTTTTCTACCACCTTTTCTTTTTCTTTATTCTTTGTTGGCTGAGACACCCCTTCATTTGCAGATGACTTATGCCCTTTTGAGCTTTTAGAGTCAATATTCCCTCTCCTAAGTGGTCAGGTAGTGATCGTAGTTCTTCCATCATTTTTGACTTGAAATAGAATTTTGCGTCTGCAAAGTGAGCTTCAGCTATGGTGAAGGGATCGGTGTCTGCCATTATCTTTCTTACTTGTCCATCTCGGCAATACTTAAAACATTGGTGGAGTGTTGAGGAGATGATACCATTTTCATGTATCCATGGTCGCCCAAGCAACATATTGTAGGTAGTTTTGGCATCTATGACATGGAAAGTGCATTGGATTCAATATCTTCCATGTGCATCGCAAGTCTTATCTTTCCTATAGCATTTTGCCCTCCTTGATTAAAACTTTGAATCATCAGATGACTTGGGAAGAGCTCATCCATAGGAATCCCTAGCTCTTTCATGGTCTTAAGAGGTAATATATTGACCGCCGAGCCATCATCCACCAAGATGCGATTCACTATCTTTTCATTAACATATCCTTTAATGAAAAGAGGTCGGTTATGGAGTTTTGATCCAAGCAACAAGTCTTCATCGTTGAAGGATATCTCTGTTGTGCATACACCATGGATAAGTTTGAAGAGTCATCATGACTTTTCTTCATGACATAATCAATAGGAGTTTTCTCTTCATCAACCTGATAGCAAGCAACAGGTACATTTTCAATTCTTTTCATTTCTGTTGGCATGTACTCATTCAGTGTAACAGGTTTTCTTATACTTTGAGTTGAAAAACCCTCCTTTCTAACTGGTATGGATTTTTGTTGAGTCTTTCGGCGTATTGGCTCACCAATTAGCTTCCTCACCATTGAGATCCTCATTCTTGTTAGTTTTGTCATTTGCATGTGCTTCCTCCTTCCTCTTCTACATGTGACTAAAGTCCATCCTTCATCATTATATTTTCAGACCATTCAGGCTTCAAGTTGTCAACTTGAGGTGTGAGGGCTATACATGGAGTTTGACTTGAGGATGCAGTGAAGCTCATCGGGAAAATGACATCAAGTCTTATAGGTTCACAAGAGTCGAAACTTATTGTAGAGAGTGATTGACATGGTCCTAACTTGACCGTGGTTGTGATATTAGAGGTTGCTATTTCATCATCAAAAACGATATCTCCATTCTCGTGTAGCCTCATGATCTTGTCTTTCAGTACAAAACACTTCTCTACAGGATGACTGATTAAGCGATGATATTTGCAATAATTCGGATTATCTACTTGGTTTGCTTCTTCAGGGCGTTTCACCTCCAGCAACTCAATGATATTTGCCTCAAGCAGATCATCCAGCATCCTAGATATGTTTGAGTCAGGGAATGGATACACTTTTTCCTGTCGCTCTTTCAATGATGGTTTCTTTCTTTCACCCTTTTGAAAAGTAGTCAGCGTTGCATGATCATTCCTCTTAACTCCAGTTGGTACCCTTACAATCGAGTTAACTACTAACGATTGCTTTCCCTCGACCTTCAGATTGCTCTTTCCGAATGTACGACCTTCAGTCTTATTTCTTTTAGGCTGTTACATAGGTAACAATGAACTTTCAGTCGCCGTAATGCTAAGTTCCATATCATGTGCACGAGTAGCCAATTCTTCAAAAGACTTTGGTTTGATGCCTTGTAGGATATATCGTAGTCCCCAATGCATCCCTTGAATACACATGTCTAACGTAGAAGTTTCGGTGAGTCGATCTCTACAATTGAGGCTAAGGTTTCTTCATCGATGAATGTAGTCGATGACAGGCTCTTCTTTCCACTGTCGTGCATTAGTGAGTTCAAACATGCTAACCACACGACGAGTGTTGTAAAAGTGGTTAAGAAACTCACGCTCCAACTGCTCCCAAGTATCAATCTAGCAAGACTCCAAGTCAGTGTACCAGTCAAAGGCATTACCTTTCAAGGAACGAACAAACTATTTTACCATGAGATCACCATTAGTCCCGGCATTGTTGCAAGTCTCCACAAAGTGAGCTATATGTTGTCGAGGATTTCCCTTGCCATCGAACTGTTGAAACTTTGGTGGTTGGTAACTTAGAGGCATCTTTAACAGGTCGATTCTTTGGGTGTACGGCCTCACATACGCATATGAAGGTTGAATTGAGCTTTCCACCTGGTCTGTGATGGCTTCCTTGATGAGTTCTTTCAGTTGATTTGTGGTGAAGATGCCATTGGTAATACCATGTATATTCTCCACAACTCTGATTGCAGACTCCTCAATGACATTTAGTTGATCTACTTGAAAAGCCTTGTTAGTCAAGGTTTGGCCTCTTTCGTTCAAGCTCTCAAGTTTGTTCATCAACTTTGCTATCTCGTGGTCTTTTGCCTTGATCTTCTAAAGATGTTGTCTCGGTCATCATCACTGACATGGTGCTAGAACCCGAAGCCTTATTTGGTGATTGACATGGAGAAGTTTTCATAGGTGAATCGTCAGAGTCGCCTTGAGTGCTGAAGACCATTTCGCACGCCTCACTTGACTTTTATAGTGGAGTTGCTTGTGGCTTCATCTTTGAGGCGACATCTTGTGCCCCTCTTGCATTCGAAGTTGATGTCATCCTGAGAATCGACCTAGTTTGTGTATACAACTCGACGATGGATTTTGTTTTCAATGACGGAGTTGAAGAATCTTTAATATTATGTTGGGGACTTGAATCAATGGCCTTGTTGCTTTTCGAAGCGACAATGGTGATCATGTTCCTCCTAGTTGCCATTGAGATTTTGTTGAAAATTCTTTCTTGAAGGGAAAAGATGAAAGGCAGAGAGTTCCCAGTGGAGTCGCCAGAAATTTGTAGACACAATTTTGTGCACCTGAAATTAAACAAGCACACGTGTACAAATATATGATTTTATTAAATATATGAATGGGTACAATCTCTATGCAATATATTCTATCAAAAGAATATGGCAATCCTCTGATTCTTCCCTTGGATTTGATGTATGGTGACTTGATTTATTTGAGTAATCAAGCTAAGATTTGTGCTTTGCAAGAACGCGAATTGGGGCGTGTATTGCGAGGCGAGATGTTGTGATTTGATGCTTTGAAGAGTACCTTGATTTGTCTTCAAAGTGTTGTTGAAGAGCTCTTATGGGGCTTTTGGCTTGATCCAACAGAGCTTCGTTCTTTGTAGACTTCAAGCGTAGATGAAGGAGGCTTGAGAACTCTTTGAGAGAGAAAGCTTCCTTGCTTGAAGAGCTTATCTTCAAGAAAATTTTGTATCTCCCGGAATCCCCCTTGCCTTTAGGTTGTGACCTTCTATTTATAGAGATCTGTAGGGTCTCTCAGGTCCTTTTCCAATGCCACGTGGCATAATTTTATTGGTTGATCTTTATTGACGGAATCTTGCCTTTATGACAAGATATCTTGAATATTTCATATCAAGTGTCAGCTTTTCATTGGCCAAGAAATATTTGAAGGCTCAAATATTTATTGATGGAATCTTGCCTTTATGTTCGTCTTTATTGATGGAATCTTGCCTTTATGACAAGATATCTTGAATATCTCATCTCAAGTGTCAACTTTTCATTGGCCAAGAAATATTTGAAGGCTCAAATATTTATTGACGGAATCTTGCCTTTATGTCCGTCTTTATTGACGGAATCTTGCCTTTATGACAAGATATCTTGAATATCTCATCTCAAGTGTCAACTTTTCATTGGCCAAGAAATATTTGAAGGCTAAAATATTTATTGACGGAATCTTGCTTTTATGTCCGTCTTTATTGATGGAATCTTGCCTTTATGACAAGATATCTTGAATATCTCATCTCAAGTGTCAACTTTTCATTGGTCAAGAAATATTTGAAGGCTCATTTGTTTTCCATGTCATTTATTTCAATTTTATTTTATCTTTTATTTTAAAGAATAAAATAACACATGGTGAAATTTGATTGGCGGAAAATTTGTGTTTCTACAGTCATATCTCTTGATTTCCAGGTCCGAAGCGACTTCCGTCAATTCCGGCTTGCTTAGGATTTCTAGTAGTTTTAATTTCCGCAATTATCTCAATTTTTCTAATTTTAATAATTAGTCCTGTTTTCTTGTCCAAAAAGAATTAGAGCTAGGATTTTCGCTTTAAATATGAATGTAAGCCTTCTGGTCGAGGCACTGAATTATTGAATAAAATTTTGAACTTTCTTGAGAATTTTTCTTGTTTCTGGAATCCTAGATATTATACGGAATATTGAAGTTGTCGTATTCTCTTATGTTTGCCGCTGCGTCATTCTGCTGCTGCTGTTTTATGCTGCTACTGCTGCCAATTTCCCGGGAAGATGATAGCTGCTTCTATTTTATCCCGGGAGGAAATCACCGCTTCTGTCTGCTGGCACGAGGCACTGCTACGAAGAAGAAAAAACTGTTGTTGGTTCGTCTAAGGTGCTGTTACAACCTGATATTTTAAGGGCTGCTGTTAGTGTTGTCAATATTTCGATGCTGCTGCTGCTGTGATCTTCGTCAAAGAAGGCGTATTTTGTTGTGCGTGTATGCTCTCTTTTTCTTCTAAAGCTTCTGTGACACCAATTGTTAGAAACTAAACACACAAGTGTTTAAAACTCAAGTATTTATTGATTAATTCCATACATAATATATTAGGTTTTATATTTATAGAAGATCACTTTTTAGTTAAGCAAGAATTCTAATTAATTAATTTCACACATATTTGTTCTATGGATGATTTCTATATAAACAAGGATTTTATCTAATATTCGATTTGTTTACTTTTAACCTGATTTACATTGCGTTTCAAAAATATTTTTGAAAACAATTAATTTTTTTTTATTTTTTACTTTAAATTATTTTTATGTGCTGCTGTGATAATTTCTATGTGTTAATGTCAAAAATAGTTTTTATAAAAAAAAAAAAAAAATATTGCTTAATGTATTTCTGAATAAAAAACATTATAAAAAACAACATCAACCACATTATCAAACATTATTGTTTGACACTATGTTTTAAAAAATATTTTTGAAAAAAATTGAAAGTTTTTTATTTTTATTTTTACTTTAAATTAAAAAAATTGGTGCTTTTAGATCATTTTCATGTGCTGATGTCAATTTTTTTTTTTTTTTTAAGATTGATGATTTGATTACGATAATACCAATGATTACTTCTAAAAATGAACTGGAGCCATCTTGATTAATGAAAATCTAATGTCTGTGCTTTTCATTTTGTTGTTTATTAATCTTTTTTAGAGCATATAATTTCAAATTTGAGGACTTCAATCGGCCACTGATTATTTTTTTAATCAATTAAACTTATTTCCTTACACAGGATTTAGTTTAAGAGTCTATTTATTTTTTTACATTTAAAGAATAATAATGTTTTTTCCTAAAATTTTAAAAAATAAAATAGTTTTAATGTGATTATGTAAACAATAAATTTTAAAATCATAAAAAATATTTCAAAATATTTAAAAATAAAAATAAAATAAAATACAACAACTGCAGCAATATCAATCACTCAATAATGCTTCTCCTCTCAACTAAAAAGTTGTCAATGTGTCTGCTTGGATTGCAACTAGCTACCCATTGTTAAACCAGCTGATCCATAAAGTGAAAATTTTACTAGCAATCTAGCATGGCAACAAAAAATGATTTGATCCAGATGGTGTAATCTTTTTGCTGCAAAAAATCTAGAATAGGAAATTTTGCATATTTCTATCGAGCTTTAACATTCTGTAGAGGCATTCGCTCAAGGTTTACCTATCATCACAGCTTTTGTTAACAGGTCCCAGAAAAAGCATCCTGTCGAAGTGAAACTAGGATGACTGATAATTTTTGCATGATTAAAAGGAATTAGACCTTTGATTTGCACACAAATAATTTATTAAGAGAAAAATCCTAAACCCTTAAGAGAAATGCAATGCAATGCAATGAGGCTTAATCCTAATATGAAATAAATACTTTGGATAATGTAATCATTTACCCTATTCCATAAAGAAAAAGGGTAAGTCCCATCTAAATTGTACCTAAGAAGTTTGTAGTCATTATGATAAGAAATGAGAAAAATGAATTAAATCTAATAGGACTATTATTGGTTGCCACATATGCATTAACTATAGGAAACTTAACTCAATGACTAGAAGAAGATTAATTTTTCTTTACCTTTCATGGACCAGATTCTAGAAAGAGTTGTAGACCTTGATTTTTGTTGTTTCCTATATGGGTATTCAGGTTACAAGCAAATTAAAATTGCACAGAAAGATCAAGAAAAAACTATTTTCACATGTCCATTTGGTAGGTTTTCATATTGAAGGATGCCTTTTGGATTATGTAATACATCAATATAATTTCAAAGATATATGTTTAGCATATTAAGTGATATAGTTATATGTTTTTTTTTATAATTGTTATCGATGAATTTTTTTTTTGTGATTCATTTGATAATAGCTTAACTAACTTGGAAAAGGTCTTAAATAGATATCAAGAGGATAATCATGTGTTAAATTACAAAAAATGCCATTTCATGGTAACAAACAATATTGTGCTTGGTCATGTTGTTTTATCAACAGGAATTGTGATTGACAAGTTTAAAATCGAGTAAATTACCAACTTGTCAACACCTAAAATTGTTAAAAATATTAGATCATTCTTAAGACATGGTAGTTTCTATATGAGGTTTATCAAAGATTTTAGTGTAATATACTTGTTTACTTTTGTTAATATTATTCATCCTTTTAATTGGTTATTATATTTTGAAACAATATGTGACGCTAAAAATTATATTGTGATGTTTTAGGACAAAGAAAAGATAAGAGACCTTATCAAACTTACTATACAAGTAAAACTTTAAATGATGCTCAAATGAATTGCTTTACCACTAAAAAAGAATTACTTGTAGGTTAATATTTACATGTAAGATTATCAATACCGTTCCGGTCGTCGTTCCGGTTTTTCTATTGGTACAAAACGTTTCGGTTTCGAAGCATTTTGGCGTGCCATTTCGGGGTTGTACTGTTCATATATAATTAATTATATATATATGAAAAAAATTAAAATAATAATTTAACAAGCATAATTAAAATTCAATATAAATTAACTTTAAATTATATAATATAAAAACAAAGTCAAACAAACATAATCTCAAAATTAGAAGCACAATCACAAGTTAATCAAAATAAGGAGGATTTTAAGGCCGGAACAGCACACCCGGAAAGACATCGAGACGTTCCAACCAGAATTTGGTTGGTATTTCCGGAATGGGCCGGAATTAAAACCGAGACAAAAACGACGCCGTTTTGTCTCAGTTTATTTAATGGTACGGAACGTTTCGGTCGAAACAGAACGGTATTGACAACCCTGTTTACATGTGAAAAATATAGATCTTATCTTGTTGTCTCACCTATTGTTGTATTTAGTGATCGTACAACATAAACATATCTCTCCTTAAGTGGATTCTAAGGCTAGATTGGCGTGTTGATCATTTTTCAAGATCAAAAATAGATTCAACATTTGATATGACAATAATCAATTATTAATTTCCTAAAAAATCTTTATTTTTCATTGCTACAATGCCTTGGTTTGCTAATATTGTCAATTTAGGTGATCATTTCATTGGAGTACCAAAGACAAAAAAAACATTTTTAAGTAAAGTGAAGAGCTTTTATTGGAATGACCCATACGTTTTCAAGTATTGTCATGTTCAAATATTTTTAAGATGCATTTATACAATGAGGTAAGTAGTGTCATTACAATATATCATTTAGAGGCATGCAAGGGTCATTTATTGTAAAAAAAAAGATCATAAAAATATTAAAATGTTGATTTTATTTTCCCACCCTGTTCAAGGACACGTGCATTTATAAAACTTATAAAAAATATTGTGAAAAGTTAGGATCTATTTTAAAATATCATATTATTCCTTTAAATCCTATTCCTGCAACTAAAATCTTTAATTATTAAGGTATATATTTCATGAGGTCAATTCCTCCATAATTTTATTTTTTGTATATATTATGTTACAAAATGGATAGAGGGAATTTCAATTTGAAATAATGATCATAAAATAGTGATATAAATTTTGAAAGAAAAGTGAATTCTTAGAATCTATGTTTCTAGGATCATTATAGGTTTATGTAGGAGCTAAATCATGTTAGAATAACAACAAAATTAGATGGGTATTGAAGTTGTAGGGTTTACTATTAAGGCATAAAAGGGAGCTTTGATGTAATGGCATTATTCTTGTAAATTGTATTGGAATAGTGATAACTAAACACATGGATAATAGTTTTGATGAATGGTTCTATATTCATATGAAAAATAGATTTTTATGCTTAAGGTTTAGTTCTTTTTAGGAAATTGCTAAACTTAGAATAAGTTTTAGTTTTAACTATGCTTGTAATTGTATTGTGAGTGAACAAAAATGGAAATGAATTCATGTTCCTTTAGATGTCAAATAATTATTTGATAATATGAATTGAGTTAAATAAATGGAAGAAGATAAATAAATTTGATGATTTGGATACAATAATAATCAATTTGAAAACTTGCAATGAAAGGGATGCTATTGGAGTGGTTCAACAAGATAAAGGAGTTGGACATAACCAAATTACAGGTAAGTACTCCGTAGCTTGTGGAACCTTTCATTATAATTTTCTACAAATTTTATTTGTGAACTAGTTAATCAATGAAAATGTGAATAGACATTATTTATATGTACAGAAAAAACATATGTAAAATGAGAAATTTTATTGATATTCACGAGGAATGTTGGAATATTAGGCTTATTCAGCTTTTAATGTTAATCAACCAAAATGTTTTGACCAGATTGATTGGTATTCGAGAGGAACACTAGACTATTGACTTTCAAATGGGACTGTCGAATCAATTGACAATGAAGATTGGTTGATCGAATTGATTGGTATTCATGAGGAATCTAAAATATTGGTTTCCAAATAGAAATTGATTGGCAACTGAGATAAGTTGACTATATTGATTTGTATTCATGAGGAATACCAAAGTATTTGCTTTTGAATAAGAATACCAAAGTTGGTAATATTGATTAGTATTCTTAGAGAATACCAAAACAAAGAAAACTCTGCTAAAATTTTAATAAAAATAATGTTCATCTGTGTAATACCCAAGAACATGATATGGAGGTAGAAAGAACCGAGCCATCCCAGTGCTGGAGCGGAGTGAGAGGCCATCGCCAAGGATAGAGCAGAGAGAAGACCCGTTTTCAAACACAATATCTCGTGCATCAATAGGACACGCAGAGTCCCGACAACAGGGTCAGCTAGACTCCATAATAATCTTGAACCTAGGCATGTGGTGGTTGTTCAGTGAAGAGCAGTGGGTTAACAGGGACAAATGCTTGAGCAGGGGTCACACCAGCAAAGATAATAAAGGTTGTGATGTCAGGTATATTCGATGTGATGTGTTGCTAGCGACACCTGCAAAAGCACCAGCCCCGTGGGAAGGTGTCGATGGGCAGAAAAAGCTTGACGGAATTGGGATTTAAGGAAAATTATGGTGAATATGACGCTGAGGTTACCGAAAGATGAATCAGGAATGTGGAATGGACATTTATCGAGATCGAGGTAGCAGCTAATATATAAGTAAGATATGATATTCAGCTATTGTCAGCCATGGATGTGTTGTCTTGGATGGATTTCAAAAGAGGGTTTGAAAATAAATTATATATAAATAGCTTCATGAAAACAAAACGAGCAAGAAGTTTTGGCGTTGAGGGAGGGAGGGAGGAATGATAGGGATGGAACATGAGATGACAAGTTTACCATATGATTGAGGATAAGGTTCTTGATTGAGGATAAGGTTCTGTTGTGATGTCGCGGTCAAATAAATTAATTACTTTAGTTTAAAACAAATCACACAAGATAATATAGAACAAACATGGGGTCGATCTCATGAGGATGTTTTAGTTCAGATTTTTGTGTTATATGCTATGCAATTGAGGGGGTTGGAAGTTGTCTGTGCTAAAGCAAACTAAGCAAAAAATATATAAAACCGAAATTTATCAATAAAACAAACCTTGGTCACAACTCAACATCCACTTACAGAAATCAGAACTGATCATGGAAACAAAACATCAATTTATATTCTAAATATTTATCTTTTTTAACATTGGTTAGTTAACGGATTCATCGTATAACTTACCCTAACCATCAAACAACCACAGTGTCCGCACTAGTAATTTAATTCAATGGCAGTTTTAGGAACTAGATAAATTGATCAATTAAGAAATATAATTGTCCGCAATCTATGTTTGATTTGATTGAATGTTCTCTCTGAGATTAACAACGTATATCCGCTACAATTATTAACCCAGTTGCTTCACAAGGTTATATACTGTAATTCTGGTTTTGATATCAAACTTAGCAATAGATTATGTATAATAATAACTTCGAGTCCGCTCTTAGCAATTAAATAAACAATCATAGGAAAAATAAGCATAGGAGAACAAACATATTCATCATATAAACTGAAAAACAAAGGAAAAATAAATCTCACAATTCTTAAAATATGAAGGTTTCCGTGTCTTTGTAACCAAGCAAAAGAGTTTAACCTTGCATGTTTGTTGAACAACAAAGGGAGGACTTCGATAATAGAGATAAAATATATATGAAAGAGATTAAAAAATGAATTCTCAGTTAAGCCTTAGACCCTAAAGGTCATTATTAGAATAACTTAGGATACGACCTCCATTTCAAGAAAGAATATATAAAACTCAATTGAGGGATGCAAAGATTGAACAACAAGAAAGTTAGAAATGGGGTTAAATCACCTTATAGGATTTCAAATGATGGGATAGTAAATAGTAAATAGTAATAAGGGGTAAGCAAATGTAAGTTCCAGAAGATATGATTCTTAAGAATGAAGAACTAAAAGAGGCTAAGAGTCAAAATATATCGTTCATCCTAAGAGTACTAAGATGTACATAAATTTGAAAGAGTTCTATTGTTGGCTAAATATGAAGAAAGAGATAGCTAAATAAGTAACCAATTATAGAATATATCAATAAGTGAAGTTAGAACACCAAAAACCTATGGGACCTTTACAACCCCTTTTAGTTCTTAGGTGGAAATGAGAAAACATATCTATAGGTTTTATGATAGGCTTGCCTAAATGAAAATAGAGAAATTATGAAATATGAGTTATTATATACATCTTAATTAAGTGCACCTTATTTATACCCATAGAAATGATAGGCTCGGTGGATAGATTGGTTCGGTTGTATGTAAATGAAGTGATGTCCATTGTCTATTATTTCATATCAGAATCCCAATTTTAGTTCTCTATTGTGGTCAATTATTTAACATGTTTTAGTAAGCAAAAATTTTCATCTTTAGATTAATGGGCAGTTTGAGAGAACAACTAAACATTTAGAGGGTTTTTTAAGGGCATAAATCTTAAAGTTTAGGGGAAAATAGGAGGATCACTTACCATTTATAGACTTCACATATAATAACAATTATCAAGTTATAATAGGAATGACTCTTTACAAAGCTCTCTATAGCAGAATGTGTAAAACGTTGATGTGATAGGAAGAAATTATATATAGAAAGTTATATGGGGTAGAAATGATACAAATCACCTCTAAAAATCATAAGAATTACTAAAGATAGAATGAAAGTCTTCAAAGACATACAAAAAAAAATATAGATATTCAAAGAAGACCTCTTTAGTTTAAAATGAGTGATAAAGTATTTTTAATGGTGGCCCTATGGAAGCATAATTTAAAATTTAATATGAAGGGAAAATTAGCAGTAAGATACATCAAACCCTTTGAAATTATAAAAAGAGTTAGGTCAATGACATATAAGTTACCTTTGCCCTCGCAACTAGCCAAACTACATGACGTGTTCTAAATTTGCCATAGTAGATCCTTCCTGAGTATTACGCCAAGTTCCTATAGAGATTAAGGAAGATTTGACACTAGAAGTGAAACCAATGAAAATGTTTGATTGAAGTGAAAAAAGCTCAGGAATAAGAGAATTCTTATAATAATAGTTTTATGAAGAATCTCACAAATTGAGGAAAAAATCTAGGAAAGGGAATCAAAGATGAGGAATAAGTATCCTTGCTTATTCCAAAATTTAGGTATAATATCCAAAGTTCAAGGATGAAATTCCTTATTACGAGGGGATACTATAAAGACCTAGTTAAAAAATATTTTTTTTAAAAAAAGAAAAAGAATGAAATAAGGAAAATAATTGATCAAGAATTTGTTAAATTTTATATGAGCTAATTAGTTAAATAAAATATTAATAAATGAGAGGTAAATTAAAGCAAAAAAAGTAAAATAGAAATATAAAGAAACCAAATTGAAATTTTACCTAAATAAGAAAATTCTTGTGAAATTTTTAAGTAAATAGGACAATGAATTTATGCAAGGGCATATATAAAAAATGAAAGAAAGAAGTGGGGGTAATTGATTTAAGAGAATGAATGAAGGATTGATTAAGTGAAAACTTATAATAGTAAAAAAAACTTGGGGACTTAAATGAGAAATTGCCAAGAGAAAATGTATAAATACCCTTCTTTTTCTAACCATAGTTGACAACAAAATGGACAACAAAGTGGGGTATAAGGGTATAAGGCTGGGTTCGATTTCATGCCTTTAAAATTACAAGATTTTGATATAGTTTTAGGAATGGATTGAGTAAATGTCTATTAAGCTTAAATAAACTATTTTTAAAAAATAATAACAATGCAAGGGATACATGAGAAATTGGTAGTATTTAAAAGAGAGAGTAATATTATACTACATTGTGTCATTTCAATTATGACATTCCAAGAACTAAATATTATACCAAATTATGTAATTTCAGTTATGACAGTTCAAGAACAACTAAGGAAAAAGTGTTTTAACTTATTTAGCATGTGTCAAAGTAAGGAAAAGGGAGGTAGAACTAAAATATACACCTATATTAAGAATATTTCCAAAAGTATTTCCAAACAAATTACCCTGGTTACCACCCAAAAGAGAAGTAATAGCGTTGATAGATGTGATTCTTGGAATTGCTCCTATAATATAAAGTCCCTATAGGATGACACTAGTAAAGTTGGTACAATTGAAGATTTGGTTACAAGAATTATTGGACAAAATATATATATGATTTAGTAACTCCTTATAGGGTTGTAAGGAAGAAAAATGGAACATTCTGACTTTATATAGATTATTAGTAGTTAAATAAGGTGATAGTGAAGAACAAATAACTATTACCATGGATAGATGATCTATTTCACCAACTCAAAGGAACCATAGTGTTTTTTAAAAGATAAATTTGAGATCAGGATATTAACAATTGAAGATAAAGAAACAAGCATTTCAAAT
The DNA here is from genome assembly GCA_027405865.1 of Salix purpurea. Lineage (NCBI taxonomy): Eukaryota > Viridiplantae > Streptophyta > Magnoliopsida > Malpighiales > Salicaceae > Salix > Salix purpurea. The sequence continues at coordinate 4,283,905 of JAOWLH010000023.1, forward strand.
ATTGCCTTTAAAACTTGCTATGAACATACATGTTTTTAGTAATTTCATTTGGGTTGATAAATTTCCCAACAATATTTATGGATCTAATGATACCCTAGTTTATTCCAATGCTTTTTGAAAGCATGAATATCATCTAATAAATGTGTTATGAACCTTGAAAGAAAACCAGTTGTATGCAAAATTCATTGAGTGTGAGTTTTGATTAAAAAACATAGTCTTTTTGGGGCATGTGATATATGCGAAGGGCATCCTTATGAATCGAAGAAAAGTAAAAGTTGAGTTGAACTAGGAGACCCACAACTATAATAGAAGTTCAAATTTTTATTGGCCTTGTAAGATGAAGATTCATTGAGAGCTTTTCCACCATTATAACTTTTCTAACATGGTTAACTCAAAAGGGGGTGAAGTTTGAATGGTTGAAAGAATATGAAAGAAGCTTTATATAATTGAAAAGGAATCTTACGAATGCCTTTATTCTAACATTTCAGTTAGGAATGGAAAGATGAATAGTATACAATGATGTATCAAGAAAAGGTCTTGATTATGTGTTAATGCAACATGAGAATGTTATAACATATGCATCAAGACAATTAAATCATCATGAACTTAACTACCTAATCCATGATCTTGAGTTTGCAAACGATATCATCTGATCTTTTTTTTTTTTTTAATTCTCCAAAGTTCAATTTGGTTCTTCAACCTTTGATTTCATTCAATTTCACTTTGAACCTCTAAACTTCCAATTTTATGCAATTGTGCCCCTATCAAATTTCAATGTCAACCACGGTTTTATAAGCCATTTTTATTTTGGTCCTTGGACTAATATTTATGCAATTTGACCCTTAATTGATCATTAAACTTCAATTTCACTTTTGATCTCTATTAATTGATCTCTCATAGTTTGGCGTCTTTAATATAAGGGTCTTTGGCTTGAGAGTTTCTTTAATTGATCCCTTAATTGACACAAAAACTTTGACTTTCTTGTGATTTTTCCCTAATTTCAATTAATTGACTTGGAAAAAATTAATTTTGATCTCTTAAAGTTCTAACTTTCTCAATTAAGCCTAAATTAGGCTTTCAAACTTAATGTTTCACCAATTAAGTCTCTAATAAAATTAATTTGACTCATTTAAAGTATAATTAAATTCTTGTAGCTACTTAAATCCTTCACTATTAGCCTATTAAAAATCTAATTATGCCACTAGATTGAATTTTTATGCAAATTTGTCCAATAATCATATTTTGACTTTTAATCTGCGTTTTTTCTTCGTCTTTGGCACAATAAAGTTACAATCGAGCTCCTAGATTTGTTAAAAAAAATATTTGATTTTTTCACCATGTCAGTCCTTTTTATTTTATTTTTGTTTTGAGTGAATTTGAGAATAACCTATAAATGGGTTATGACAAGTAAAATAGGTGACTTGCGCATGTTAAAAACTTAATTCAATTTTTTTTTTTTAATACTTGAAGGTTTATGCCTTAGCTTTTAAGAGAGTTAAATCTTTACCCAAGTGTAAACTCTAAGATTCAAGTTATGAAACAGACACTAAATAGCGTTTAGTATGATTGAATTATATCGGTCAAAATAAACAACTCATGTTTATACGCAAGAATGAAGAATTGTTTTTATATGGAATCTTGATTGCAGAGTTATATAAATGAAACTACAGACAAACACATACACAAATACATGAAATTGTGTGTGTGTGTGTGTACATATGAGATTGAAAGATCTTATTTTAATCAATAAGTCTATGAAATGAATTGAATGAACATTCTATTAGAATTTTATGTCATAAACCAGAATATAGAATGGTGACTAAATTTTATTTGATAGAGAGAAAGATGCTGGCATAACACAGCAACCTAGTACCAGCTCTCGAATACAGGTCTTAGGTAGGTAACCTACACCTATGGAACCATTGTTTAATGCTAGCTCTTTACTATGGTATTGCTAAGCTAAATTTAAGTACTTGGTAGTGAACAAGGAATTGAGAATAAATGATTTCCAAATGACATATCAAATAGATGTTGTCTTTAATAAAAATGCTAGAATGAATGAAATTAGGCATTCAATTGAGAATGTTGGAATAAATGTTATATGGATGAGTTAATAAATACATGCTGGCTTTTAAGATAAAATGAATTGAACTAGGCATTCAATTGAGAATGCTAGAATAACATAGGTGCTGTTTTTCTAGGTTCATTTTCTATTTGTTGGTGTTTTTTAAGGTTTAATATAGATCTTTATTTAAGAGAGAGTCTCTATCTAATTAGGTCAAAAGTCAAATTATTTTAATGTTTAATTTTAGCATTGCATTTTTTTTTTGTAATTTTAACAATTGAGGGTATACTCTATAATGCGATTTTATACTCTTAAATATTAAAGTCTACAACTAAATGTTAATATGTGAAATAAAAATGAACAAAATATTGGTGAATAATTCTTAATATTTTGGTCAAACTCTAATGGATAATTAAAATTGATTACGATATCCATTTTTGTATTTTAAAAACATAGGAAAAATAAAATTTATTTTTGTTTTCTTATGAAAATATGCTTAAAATGTTTTTTAGAATTCTTTATTATGCATGAAAACATACCAGCCAAAATGAATGGAATGGGACACTCTACGAAATGTCGTATTGTATGCTAATAAAAATAGAGATTACGGAAAGGATAGCATCCGAGGGGGAAATCATTGATTGAATGATTGATGAATAAGTTAAATGGAATAAATAATCATCTAGTCAAAATGATGTGGGTTATAGATAAGGAATCAACTAACCATGAGAATGTAATAATTATATTGTCTCGAGAGCATGACGTGATGATAAAAGATTTGTGATCTGTGTAGCAGGTTTTGAGTTTGAGTCAAGATGTACACCCTTGTAAAAATCTGAGACTGTCAGAGTTTTATTCACTTATCTGGGTTCTCAAAATATATTTATCGGAAAGTGGAATTTTCTCGCATAAAAAAAGAAGTAATTATACCATAACTCGTTGACCTAGTAGACAAGATATTTTTGCATATAAAATGAAATTAATAACATTAATATGAAAGAATCCTTGTTTTTTCATATCAAGTATTAACTGTATTTTTACCTTATTGGCTTAACCATTGTAGGTACTTTTTTTTTTTTTTTTTATAGGAATTGTTCTTTATCAGCCCATTCAGTTTATGTTAGGTAGTTTTATTAAGTACACATATATAATTTGTTGCTTTTAGTGTATGAATGGATAAGTAATTTCCTAGGTATATGTCATTTTTTATATAGAAATCATGAGTTTAATTTGAAACTAAAAGTGGTGTTGTAATGATAATTAAATTTTTTATATGACAGGTTCTTTATTTTATTAAGACATATGTTTAGTTTCTTTAGTAATTAGCGTATACTTAGTCATTAAGATATTATGAGTTAATGAGTCAAGTGATGGGAATCCACAATGATATTAAGGTATTATTTGACACTGTATTTTAAAAATATTTTTGAAAAAAATTAAAAAAAAAATTATGTATATTTTTTATTTATTTTTAGATCATTATTACATAGTGATATCAAAATTAATTTAAAAAAAAAACAAAAAAAAACATCATTTTAATATATTTTTAAATAAAAAACACCTTAAAAAACAAATTCAATCATACTTTCAAACATTCACTACATGTGTTTGTGATCTTAAAGAGGGATGACAATAACTTGGAATGCATAAGTGCATGATAAACTCTATCGAAACTTATGTAAAAAAAATCTACAAGTTTTTTTAATGATTAGTCATTATCAAATAACTAGTAACGTCCGCAAGGAATGTGACTTGTGATCTACACAGCAGGTCTCGAGTTTGAGTAAACAAATGCATCTCTTGTAAGAGCTTGGGACAACCTAAATTTTACTCGCTCATCTAGGCCCATAAAGTTCGTTTTTCAGGAGATGGGGTTTCCTCGAATAAAAAAAAAAAAAGTAACAATCATATACTTGATTTCTTTACATCCCTTCATCGTAAGATAGGGGTATTGCAATTGATATCAGAGCATGGATTTATGTAGTAGACAAATAAAGAAAGAGATGACACTAATTGACACTTGATTGTTGTCGGATGGTCCAAACATGGCATGGAGCTAGCACCAATTCATCCCTAGTGCGGGAGAGGAGTGAAGGTCCATAGCTATATCAAAAACATATTAATTTTTAAAAACTTTTCAAAGTTATCATCTTCGTGGCATTAATAACCACACACCTTCGGTTCTTGATTCAAATAATCAATGGGGCGAGGTTTTCTACTCTGATTTCAGCTTTTTTTCCTTGGATAAGTGTGTCAAATCTTGATTAGGGTTCTAGAATTTGCTCTCTAGGTTTGCATACTAGTTCATAAAATATTTTTTAGAGGTTTTGTTAATGTGTTGTCAATTTAAGTGTCGATTATGTTGAGGCACCCACCTCCTGCAAACGTTATAGACCCAATTCAGGTGAAAGCAAGATTGTCAATATTGTTCCAGTCATTGTTCCGGTTTTTCTATTGGAATGAAACGTTCGGTTTCAGAATGTTTTGGCGTGTCGTTTCGCGATTGTACTGTTCATATATATATGAAAAAATTAAAATGTTAATTTAACAAGTATAATTTAAATTCAAGATAAATTAACTTTAAATTATACAATACAAACACAAAGTCAAACAAACATAATCTTAAAATTAGAAACATCTCTAAAATTCCAAAATATTATGATAGTAAAATGTTCTAAAATAAAAGAAATATTATGATTATGAGCCGGAACGGTACCGAGACGTTCAAGCCGGAATTTCCAGAACAAGCTGGAATTAAAATCGAGACGAAAACGACGTCGTTTGGTCTCTGTTTTTTTAATGGCACGGAACGTTCCGGCCATTCCGGCCGGAACGGAACGAAATTAACAAGCCTGGGTGAAAAAGCTAGAATCCCTTAAAAAATAGATGTTTTTTCTCTCTCATTAACAGAGTTATTTATTTATATTAGGTTCTTTTAATTCTACATTAAATGAAAATGAATTTCAGGAATTCATTTTCAGTTTTACCAGAATTAAAACCACATGTTTGATCACAAGTATCATAAAATCATTGCTTGAATAACCATGTTTCAATAAAATCAATTTCAAAATTATCCTAAATGGATGACTATGGTAGATGCTAGGTGTGGAAAGTTAAGGTTAAATAAATAATTTCAATTCACATAATTTAAAATATTTTTTTATTATGGAAATATATATATATATATATAAAAACAATAATAGGAGAACTGCACTCAAGAATTTATATCAGGTCACACTATCTTAAGCAAAGCATAATAGTTGGCTCTCTGTCCCCCACAGATTATACTGGACATGAAACTTGTGATTTGCACCGAAGAGGGTAATTTGCTTAACAAATAACAGATAGCATTTTCATGTACTAAAATTAAAAATGATTTAGAAAAAAATCATTTTAATATATTTCTGAATAAAATATATTTTTAAAAACAACATCATGAACTACATTTCTGAACAGTGAATGAAGTGGACAACACATGCAAATACAACAGAAATAACGACATGAATTGAATTACTGTGTGGAGAAGAACAAAAAAACAAGATCATGTGATGATCCTATTTACCTTGAACGAAGAAGAATCTAAAATAATGCAGTGATGAATTTGACTGCTGTTTTGACTTTCTCGTTGTCATAAACGTGCTTAATGCCCGAGTCCTCTTCTCGATGAACCCTAAAACTAAGCCCTAGATTTTAAAATATAAGCAAATCCATTTCTCTCGCAAAACAAGAGCATATCACATGCAGATGAGCTTGCAGATTGACCTCGGAGAGTTCTATTCCTCTCGGGGCAACAATAGGAGGCATGTTTCTGTGTGTGTGTCTGCATCATTGTAAGCTTCTGCAGATTAACGACAGCCGTTGGATTTCGATCCTCTTCTCATGGGTAGATCATTTCCCTTACTTTTTCTTGTTTTTTGTCCAATACAGGGACGTGGGCCGTGACTCGGATGTGTTGACTCGTTACATGCTAGGTTTATCTCCCTCTTCAGTCATGAGTCGAAGGTTAGGTGGATGAAAGAGATAGTATCACAGCCATCTCTGTAATAAATAACTCGAAGACTCGAGTGCAACTCACTCCAGTTCTGTCTTGCTGTCCGAAAAACCAGTTGAGGGAGAGCAGAAAAAACTAGAGAAATGCCACTGGCACCTAGAAGAGGTAGATGCGATAAAAGGGAAGCTAGCAAAGGAGCATGGACAGCTAAGGAGGACCAAAAACTGGCCCAGGCCATTCAAATTCATGGTCCAAAGAGGTGGAGCTCAATTGCTGCCAAAGCAGGTACTTTGAATGATGAGTGCATCAATCATGAATGTCTGTAATACCAGTGGAAATACAAATGCGAGCTTTTATCCCAGTTGTTTCAGTAGAGTTCATCAAACTACTTTGGATTTGATAAGCTGATTTAGACCATACTGTTTACTGCAGATCTGAATAGATGTGGGAAGAGCTGCAGGTTGAGATGGATGAATCATCTTAGACCAAATATTAAGAGAGGTAACATATCAGACCAAGAACAGGACTTGATACTCAGGCTTCATAAGCTCCTTGGTAACAGGCAAGCTTATCACAATTTTCCCAATCTCAGATGTTTCTCTCTCTCAGTTATTCTTCAATGATAGAAATAGATGTTGGGCTATGTGTTTTAACTTTGATCATCGATTTATTGCTCATTTAGATGGTCTCTGATAGCTGGAAGACTGCCTGGAAGGACTGATAATGAAATCAAGAACTACTGGAACTCTCAATTGAGGAAAAAGATAAAGCAAGATGAGGAGAAGCCGGTAAGAACCTCGACATTGCAGGAACATGAGCCTGCGAAAACCAATGTACTGGATATGGATAATATTGCCAGGGGAAGGGAAGAGGGTGCTTCCAGGAGGCTTGAGGACTCAAAATCCAGCTTTGTTGGGGATGAATTCTTTGATTTCTCCAACGAGGATCCCATGGATTTGGATTGGATGAGTAAATTCCTCACACTGGATGAGTCCTTGTATGAATTTCCATGATATTGTTTGTTGCCTTGGTTCTGCTTCTCGAAGCAGTAGTTTATGCATTCGTATTTTTGTGATGCTAGCTATTGCCAGAGCTGCTGTTGGAGATCAATGGATGTGAAACTTGAATTAAGGCATGTCACATACATCAATGACTCCTAATAAATTCAAATTTTTAACCATACAGAGATTTCATGAATAAGTTAGTCAATTAATGTTCGGTATTGACATATTCTACTAACACAACTTTGATTCAACCCAAACTAATGAAGTAATGTCTTATATCTATATATTTAGTTCTTGAATATTTATCAAGATCTTTGGAGATAATAATTCCTCTAACATTTTCTTCATCCAAAAGCATCGTGTGCAACAACTGCCTACACCAAATATATCTGGCTCTACAATGGACAATGAGATTGAATTGTTTTTTTTTTCTACTCATCCATTCTACCAAGTTGCCACCAATATAAAACACGCTTCAATAGTTTTTTTCTCTCCTTTCATCACCATTATCCACCTAGTTGGTATCAAAATAGTAGACTAGACTCAAGTTTGAATCTTTTTAATACCTTATACTATAGTCAATTATAGTAAGGTATTCAAAATTTCTTAGTTTGAGTTGAACCTATTAGGTCTATATGCAACAATTCAAGAGGTCATAATGTAATGTTGATCTTTAGTTTGTTTTCCTTCCTAACATGCTCCACACAACAGCTTCCTAACTGGCTGTAGATTTGATAAAGGATGCATTGCTTTGCATTTAGAGATCTTATACAAGTCTCTAAAGCTTATATAACTTAGAAGTTGATATCAAAGATCAATGTCATCAAGTGTTACCTTATGAGAATCAAAGACGTTAAAGGTTCAAATTTTATTAATTGTCAAAGGTTTGGACACCTTTCATGATCTATTTATCAATTTGATTGTACATGTTGCATTTATCTTTAAAAAAGTTGCATAATATAATTCTCATCTTAAATCCTACCTCTTCTTCTTAGTAAGTTAGCTTTAAGACCACCAACAAACAAAACATTATGAAAAGCAGGTAAGCCAGAAATATCATTACTTCATGTTAGTTGTATTTTTATCTCTAAAGATCACTAATCCTGACCATTATACAGTCAGTGTTACTATTGTCATTTTAGTTCTCCATATTTGTCATGAACAATTTCTTGTTTAGTTTCTTGACTCACAAGATTAATATAGAAAATATTGATAATTGCATTTATCATACTACTAAATCTATTAATACTATCACTCATTTAATAAGAATCTAGAAACAATTTAGTATTTATCATAATACTAAACCTATTTAGAATTTAACTACTAGATCCACTAACAATTTAGAATTAGATCCATCACTATAAAAGAGCCATTCCTTTATTTCTTGACATTAAAACATTCATTATTTTTAAAAAAGATTACATCCTAAACATTCAATTACTTTCATTTGGCAAAATCTTTTGCCTTATTGATCTTTTCTATTATTCTTGTTCTTAAACATGAATTTTCTAGCTACAATAGCTATAACTTCTTGGA